>CM060881.1:152690000-153890000 GCA_030762935.1 Hymenopus coronatus | reverse complement strand
TACTCCAAAAACTTGATAAACAATTAATTTGACAGAGGTTGCGTATGGTGTATATGGTAGTGTGTAAAAGCGCAAGATGGCGGCTGGTTACAAAACGTGCTTCAGCCAAACGCCTGGCATCTCCGCCCTGTGGTGACGTCGTGCGTGTGATGTAGTTAGCTTATTCACAGACAATGTGTACCTGCTTCTGGAGTGGTGAAAAGACAGTGAAGTTCCTAACCGAGTCATGAGACTATTCACATCAGAATTTCTTATATTTTACTTTGAACTAGGAAGTGCACGGCATGTGTTGCAACCATGCACAAGACAATTTTTAATTTTTTTTACACGTACTTTGTACATAGTATATAGAGGATATATTGTATTCCACCCAAAAATTCGATACCGAGATTTCACTGGAAAAATCTTTTGATGTCCCCCGAGGCCAAAAAAGCAGTTTTAGAAAGAAGTGTGTGTGTGTGTGTGTGTGTGTGTGTGTGTGTGTGTGTGTGTCGGTGGACAGCCTGTTAAATACCAAACCTGGTATTTAAGTTTGTTATATCTTCCAAGGATGCGACACTAAGATTTTCAAGAAAATCACGCCACCACAAACCACCATTTACATGCAAAAAATTCGAAAAGTTTCGTTTTCTCAAAAATGGCTATAACGATTTTGATTAACGTCTTTTATATTTAAGATATTTATATAACGAATAAAAGTATATTTTGAATTTTCTTGGAATAGCCTCTGAAGACCTCTTTATTCTGGATGAATTTTGCTAAATTTTGCATAACTGATAAACAGTAAGAGATAGACAAAAACGTACTACAAAAAAAAAAAAAAAAAAAATGTTGCGCTCGTTAAAACACAATTTATGCTATACACATTTTTCATGGAATTGACCGTTTTCAAGATATTCCTTGTTATTGGTTTAAGTTTCAAAATACTTGAACTTTTCTTATATGGAAACTAATCAACTCCTGGCTACATAAAGAAACGGGTTTCATCCCAATAGCAACCACAATTTAAAACATTCGACTGTCGCTTTAGCCAGCGCATTCCCTTATTTACCTCCTACTTATAAGGAACTAGTAATAAGACCGTTTTTGCTAATTTTTATTTTGATTAGCACGACTTAGGTAGAAGAATAAGCTCATATACCATAATTTGTTACAGAAATGAACAGAAAGTCATGGAACACATTAAAAAAATCTAATTTAAATATGTTTATTGAAGTGCTTTTGAGTTCACAATATTTCTTATTTATTCGTCTGGTGCGAACACAAAATCCGACGTGATCACAGATACTTGTCATTTAAAATGAAGTAATAGAGCAGATCTTAACCAGTTTTCTAGTTCATCACTGCTGCATCTCATAAGGTTAGGGATAAAAATTTGGGGACAAAATCTGATGTGTTTCATTCTACACCTCTAGGTATCTCTGTAGCAAATTATTGTTAAAAAACTTATGCTTCTATCTACTTCATGCTAATCGAGATAAACATTAACAGAAATCTTTATTTTAAGCAGAAGGGAAAGAATTGTATACATTAGGCTAAACGATAGCCAAATCTTATAAAGCTGGTTGCCATGTGCATAAAATCGTTTCTTTGCATTGCCAGGAGTTCAGAAATTCATGTATGTGAGAAGTTAAAGGTATTTTAAAACCGAAACCAATAACAAGGAGTATTTAAAAATGGTTAACTTTACATAAAAAATGTATAGGACATAAATTCTGTGTTTTAACGAGATCTACATGTTTTATTTTGTAAGTTTTTGTCTCTTTCTTACGGTTTATTAGTTCTGCAAAATCGAACGAAATTCATCCAGAATGAACAGGTCTTCAGAGGAAATTCCCAGAAAATTCAAGATATTTATTTTATTTATCCTATAAATATCTTTAATTTACGGTATTTTTATCAAAATCATTGGAGCTATTTTTGAGAAAATCAACATTTTCGTAACATTTTCCATGTAAAGAGTAGTTTGGGGTGGGGAGATTTTTCTCAGAATCTTCGTGTCGCATTCTCGGAAGATAGTAAACTTATAATCAAGTTTGGTATTTTACCTACTCTTAATTTTTGAGTTATCGCGTTCGAGCCTTTTTCTAAAAAAAAACTCTTTTGGATACAGGGGACCCTAAAACCGTTATTTACAGTGAAATCTCGGTATCGAATACAATAGCTTCTCTATTTACTATGTGCATAGTACGTGTAGAGAAAGTAAACAGCAGCAAAGCAAAAGCAGTACTACAGTAAAGGACCAACTAGAAAAAGTTTGCATAGGACACGTGTAATCCGATCTTTTTTCGTTCAAGCATTTCCTTCTGATTGCTGAGAATCCTTAATATGCCTCCCGGAAAAGAAGCTGGAGATAAACATGCAATCAAAAAGCTCCCCGAGGAACTTATTTGAAAATAAGTATGTGGTAAGGTTCTCTCTGTCTCTTACTATTATCCAATTACGCAAAACTCATTCATAATGAAGAGGACTTCAGAGTCTAATTCCAAAAAAAAAAAAAAAAAAAAAATCCAAACTATAAATACTATTTGTCATGTAAGTATCTTTGATATACGGCATTTTAATCAAAATCGTTAGAGCCATTTTTGGGAAAAACAACATTTTTGAAACTTCTTCCATTTAAAGGGTAGTTTGGGATGGGGAGAGTTTCTTGAAACTTCCTTGGAAGATGCTGAAGTTTGGACTTTTCGTTTTTTCACACAAACACGTACGCACGCGCGCGCGCACAATGCTTTTCTCGGATGCCTAAAACGTGTAGTTCCAGTGACATCTTCGTATTGAATTTTGGGTGGAATGAAACACCTTCTCTACCGATGTACTATGTAGGAAATAAGGATAATAAAAATAGATGGCGAATATGATAGTAACACCTATGAAGTGAAAGCATTAGAGCATTTAAAAATCTGATGTGCTGCATTCACATGGCTTTCTCTATATCTGTGTAATAAATTATTGTTAATGAGCTTATTCTTCCATCAACTTCATGCTAATCGAGATATACATTAATAGAAACGGTTTTATCAATTAGTTCCTTATAGGTAGAAGTGAAATAAGAGAATACGCTAGGCTAAAACGTCAGTCAAATGTTTTAAAATGGGATTGAAATACAATTCTTTGCGTGACCAAATGTAGACAAGTTCCCGTATCGAAAAGTATAAGTATTTAAAACAAGGAATGTCTTAAAAACGGTCAACTCCAGGAAACAACTCATATAACATACATTATGTATTTTAACGAGCTCTATATTTTTTGCGTAGTAAGTTTTTGTCTATCTCTTGCAGTTTACAATTTATGCAAAATGCCGCCAAATTCATGTAGAATAAACATGTCCTCGGGGGCTATTCACAGAAAATTCAAGATATACATTTTATTTGTCATGTAAATATTTTTAATATACGACATTTTATTCAAAATCGTTAAAGCCATTTTTGAGAAAATAAAACTTTTTGAAAATTTGTCCATATAAAGGCTAGTTTGGGCGAGGGGATTTTCTTAAAATTCTTCGCGGCGCTTCGCATTCTTGGAAGAAACTGAACTTAAATACTAAGTCTGGTATTTAACGGACTTTTCGTTTTTCAGCTATGCTGCACGTGCGCGCGCACACACACACATGGAAGTTTCTAAAAATGCTCTTTTTAGATTCAGCGGGTCTCAAAACATCTATTTCCGGTCATATTTTTTAAAAGCTGGTTGCTATGTAGATGAAACCCGTTTACTAGTTATGCAAAATCCAGCAAAATTCATCCGTAGTAAAGTAGTCTTCAGAGGCTATTCCCAGAAAATTCAAGATATATATTTTATTTGCCGTGTAAATAGATATCTTTAATATACGGTATTTTAATCAAAATCGTTAGAGCCATTTTTGAGAAAATAAACATTTTCGAACATTTTTTGACGTAAAGGGTAGTTTGGGATGGGGGGATTTTCCTCAAAACCTTCGTGTCGCATCCTTGGATGATATTAATTTTATAGATATACCAAATTTCGTATTTTACCGACTTTTTTTTCTCTTGAGTTATCGTGCTCACGGACACATGTACACACTCACTCTGAAAATGCTTATTTGGATACTGGGGACCCTAAACGTGCATTTCCGGTGAAATCTAGGGATCCAAATTTTAGGTATATAGTAGGTGTAGAAAAAATAAAAATGTAGAATGTAGTCAGCTTTGCATTGACACATATCACGTGTGAAAATTCTAGCTAAAAGTGTTAAAGAAGGTTGAGCCAAACAAGTTGCACATTGCCTAACATTCTTAGCAAAGGAATTTCAGTGTACATACAGAGGAAACAATGTTTAGATAATTGAGGAAATCCAGATGCCACGTGACTCCAAAAATACCATTACAGCTGTTTCGTATGCCCATGTCTTGTACAACATTCTGCAAGTCATTACTTAGTCATCTTATAAAAGCAGCACGCAATGGAAACGTTAGTAATGCGCTTACTGACTATTTTGTTTTTCACATCTGTTCTGTATGATCATTTCTACTATATAAATATATAATGTATTAGTATAATGCGTCTTAAAATTATCACCGTTAACATTTGAAAGTCTACTGCTTTGAAAACAAACACGTTATTTTATCAGCTGCTTACATATAGTAGGTAAAAGGAAGTAAAAGGCGCCTGACTTTGCGCCTCAAAAACTAGCGGAAAATCACTTAGCTAATTTGTCGTTATTGGTACCTATAAATTATATGTTCCTTCCCATTTCATCCAGACTTTAGACTGCGGGTGTGTTTGTACATTTTATTTAATGAAAACAAATATAATTTAGGCCGCCTGGGCAGTGTGGTGGTAGCGTGTCTGCCTCATATTCAACAGGTCGTGAGTTCGAATCTCGCTTAAGGTGAGTTACCCGGAAAAGATTTTTTTCGGGGTTTTCCCTTATCCTGAGAAGACGAATGTCGAGTAACTTTAAGTTCCATGGACCCCGAGTTCATTTGAGCATAATTTCACCAATTTCATTCATCGTCCGATATCACCAACCAGGTTAAAGTACATTAAACTACAAAAAAAAAATATATATATATATATATATATATATATATATATATATAAAATTCACTTTTATTTATTATAACATTTAGGCAAAAGACGTAATTCCGTCTACCAAAATTTAATATTCATGTAATAGCTATTAATATAGCTACATCTCCTACTCGATTAGATAAAACAGTTAATTTTCCAGCATTATAACATTTTGATAGTAAATAAATAACTAAACAATAAGAAACTAATGCTAAAACAAAATTATTATAATATATAAATTAAAATTCATAAAATCATTTATATATAATAAAGAAAAAATATTTTATTTGTATTAAGATTTTATCAAGTAAGCATTGTTGAAATATTAGTCTTTTATAACATTTTTACGTAAGTCACTACAACAAAGGCCTGTTTAAATAAAAAGACTTTCTAATGTCTTTAAGTGTTATAATTCTACAACGTTGTTCTCAGAAAGTAGCCAATTGTAATAATCTGGAAAGTACCTTTTCTTTTCCTATGATGGTACGTCTATCGCTTTTCATGGAAGTTTTATTCTCTAGTGAGAATGAAACTCACATTGGCAAATTTTAATACGACAGAGTGCGGATAATAAAGGAGAAGATTGAACTTTCTGTGAAATAATGCATAGGCGCTGACATTTTCTTTCTTTTTTTTGACAAATATCGGCCTTCAGGTCTAACCTACTTGACCAAAATGCGGATAGAGTGACTTAGACAGTACACAAACACAGCGGGGTTCGAACTCACGAACTTTTCGCAGCAGACCAGCAAAAGATAGGGCTGCCGAGTAAGCGATGCTTGTGTTTTTCGATGTTTGTGCTGCTCAAATCATTGGGGGAAATCATGTTTCATTTATTTTCATGTATTGTATAATTGCCAATAAGGTAATGTCAAAATACAGTTGTAGAGTTCACTTGTTTTATACATTAAACACAAAACACTATTTCTTAAGAAGCTAGATAAGGAAGGGAAAACTGAAAGCTACAGAACCTCTACAGATGTTTTGTCTCTTTATGTGATTGAAAAGTCAGCACTTTTTACTTTCTCTACACGTACGTACTATGTACATAGTGTATAGAGAGCTCTCGTTATATTGCTTACTCCATGGCTTGTGATACATTTCGCGCAAGATAAATATTCCAATGCCACATTGATACGTCATTGTGACGTAAATTCAAGTGACTCGATCTGTTACCAACCTAAATATATATTTACCTTAAAACATTTCACATGACGTAAAATGAACTGGCGTAAACTCATGCATCCATCCGAAATTCCATATGAATATTTCATAAAAAAAAATCAGGTGTTCCATTCACATGACTTTCTCTGCATATTTGTAACAAATTATTGTTAATAAGCTTACTGTTCTATCTACTTCGTGCTAATGGAGATAAACATTAGCATAAACGGTCGTATTAGTTTGTTGTAGGTAGAAGGGACATAACGGAGCACACTAGGCTAAACCGCGATCAAATGTTTTAAAATGTGGTTACTATGGGATTGAAATCCGTTTCTTTGCGTGGCCAGAAGTTGACAAGTTCCCGCATGAGAATGTTTCTTTCTTTTTAATTTATTGATAAATGTCGCTTTAACACAGTCATAACGCGACTACAATTATAGAAAATAAGTAATATTAATGCAAATTAGTCACAGTAGTTACATCTTATTGTAAAATTGAATTATATTCAGGAATTGTAAAACATGTGTCGAGTTCTGTGGATCACCTAAGGCCAGTTGGAACACCACATTGAATCCTTTGAGCAAAGTATCTCGGGCAGGCTGTAATTATGTGATAAACTGTGAGAACAGTATCACAGAGTACATCTAGGAGGTGGTTCGTGCGACAAGAGGTATGTCTGATGCACAAACGGGTGATTAGCACCTGGTTTCTTCTGGTAAGTGCCAGAAGAGAGGAAGCTGCCCAGATTTAATGCAATTTACTTTTAGATGTGGCTGTCCAATGTGTTCTCCATTGCTGTAAAATAGTGCGCCTAAGATGCATGAGGTAATCTTGATTTCTGCGATGGTTGGAGGATGATTTGTTGCTTCCTTCGCAGCAGAATCAACCATGTCATTTCCCGCTATATCACAGAGGGATGGCATCCAAGCAAAGACAATTCGCTTGTCGGAAGTTATCAAAGCATCGCAGAGTTCTTGTATTTCCAAGAGTGTGGAGGGGTGGATGTTGTTGTATAGCTAGAGAATCTGTGATGAAGGATTGGTCTCTGCTCTTCGATGTATAGTCCAGGGCAAATCGAATGGCAAACAGCTCTCAAGAAAAGATGGAGGCATGAGAATTCTTTATGTATTTTAAAACTAAAACTAATAACAAATAATATCTCGAAAGCGGTCAACTCCACGAAAAAATGTATATGACATAGATTGTGTGTTTTATATTCTTTGTCTATCTCTTGCGGTTTACCAGTTACCAAGGCAAAATTTAGAATGAACAAGACTTCAAAAGTTATTCCTAGAAAATTCAAGATATAATTTTTTTCTGAACGAAATGTCTTTAATATGCGGTATTTTAATCAAAATGATTTCAGCCACGTTTGAGAAAAACAAAAGTTTTGAATATTTTTTCATGCAAAGGTAAGTTTGGCGTTGGGAGATTTTCTTTTAAATCTTCGTGTCGCATCTTTGCAAGATACCAAATTTAAATACCATCTTTGGTATTTAACGGACTTTTCGTTTTTGAGTTGTGCTGTCCACCGACGCACACACCCACAGACCTTTTTCTAAAATGCTTTTTTGGACTCAGTGGACCTCAAAATATGAAATCTCTGTATCGAATTTTTGGGTTAAATGCAATACCTTCTCTATCACTATGTACATAATACGTGTAGAGAAAGTAAAATCCCTGTTTTTGGATTCAGGGGGTCCTAAAACATGTATTTCCGATGAAATCTCGGTATCGAATTTTTGGGTGCAAAACAGTACCTTCTCTAAACACTATGTACATAGTGTAGAGAGAGAAAAAATATTGCCTCGAGGCACCAAGGATTTTTTAAAAAATAATCATGTTGACATGTGACAGTCTAATTCCAAAACTCCATAACTTCGAAAAAGTTCGCAGAATCAAAACTTTATTCAATAAAAGGATTTGCAAAACATCCCCTACCCGGAACCACTATTTACATGGAAAATGTTCGTTATTATTTTAATTTTCTCACAATTCGATCTGACAATTTTGGTTAGAATAACGTCGTTTAAAATATGCATTACAGATGTATGGCAGATCTACTAGTCATTCAAAAGTAAAAGAAATAAAACTTTTTTTTGTCGGTGTTGTAAACTTGCAAAAATTTAGATATTGCAGAAAGTGTTATTCATTGAATATAGAAAATATTTGTCAAAAGGTTTATCCATAATTTATGTGTTTATTAAGTTTTAACGAAATTATTATGCATTAGCTTTCAAGAATCGACCTTTTCGAATTCACAGAATATATTTTTCTTGCCAATTTATCTTCTAAATGCAACAGCTCTCGTATTCAACCTAAAATATCGATCAATTAGAAGACTAGTTCCATCGCATTTCCGGCTTGTAACCTGAAGAGCAGACTCTACTATATACAATAAGTAGTAGGAGTACTGTATTCCATCCAAAAATTCTATGTCAAATTTCACGTGAAAAATATGAACAAAAATAAGAAAAGAAAAGGACTTTAGGAAAGGTCCAAGTAGTTGTGATTGTCCCTCTGTCTGTGAACAGCACAAATGTTGGATGAATACCAAACTTGGTGTATAAGTTTACTTTTCCCCCCTCCCCAAATTATCTTTATGACAGTTCTCAAAATTTTCGATTTTTTTAAAAAATAGATATAAAGACTTTTTTTATTTCCATATTTAAAGGTCATATAAAGACAGATAATACGAGTATTTTTAGTTTTAAGGGAATAGCGTGTTAAAGTCATCTTTATTTGGAAACAATTTTGTATAATGCTGTATAATTGGTAAATATTAAGCCTCGGATGAAAACGTACTACACAAAAAATGCAGTTCTGTTTTTATTCATTACAAATAAGCTTACTTTTTATTATAACCATTTCAAATAAATTCTTTATTAATGGCTGCAATTTTACTGTATCATTTATTACAACTATTTCGCCCTATTGGCGGCATTTATCTTTGCAATATACTTTAGTAGTGTTAACACTGATGTCATGTTTCTAATCATCTTTAATTGTAACCACTACATAATACACACATTCACAGTTATATTAATTCTTCCAGGCTTTGGGAAGGAAAGGGTATAATCTGGGCTAAATAAAAACTCCCTCTCCCTAGCTGGAAAACGAACTCGGGAACCCTCACAGACCAGGCAGGTGCTCTTAACGGTTTGATTTTTTACTTTCTCTACAAGTACTACGTGCATAGTATGTAGAGAAGGTATTCCACCCAAAAATTCGATACCGAGATTTCACCGGAAATACATGAATTAGGATCCCCTGAATCCAAAAACAAACATTTTCAGAAAAAGGTCCGTGTGTGTGTCTCTGTCTGTCTGTGCGTGTCTGTGGACAGCATAGCTCAAAAACGAAAAGACCGTTAAATACTAAACTTGGTATTTAGGTTTGGTATCTTCCAACGATGTGACACGAAGATTTTCAAAAAAATCCCCCCACCCCCAACTACCCTTTACATGGAAAAGTTTTCGAACATTTTGATTTTCTAAAACATGGCTCTAATGATTTTGATTAAAATCCAGTATATTAAAGAATATTTACATACTAAATAAACTGTATATATTGAATTTTCTGGGAATAGCCCCTGAAGATCCCTTCATTTTGCTTAACTGCTAAACGGTAAGAGATAGACAAAAACTTACTACACATAAAATGCAGATCTGATCAAAACACACACTTTATGTCCTTTACATTTTTGTTGTGGAGGTAACCGTTTCCGAGATATTCCTTGTTTTTGGTTTCACTTGTGACTACTTATATTTTTCTGGGACAGAAAGTGTACGTTGTTCTTTTGATCTACTCCTAAACAAGCAAAGAAGCGATTTGCAATGACAATCGAATAACGACAGTTTTTAAAACTTTTGACTATCGGTTTAACATAGTGTATTCCCTTATTTTCTTTCTACTTATAAGGGACTAAGTAATGCGAACATTCTGCTAATGGTTATATCGTTAGCAACGTGCAGAAAGAAGTATATTCTTATGTGAGAAGTTTGTAGAAGAGCTAGAGAAAGTCATGTGAGTGTAACACATCAGATGTTTATTTATTTAGCCCCTTTAAACTTATATGGTCATATCGAGGGCATTTGGAAACAAATCCTGGTGGTTTCTCTCTGAATTGTAGGGTTTATTTGACGTAAGATTTTTTTCAGCAGTATATGCTTATAGACACACACACACGCGCACACACACACACACACACACACACACACTCACATTCAATCTTGCATCCATATTTCCAGACTCTGTTGGGGATGGGAATGATTCTATTTAAGGGAAACTTCCCTACCCCAGAGCCGAGAATTGAACCAGGGACTTCTGGGTGAGAAACCAGTACGCTGACCACTCGACCATTAAGAATGTTTTTATATTGTTCCATTTAGCTGCATAGTCATATAGGCCACGTTTCCCTTTGGAACATATTACCTCTCGACAATGGTGTTAACTCGTGTATTAATGTCGGTTTCTCTAAATATCTTTATTTTTATATGTTAGATCACACTCGCATTCACACTTCTAGACACTGGGGAGGATGGGGATTAATATGGGCTAGAGAAAAATCCTCTACCGCGCAGCCGGGATTCGCACATGTGATCCCCTGCACGTTTAATTTTTTTTCCATTAAGGACATGGTCCTTTCGTGGTATTTCCAATTGGAACACATTAGCTATCGGCAATGGTGTGGATGTTAGGTTTCTATTTTCTTTAATTATATTCATCAGATCACACTCATCCATACTCATATTCTTACTTCCACATCCTAGGGATAGTAAGGAATATTCTTGGCTAGAGAAAAATACCTACCCTCTAGCCGGAAATCGAACACGGGACCTCTCGCAAAGCAGGCAGGTACTCTAACAATTGAGCTATGAGGCCACCCTTTCGAATTTTTTTAGTGAATTTATTTATAGTTGTTAAAACATCTTGTGTCTTATAGGGTTTTATTTTAATATACAATTTACATTTATGTTTGGGATACATTAAGTGTAATATTTGGAGACGCACCTATACATTAGTAATACACAATACATAATGCAAATAATTTAATTTATAGTAATGCAGGAAATAGGTGAGGCAATAGCTATTTGAAGAAATAAAATTCTGGCTGAAATAACTTAAGATAACCATGTTTTCAGTTTGTTTAGTATTCCAATGTTATTGAAGATGACCTTCAACTTGAAATAAGCTGCTAGGTTTTCAATTGCTTTATTAAATTCTATGGGAATTCCAGAATGGACATTTAGGTGTTTAATCTTTTGTAATGAATAAGTCTTGAGTGGCCTATGGGAATCCTTGTTTCCATAATCTAATCTTGGCCTTTCATGGCATTATAACGTAAAGGTTATTTCATTGTTTTGACTGCGCGAACTTTGTTGATGTGAGAAGAAAGCGTGACTTTCCAATTGCTGTGTAGAGTTTCCTTTAGATGCTGTATTAGTCCTGGTGAGGAATCTAGTCAACGGAGTTTTGGAGAACAGCTCTCTTCTCTATGGAATCTGTTGCTTCATTACAACAATACCAACATATGATGGAGTCCAGACAAGGAGTACGAAAATGGGCTGAAAGAGCCGATGAATATCATGAACCAGAGGCTAACGCGAGAATCGAACTGTTATGGCGTGGAGGAACATTTTGGAATCAGTGAAAAACAGAGAGTAATTGATATCAGATGCTATAACATATGATAGTGCTTCCCTGAGAGTCAGTCGTTCACAACAGAATATGGATGACTTGTCAGAGATGAAATAGTAGTAATGCAGTCGGTGTCAGTGCTCACTGCATACTTGCACCGCTGGCCCAAATGTTAAAACGTATTCTTTGTGGAATCGGGCAAATCTAAGGAGAAAAAACCCCAGGCCAGGATCTATGCGTACGTAATGGAAGGAATAAAGTGAGCCTTAACATTGTAAGATTTCAACCCCAATTTACTCATTTTATTTAAAAATAAGCACCGCAATCAAACAGAATACAGAAACATTAACAAATGTTTTGGAAAATTGTTATTCATTGGATTAAATTTATATCTTTATATTTTAGTTTTTTAATTAGTTAGATTTAAGTAACAATAGTTTTTAAGATCATTAAGAATAATAGGTGAGAATGCGATATCTTAAATTAAAAATGCAGTCGTGCTCGCCACAAATAGGAAAACTAAAAGTCCTAGGGCCACTTCAAACCGGTCTGAATAATTTATAATAACATGGAAGCGAGTAGAATTGGAAATTTAGCCAGTTTAAAGCCAGAAATATCACGAGGTTAATATAGTTAATTTTGACAAACCGAAAGCTTGCTCCCGAACAATTTCTCACGGCACAAGTGGCGTTGAAGAAGATGCGCCCTCCTGGCGCTATGTGAGACGACTGCGATGAAAGGTGAGCTCCCAACAGATTGATAGCTGTCCAAGTCAGAACTGCTGGCCAAGCTCCCGCTCCCCTCCCCTCTCCAATAGGGGAACTCGTGCCGAGTCCAGGCCTGCGCAGAACGTGTAGATCCATCAGCAATACTTCTAGGAGGCTAATACCGCCTGCGGTGCCATAAGTAGTTAAAGCGGGCGTTAAACACTACAAAAAAACAAAAACAAAAAAAAAAAAAAGGGTCTAACGTGAGCACTTGCAGCGGAGTAACGATGAAGCAGGCAGTGACATATCCTTCAGTGTGTAACGGAGACGTTACAATACATTCGCGTTCTATTTTTGATCCATTGTAAACATTCTTGTTTTGGGTATGTTGAGATATCAATTCTCGGAAAAGTTGAATACAAACATTTCCGCTGGTAATAGATTTTCTTTCTTGATGAGTACCAAATTTATTTGTTGTATATGGATCCATCATGGTCAGGTCTGTCTGATGCGTCCAGTATTGGTGATATCGCTAAGCTGATATTTATTATTCAGCATAAGCTGGAATGATAAATATTTTGAACAAGAGCTGATGAAAATTTAAAAAAAAATCTAATGTGCTCCATTCTCTACTTCTCTGTAACAAATTATTGTTAATTAGCTTGTTCATCTATCTACTTCATGCTAATAGAGATAAAAATTAGCAGAAACGTGTTATTACTTAGTTCCTTATAGGTATGAGGGATAAGGGGATGCACTAAGCTAAACCGATAGTGAAATGTTTTAAAATGTGGTTGTTATGGTTTAGAAATCCGATTCTTTGCATGGTCAGGTGTTGACAAGTTCCTGTACGAGAAAAGTATTAAGTATTTTAAAACTAAACCAATAACAAGGAATATCTTAAAAGCGGTCAACTCCATGGAAAAAAATACATATAACATAAATTGTGTGTTTTCACGAGCTATAGATTTTTTGTGTTAAATTTTTGTCTATCTCTTACGGTTTATCAGTTATGCAAAATTTCGCAAAATTTTGAGAAAATCACATATCTCGAAAACATTTTCATGTAAAGGATAGTTGGGGGTGTAAATATTTTCTTGAACCTTGGTGTCGCATCCCTGTAAGATACTGAACTTAAATACCAAGTTTGGTATTAAATGGACATTTCGTTTTGAGCTATGACGTCTACGACACACACGCACAGAGACCGAGAGAGAGAGAGAGAGAGAGAGATATTCACACACGCACCTTTTTCTTGACATACTCTTTTTGGATTCAGGAGCTCCCATATATTTCCGGTGAAATCTCGGTACCAAATTTTTGAGTTCAATGCAACCTTCACTATATACTATGTACATAGTAGGTGTAGAGAAAGTAAAAACCAAAAATAGCTTTATGAACCTGTGTTTGGGTCGAGATGCTACTTTAATTGCGTAGGTTATGTCGAATTGAATTCCTCTAAAAGCCAGAGCTTGTTCGTCGCTTTCCATTTGGAGACTTACTATTGGGCTACTCTTGAATGTTACGGGGACAAAGCGCAATGTACATGATTGGATGGGGTCTCACGAAAAGGAATCTATGAGTATAAAATATACTGTAAAGTATATAATAAGAGTTTAATATATATATATATATATTTCTATATATCTTATTAGAATTAATAAAGAATATTGGAATACACATCTTATGTATTTATTATTCTGACCCTTTACTATAGATATATAGACTTTTTAGCCGAGGATTAAATTATGGATCCGTAATCACCTGGGAGCGAACAACAGCTCTAAAGGAAGAGAGCAAGACTTGGTAGAGTGCTCCACAATTTTGAGCCACCAAACATTTTAACATATTAAGTCTTCTAAGTCAATCTTCACGTAAGCTGGGATATGATTACACCAAGTAAGCTTTCGTCAAATCGAGTAATTCTAGAGAACTGGTTTTCGAGATTGTTGTATGTTGACACAAGAGAAGGTATATTTATTTCCTATGGAGAATGTAACAGAGCTGGATTTTGCTGCAGAGAATTTGAAACATTTCTGTTAGTCCAGATTAGTCCATTTGATGTTTCTACCAGTTCTATGTAGTTAAATCATACATCAAGAGATTTATACTTAGGTGGCATAATAGTTCCGCCTAAGTATAATTATTATGCTTGGTATATCATTAACCGCTATTAAAAGAAAAATTAAAACTTAGGATAGATCCTTGTGGCACTCCGTTTATAATATGGAAAATACTGGACGTAATTCATTCCCACTTGAATTTGTCAATTCTGTGAAACGTTATACCTATATAAAGTGCATCATGCTTCCTGATATTCCATGATAAATTAGCGTTTTAAGAATATGTCTCCTCCATGTCATATCGTAAGCCTTTTTCTAATCAAGAACTACAAGTCAGATGATTGTTGTCTGAGATGATTTTTGTTCCTTAATACTTCTTGTATTTTAGATTCTAACATGGTCAGCATAGCCAATGTACATGGCGTCAAAAACTAAACTGAAAAGGGTTAGAAAAAGTGTCCATTTTAGCATTTGATGATAATAGAAGTTAGTGCTATTGGTCGCTAATTTTCCGGGAAGCTGTGGTTCTGATTCGGTCTGGGTATTGGTATTACAATGGCCTGATACAATTGATCCGGATTGATCACAATATTGTTCATTCTTTCTACCCATATTTAATTATAGATGACTAAAAGACACATTTCCCGTAGAATGGTAGTTGTTAGAGTCATTCGTAGAGTATTCCATCAGGGCCAGGATGGTTTTGCATTGCTGGAAAGTTTCAGTCACTTTCTCAAAATATAATTCACCATTGACGTTCAGTTTCAATTCTGGAAGTTCTGATTTGTGGTGAGGAAACTTAGGTTCATAGTTGCTGGAGAAGTTGGCAAAAGTTTCGGATGGAATTTGAACTATCTTGTGGACGTCTTATAGGATGTAATAAATTGGAAGGTTGCAGTTAAGTTGAAGTTAACACTTGGTACTTCTAATTCTTTAAGTTTGATCTATATTTCTTTGGAGCTATTTCATTGGTCATAGAAGAAACAATTTAATCCGCCATGACTTTTTGCTATTTTTATAATTCTACGTGTGTATATACTTAGGGTAGGCATGGTGGGAGATCTTTTCTACATAAACATACTTTATTCCTAGCTCTAACAATCAAGTACCTTTCTTCCACCAGGAAACTGTTTTCTTTGGAAGGTTGGTAGAATTTGAGGAATGTAAATATCTGCTGTTTCCATTAACCATTTTTCAGTGTTTCTACCGGTACGGTGGAGAATCTCTGAGTTACAATAGATGCTTTATGTTTTCTTCGATTATGTTTTCATATTTTGCCTTTCAGCTCTGTTGGTGTTCCATTTCTACGTGTAAGCTTGGTGACATGAACTTTGATTGGATACTGATCGCTGTCTTGCAATATTGTTTGAATTGTTCAAAGCTTATTATTCTTTTAAAATAAAGATGTTTCCCACGAATGCACGCAAACAGTATGGAATGGTAAAGGCCAGTATAAATAGCCCAGTTCAATAACGCATGATGGCAGCTATTCTCTTTGTATCTGTAACGAGATGTGTAACGAGTTTCTGCCAAGGTCAATTAAAATAAGTAGATGGGAAATATACTCTCCATCTTTCCATAAGAAAAATATTCTTTCCACGATAATAGTTTGTACACTCTCTAATAAACGATAGAGGGTAGAGAAATTTGTGTGAATGTAACACATCTGATTTTTCCTTATAAGTAGGACTCCTTAATGATAGCAACTGTTTTGTTGGGAGAAACATGTAATTAAGACAGCAGAAGTGTTCCTGATTATTATGTTTATTAGAGAATTATGTACAACAATATTATGCATTTAAAAAAGAGTAAAATGGACATGGTGGCTTTATCCCTGTTTAATTAGTGGATTTTTGTGATCGAAAATGTTACTCTAAAGCACGTAGTCCCACCTGAAATGTTTCATTACGTGAATTCAAATGTTTCATTTCAATCTAGACCTCGAGGCAATATTTTGTAAATAATAGATTACACACTCCTCACATATGCAGTAGAAAAAAACATAATAAAATTAGTGATTCACTCATGTTAATTAAATAGACTGGCAGCAAAATTCCGATCTCTAACAAAATATCGAACGAACTTTATAAAACAAGTACGTATTACTAGTTTTTATACCCTTATCTAAGTAATAAGAAGAGGAAATATTAAGATCGAGAACAGGCGTTTGATGTCTGCTTTTGAAGTACCTGTTGTTTTTTTTTTTTAGTTTTTATAAATGATTTTATGCGCTATTATTTATATACTGCAAAAGTTTTAGCTCTTCTAGTTAAAATACCAATCCATTTAGTGAATTTATCCTCTCCAAATACATTTTACTTTCTCTACACATACTATTTACATAGTATATAGAGTATACACTCTAAAATTTGATACCGAGATTCCACCGAAAATATGTTTTTAGATCCCTTGAATAAAAAAAAACATTTTTTGACAAATTTCCATGTGTGTGTCTGTCAGTCTGTCTGTCTATCTATCTGTCTCTCAGTCTGTGTGTGTGTCTGTGGGCAGCATAGCTCAAAAAACGTAAAGTCCGTTAAATACCGAACTTGGTAATTAAGTTCAGCATCTTCCAAAGATGCGACACGAAGATTTTGAAGAAATATCCACCTATCCCCAACAACCCTTTACATGGAAAAAATTTCGAAAATTTTTATTTTCTCAAATATAGTTTTAACGATTTTAATTCAAGTTTAGTATATTAAAGATATTTACATGACAAAATGTAGGTTTATCTTGTATTTTCTGGGAATAGCCTCTAAAGACATATTTATTCTGGATGAATTTTACGGAATTTTATATAACTAGTAAACCTTAGACAAAAACTTATTTAACAGAATATGTAGATCTCGTTGAAACACAATTTATGCTATATACATTTTTTTGGCGGAGTTGATAGTTTTTGAGATGTTCCTTGTTATTGGTTTCAGCTTTAAAACACTTATACTTTTCTCATACGGGAATCTGTCGACTCCTTTCCATATAAACAAACAATGGAACTTCAATCGCATAGCGACCAACTTTAGTCTATGATACTCCCTTATTTCCGTATTACTTACAAGGAAGCAAGTAATAAGAACATTTCTGCTAATTTGTTCTCGAATAGAATGAAGAAAATAGAAGAATAAGCTGTTGAACAATAATTTGTTGACTGCCTCCGCGGTCGAGTGGTCAGCGAGCTGACTTCCCGGGTTCAATTCCCGGCTGGGGCGGGGAATTTTTCTGTAACCAGATTTATTCTCTATCCCCCACAGAGACTGGAAGTATGAATGTGAGAGTGAATGTGCGTGTGTTAATGAACATAATAATTATTAACGTAACGTTAGAACTTACAGTAATACGAGTTGTTTCACAAGTCAAAGCCCCCGATATGACCATTGAAGTTAAGGGGGGCTATACAAATGAAACAATAAAAAAAAAAAAAAATAAATAATTTGTTGCAGAGATGTAGAGAAAGTCATGTGAATGGAACACATCAGATTTGTTTTGATAAATGTTCGATGAGAGAGAACAACATACTAAGAAAGTGCTGATGTGTTTAGTTCACGTAACTTTCTCTACTCATTCTAAACTATACTTTAATAGGCCTATTCTTCTGTCTGCTTCTTGCCAACAGAGATAAACTCTCGTTGCACATTTTATTTTAGACATAAGAAGAATATAATAAAGAAATCATCAATATTTTTAACAAGAGGGACCCTCGGTGATTGTTTTATATGGGTAATAATTTCATGTCTTTACACGAGGATGAGAAGAAAAAAGGAAGAAAGAAGTGAAGAAAAAAATGTGGTGTATTACATTAGCTTAGCTATCTCTATTGCCTGTCGCTTTTTAGTTCATTACTTTTTCTACCACTCTGCATTCCACTTAAAACGGCATTACCGAGATTTCATCAGAAACACGCTTCCAAAGAACATTATTTTTATGAAATTATCCGTATGTGATAATTTGTATGTGTTCACGCCTGTGTCTGTGAACAGCATAGGATCGGCATCTTTAAAAGTTGCTAAACGAAGATTTTTAAGAACACCCACCATCCCAAACTATCTTTTACTTTGAACATTTTTGAAAATGCTGATTTCTAAAACAACATTTCTAGGGAATTCTATACTCTTATTAAACATTTGCATGACAAAATATAGAATGTATCTTGAAATGTCTGGAAATCCTCTCCATTCGGAAGGAATTTTGTGTATTCTTGTTTAAATGCAAGCGCTAAGCGATAGACGAAACTAATATAGAAACAAATTACTTGTCAAATACAATCTTTGTGGCATCCGCCATTTTCAAATATGCGTTAATTGTTGTACAGTTTGCTCAATACTTTTTTTATCTCTTGACGATTTTCAGTTTTTCTTCGCAATTGCATGAAAACAGTATGACATTTTAAGCCCTTATAGTGTTAAGGTTGACTCGCTATTCACTTTACACCCAATGCAGTAGGTATATAAAAATAAACTTCAGCAAAAATAACGTATAATAATATTTACACAGCATACATATATTGCACATCTAATGTGTTCCAGCCACATGACTTCTCTGCAACAAATTAATTTTAAAAACAGATTATTACTCTTGTACTTCATGCTACATAAAGAGATAAACATTAGCAGAAATAGTCCTATTAGAAGGAAAATAAGCGAATACGCTAGACCAAATGTTTTAAAAACTGTTGCTATAAGAATCAGTTTGAAATTCGGCATGACCTAGGAGTAAAACAAGAAGAAAATCTATGTCGACTTCCAGTTTGAGCAAAGTGTTAGCATTTAAAAGCTCAAACCCATAACAATCAAATCTCATAAATCGTTTACAAGAACAAATATACGTATATGGCATACATCGTGTGCTTTAATGAAATCTTTAATTTTAAAAATTGAAAATTTCAATAAATGTTCATTGGAAACTTTAGTTTGGGGTGGGGGAGTTTCCTGAAAATCTTCGTATCGCATCCTTGGAAGAAAGTAAACTTAATTATGAATTGCTTAACAGATTTTTTGTTTTTGAGTTATACTTATTGTTGTTTCTCTGTCTCTCTCTCTCTCTCTCTCTCTCTCTTTCTCGCGCGCACACATAGTAAGCAAGCAAGCAAGCGGCTTTTTCTACAACTGCTTTATTGGAATTAGGGGTCCTCAAAAAAAAAAAAAAATATATATATATATATATATATTTCCGGTGAAATCTCGCTATTCATTATTTGAGTGGAATAAAATGAATTCTCTGCTTATTATATACATTCTAGATACGTGTAGAGAAAATAAAAACTAAACGAATTGGAACATTCAAACCGATTACAACGAATATTTCAGAAATTTTTAATGAAAAAAATAATATACTTGTGTGTTTTAGAGAGGTCAAAGCTATCGCGCATTATAATTAGTGGAAATACTCTATTCCGTCCAAAACTTCAATGTAAAGATTTCACCGGAAATATATATATATATATATATATTGAGACCCTGAACAAAAAACATTTTTATAAAAAGTGTGCGTGTTTGTGTGTGTGTGTGTGTGAGAGAGAGAGGGAGAGAGAGAGAGAGAGAGAGAGAGAGAGAGAGAGAGAGAGAGAGAGAACAGCAAACAGCATATGTCGAAAACGAAAAGACGACTAAATATCAAACTTGGAATTTATGTTTAGTATCTTCCTAGAATTTGGCACTAAGATTCTCCTCATCTCAAACTACCATTTACATGAAAGACTTTACGAAATTTCCTATTTTGTCAAAAATGGCTCTAACGTTTTTTATTAAAATACAATAAATAAAATGTTCTTAATAGCAAATAAAATGTACATCTTGAATTTTCTGCGAATTGTCTCTGAAGCGTTCTTCATTCTGAGGACTTGTGCATAACTGTAAATGGACAAATTCTTACTACACAAATATTCAAGATCGCGTTAAAACACACTTTTTATTTCGATACATTTTTTGTGTGAAGTTAACCATTTCCGAGATATTCCTCGTTATTAGTTTCAACATACAATTTTCTCAAATTGGAAGCTGTGGTTCTTTTCCTATCTTATTTTTTCTCTTCTCCTAGCCATTCAAAGTAAGTAGAATTTCAATCTCATTGCATAGCGACAGTTTTAAAAACCATACTATATTCCCTTAGTTTCCTTATATTTACAAGGAAGCAATCTATAAGACCATTCGTTTTGCTAGTTTATATCTCAATTAGCATTGAGTAGATAGAAGAATAATCTTTTTTTAAAAATAGTAAAACGTAGAAAAATATTTGTGAATGAAACATATCGGATTTTTTGTTTTCGTCCTTTTTTTTTTTCTGGTGATGCGAAGAGAACGGAATTTTGACAGACATAGTTAACCGCTGGTAGTAAATTTTCATACTATATTCCTCTATTTTCATTGCATGTTAATTAAATATTAAATTAAACTATTAGTACAAATGGTTATCGCAATTAACACAAAGCAGATAGAAGAATATGGAATTGCAAGAATAGTTCTTTTGAATACAGAGAAGGTAATAAGAATGTAACAAATAAGATTATTTTATGATTAAATTTATTCTCTGTCTCAATAATGCAGAATAATTATATTAAATTAATTCCGAATGAAGAAAACTTCTCTGCCCATTTTCAGAAAAATTCAAGATAGATATATATTTTAATAGTGCAAATATCTCAAACATCGTATTTTAAACTGACAATCAGAAAAGAATAAAGTATTTGCACATAACTGCTGGGGGATACTCTTTAAAATGTTTGTTTCTAATCTTAGGACGATTTGGGGCTAAATTACGTGTATTCACTCATCTGAATTCTCGGTTTTGATTTATCAACGCGTTTTAGGTACAGAGGTACTCAAAACCTATTTTTCCGCTAAAATATCGATTTTAAATAAGTGAAATATATTTCCTTCTCTATCATAAGTTAGGGGTAGAAAAAGTAGAAATTCAATGTCACATTGGGTTTTGGAGCCACGAATATATGAATTTCTGAATTTTATAACAACTATATCTGCATTAATATAATTTTGAAATCAGACTATTTCTACTTTGGTTAGAAAGAGAGCTTTCAATTTTTTTTTGTGGCTGTACATCCATATGTAGAACTATAACAAAATTATAAAAGTGTTTCAGAATATCTTCTTTATTTTACATAAGACTAAAAAATCTGATTTGTCATATACACATGCATTTTTCTACCTATCCAGCGTTAATCTTTTGTTGCAAAAGCTTGATCTTTTATCTACTTCATACTAATCGAGTTGAACTATAGAAGAAATGGTATTCTTACATATTTACACGTTTTAAGTTCTGGTTGATGTGTGATAACTTGAAATTCAGGAGTAAAAAAAGTAAAAAGGGATAACGGTTTCCCATTTGGGAATGTAATGGAATATTTAAATCAATACAAGGAACATCTTAGAAATTGTTAACTCCACAAAAAATGCATTTCATATAAATTGTTGCTTTAATTGTGTTCGTTTTGGGTAGTATAGTAGCAGCAAGAATTGTGATAAACGGTTCAAAAGAATGACACGAAGAACAACTTCCTTTTTGGGCTAGGATTTATTAAAGATTTATAGAAAATTTTGGAAGTAATTTTTTTAAGAAATTTAAATATCTCTTATGGTTTATCAGTTATACAGAAGTCATCCAGCATGCAGTGGACTTCAGAGATAACTCTCAGAAAATTCAAGATATGCATTTTATTTGTCACGTAAATACCTCGCACTTATAGTATTTTAATCAAAATTGTTAGCCATTCCTGAAAAAAATCAAAGTTATGTTGACAGAAACACATGAATATTCTTCTTAAGATGAATATTTTTTGGATTCAGGGAGTCTCATAAAGTGTATTTCCGCTAAACTTTAGCTATGGAATTTTTAGTAAAATACAATGCTTTCCCTAGTCACTATAAGTAGTAGAGAAAGTGATGATTACGTTTATGAATATGGTGGCTGTGCTCATCGCTTTAAGAGCGTGTATAAAAGAATAAATGAAAGCTTTCTGGTGGAGGAGAATGAAGCTATGAGTATTCAGCAAACACTCTATGACGAGAGAGGAATTTTAATCAAGACAACCGTTTAACCTTCAGGGTAAGTGCGGTGGTGAGATTAAAAAATAATAAAATCTTAAATTACTTCTCAAGTTAGTCTATACGTTGTCTTGACAGCAGCGATGCGAACGTTATGACTTTCATTTAGAGATATTTTATTTTGGAATACTTATGAAGCGATTACATAGCAGCTCAACAAATAAAATGTAGACATTGATTTGTTTTTAATCACGTGTTCGTCTTATTTTGTGCAAGTTTACACATCGGCTGAAATACTTATAAAAGTAGGATGCCTCTTTTAAATTCTGTAATTATTGATAATGAAATATAATAACCATCTTGAATTTGGAAAGCCATAGTTTTAAGTCTATCCATTTGGAATTGTAATCAAACAGTCAGGGTGTAATGCACCATATGAGCCCAATTGCATGAGTATTGGTATGCTTAGATTAATTCCAATATATTTTTAACATTTTACTGCTTTGTAGAATTGCACCATACGATGCAATTACATTGTGATACGATTTTATTATAAACTCTTGAACACCTCTATAAGTACTCTAGCTGTTCCAAATACCAACTATTCTTACAAAAGATTATTCTTTTATCTAAATATGCTAATCGAGATATGCATCAGCAGAATTGGTCTTATTTCTCTTTTCATTGTAAGTAGGAGGGAAATAAGGGAATATATTATGCTAAAGCGATAGTCAAATTCTTTAAAAGCTGCTCGCTCTGTGAAACAATGGAGGTTCGGTTCGTTTTCTATGGTCCCGTTTGAGAGAACTTGGGTCTTTAAAACTGAAACCAATAAACAAGGAATATCTCAAAAACGGTAATTTCTACAAGAAAAATATAAATGGCATAATTTATGTGTTTTAACTATATCTACATTTATGGGCATTAAGTCTTTGTCTATCTCTTATGGTTTAACCGTTATGCAACATCTGTAAAACTCATCCAGAATAAAGTGGTCTTCAGATACTATTCCCAGAAAGTTAAACAAAATACGTCTTATTTATGACGTAAATAACTTGAATATACGAACCTTCATCATAATCGTTAAAGCCATTTTTGAAAACAAAAAAATAAAAACTTCTTCCATGAAAAGGGTAGTTTGTGGTGTTACATCTTTGAAAGATATTAATCCTAAAAAGCAAGTTTAGTTTTTAATGGTCCTTTAATTTTTAGCTATGCTGTCCACAGACGCACACTGCGGACGTTTTTCGAAAAAATAAGTTTTCGGACCATAGGACCTCAAAACATATACTTCTGGTGAAATCTCCACATAGAATTTTTGGGTGGAGTACAATTCCTTCTCTGTCTATGTACATTGTATGTACATACGTGCTAGAGAAAGTAAAAATGAATCTCGTACATTTTTACCACTTCATTATAATAAGGTAAACAAAATTTCGTTGATTTATTGTGAAAAACACATCGTGTGGAGCAACTTTAAAATGAAAATAAATGCTGACAAATAAAATCTTATAAAATGGTTTACGCATTATAACGACAATGTAACACTGTTTTACACTTTTATGTTTAAGATAAAGATCTGTAGAAATATTTTCACTATCTACTTTTTAGATCTGTGTAAAGGGGACTATAAGAAAACTATTCAAAGCTTTAAAAATGGGTTGCTATATGCTGGCTTTAATTTAAACACTGTTTATATGTTCTCACAAGAAACAAGTGAATGGTGGCAGTGCTTAAAAAAATGACAAGTTGTTGTAAATGTAAACCAATGTTAACGTAAATCTCTCACTGCATAAAAAGATTTTTTAAATACATTATGTTTCTGGCTATTCCCAAAAAACTGAAACTACTCATTTTATTACAGAAGCAAAAAATATCTGATGTGTTTCAGTCACATGACTTTCTCTATGTCGCTGTAACATTATTGGTAAAAAGCATATTCTTCTACCTACTTTATGATAATCGACATAAGACAACTTCTGCTAATGTTTAAGTATTTGTTTCCTTGTAAGTAGAAGGAAAGTGCGGGAACACGCTAGGCTAAAACGATAGTTAAATCTTTTAAAAACTGGTTGCCATGAGGCTGAAATCCGTTTCTATACAGGGCCAGGTGTTGACAACCTTCCGAGTGAGAAAAATATAAGTATATTGAATCTGAAATCTGAATAAGTAACAATAAATCTTAAATAATTAACGAGGAATATTTCAGAAATGGTCTGCTCCACGAAAAAAACATTTATCACATACAGTGTGTGTTTTAACGTGATCTACATTTTTTTGTACAGTAAGCTTTTGTCTATCTCTTATGGTTTACCAGTTTTGCAAAATACATTCAGAATAAAGATTTCCTCTTTAGAGGCTATTCCCAGAAAATTCAGGATATACATTTTATTTGTCATATAAACATCTTTAATATACGGTATTTTAATCAAAATTGTTATGAGCCATTTTTGAGAAAATCAGTATTTTCCAAATTTTTTCCATGTAATGGGTAGTTTGTGGTGAGGGTATTTTTCTCAAAATCTTCGTGTCACATCCCTGGAAGATTTTAAACTTAAATACAAAGCTCATCTATGTTCACAGACACACACACTGACCTTTTTCTGAAAATACTTTTTTTTTTATTACTTGGGACTCTAAAACGTGTATTTCCGGTGAAATCTCGGGATCGAATTTTTGGGTGTAGTGCAATACCTTCTCTATACACAATGTACATAGTACGTGTAGAGAAAGTAAATATTAAATCTGTACTCCACTTTAACTTGAAATAGCCTCTTTGAGTTCAGCAACTCTTAACGACCGAGAGATAGCTGCATACGTCTTGTATGGGGCAGTTGGGCCACCTGGAACATAGTAAAAACCCAGAAAGATGCAAACATTCCGTAATGAATACCTCTCGAAAACTGACCATAATAAAAGGTAATGCGATAGAAAATATGTATTTTTGGACACTATGCGGCTACATAGATTACAGAAGAAATTAAGCAAATATACATAACATGCCATCTCACTAGATTTTGGAGGCGTTCCTGAGAAAAAAATATTTTTACACCTTATAAACTGCAGGCTAAAGTTGCGGAATTTCGCAAAATGTGAAAACAGATAGCATCAATGTGTTATGCTGGGCCTTTAACGATAAATCTTTGCAAATAGCCATTATGTTAACTTTTCTCTTTTACAGCTCAACGCAACACATTACAACTTAAGTATAACACTATATCGTTGCAAGAAAAATCTCACTATATTATCTCAGTCAATCTAGTTTTTAAAATTAAACAATATTGTGACTGGAATTGGAAAAACCAAGGAATTACATAATCGTACATGGAGTTTTGCTATGCTGACACCCAAAATGTTCAACCTGAAGTGAAAAGCTTGAGGTGTCAAATATGTGGGCCCAGTACTTGATATTGAGACGGTGTTTGCCTTCAGTAACATAAATGACTGTTCTCATAAACTGCAATTATGTATATTTATATAGGGAATTTATTATCAGTGTAGCTTGTAATTTAAGGTAGTTCTATGTGGATTATATTGGATATTCAGTCCTCGAGAAAAGCAATTTATTTGTGGCAAGAGAAGCGAAAGCTGGTAAGATCGCAGCGGAATGTGAAGGCTTCTTACTGCAAGCTGTTCCAACTCGACAAGTGTGATAAAAATGGTATGCGCGTACTCAATCAAAACTGGAACAGAAGCCCGGTAGCAAATACGTCACTGTGCAAGGGTCATACCACAATACATTATTTTATTACTTTATTTTCAACTCCTGATTCAACCTTGACGATAGCTTTCCCTCAGCGCTGCGCCGTATTGTATACTGCAACCCTTCAAGAGTTACTCACTACTCTTTTGGCATGCACCGAAGGTAGCCGGTTCTCATGGCCACGGTCGCTCAAATACCTCGCATTTTGGTGCTTCGTAACGTGGGGCACAGTGGATTCAAGTCCCGCCTTAGGCATGGGTGTTTATATGCTTGTAAAATGTGTGCGTGTGTGTGTGTATTTGTATGTGTATTCGAAGAAAACAACAAAAAGGCAATCAAACAGAAATCAAAGTAAATGCTAGAAAATACAAATATAGGGAAAAAGATATACAGCGTCGGAGTGCCGACCAGACTCCGGAATTGTATTAAAAAAAGAAATAAAAAAAAGTGAAACAACCAAACTTATTGGGAGGACTTCCTTTATCATGATTGCATGCGAACCCTTTAAGTAACGTTTTTGTCCGCGTGACCAGCGCTAGCCCAATCAAAATTAATTAAAGAGGACCAGGTTTGAGCATGATTAAAGTTCCCGGCTAGAAAGCAGCGAATCACGGTAAACTAAACCCCGCCCACCAATGCCTGAGTATATATACCGGCTATAACTCGCCCTGTTGATTCCGACAGGGCCATCGACCACCCAACAGCTGCTGCGGGTGGTGGAGGCTACCGCCCTGGGGTTCCAGGACGGGGCCTTCACGCCAGCGGTGTCATTGGACGTCGAGAAGGCCTTCTCAACCACCTGGCATGAGGGACTCCTGTTTAAACTCATCCAGATTGGCCTACATACACAGCTAATCAACATCATACACAGCTTCCTACACCAACGCACCTTCGTCGTAGCAGTTGCGGGGCAAACATCTACACCAAAACCCCTGCGAGGTGGAGCCCCCGAAGGCTCTGTATTATCACCCACCTTGTTTAGCCTCTTTATGGCAGACTTCCCTACAGTGCAGGGCGTCAACATGGCCCAGTTTACTGATGATGTCCTGCTCTACCGCACTGACAGGAACATATGCAGAGCCTTCAATCCCATACAGAGACACCTCCGTCTCGTCCAGGACTGGTGCAGACAGTGGCGGATGTCCGTTAATCCAGGCAAGTCATGCTGTTCTGTTCTCCAGAAAATGCCCCGCAATAAACCAGATACCCAACTTTTCCTATCAGGGCCAGAGGATAGAGTGGGGAAATTCCATCAAATACCTGGGTGTCACTCTTGATAAGGGCCTAACGTTTCGTGAACACGTGCGGGGAACGTCGGACAGAGCGAAAGGGGCTGTGGCCGCGCTTTACCCTGTACTGGCCTCCCAAATGCCGGTTCACTTAAAGCTACGTCTTTTCAAGGCGCTCATAATCCCCCTGATGCTCTACGCCCGCGAAGTGTGGGGTATGGCAGCACACTCCTGGCTTCTCTGGTTGCAGCGGGTACAGAATAGAGGACTCCGGTCCATATATTCTGTGTGTCGACGTTTCCCTTTGAGGCTACTACATGAAGCTTCTGCCCTTCCATATGTGGAGGATGTCATTAGGCGCCGGGCTCAGAAATTCTACGCCAGATTGGGCGAACATGAGAACGCACTTGTCAGATCACTGGGAGAGTACTTACCTACTGAACGCCGTAAGAGGCGGTTCTGGGTTCCCCGCATTGCTTATGGGCACCCCCGGTAACAACGGTTTTAAACCAGCCAACAGCGTAATAGCAGAACAAAGTACTCCCCCCTCCCATTGGGAGTGGTCAATGAAAATTAACCAACATAATTAAGTAAAAATAAACACCAGCAGAGCAGAGGAAAGGATGCTCCTCCTGAAAAAAAAAAAATACAGCCGCTCGAGGAGCCTATCTTAGCGCTACCTCCTTACCACCAGCACTCGAAACCTCAAAATTAGACCTCAACCTTCACCTCATTCCTGTGGTTAAACCTTTACCAGGGTAGGTACACAGCAACAATACCTAGGCTCACCACGAGCCTACCAGACTAGCACGCACTCCCTGTTGTAATTCTTTCAGAGTTAGTGACGTGAACACATTGCCTCTGAAGATGTACCTCACAGACAGGGACGAAACGTTAGGAAGAAATATTTTAACTAAACACATCTTAACCTGCAGACTACGGCAAAACAATCCGAAATTGTTAAAGCTATTGACACCGACCGTGAAAGTTTACGCATATATTTAAATAAGTTCCATTGTGCTCGCCAAGAAACTGTAAAAAGGAGATAAAATTAGGTGTTAGCCTAAAGTCCAAATCAAGGCTAGTCTTCATGTCGGTCAGATATTCGAAATTGTGTCAACATTTCAGTTTCAGTAAACTGCATTGTCATATAAAACAGTTGTGCAGCATAGAAAGTATGTGGTCTCATTACAGATTATAAATATTGTGTTCACGTCAACCATCGCTAACAATATTAACATTAATTTAAATAATGTAAATCTTGTACTTGTTATATACCTTGTTTAAAGCAGAGACAATAATGCACAGTTGAAGCCTAAGCTTTGATTCGGCTTCTATATAAGTTTGAACTACGGTGGAGTTTTAAAGTACGCACTTTAAGCGATAAGCGAGATTAACCGTGGCTTCACTAACACCGTTCAGAACTACGGTTTAATCTAAGGAATCGCCATGTTGTTATCTGAAGAAGTCGGCATTATTGATAAATAAATACATTATTTTAACCCATATACACAACAGAAGGTTATCTACAATGTTTAATATACAAAACATCTCACGCATGGAATGGCCGAGAATTCTACGAGGGATTTTGATTAAGTTAAGTTTCGGCCAAGATGGTACCAGAAAATGTTCTTGAATCCAGATAAAAGTATAATAAAATAAACATAACATCGACTGGTAAACAAAACTTGCATTTTCTTCTTCACATCGTTATCGTATAATTTTTCACACTCATTATATCGCATCTATACGATGTCGCTTAAAACTTCAATAACAAAATGTTTTGTCAAAAGCAATGCTTCCATAAACTTTAGATTATAATGTGTAAATGGATACACGCTAATTGCAGCTGGATGGTTTTCTGGCATCTCAAAATCTACAGCATACAAAGCTGCCAAAAGTTTTTCACATCAGTCTAATTCACTCTTCGTATCACAATTTTTTCTACAAATTTGATTTTCTTATTCTACAATAATTTGTGCGGTTGCTTGTACTTAATTACTGCATATACACTTCATAATGTCTAGAAGAATGCTCAACTCTCACGTTTTGACCATCACAATTTTATTCGATTGAATGTTAGGTGTTATAATACTAGAATATTAACTGCTTCATCAAACCAGCTTGAAATAACTGATTAAATTCGCTTAGTTTTATTTAAAAAATTACAAATTTTAGGCACCAAATTATCCACTTCAACCAAAATCAATGCATTTAACTGACTTTAAATCGTTTATTTTTGATTATTTCAACTGTATATTGCTGGTTAATCTACTGAACATTATTTTACGAACAACGTCGCTATTTACAAACGATGGAAATTAACTCGATGCGCTTGCGCAAAGGTTATCAACTTTAGCGTTCTGTGGAAATTTTCAACTCAGTACCTGGCTATCCTTACTGCTTAAACCAATGCGCAATGGCATCCGTACCTTACTACATCTCAGGTTGTTTACAACGTGAAACCGGAACGAAACCATGTTGCAACAGGAAATATCGTGTATTATTTCTCATTTAATCCACTCGCCACTCATTTAATCCACAACAAGAATTAACATCCTCATAGCTCTACGAAAGTTCGAACTACGAACCACCAACTAGTCAGGAACAACTTCGTCTAGCTACGCCAGTGACAACTATATACAGCGAAAGTTTCGTAAATTCGTGAATAAATTAATAAATAATATCTTCACGTCATTAGAGTCTATACAGAGAGAGAGAGAGAGAGAGAGAGAGAGGGGGGGAGAGAGATTTATCTCGTGAGATGTACGTCGGAATGTAATGATCCCTGTCAAGCTGAGCATAATTAATGATGCTGTATACTTCTCTCACCCGAGCGTATAGGATTATCATTCATATTCGAAATTTCAGTGATTACGTCATTGATGCCCAATGTTGATCTATCGCTGAATCTGATTGGCTGACTTAAAACACCGAAATCGGCAAACAAAGGGCCTTCGACTCCTCTTGGCTCACAGGCTTAAACCATGTGCTAAGTTTGAGGAGGACGGTAAAAGATGTGTGGAATGAGTTTTAATAACATGAATGACATAGATAACTATTGTTCTACATTTAAGGAGTATTTTGTCGCCCAAGTAGTGGACTTGTCTCTTGAGAAATTGGAAGTTGATACAGAAAGCACTGTTACGTAACTATTGTGGGCTGATACCAAGTATGTTAAGAAAAGATACACAAGCACTTCCTGCGTCTCATAAATCTGTCTTCGTGACAGCGCAAGTCATAATAAAGAAAGAACTCACAGGAATTCTGTAGCGGAATATCAAGCTAGCGAGCACAGCAGTCTAAATTCAATACTTAACACATAGCAAATGTATTTTAATATTAAAATCTTAAAAAAGAGTAGTATAATTTTGTTTTATACAGCAGTTGAACATGTAATATAGAAAACTCGCCATAGACTTCACTCCATAATGACGGGAATCTTCTGTCTCACTTTTACTGTAAACAATTCTTCCTTTGCTGTCCTGAAGTGTGTTCTTAGCAAGCTGACAGTCACGGTTGACTGATTAGTTACTTGCCAAGACTCCCCTTGTAGTCACTGACCTTCGGGCAATTGTCTATTTCAAGGGTTCCCAAGCTCATTGCGTCTCCTAGTCGTGTTACCCCGCGTGGCCAGGCAGGATGCATTTCCCCTTCAATCATTCAGTGGCGTTTAATTGGGTTCGAATCTCGACACGATGGCAGCTTTCAAGCGAACCAAACATATCGTATTGAAAGAATGGAGAAAGAATATTTTTTGTTAAATGGGTTATTTTGGGATCCCAATGCAATATTAAACGACACTTTGAAAAATAACATCATACTGATTATGGCAAACATTTTTATCAGGTATTAAATCAGTAACACCACTTGAATTTGAATTAATGTTGCCTGTAACCTCAACACGAGAGCCACAAACGAAATCATTGAGCTGCGCCGGCGCCCCTGATTGTAATTTTATTATTGAGGGGTCAGTTTGATTCTTCTTCAGTTTAGAAATTCAATGCTATGCCGGCATGTTGCCATGGTAGTGACCAGGAGATCCGTGGTTCAAATCCGGGCTATGACATTGAGTTTTTCAGTCTGACTCTAGCTATCCAACTTACTTTGATATTATCCAGTATTCGTTTTTCTGTGTTCTAAGTCGACAATGATTATTCCACTCTGCGCCTCTCATAAAATCATTCGAAGTCTCATCGGCAGTGATAGCTCGACGCAAAAATTCGTTCGAATTTCGTTTAAATAGCTTGAACACAGATTCGAAGTTAAGGTCACACCCGCTTGTTGTTCACTTGAGCAATCGCGCCACTCATCCAACTTATTACACAAAATGTGAATTGTCATTCCCATCGACACGCCTCTGGCACCTCGCGAACTTACGTTAAAAATCAGCGATAATGCTATCACGAGTTTTTCAATAATTTCCTCAGTGACTATATCTGTCATTCAAATAGGCACAAAATATCGGTAACATTTTTATATTTAATGTTTTAACATCCCGTAACAATTTTTCAAATTGTGGAAATGATGTACACACTGTAAAATCTTTAACTGAAAACATTTCAAAATACTGAGTAATTTTTATATAATTAAAGTAATTACAGTTTCAATTTTTTTTACTTATATTCATAGGACTTTCTCTATCCACCTCCGTTTATTATTTAAGCCTTGTACACGCTACTCTTACAAAGCGTTAATTGAGAAAGCCATCTGCCAGATAGGCAGTTTGAAGAATTTTACGCCTCTAATTATAGTTCATACCGAAGGAAGAAAGAATAAAGAAAAGTCCTAGAGGGTAATGAACGACTCTTCAAACTGTGACAACGTAAGCATATTAACTAGAAAATGAATTCGCTAACTATCCATAACAATTTCAAGAACCACCTATTGTTAAGTCACAACAGTATTAACTTTTTAATCAACAATGTCAATGATTTTTGAAAAAATGAGGAATAATAAAGTTTTCGATGTAGAATTGCACAGAGAGGTTTGTAATGGGTGGAGGGGTGATCCGTGAATATCTTTGTTTTAAATCCCAAAAGGATACTGGTCTTGAATATGAAATTTATCATTTATTCAACTTACTGTGTTATGCCTGCCAGATAATTTTTAAACATCCTTTATTTTATTCAAGTTATTTCAAAAATAAATTTCTAGTGAAATTACACCATATAAATTTTCTTTTCTTTAGTTAAGGATAGAGATATATACACATTATACCTGTATGCATATATAACACTAAGACTAAAACATGTTTATTTTCTTATCACTCTTCTCCACTATTTTCTATTGGTCCACAAATTTTCTCAACTTTCCATTTCATTATGGCGTCTCATATCCTTGAATCCATATATTATGAGGTCTTCCCTTTCTCCTCCTTCCTAGTGGCAACTGCTCCATTGTTCTTTTAGGTATTCTTCTAGTTTCCAATTTTTTAACATATCCACAATATTCTAATTGTTTCTATAGAATAAAACCTAAAATTGAATTTCAATGTTCAAATTTTATTTTATAATCTCACTTCTAATTTTTTTCTCTTAATCCCAGCAATTTGGAAGGGGTAAAAAGAAACAAAAATTGTATCAAAACAGTGTTTTGTAGTTGCACCTAATTAGCTTTCAATTTAAGGTATTTGCATCTCATTTTTAAAATCTGACAAGCACTTTAAATATTCAGACGTACACATATGATTAATTCGACAAAATATGGTGGGTTACATAACATTTCAAGCATATTCTTAACATTTACTCCATTCCTCTCCTAGAAGCAGCAAAAGTCAAGTAGAACATAACATGTTTGATTCTCAGAATTAATAACGTACTATTTCATGTCGTGACCCATTAACTATTTATATATTTATATTTACCCTAAGATGTTTTTTATTTCTCTACACAAACAATGTACATAGTGTATAGAGAAGGTGTTGTATTGCAAACAATAATTCGATACCGAGATTTCACTGGATAATTCTTTTTGAGCTCCCCTGAATCCAAAAAGGGCATTTTAGAGCAATGTCCGTGCGTGTGTTTGTCTATCTGTCAGTCTGTGTGTGTGTGTGTGTGGGGGGGGGGGAAAGGGCAGCATAGCTAAAAAACGAAAAGTCCGTTAAATACCAATCATGGTTTTTAGTTCAGTATCTTCCAAGGATGCGACACAAAGATTTTCAAGAAAATTCCCCACCCCCAACTACCCTTTACATGGAAAACTTTTCGAAAAATTTTATTTTGATTAAAATGTCGTATAATAAAGATATTTACATGACAAATAAAATGTATATCTTGAATTTTCTGGGAATAGCCTCTGAAGCCATCTTTATTCTGGATGAATTTTGTGAAATTTTGCATTTCTGGTAAACCTAAAGAGATAGACAAAAAGTTACTTAATAGAACATGTAGAGTTATGTTACATACATTTTTTTTTCGTGAAGTTAATTTATTTAGATATACCTCGTTACTGGTTTCAGCTATAAAATACTTACACTTTTCTCATACAGGAATTTGTCAACTACAGTCCATACAAACAGAGGAACTACAGACACATAGTAATCAGCTTTTGACTCACTTTAACCTATGGTAGTGCCTTATTTCTCTTCTACATACATGGAAGGGAGTAATAAGACAATTTCTGCTAATTTTTTATCGATTAGCATGGAGTAAATAGAAGCATAATCTTTTTAACAACAATTTGCTGTAGAGATTTAGAGAAAGTCATGTGAAGAGAATACATCAGATTTTTTCAGCACTATTTTTCAGCTTTGCGTCTCTATTTTCGAAGTATCAAGGAGGACATGCGTTAAATAACGAAAACAGATAGGAAACAATGCTACTGGAAAGCACAACACAGATTACTTTTATCCTTGATATAATCCTCCGAACAATTTTGACATTAATGTAATTAGAAGTGATATCAGCGCATCATCAAAACATAATTACAATGGGGCGATCTTATAATTGGAGATACAAACATACAAGCAGTCTGCTAATATAATTAAAACTGGCGACATTAAATACGCATTTTTATGCTGCCGAAGGGCAAAATACTTTGTTAACAGAGGAAAAATAATGTCATGTATCGAATTACAGTATCATTCATCGCAGGAAATACGCTGTTTGTTCTCTCGCGGATTTAATTCCAGTATACGATTTTTCCCTGGTCTTTTATTAATATAAAACGTTGCCCTAAGCGCAGGATGCTTGTGCTGTACGTTGACTTATGGCATGTATACTTACTTATTCCTTTAAAACATTTAGTGAATGTCGAGTCCATAAGCACTTATTCCAAATAGCACAAGATTATTTGTTAGTTAAATACGCATAATTTATTAAATATGCTAACACAAACGCAAAATAATTTCGTAACCTTCCTGTTTTTAACTTCAGTATATAAGTTATTCATTTCATTCTTTTTAACGAAGTCTTATTTGCCATATTCCTCTAGCAAAGTAAACTTAACATGGTTTTGCTCTTCATAAAAGTCTTACGCTTTTTTGTAATAATCAACACTGATAATTTATTATACTCAGGTTACATTTCCAATTATTATAAGGTATTAATTTAATTCCTTTTAACATATTCTCATTTACCATATTTACCCAACAAAGTAAGTATGCAAAACATCATTTATGTTTTAAAAATTTTGCACTTCATAAGAGACCAAAACCGTATTTTTACTTTCTCTACACGTACTATGTATATGGTGTATAAAGAAGGTATTGCATTCTACTCAAAAACTCGATTACTAGATTTCACTGAAATACATGTTTTGGGTCCCCCTGAATGTGTCTAAGGACAGCATAGCTCAAAAACGAAAAGACCGAGAATACCAAACTTAGTATTTATGTTTGATATCCTCCAAAAATACCACACGAAGATTTTCAAGAAAATCTCCCCCCAGCTACCCTTTACATGGAATTTTTTCGAAAATTTTGTTTTTATAAAAAATGGCTCTAATGATTTTTATTAAAATATTGTATATTAAAAATATTTACCTGGCAAATAAAATGTATATCTTGAATTTTCTGGGAATAGCCTCTGAAGACTACTTTATTCTGAATAAATTTGACGAAATTTTGAATAACTGCTAAACCGTAAAAGATGGACAAAAACTTGCCACGCAAAAAAAAAAAAAAATGTAGAGCTCGTTTAAACACACAATTTGTGTTATATACATTTTTTTCGTGGAGTTGATCGTCTTTGAGATATTCCTTGTTATTGGTTTCAGCTTTGAAAACGTATACTTTTCTCATTCAGGAATTTGAAATTCCTTTGTTTGTATGGAGAAGAGTTGACAGTAACATAGTACCGGGTTCTACTTACAAGAAAGCAAGTAATAAGGCTATTTATGCTAATTTTTTCTCGATTAGCATGAAGTAAATAAAAGCATAAACTTCTAACAATAATTTGTTGCAGAGATATAGAGAAAGTCATCTGAATGGAACACATTAGAGTTTTGGCATCATTTATCTTCTTAGTTATAATAATAATAATAATAATAATAATAATGATAATAATAATAATAATAATAATAATAATAATAATTAATAATAATGCAGTAATATGCTTAGGTTACGTTTGAAATCATTTACAAATGTCAGGTCCCATTGATTGAACTATATTACTTATCCTAATTTGCAATTAGGTTTGAGTACCCCTTAGGGCTACATCAGTACCTTGGCTGTTAGCGAATGTAGCCAGACCCTTTTGTTGTGTTAGCTAATCCACCCCACCAGCAGTTAATCCCCAAAGACCTCATAAGGCCGAGTGCAGTCCGTACCAGAGATCTCAAAAGGAAAATAATCTTCATTCCGGCGGCGGAAATCGAATAGGAGCCCCGTCATACACCGGTCAGCTACCCTATCACATCAGACAGGCAAGATTTCTATGGATTTTGTAAGTAATAAATCATAAGCAAACAGAAACTTAATGCAAACAATATGTAAAAGTCTGATGTGTTCCATTCACATGACTTTCTCTACATCTCTGCAACACATTATTGTTAAAAAACTTATGCTTCTATTTACTTCATTTTAATCGAGAAAAAAATAACAGAAATAGTCTTATTACTTGTGCTTCCTTGTGAGTAGAAGGGAAATAAGGGACTACCATAGGCTAAACTGATAATTAAAAGCTGGTTGCTGTGGGACTGAAGTTCCTTTTTTTTTTTTTGTATGGACAGGAGTTGACAAATTCCGTATAAGAAAAGTATACGTTTTTTAAAGCTGGAACCAATAACAGGGAGTATCTATAGAACGGTCAGCTTCACGACAAAAATGTATATAACACAAATTGTGTATTTTAATATGCTCTACATTTTTTGTGTGGTAAGTTTCTGTCCATCTCTTACAGTTTAGCAGTTATGCAAAATTCCGTAAAATTCATCCAGAATAAAGTAGTCTTTAGAGGCTATTCCCAGAAAATTCAAGATATGTGTTTTATTTGTCAGGTAAATATCTTTAATTTGTAATATCTTTTAATAAAAATCGTTAGAGCCACTTTTGTGAAAATCAAAATTTTCGAAAAAAGTTCCATGTAAAGGGTAGTTGGGGGTGGGGACATTTTCTTGCAAATCTTCGTGTCGCATCCTTGGAAGATACCAAACTTAAATACCAAGTTTGGTATTTAACGGTCTTTTCGTTTTTGAGCTATGCTGTCCACAGACACACACACATACACACACACTCACACACTCACACACGGACCTTTACACACCCAAAACATGTATTTCCGGTGAAATCTCGGTATCGAATTTTTGGTTGGAATGCAGTACCTTCTCTATACACTGTGTACATAGTACGTGTAGAAAAAGTAAAAATGTATCATTGAAGTATACTATTTACAGAAAACAAAATGTCTCTGAGACTGCCTCCGTGGATGAGTGGTAGCAGGTTTGCTGACTTTTCACCCGGGGGTCCCGGGTTTAATTCCCAGCTGGGGCGGGGAATTTTTCTTTAACCAGATTTATTACCTATCTCCCCACAGAGTCTGGAAGTATGTATGCGAGAGTGTGTGTGTTTGAGGAAAATAAAAAGATTTATACTCAAATCTACAGAAAAGAGTTGTCTCTAGAGCAAAGCCCCCGATATGGCCATAGATGTTAAAGGGGGCTATATAAATGAAACAATTAAAAAAAGATATTTGTGAATATCTAGAAAATAAATTGGTTTTTCATCTAAACATTTCTATATTTTAAGCTGTACACCTAAAAATACAACGCGGTCGTTCCTTTGTCTTCCAAGAGGATTCATGCATTGCATCTAATTCTTATATTGGAACTTATAAGTATGCAAACTGCCCAGCGAATCTTACGTCTTAAACTAAATACTCTCTATAATAACATGTGTAGAACGGATAATCTTACCGAGAGTTAGCCATCGTAATTAAGAATGACACGCAGGGCAGAGCAGCTTTTTATGTCCAGCCGCCATCTTGCTGTTATACACCTTACCATATTCACCATACGCCACATCTGCTAAATGAATTGTTTTTCCAAGTTTTTGAAATAAAGAACAAACGACAAAGGAAGGGGAGAGAATGGATGAATGTTTAATACAATCGCATTTTTTGTCCTGTCAGAAATTATTGATAAATTGGTATTATTGCAGCAAACATGGCGGCAAGGTCATGTACGTAAACACACACACACACACACACACACACACACACACACACACACACACACACACACACACACACACACACACACACACACATATGTTTGGGAGAGGCTTGGAATCATTTAAAAATGCAGAGCATAAAAAGCGGAGATAATTATCACAAATGATCCCATAGATTATAACGAATTTCATGTGGGCTGCATGTATTGCATTCCGAGTCCGAGGAACAGGTCCCCTATTTTCACGATTCTAGTATCAGAAACACATAATTTGAAAGTAGTTATTTCTCGCGATAGCTGCCAAATGGGCAAATTAACAAGAGGTTTCTTATAAACCGAAGTACGTTGCCAATGTTGTCTGTGAATTTGACAAACAAACACCACACACGTATTGACTATTATACTATTTACAATCAAAATTTACTGCTTAATTGAACTTTTAAAACCACAAACTTACTTAAATAAGTACTCTAACTTATATAATGAAACTTTCTTTTCCTTGTTTTTTTCCTTGTTTTTTTCCTTAAACTATACGACAAACCACAAGCAAACACCATTATACTGGTTTAAAACCCAAAGTCCAAATGCACAGTTTAATTGACATTTAAACACCACAAAATCTTATTTTTGGTTGCATATTTAACCCACAAAAAGCCGTGCTCATCTCAAATGTTTATACTCACAATATGGCGGTTGACTAAAACGTGCTTCACCAACCACGATGCCTAAGGATAAGGCACTTCCTATCTATTCTCTCTCTATATATTTGTGGTATGACATTACCAGGGGGTCGCATGTTCTATTGGGAAGAATTTCAGTTTCACACGGTAAAAAATTCAACTCTCTTTACTCCACTAGTGATTCTCTAATAGTAACTTCGTTGACTAGCCAAAATACCCTATAGCTTCGAAAGAGTGTTAAGCTGAGAGCCGGGAGCAAGTAAAAGGTACTCTGCTATTCTCAGAGTGCGTCTGCTTTAAGTGGGTGTTTTTTACTTTCTCTACACGTACTATGTACATAGTGTATAGAGAAGGTATTGTATTGCACCCAAAAATTCGATACCGGGCTTTCTGCAGAAATATATATTTTGGGGCTCACTGATTCAAAAAAAAAAAAAAAAAAAAGGCATTTTAGAAAAATGTCCGTGTGTGTGGGTAGCATAGCTCAGAAACAAAAAGTCGGTTAAATACAAAATTTGGTATTTAAGTTGAGTATCATCCAAGATAAGACACCAAGCTTTTCAAGAAAACACCCTAACCGCAACTACCCTTTAAATGGACACTTTTTCGAACATTTTCATTTTCTCAAAAATGGGGCTAACGATTTTGACTAAAATACTTTATGTTTAAGATATTTTAAAATTTCAAGTTTCTCAAAAATGCCTCTACAATTTTAATTAAAATAGTTAATCTTTATGATATTTTAATGAAATGTATATCTAGAATTTTCTGGAAATAACCTCTGACAACCTCTGGATGACTTTTGTATAACTCGCAAACCATAAGAGAAACAAAAAGCTACAAAAAATGAAGATCACATTAAAACGCACAATTAAGTTTTTTTCTTCTTCTTTTTGTAGCTTAACGTCCTTTAACCTGGTTGGTCATATCGGACGATGAATGAAATCGGTGAAATAATACTCAAATGATCTCGGGGTCCATGGAGCTTAAAGTTACTCGACATTCGTCTTCTCAGGATAAGGGAAAACCCCGAAAAAAACCTTACCCGGGTAACTCATCCTAAGCGAGATTCGAACTCACGACTGTTGAATGCGAGGCGGACATGCTACCACCACACTACCCAGGTGGACACAATTAATGTTATACACATTTTTTGTAGAGTTAACCGTTTTCAAGAAATTCCGGATTATTGGTATTCATTTTAAGGCAAGATATCTTTCTTCTCGTTTCTCGTTTGTTTACCCTTAGCAAGAAAAGCGAATGGAATTTCAGTTGTTTAACATGGCGACCAACTTTTAAAGGATTTGACTATCTCTTTAGCCTGTGCATTCCGTTATTTACCTTCTACTTACAGAAAAACAAGAAATAGGACTAATTCTGTTTATTTATCTAGATTAGCATGATGTACCTAAAAGATTAATCTTTTGAATAAAAGTCTTGTTTACGGAACAGCTAGTGAAACTCATGAATGGATCATGTCATATTAATAGGAATAGTTCTATCCTTTATTAAAATAAAGAACCTATACAGGGTACACTGAATGATTTACATGACTCTAAATAAAATGAATATATATTATTGGACAACACAGAAGAAAAATAAATGTGTTTATTATGTTTGATGTGGTATATACGAGTACAAATGTAGTTGAACTCCAAAATTCAACTACTCATTTTTACTTTCTCTATACTTGCTATGTGTATAGTGTATTGCATTCGATCCAAAATTTCAATATCGATATTTCACCGGAAATAGACGTTTTAGAATCCCTGTATCCAAAAAAAGCATTTTTAGAAAAAGGTCGGTGTGTCTGTGAACACCATCACTCAAAAACGTAAGGTTGGTAAAACATCAAACTTGGCCTTTCAGTTTAGTATCATCCAGGGATGCGCACGAAGATTTTGAGAAAAATCTCCCCATCCCGAACTATCATTTACGTGGAAACAAATTCGAAAATTTTGATTTTCTCAAAAATGAATAACAATTTTGATTGAAATACCGTATACTATACATTTATACGGCAAATAAAATGCATATTTTGAATTTTTTGGGAATAGGCTCTAAAGACATCCTTATTCTGAATTAGTTTTTCTGGACTTTACGTAACTGGTAAACCATAAGAGATAGACAAAAACTTACTACAAAAAATGTAGATCACGTTGAACCACACAATTTATGATATATGCGCTTTTTCGTGGAATTTACCATTTCTGATATATTTCTTGTGATTTGTTTCAGATTCAAAAATACTTTACTTTTCTCACACGGAAAGTTGTAAACTCCAAGCACAGCATAGAAACGGATTGGCATCCAGCTTTTAAAAGATTTAACTACCGGTTTAGCCTAGTGCATTCCCTTCTGCTTACAAGGAAGCAAGTAATTCAGATAATTTCTGCTAATGCCTGTCTCGAGTATCACAAAGTCGATAGAGAAGGTCATGTAAATGGAACATATCAGATTTTTAAACTATTTTTGCTGCTGTGTTGTAATATCACATGTTTGTTCATTCCCGTGTATGTATTTTGTATGAAAATAAATACAAAACAAAATTGAAATAGATGTCTTGCCTGCAGCAAGAAAATATATTAATTATTATTTTTCGGTACATACAGCTAAGTTACTCTTATTTTTAAAATGTTTATTTGCGCCCTGTTATTCTGCATAGTTCCTTATGATATTCTTTATCAGTAGGATAAAAACAATGGTATTTTCCTTTTTACTAACAAAATTCATTTTATCCAGTAAAAGACTATGATAATAAATATAGCATATTTATTTTATATTCGCATCTGTAATAACTATTTCACATAGCGAGAGAGAGAGAGAGAGAGAGAGAGAGAGAGAGAGAGAGAGAGAGATACTCACAGACAGACATGGTGAGAAATGTTTGAGAGACATGTATGCACGTTCAGACCGTCCAGTGATTTAATAACAAATCTCACATAGAGAGGGAGCGCAAGAGAGAGAGACACTCACAGACAGACATGGTGAGAAATGTTTAAGATACATGTATGCACGTTCAGACAGTCCAGTGATTTAATAACAAATCTCACATAGAGAGAGAGAGAGAGAGAGAGAGAGAGAGAGAGAGAGAGACACTCACAGACAGACATGGTGAGAAATGCTTGAGAGACATGTATGCACGTTCAGACAGCCCAGTGATTTAATAACAAATCTCACATAGAGAGAGAGAGAGAGAGAGAGAGAGAGAGACACTCACAGACAGACATGGTGAGAAATGTTTGAGAGACATGTATGCACGTTCAGACAGCCCAGTGATTTAATAACAAATCTCACATAGAGAGAGAGAGAGAGAGAGAGAGAGAGAGAGAGAGAGAGAGAGAGAGAGAGAGAGAGAGACACTCACAGACAGACATGGTGAGAAATGTTTGAGAGACATGTATGCACGTTCAGACAGCCCAGTGATATAAGTGGAGAACACATGTTGGTTGGGTCCGCAGTGGAAATTCGGCTGCCTGGTACCGGAATATGCGCTAACGTCAGAATTGTGGGGCTACGAATTTCTATGGTCCATTACTGTGTACAACATGCGGCATCATTTGTCTTGATCTTCACAACGAAGTGAATAACAGATTCATGTTAGTCTTAGTTGCTGTGCACATATATGGATTAGTGTAAAATGATGAAAAACAATGCCAAAGATTAAGACTATATAATTAAGCGATGATTATGCATTTTCCAAAAATTCACATTTAACCTACCTATATGTTATCAAATAACTGGAGTTTATATTCCAGTCAGCAGAAAACTGAAATTCATAAAAAATAATTTTGAATGTGTGTCCAAAACACCTGATCTAGATACATAAAGTTTGAAAATATCTGAAGCAAGCGGCTTAATTTATGAATTAGGACGCACAATTCATGAACTACCATGTAAAACCGACCGCAGAAAAAGTAAAGTAATAGTTAAGCTTGTTTTTATCAAACAACTACACGTATTCGTGATAAAAATTTTTAGAGCCCCTTAAAAGATCCAGAAACAATCTTATTTTCTTTACCAGATTCAGAAAACCTCTGTGGATATAGAACGCAGTTTCTCAAGATATAGATGTAATCAAGCTGACAGAAGGAGGACATTTTTACATGAAATATTATGGATGAATGTTATATGTTAATGTAAGGCTGGCCACAATAGAGTAAAAACTGAAAGGTAATTAATTAATAATGTGAAATATGAAGCACAATGAAAAGTATTCAGTAGCGTAGAACAATTCATGAAATGTTCTTTTGTTGTTTCTATATTACAAGGTCGCGCCGACTCTCACTTAGGCGGCCCGGGTGGTGCATGGAATGGTTATCTCCGGATTCGCCGGTTTCCTTATCACCAGTGCTCCATCTTCATTCCATGCATCACCAGTGACATCTACTGCGGTGCCATAGCAGAAAAAGTGGACGTTAAACAATTTAAAAAATATGATGTGTTCTAATCACATGATTTTCTCTACATCTCTGCAATAAATTATTGTTAAAAAGCTTATGCTTCTATTTACTTCATGCTAATCCAGAAAAAAATAGCAGAAATACTCTTATTACTTGCTTCCTTGTAAGTAGAAGAGAAATAAGGGTGTGCCACAGGGTAAAGTGATAGTCAAAAGCTGGTTGCTGTATGACTGAAGTTCCTTTGTTTGTATGGACAGGAACTGACAAATTCCTTATGAGAAAGGTATACGGTTTTTAAAGCTGAAACTAACAACAGGGGGTATCTAAAAACGATCAACTTCACGAAAAAAATGTATATAACACAAATTGTGTATTTTAATGTGATCTTCATTTTTCGTAGGTTTTTGTCCATGTCTTACGGTTAGCAGTTATGCAAAATTCCGTAAAATTCATCTAGAGTAAAGTAGTCTTTAGAGGCTGTTGCCAGAAGATTCATGATATACATGTTATTTGTCAGGTAAATATCTTTAATATATAGGTTATTTTAATCAAAATCGTTGGTCATTTTTAAGAAAATTAGAATGTTCGAAAAAATGTCCATGTAAAGGGTAGCTGGGGTGGAGATATTTTCTGGCAAATCTTCGTGTCGCATCCTTGGAAGACACCAAACTTAATACGAGGTTTGGTCTTTTCGTTTCTGAGCTATGCTGTCCACACACACACACACACACACACACACACGCGCGCACCCGCAAGCACACACGCACACGCACGCACACACAGGACCTTTTACAAGATATGCTTTTTTGGATTCAGGGGACCCAAAACATGTATTTCAGGTGAAATCTCTGTATCGAATTTCCGGGTGGATACAGTATCTTCTCTATACACTATGTACATAGTATGTATAGACAAAGTAAAAATCTATATTTCAAGGAATTAATAAACGTGTTAAGACTTTACGATACATTGATATTCTATTGTTGAGGTACTATGCGTGCATTTTGGGCACTCGGCTCCTAGTATTCATTCGGTAGGTTTCACGTAATTTCGGAAGCTGTGCGTCAACTTTGAGAGACGATTTACAGAATTTGTTAAAACTTGGTAACTAAGGATAGCACCTTGGGGACTTATAGCGAACAGATCGAAGTTATCGCAGCATGGTATATTGTTGTGCTTTTTTAACAATGCAATGGTGGTACTAGTAGAAGGAAAATGGGGCAATGTGATGTTTTCACTAGCAGTGGAAGGCGATTGAGGTTGGGTGGGTGGTAAACATAAATATCACTAATTTACGGAACTAACAATTTTAATATTTACATATATTCAATTGCTGTTCTGCAACAAGTCATCTGTATCATTATCCGTTTTATTTTCTCTCAAGATACATAGATTACAATGAACAATAACATACAGTCATAATGTCTCAAATGTGAATCGTCTCCGATTAGCACGGAAATGTTGTGACAAATTTCACTCCACATCACAAGATAAGATTGGAACAAAACGGAAATAGGACACATCATCGACTATTGGGTAAGATAGTTCATCAGTAATTATTTCCGTAGCAATACCTCGTAGAACATTTCGTTTTTTACGCATCATTGAATAGCCGACATTTTTTCCAAACACAGTCTTCACTTTCTTTTTCACACAGTCCTAAACAGATGTCACGGGTCTATGATTAATTGCTTTCACAAGATCATCGACATCTTTCATGGCTCGAGGCATTTCAATTTTTGAAGTTTCTAAATATGTGTTAATGTCGTAGATTTATCTACAAATTTCTTCGGTATGAATTGCAAATCTTCATGCAATCCATTTGATGTAAGAGATTTTACAATATTGATTGAAGGTTCATTCACGATCATCAAAGGCATTAATTGTCTGTAAAACAGTATGTTAATAGACTGCTGCGTGGAGCCACGTTCCCCAACGCGTTACTACAGGCAAATGCATGCGGCGCGTGCAGTCGCCAATGCAAGTCGGTCTCTACTCGGTAGGTATGCAACTGCGTTCCGCTATCGGTCCCCAAGTTGCTATCATTAATGATAGCATTGATAACCCTCTGCCAAATGCGTTGTACTTTAAAGTTGGGATTAGGATAGGTGTGACTATAGACCAACTCTCGCAGTTGAAGTCTTCCACTTCCTGGTACCTTAACTAAGGCGCGAATCTCAGCTTGCAAACAGTCTTTAGTCTCCAGGAAATAAGAGATCTTACTACGCCTCTTACCCCTATAACAAAGTCCCTTTTGTTCGCTAATTGCCATTTCCCAGTGGAAGCGGTCCCGTTTGAAGGCCCTCACGTTTGGAAAAACTACAGGTACTCCACACCCGTAATACAGCCGAATGGCTTCAATGCTAAAATTTCATTCTGCCTGCAAGTCCCAGAGTTCACGTACACGCGCGTACGCTGTGTTTCATATAATACTTCAGCTAATTCCCAGTAAAATAAATAACATATTCACCATAATGACTGAGAGCATCAAAGAGAGAACCTTTTTTTGGTAAACAACACTGCAGAGCTCGCTGACCCGTAAAAACTAGCGCCCAAGAAAAGTATAGTATCTACTTCTTCACCTACGTGTCTGTATGGTGCAGCTCTGTTGAGCTTTCTTTATCATGGCCTGACCTTCAATAGAAGTTCACGAAACACGTCGCTATACCCTCTATTTTGTGGCTCAGCCTAGATATAATGTTCCAAACTGAGTGCTATTCATGGACGCTCTTTAACATCAAAGGTTCAATCTGTATTGGGCATGAAAGGCCGCCAAATTGATTAGGGCCCTATTTATCAGGTTTGAGGATCTTATCTGCCGTAAATTTACGACACTTTCTTTCCAAAGGAGCCATACTAAGAATGTTTTTGTTATTGTTTCACTTATGTAGCTCCCCCCCCCCCTTAACTTCTATGGTCATATTGGGATTTTGATTTAGAAACAATTGCTGTGTTTTCTCGCTGAACTGTAGGGTTTGCTAACGTTAGACTTTTCAATATCATTAAACACGCACACATTCACTCTCACACGCAGATTCTGAGGGGGATAGAGAATGATTCTAATTAAAGAAAACATCACGCTGCAGTCGGGAATCTAAACCGGTACCTTTGGAAGCAAAGCCAGAACGCCGAGTGAATATTTGACAGGCAGTCTACGAATGTTTATGCCCCCCCCCAAAAAAAAAATTAAAAATCAATCGTTCTCTGCCGGGTTTGAACGTGTTCGGTGACCGAGCGGATAAAGCGGACGGACAAGAGATTTCTCTTTTTTCACTGTTCTATAAGAACTTCATTGCAATTAAATATTAGTTGTATGTAGTTTTGAGTTGACTGGCTTGGTATCATAGCAGTGTTTTCACTCGATAATATAATAAAGAATGTAGTTCTTTTAAAATTATTGTTTTATAGCTTATTTAAGAAATAAAACATGCTATGACGCAATGCCTATGGCGTAAACTTCGGGAGGTTGGCGCCGGCTGTTGAGATAAACAAAGATAAGTAGCACTCTCACTCAACGTAAATACCGAAAGTGCTGTCGTCAGATAAGCAGAATATTCTTGGAGTGCCTCGTTCCTCTCCGTCTCTAGAACGTTCGGGAACTCTAACTAGCGGCTCTATAAGCGAACGCTATTAGAGTAAGTAATTGAATAAGTTAGCGTACCTCTCTAGTGCGACGAAAAGTGTTCTCTTAGCGAGTTTGCGACAACTGGTTTGATATATATTGAGTGCTACTACTGCAGGAAAAATACAGATTTCTTGTGTTCGACTCTTCAGCGGGTGAACCGTCCGAAATCGTGCGCATTTCGTTACGTCTCTATATCACGAAGAAAGTGAAGTGGTATCGAGGATTTTGTGAAATGCTAATGAAGAATGGAGCTACATCAAATTAGTGAAGTGACAGTGAGTGTTTGGAGAGGTGACAGTTAACATTGGACGAGTCGCAATACGATCACTCAAATGGCCTGTCCAAGTCATAACGAAACGCATTATAAAAGCCATTAATATGTGGGTTTCCCTTGTCTTCTACCTACATCATCCAAATAAAAATGTCGGTTGTTAACAAATGTTCCATGAGAGAGGGTTAAATGTTGTGGAGTGCAAAATCAACCGAAACTCTAGTAATAGTTCTAAGGGTGACCGGAGTACAGTTTTCGTAGAAATGTTTAATAGAAGGGTGATATCAGAGTGAAACTGAATGATCGAGTGACTGATAAGTTAGAGACGAGAAAAATATATATATATATATATATATATATATATATATATATATATAAACACTATGTTTATCCTAGTTTCTTTAAATACTCCCACTGGTATAGTATGCAGCGTTCCAACCTCTGGAGCTAATTTTGAAAATATCCACGCCACTCAGTGTCTAGCACTTCAGAAAAGTCCCTTCTCATATACGTCAACTGACGCTTCGGGTTGAAAAATCAGATCTCGAATGTCATCCTTCAGGGTACAGAATAGGAAGAAATTGTATGGCAATAGCTTAGGACTATAGGTCTGCAACAGCAGAGATTTCATTATTACATTCGAACTGTGAGCTAAAACATTGACATGGTTCAACAAAATGCCTTTATTTAGTTCTATGCTTATATGCCATTCTTGGAGTTTTTGAAATGTTTTAGAAGACGAACATACCTACGTGTAGTATTTTTCAGTGCAATTCTATAATTTTGTAGCACAATTGTTGACATTTGGCCACTTGCAGAGAAAAAAGGAACAACCATGTTATTTCCTACACTCTTTGACGTCTTGGTTTTTGGCGGATGGTTGGTCATCACATCAGGGAAAACTCATATGGAGGACCAAAATTTTGTTTCTGGATCAAACTGATATATCCAAGCTTCGTCACCTCGAAAAATATCTGAAATGGGGTAAAACCTTTCACATGAGGCATTTCTTGTCTCCATTGTATCCTATGGAACTTTCTTGCTTCAATCAAATTATGGGGCATCCCCCCAAAAAAAAATATTATTTTCCACACAAAATGTTCTTGAAGGTTGGGTGAAACACTACGAAATAATTGCAAAATCCAGCTTAATATCCTTTAGGTTAGTGTTCATTGTTTCCACGATGTGATGTTTTTCTAAGTCACTATTGTTGTTGATCTGCCACTCTTCTTTTGCCGCAATCTCTTAAATTCTCCAAACCAGTGGTACATAGCAGGGACGGGAAAAGTACCCGAAAGCCCTCTTCTACGCTCTCGCGACTGCATTTCATTTTAAGCCACATTTGAAGTCGTATAAGATCCTCACACGAAAATACTCTCTCTGAATCCCCAATTGACTTGCAAGGACGGTAACGCTTTCCAGACTTAAAACATAAAATGCAGGAAAATGAATGACACAACAGAGCTCTGGCTGCTACCATGACAGCACAAATGACAACAATTGCGACCCAGGAGCAGCACTTTCCCTAGGGGTGGCCAATACTCGTGTAATTGTACAATTGTCGGACTGCAGTACAAAAGAGTCGCAGGTTTTCTTTGCCACGATGTAGGAAAACATGATAATCTATTTCAATGCTATTCGTCATTATATAGACAAAATTCAGTGTACCGAACTCTCGACTAAAGCAAATTTACAGTTGCATTACATAATTGAAACTAAACAAAGAAACAATTTTCTCGGTAGACCGGTTAGCTTTAGAACATTGGTACAAGGTTTTGCTGCTACCAATTTACAGCTGTTTTATAACCCAGAGAATCTGTTTATGTTCATTTCAAACATTAAACCAAATGTTGAAAGGAAAGAAGGTTTAGCGGAATGTAAGGTCTGCTGAAATGTTTAAAGAAATCTTGTGTTCCGTTCACATGACTTTCTGTACATCTCTGTAACAAATTATTGTTAAAAAGCTTATTCTTCTATCTACTTCATGATCATCGGGATAAACCTTAGCAGAAATTGTCCTTATTACTTGGTTCCTGTAAGTAGAAGGGGAAAATCCAGTATGTTCCATTTACATGGTAAACAAACCTTTTGTTCGAAACATTAATCTCGTACATCATGCTAATCAAGGTAAACATAAACAGAATTAGCCTTTTACTAGCTTCCTTGCAACTAGAAGGGAAATAAGAAATTGTACAGGCTAAAGCGATAATCTCGGCCTTTAAAAGCCGGTCGCTATATGAAACAATTGAAATTCCAATCTTTTTGCTTGTCGGGAGTAAAATTTTGAAAAAAGAAAAGAAAGAAATGTTTAAATGGCTTAAAATTGAAACCAATAAACTGAAATGTTTCGAAATCGGTTAGCTCTACCAAAAAAAAAAAAAAAAAAAAAAAAAAAAAAAAAAAAAAAAAAATATAGGACATAAACTGTGTGTTTTCATAGGATCTACATTTTTTGTGCAATAAGGTTTTGTATATCTCTTACGGTTTACCAGCTATATAAAATTCGACCAGAATGAGGTCTTCTTTAGAGACTATTCCCAAAACAATCAAAATATATATAGTTTGTAATAAAATATCTTATACATAAGGTATTTGAGTCAAAATTGGTAGAGCCATTTTTGAAGAATTAAACATTTTTGAAAAATATTCCATTTTCTTGAAAAACTTAAAGATGCACAACTTAAATACCAAGTTTGGTATTTAACTAACGTTTCGCTTTTGAGCTATGTTGTCCACACACACACACACACACACACACACACACACACACACACACAGACACAGACACACACAGTACCTTTTTTCCAAAATGATTTTTTTTTTGGATTCAGGGTGTACCAAAACATGTATTTCCGGTGAAATCTCGGTATTGAATTTTTGGGTGCATTACAATACCTTCTCTATACACTATGTACATAGTACGCTTAGAGAAAGTAATTATATAAGATACTGTAACTATTTTTGATCATAGTCTTTTGAGCAAGCCTAAAATGCAAACCCTGGAAACGTTGTTCGTGCCTAAGAACAGATGCTTTCTACAGTACTGTGGCAATATGGAACGTTTTGCGTTTGAAATGCGTAAACCGCCTTCCATTAACACAACTATTGCAGGTTTATGATTGCGAATAATTGTGCTATTACGTCTCTTGAGTTAGTGTTTATACTTCGGATATGAAGATTTACATTTTCATAGATTTGGATATATATATATATATATATATATATATATATATATATATATATATATATGGAAATCGCAACATAAGTGCAAAAATAATGACAAATAATATAGTATTATTTATTATTTATTACAATTAATATAGTATTAATATAATAAAGCAACAATGACCTTAAGTTAGTTAACACCATTGTATTCACATTGTAATCCCAACGATATGAGAATTAATTTGTAACGACAAACTTTCACATTTATAGCAGTTAGTATAAACATCTGATGTGTTCCATCCATATGACTTTCTCTACATCTCTGCAACAAATTGTTGTAAAAAGGTAATGCTTCTATTTACTTCATGCTAATCGAGAAAAAAATTAACAGAAATAGCCTTATAAGTAGAAGCGAAATAAGAGAGTAGCCTAGATTAAAATAACAGTCAAGCGCTGGTTGCTATATGATTGAAGATTCTCTGTTTGTATTGATAGGAGTTGACAAATTCCCGTACGTGAAAAGTATAAGTATTTTAAAGCTGAAACCAATAATAAGGAATATCTAAAAAAGGACCAACTCCACGGAAAGAAAGTGCATAACATTAATTGTGTGTTTCAAAGAGCTCTACATGTTCTGTTATTTAAGCTTTTATATATCTCTTACGGTTTACCAGTTATGTAAAATCCGTAAAATTTGCCCAGATTAAAGATGTCTTCAGAGGCTATTCACAGAAAATTCAAGATATACAGTTTGTTTAACAGGTAAATATCTTTAATATACAACATTTTAATCAAAATCGTTAGAGCCATTTTTGAGAGAGAAAAAATTTCGAAAACTTTTCCATGTAAAGGGTAATTAAGGGTGGGGTATTTTCTTAAAAATCTTTGTGTCGCATCCTTGGAAGCTACTGCACTTAAATATCAAGTTTGGTATTTAATGGACTTTTCGTTTTTGAGCTATGCTGCACAAACACACACACATACACACACACAAACGCACATAGACACATGCACGGACATTTTCCTAAAAATGTTTTTTTATTCAAGGGGTCTCGAGGCAAATTTCTGGTGAAATCTCGGTATCGAATTTGGGTGCAACACAATACCTTCTCTATACACTATGTACATAGTATGTGTAGAGAAAGTAAAAAAGCACTGTGGAAATTAATTGGAATGAAACGCAATTTTAAAGAAACGTTCTTCTTTGTAACTGTCTTGCTTGTTCGGATTGCCCAATGACGCTGCAAATTGAATTTTCTGGATGGGGAACTTTGCCATAATTACTCTTATTGGTTCCTGTCTAGCACTCTTGTGTATAGTGTCCTTCAGATGCATATAACTCACTACTGCTGCTAAAACAATAGAGAATTCCATTTGTTGTCTAACACCCTGAAATCCGAGCAACTTCTCCGTTGAATAAGCAGTAGGACCTCTGTTCTATTAGCGGCAGTTACGACAGTGATTGGTGCCTTACACATTTAGTAGAAGTTGCCCATACGACGCGAGTTTGGGCTACAAGGGCTACTCTAGAAAACGCTGAATAATGTATTGCTAAGAATAACCCTGTTACACTTTGGACTCCTCACTCCTTTGCTTTCTTCCAAAAAACATTTTTCCAAATCACCAGTTATATGTAATGAGCTATGCACCTGAACCATACTCAATAATAATAATAATAATAATAATAATAATAATCTCGTGCCTCTGTAGCCCGTACGAGCCTGTCCCAGTTGCCGGCCACTTACGCAGAGGAGGGTGATTATCCAAGCGATACGGGGAGGTGATGTGGCCAGCATCTCTCATCCCCATTCAGAATGTTGGCAATCATGGCTGGGATTTCTGCCTATCGCAGCTCCTTATTTTCTCACGATGTTGAGTGGTCCTATATTCGGGATTTAAAATGCGCACCTCCCTATAGGTATAATCAAATACAGGCTGAAGCATAATCTACAAGCATATATTCTCAATGTGGCTAATTCAAAACATGTTTCGTAAACGTTTATCATTATTAATCGCTGATAAACGGAAAAATATGCTTTAATAAGTGATAAAATGTTTAAAGAAAATCATATGACTACAGGGGGAAAGGTCATTGATCGTTTAAAACGAGTTTTATGACGCTTCTGTGTTTTCACACATTAAACAAGTAAACGATGGCTGTGTGTTAGAAAAATCTGAAGAAATGCTAATGTATTATGGTACTTTTCTATGCGTCTTCCAAGAAATGCAATATTACACTGCAGTTGCGATGGATATAAAAACTTCCTAGAATACATTTATAATCTAAATAGTGTAAATTCTGTGCTATATCAGGGTTTTGCATTAACTCAAAATGACACACATAAAGTACCTCTAGGGGATTGCAATTCTGGAAGTCTGAGGGAAATGCTTTAATATCCTCAATAAAAAGAAACTTTCTGCTGAGATATGAGTAAATTTGCGGGCATGGTCTTGCTAGAAGGATATAAACCAGTAATCTTAACGTATAGCTCAGTGAAGTGAGAATAATGAACGTTTCTGCATGTAGAAATGAAAATATAAAATGAAATTGGCAAGAAGCGAAACGTTCTCGGGAAGCTATTTTAATTCTAATCAGCATTCAACGACCCATAAAGTGCATTTTCCCGGAAGGCAGAAATAACACAGGAAGGAAATGACAAATGAATGTGGTAAATATGATTTACTGTTTTCATTTGAAGATACAATTGAATCTGAGATTATTTAGGCCTATTCTCTAATTCAAATCCACTACTCTTTTAATTTACTATATAGTTTTCATTAGGTCCAAAAATATTTAATATTGATAAAAATTCGATATCCAAATTTCACTGTAAGGAAAAGTTCTGGACCTCTGAATTAACCAAATATATCTCTGATATTAAATCCACTTGACTTTGTCTACTCATTTTTAATAATTAAATAAAAATAATTTAGACATATATTTATATAATTAAATTAATTTATTAAAACTAAATATCCTCCAAAACGATTAACATTTCATTACCAATAAAGTATTTTTATATTTATGATACAATAATTAAAATATTAAATTAAATCCTTTAAATTTCATTTTAATAAAAATTACAAGCTATACTTACAAAAGCTTATTATTCTTTCGAATTTTAATCCGGATAAACTTTAAATTTAAATTTACACATGTCGTTGTGAAGAAATCGTGTTTTATGATGACTTTGAAACTGCTTGAGCGTGAAAAAGTCAGGAATAACCAATTCCCAGTTGGGAAAAGTGATAACTGTTTGAACATTTCAACGAATAATAAGTAATAGTTAACCAAAAACAATGTATATGGCATAAATTGTGGGCTTTAACGAAAACTAAATTTTTTGTGTAATGAGAATTTATCCATCTCTTACGGTTTACCAGCTATATAAAAATCATTCGCAATGAATAAGATTTCAGAGGCTTTTCTAGAATATTCAATACAGGCAGATCCTTGTCATTACAATATCTTAAGCATATGCTATTTTAATAAAATCGGTTAACTATCTTGATGAAATAAAAGGTTTTCGAAAAATCTCACATGTAAGGGGTAGTTTACAGGAGCCCCTTCGTTCTCATGTTTGTATCTGAAGTACTAAGTTTTTGAGTTATGCAGTTCGCACACATTCGGATACACACTCAAACATCTTGGATTTGCCGTGTTTTCTCTGACTTGTAAGCAAAGTTTGGGATAGTGTCCCATTTAACGCGATTTCATTTTTCTCATTTTCCTTTCATTCCGCTCCCTTCTCATCTTTCAAGTGAGATTATAATTTTGATATTGTGTAGGGATGCTTTTTCTTTCTTTCTCCAAAGAAAATGTATTGCCCGTAGACACAGAGATGCTTGTTTGTTCTGGACAGCTCCAGTAGTGGATGGAGTCTTAGAGTCACTCTTAGTGGCTTGCCCGCATCTCTATGGTCTGTCTCTCTGGATTCCTCTCTGCCCTTCATCTCTTCCTCCTGGGACAGCCATGCCGAGCTGGTAAATAGTGGGGAAATGTGACTCTCCCCATTCCACCTGGAGTTGCTATGAAGACTTGCTTGCTCACTATGCAAAGCACAACATGGAGGAACCAGCTCGGCGAGTACCAAAATATACCTTACAGTCTTTCTTCCACAAATGAAGCTTTAGAAATCTTTCTAGACGCACAGCAAAACATCGTAACATCTTTTTCTCGACACTAATTTATCAGCGTCAGATTTAATTGTAGATATAGACATTTGATAAAGTTGCCTGCCATGTTCCCTGTTGTATTAGAGTAGTGCTGCTCTGTTAAGTAATTAGTTCTAATTGTACTTGCAAGGGGCTATCTATTACATTGGAAATTGGGTTGCAAAAATAATAATTCCATAAGTTTTTCCGCACTGAACATTTCTGTCGATGCAACGTCGCCGATTACCGTTTGTTTGTAGTTATTCGTCATGTACACAACTAAGCATGCACGTGGAGTGGATGAATAAATAGATTTCTCGGAAGCTGCACTGCGCGAGGTGTTCCCTCCCGTTATTTACACAGTACTGATATAGGTTATGTAAATAAAATCAAAACGCGCTGTAGTATGGACGGCCACGTTGTATATTGTCGTTCACAAGGTCACCTTTACTACTCCACGAGTAACCGGCTTGCAGTGTGCTAGAACACACTAGTAACAGGCTAGAGAGAAGATGGAGTGGGGAGTGAGTGTATGAAAATCGTATCGCTGTATTGGCGTTATTTTCGGTCTGGAAAGTGAGATAAGGGAATTTTTTCGACGCTGAAACTTCTTGGCATAAATGAACGATTTGTGTTTCAGTAAACAACATGGTTTAAAGAAGCGGTTACAGTTGGTTATCGCGTCAGATCTGGCCTTCCTAGGTGTGTACGCACAAAAGAAGTTGTAAACGCTGTTCGTGCAGGGATGACGTAAGACGCAATCCTTTGTGTAAACAAACAATTCCATCTCTTCACGAACAATGTCACTGTTTTTTTAAGAATGATTTAAATATTAGGGCATATAAAAGATACATAAGCATTTGCTAACTGAAAAATTAAAGGAGATACGGCGGGTTCGATTCCGGGCTTTCTTAACACGTACTCGTATGGGGTGAGCAAAAACAGGAAGCAAAAACCACGCAGCAGTACTTGGCTAAAAAATCTAACGTGTTCCTGGCTTTCTCCACATCTCTGTAACAAATTACTCTTAAAAATCTTATTCTTCTATCTACATCATGATAATTAAGATAAGCATTAGCAGAAACGGTCTTATTACTTGCTTCCATGTAAGTAGAAGCGAAATATAGGCTAAACCGACAATCAAATGTTTAAAAATGGGAATGAAATGCGTGTCTTTATGTGACCAGGAGTTTTCAAGCTTTCATAAGAAAAAAATTGAAGTATTTTAAAACTGAAACTAATAACAAGAAATATCTTGAAAACTGTCAACTCCACGACAAAAAAAAAAAAAAAAAAAAAAAAAAATACTCGTATATACATAAATTGTGTGTTTTAGCAAGATCTAAAATTTTGGTTTAGTAAGTTTTGTCTCTTTCTTACAGTTTACCAGATATGCAAAATTCAGCAAAATTCGTCGAGAATAAAGGAATCTTCAGAGGCTATTCCCAGAAAATTCAAGGTATACATTTTGCCATGTAAATATCTGAAATATAAGAAATTTAATTAAAAATCTTTAGAATCGTTTATGAGAACATCAAAATTGTGTACATTTTCTATTTAAAGGGTTGTTGGGGTGGAGGGATTTCTTGAAAATCTTCGTGTCGCATCCTTGGAAGATACTCAGCTTAAAAACCAAGTTTGATATTTAATCGACTTTAGTTTTCGAGCTGTGCTGTACACAGCCACACAAACAAAAATGGTCACACACGGACCTTTTTCTAAAAATGTTTTTCGGGCTCAGGGACCTCAAAACATATATTTTTATTGAGACCTCGACATCAATTTTTAGGTGGAATACAGTACCTTTTCTATCTACTATGTACATTGTATATACGCTAGAGAAAGTAAAAAAAAATCTGATGTGTACCATTCACATGACTTTCTCTATATCCCTGCAACAAATTATTTTTAAAAAGTTTAGCATGAAGTAAATAGAAGTATAATCAGAAAAAAAAATAGCAGAAATAGTCTTATTACTTGCTTCCTTGTAAGTAGAAGCGAAATAAGGGAGCACCATAGGTTAAAGTGATAGTCAAAAGCTGGTTGCTGTGTGACTGAAGTTCCTTTGTTTGTATGGACAGGAAATAACAAATTCCTGTATGAGAAAAGTATGAGTTCTTCAAAGCAGAAACCAAAAAACAAGGAATGTCTCAAAAACGATTAACTCCACGAAAAAAATGTATATAACATAAGTTGTGTGTTTTAACGTGCTCTACATTTTTCGTCAAGTAAGTTTTTGTCCATCTCCTACGGTTTAGCAGTTACTGAAAATTCGTAAAATTCATCCAGAATAAAGTACTCTTCAGAAAATTCGAAATATGCTTTTTATTTATCAGGTAAATAGCTTTAATATACGACATTTTAATCAAAATAGAGCCATGTTTGAAAAAATCAAAATTTTCGAAAAGAGTTCCATATAAAGGGTAGTTGGGGGTGGGGTGATTTTTCTCAAAATCTTCGTGTCGCATCCCTGGAAGATACTAAAGTTAAATACCAAGTTTGGTATTTTACCGACTTTTCGTTTTTGAGGTATCGTGTTTCAGACACACGCACACACGGACCTTTTTTCCGAAAATGTTTTTTTTTTTAGTTAAAAGGGACCCTAAAACATATATTTCCGGTGAAATCTCGGTATCGAATTTTTGGGTGGAGTGCAATACCTTCTCTATACTCTATGTACATAGTGCGTACAGAGAAAGTAATAAATCACGTCAGCTGTCAACAAAATTCCACTGGACGCGATTGTTTTTTTTGTTTTTTTTTTTGTATAGTGTTTAACGCCCACTTTTACTACTAATGGCACCGCAGGCGATGACACTGGTGATACATGGAACGAAGATGGAACACCGGTAGAATGTGATTAATTATATATATTATTATATATAATAATCTTATATGCGGTAGCTTGGGAACGCGCTCAGGCCGTATAGGTGAGAGGCGAGTGTTCTAACCATTCGGCCACGGCGTGGCCCTCGCGATTCATGCATCTATTGATGAGTGGTCTTAACGTCTTTGCCGCTATGTTGCTGCCCATAGCGATCTTTTCAAATGAGAGTATATTCATTTTTTAAAATTTTAGACTTCTTTCAGAATATATGTACATTAATGGATTTTATAGTTTTACTTTCTCTACACGTACTATGTACATAGTGTATAGAGGAAGTATTGTATTCCACCCAAAAATTCGTTACCGAGATTTCACCCGAAATAAGTGTTTTAGGACCCTCTGAATGCAAAAAAAAAACATTTTAAGAAAAAGGTCCCTGTGTGTGTGTGTGTGTGTGTGTGTGTGTGTGTGTGTGTGTGTGTGTGTGTGTGTGTACCGTTTGGTAGCATAGCTCAAAAACGAAAAGACCGTTAAATATCAAACGTGTTATTTAAGTTGGTATCTTCCAAGGATGCGAAAGAAGATTTTCAAGAAAATCCCCCATCCCAAACTACCCTTTACGTGGAAAAAATTTCGAAAGCTTTGATTTTCTCAAAAATGGATTTACCGATTTTGATTAAAATGTCTTATGTTTTAGATATTTACATACCAAATAAAATGTATATCTTGAAATTTCTGGGAATAGCCGCTAAATATCTCTTTTTTCGGGATGATTTTTATTGAATTTTGTATACCTGGCAAATCATAAGAGATAGACAAAAACTTACTGCACAAAAAATGTAGATCTCGTCAAAATACACAATTTATGTCATTTAAGTTTTTGTTGGGAACTAACCATTTCCGAGATATTCTTTGCTGTTGGTTTGAATACTTATACTTCTCGCGGACAAGAAGTGTGCGTTTTTCTTTTGTTCTAGTCGTGGTGAAGCAACGAAACGATTTACCACAACAGTGCATAACCATTACTTTTAACACATTTGACTGTCACTTTGACCTAGTGTATTCCCTTAGTTCCCTTCTACTTATAAGGAACTAAGTAATAAGAACATTCTTTTAATGATTGTCTCAATTAGCATGGTGTAGAAAGAATAATCTCAGCAAAAAGTTTGTAGAACAGCTAGAGAAAGTCATGTGAATGTAACACACCATTTTTTATTTAGTAGTACATGCATTGAAAGTACTGACAGAAAGTACATACAATAAAATGTGTAAATATGTAACAGAACTATCTGGATTAACAAAAGTAAATAGTAAAATAAGTGATGTAAGAATAGTTTACGTCTTTGGTTTGGTGTAAATGTGCCGGTGAGCGTAAAAATACTCCACATGGACTAGACTATACTCTTAACGTGCGATAACTTGCCAAAAGCCATACTACACAAGTCAAGTAGCACTAGAAGGAGCCCAAATGACTTTTTCTACTTTGAAATTTCATTATCTCCGCCAGTCTCCTATTGACACTTGAGAAATGCAATTTCGAAGCACGGGACAGAAGCAGAGAATGAGGAAGAACACCAAAGCAGAAAGCAGGCGTTTCAATTTACGCACTTAAGCATTATTCTAGGCGAACATCTAAGACAAACTTAGATCAGTGCTGTTCATCTTTCTCATGTGCTCGGGCACATTTTACTCATACATACTGAGGTGCGGGTGCCACCACCATCGCAACCACTGTTTTTTACTACAACTACAAACTACGATTAAGAATACTTATGTTTACAACTTACATAATTAATGTGTAGATTAGCAGTGCATGTTTACTGTAAATGAAGAAAAATCTGGTGTGTTGCTGAAGAAACTGCTCTTAATGTGTCATCAAAATATGAGTCTATCACTCTGGATCAGTACTTATTCTTGGTGATGCTCATAGACGAAAATGTGATCTCGCAAATATATTCCAGCCAAAAAAAGAATACGTTTTCAAAGCAACCTGCCAATGATGGGGTATTTATTCCTGAGTCCAGAAATTGCTTAAACGTGATACATGATTTCAAAGATATATCTTCCTCAAAATTTAAAAGTTCCATTTCTAATTATTCAATATTATAATTTCCAAAGAATCTCGCATATCTAACTCCAGTAATATCAACTGAGGCGAATGGGAAATCGAAAGATATAATCGCTGTCTCAAATGCTGAAAACTGTCTAAACTTGTTACTAAATACTGCGAGCAGAATTTAAAATTGTTGGTAAGAAGATACAACATCACATTCGCCGATATTTACGGTTTTCGTAACTGAAGTTGGAAGGTGTGATAGGTAATTTCTCTCTAAATGTGCAATTCATAAGTTTAGTTTCCTTCGAAAGGAATTTACAGTAGGTACTTATCATGGCTCTAATGCTATCATTTTTACGTTCTCTATACGCACTATGTACGTAGTGTATAGAGAAGGTATTGCACTCCACCCAAAAATTCGATACCGAGATTTCACCGGAAATATATGTTTTAGGGTCCCCAATATCCAAAAAAAGCATTTTCACAAAAACGTCCGTGTGTGTGTGTGTGTGTGTGTGTGTCCGTGTGTCTGTGAACACGATAACTCAAAAACGAAAAGTCGGTAAAATACCAAACTTGGTATTTAAGTTTAGTATCTTCCAGGGATGCGACACGAAAATTTTGAGAAAAATCCCCCCACCCCCAACTATCCTTTACATGGAATATTTTTCGAAATTTTTTATATTCTCAAAAATGCCTCTAACGATTTGATTAAAATTTCGTATATTAAAGATATTTACCTGAAAAATAAAATGTATATCTTGAATTTTCTGGGAATAGTCTCTGAAGAGTAGTTTATTCTGGATGAATTTTACTGAATTTTGAATAACTGCTAAACCGTAAGAGATGGACAAAAACTTACCGAACAAAAAATGTAGAGCACATTAAAACACACAAGTTATGTTATGTACATTTTTTTTCGTGGAGTTCGTCGTTTTTGTGACATTCCTTATTTTTGGTTTCTGCTATGAAAACGTATACTTTTCACATACAGGAACTTGTCAACTCCTATCCATATAAACAAAGGAACTTCATTGACATAGCAACCAACTTTTGACTGTCACTTTAACCTATGGTAGTCCCTTATTTCGCTCCTACTTACAAGGAAGCAAGTAATAAGACCATTTCTGTTAATTTTTTCTGATTAGCATGAAGTTAATAGAAGTATAAGCTTTTTAAGAATAATTTGTTGCAGGGATATAGACAAAGTCACGTGAATGGTACACATCAGATTTTTTCATTTGCAATTCGAAGTTTACCTCACTTAATTTTGAGGTGATATCTGCCAAGAAAGCTAATACTAGGAGTCAGATAGCTCATCAAGTTCTTGAGAATATTTTCAATGATGATTTCAAAAGATCTCTTATCTCATCCAGAGGACTGCAGAAGCGTTCCACAGCTTTCCCCCTACTATACCACTTTACGTTTGCATGAAGAATTATATCACCGTGTTCATAATCTGTTATATTCAAAATATTTCTGAGCAATCGGTGTCGTGTAGAAGATGACCTGATGTGATTTATTACACAAGTTACAGTTTTCATTACCTGACCGAACTTCGAAACCATGACGCATAAAGCTTCCAGGTGATAAGAAGGACATTTTGGAAATGAATAATCCTTAGCACAAAGAGCAAGAAACCCATTATTCTTTCTAGTATTTGAATGTACCCCATATATTGTTATAGCAAAAAGTCCTAACTACTCTTAAATAAAACACATTTCATAATTTGTCATTTTCTCAAAAATCACTCTTAACAATTTTGATTAAAATAGTATATTTATGATACTTTGATCATAAGTAACACAGCGTGATTTGTGTAGAACTGACACATTTCTTTCTTTAATTATTGCGTTGGAAATTCATTCAATGAACCAATTTTAGCACCAATTTAAGCAGAATGTTCTGGAGTTTTGATTCCTTGTCACTAGATGCACAGATGTTTATGCTTTATTCCTAATTGCATTGTTGGCAGCTGTTTCGGCATTTTGTTCTTTTTGTCTGAAAATGCAGTATGATGTAGAGCTGAGTCAAGGATATTTTCAGCAGGATGGCGCTACGTGAATCCATGAACCTAATTGCAAGTTTCTTTGACGACCGGATAATTTCCAGGAACCTGTGGCCACCGAGATCTCCAGATTTGACATCGCCGGACTACTTTCTATGGGGTTACATAAAAGACAGGGTTTCCGCCACATGTCCCCATACCGTCGAGGAGCAATATTCGCCTCCTCCTGTCACTCCACAACCCCAATACACACCCGCCATCCTACAAAACCCACAATCCCGTCAGAACGTGGTTAAGTTCTCTCTGAGAACAGGGACACGTCTAAAACACCTCGGGCTGCCCTCAGCCTGCCAATCACACTGGACTGGACATGTCCCCAGATATTGGACGATCTGTAGCACATCACAAAGGAGATTCAAGCTATTGACAACGGAATCCTCCAACGAGTGGCCAATAACGATGTGTTGATTTGTGCCTTATGCAGGATGGAGGACATTTTCAACATTTGCTAAAGAGGTAAACATTCTCCCAATATTGCTCTACAATTTAGGTGTAATAAGTTGTTGCTAGCATAACACGTTTTGGAATAATCAATGAAAGAAATATGTCAGCTCTACATAAATCTATAACGAGAGCCCCAACCTTTGCCGATAAATTCGCGAGAAACTTGTTGTAGCTCGAGTCGCATTTAATAAGACTGTTTCGTAAATAAAATTACAATGATCAGCCTACATGGACGTGAAGAATAATTTCCTATTGGTCTTGACGTATATTTACACCGAAATCACTGCAACTCGATGTCCATGCCATAAATTTCAGATCTCTTTGTATTGTTATATTATATTGTATGGCGTAAAATAAACACATTGTTACGTTCTATTACTTTGGCTTAGTAAATCATGATTGTAATTAATATTTCTATTGGAACTTCCGCCATTATGTACGGGAATATCACTGCACACTCATATTCAGAGAGAAAACAAATACACGTGGGTGCAATAGATTTAGAAACAAAAATTGCACGAGAGTGTGATAAAAACGATTAAATGCGGAGTTGCGGTTAGTTGGAATTTTACGTGTAAATATACTGGATTGGCCACTTCCTAATACCACGTATCATGAACGAAATAATCAGAAATAAAATGTAGTCCTGAATTTTCTGTGAATATTCTGTGCATTCGAAATGATTATATTTGTGGTACACAATAACAGACAAAAGCTTAAATTATGTTAAAAACACGATATTTATCTCAAGTGGCATTTGTGATTTAACAACTTGCTAGATATTCCTTGCTGATAGTTGCGCTTACATTGGTTCTCATGCTAAGGCAATATTTAGTGGTGTTTCGTAAGTTTTCGTGGAATACCAAGTGAATTCAGCGAATTACGTTTTGAAGATTTGACTACCGCTTCAACCTCCTGTATTCCCTTGTAAGTACTGTAACTAAACGCGGAAAAAATAATTATTATGGAGCACTTTTTAAACTGTTTTGCGAAGACAATACAAGGAAAAAGAGCACTTTTAAACTATTGTGCGAAAACAATACAAGGAAATTGGAGCACTTTTAAACTATTGTGCACAGACAATACTAGGAAAATAGAAACAATACAAGGAAAACAGAGCACTTTTTAAACTATTGTGCGAAAACAATACAAGGAAAATGGAGCACTTTTAAACTATTGTGCACAGACAATACAAGGAAAATAGGAACAATACAAGGAAAACAGACCACTTTTTAACTATTGTGCGAAGACAACACAAGGAAAATCTGATGTGTTCCATTCACATGACTTTCTCTATATCTCTGTAAATAATTATTGTTAATAAGCTTATCTTTTATTTATTTCATGCTAATCGAGAAAAATTAGCATAAATAGTCTTATTTCTTACTTTATTGTAAGTAGAAGCGAAATAAGGGAGTACCATAGGTTAAAGTGAAAGCTAAAAGTTGGTTGCTATGTGACTGACGTTCCTTTGTTTGTATGGACAGGAGTTGACAAATTCCTGTATGAGAAAAGTATAAGATTTTCAAAGCTGAAACCAAGAAAAAGGAATATCTCAAAAAACCATCAACTCCACGAAAAAAATGTATATAACATAAGTTGTGTGTTTTAACGTGCTCTACGTTTTTTGTGGGTTAAGTTTTTGTCCATCTCTTACGGTTTAGTAGCTATGAAAAATTCATCCAGAATAAAGTAGTCTTCAGAGACTATTCCCAGAAAATTCAAAATATACATTTTATTTGTCAGGTAAATAACTTTAATATACGATATTTTAATCAAAATCGTTAGAGCCATTTTTTAGAAAATCAAAATTTTCGAAAAATGTCCCATGTAAAGTTTGGGGTGGGGGGATTTTTCTCAAAATCTTCGTGTCGCATCCCTGGAAGATACTAAACTTAAATACCAAGTTTGGTATTTTACCAACTTTTCGTTTTTGAGTTATCATGTTCACAGACACACGGCCACACGGACACACACACGGACCTTTTTCTGAAAACACTTTTTTTGGCTACAGGGGACCCTTAAACATATTTCTGGTGAAATCTCGGTATCGAATTCTTTGGTTGAGTGCAATACATTCTCTATATTTTATGTACATAGTGAGTATATAGAAAGTAAAAATAGACAATACAAGGAAAACTGCACTTTTTAAACTGTTGTGCGAAGTCAATACAAGGAAAACAGAGAGACAATATAAGTAAAACAGAGCAGTTTTAAACTATTGTGCGAAGACAATACAAGGAAAATAGAGAGATAATACAAGGAAAATAGAGCACTTTTTAAACTGTTGTGCGAAGACACGGTGTTGACTTGGTACGTTACGTTATTCATTTACGGATAAGTGAGGGAAGAACGGTATTTATTAAATTTGGAGGAGTTGGAAACAGCTGTTTGCTAAATTACAGTTTAATCATGTCAGAACTAAAGCAAGAAATGTTGAGAACCGGGAATAGCAGCTTGTGCTAATATTCGCCTGTTTTAGGCAACACATTCAGCTTCGCTATGTGGTGGACTATGTGCCAGGCGTTGTTAGTAATTAACCGCAGCCGTCTCCATGCTCTTGCTCCGATTTAACACAATAACGCACTTGTGACCGCAACAGAGCGTAATCTCTCACGTTATTGCTATTTGACAGTTCGCTGATTCGCAAGAATACTAGCTGTTGGTTTCCAGCCCAGTTTGCCCTTTATTGCTGCCACTTTTGATAAGTGGAGAGAGCACCGCAATGTTGATTTGCGTTTTGTAAATGATCCCTCTGTAAATTTGTGTTACTGTCATAAGCACGGGTTTTAAAACCCCCACTAAGTGCTATGCAACAATGAAATGGTGCCGTCCTCCCAAGGGAATAGTACACAAAGCAGTAAATAGGATAATAAAGAGTCATATTGTTGGTCCAATTTCAGAATCAAACCTAATGTATACACATTACGTCATTAACTAGTCGGTGATAGGTGGGAAACCAAAGCACGCTATAAATTATAGGTCCTTAAGTGCGCGCAATTATCTGTTCTCAAAGGGTATAGTCATTAAACATGTGTGAACATTTTATTTATATGAAACAGTAAACACTGTGTAGAGGTGTCCCTCTCCGTGGTGTAATGGTTACTATGCAAACTTCAGGTAGCTACCCAAGATCGCGGGTACAAAACCCGGCGTAGGATATGGATTTTTTCTATAATGCAAATCCTTAGCATAGCTTCCTACGAAAGGGAAGTAAAGCCCCCGTGTCGTATACTAACGGCACGTAAAATAATCTCAAGCCTGTTAGAGAAGTCTCTGAGCAAAATGCACGGTCTTTCACACCCAGTATAGAATGGGACGCTGAGAACCACGTCAGTTAATGAGTGTCCATAAATAAAACTCAATTTACATTTTCTCTGTAGTGTAATACAACTAAAGAAGACTACGTTTATTTTTATTTTATTTGGTCTTGCTTACATTACAATGAGCAGTCTGTAGCAAGAAACTAACACCACCATAAAGGTGAAATAGTGAGGTATTCTATGATACCAGCAAACTGATGCTGTTAGCTTAGCAAGTAACACCACCATAAAGGTGGAATAGTGAGGCATTCTATGATACCAGCAAACTGAAGCTGTTACCTTAGCAAGTAACACCACCATAAAGGTGAAATAGTAAGGCATTCTATGATACCAGCAAACTGATGCTGTTAGCTTAGCAAATAACACCACCATAAAGGTGAAATAGTGAGGCATTCTATGATACCAGCAAACTGATGCTGTTAGCTTAGCAAGTAACACCACCATAAAGGTGAAATAGTGAGGTATTCTATGATACCAGCAAACTGATGCTGTTAGCTTAGCAAGTAACACCACCATAAAGGTGGAATAGTGAGGCATTCTATGATACCAGCAAACTGAAGCTGTTACCTTAGCAAGTAACACCACCATAAAGGTGAAATAGTAAGGCATTCTAGCGGTACAAGCAAACTGATGCTGTTAGCTTAGCAAGTAACACCACCATAAAGGTGGAATAGTGATGCATTCTAGAGATACCAGCAAACTGAAGCAGTTACCTTAGCAAGTAACACCACCATAAAGGTGAAATAGTAAGGCATTCTAGCGGTACAAGCAAACTGATGCTGTTAGCTTAGGAAGTAACACCACCATAAAGGTGAAATAGTGAGGCATTCTATAATGCCAGCAAACTGATGCTGTTAGCTTAGCAAGTAACACCACCATAAAAGTGGAATAGTGAGGCATTCTAGCGATACCAACAATACCAACAAACTGATGCTGTTAGCTAAGGAAGTAACACCACCATAAAGGTAAAATAGTGAGGCATTCTATGATGCCAGCAAACTGATGCTGTTAGCTTAGGAAGTAACACCAACATAAAGGTGAAATAGTGAGGTAGTCTATGATGCTAGCAAACTGATGCTGTTAGCTTAGCAAGTAACACCACCATAAAGGTGAAATAGTGAGGTAGTCTATGATGCTAGCAAACTGATGCTGTTAGCTTAGCAAGAAACACCACCATAAAGGTGAAATAGTGAGGTATTCTAGCGATACCAGCAAACTGATGCTGTTAGCTTAGCAAGTAACACCACCATAAAGGTGACATAGAAAGCATTCTATGATACCAGCAAACTGATGCTGTTAGCTTAGCAAGTAACACCACCATAAAGGTGAAATAGTGAGGCATTCTATGATACCAGCAAACTGATGCTGTTAGCTTAGCAAGTAACACCACCATAAAGGTGAAATAGTGAGGCATTCTATGATACCAGCAAACTGATGCTGTTAGCTTAGCAAGTAACACCACCATAAAGGTGACATAGTAAGCATTCTATGATACCAGCAACTGATGCTGTTAGCTTAGCAAGTAACACCACCATAAAGGTGAAATAGTGAGGCATTCTATGATACCAGCAAACTGATGCTGTTAGCTTAGGAAGTAACACCACCATAAAGGTGGAATAGTGAGGCATTCTATGATACCAGCAAACTGATGCTGTTAGCTTAGCAAGTAACACCACCATAAAGGTGAAATAGTGAGGCATTCTAGCGATACCAGCAAACTGATGCTGTTAGCTTAGGAAGTAACACCAACATAAAGGTGAAATAGTGAGGTATTCTAGCAATACCAGCAAACTGATGCTGTTAGCTTAGCAAGTAACACGACCATAAGAGTGAAATAGTGAGGCATTCTATGATACCAGCAATCTGATGCTGTTAGCTTAGCAAGTAACACGACCATAAAGGTGAAATAGTGAGGTAGTCTATGATACCAGCAAACTGAGGCTGTTAGCTTAGGAAGTAACACCACCATAAAGGTGAAATAGTGAGGCATTCTAGCGATACCAGCAAACTGATGCTGTTAGCTTAGGAAGTAACACCACCATAAAGGTGAAATAATGAGGCATTCTATGATACCAGCAATCTGATGCTGTTAGCTTAGGAAGTAACACCACCATAAAAGTGAAATAGTGAGGCATTCTATGATACCAGCAAACTGATGCTGTTAGCTTAGGAAGTAACACCACCATAAAGGTGAAATAGTGAGGCATTCTATGATACCAGCAAACTGATGCTGTTAGCTTAGGAAGTAACACCACCATAAAGGTGAATTAGTGAGCATTCTATGATACCAACAATCTGATGCTGTTAGCTTAGCAAGTAACACCACCATAAAGGTGAAATAATGAGCATTCTATGATACCAGCAAACTGATGCTGTTAGCGTAGGAAGTAACACCACCATAAAGGTGAATTAGTGAGCATTCTATGATACCAACAATACCAACAAACTGATGCTGTTAGCTTAGCAAGTAACACCACCATAAATGTGAAATAGTGAGCATTCTATGATGCTAGCAAACTGATGCTGTTAGCTTAGGAAGTAACACCACCATAAAGGTGAAATAGTGAGGCATTCTATGATACCAACAATCTGATGCTGTTAGCTTAGGAAGTAACACCACCATAAAGGTGAAATAGTGAGCATTCTATGATGCTAGCAAACTGATGCTGTTAGCTTAGGAAGTAACACCACCATAAAGGTGAAATAGTGAGGCATTCTATGATACCAACAATCTGATGCTGTTAGCTTAGCAAGTAACACCACCATAAAGGTGAAATAGTGAGCATTCTATGATACCAACAATCTGATGCTGTTAGCTTAGGAAGTAACACCACCATAAAGGTGAAATAGTGAGCATTCTATGATACCAACAATCTGATGCTGTTAGCTTAGCAAGTAACACCACCATAAAGGTGAAATAGTGAGCATTCTATGATACCAACAATCTGATGCTGTTAGCTTAGGAAGTAACACCACCATAAAGGTGAAATAGTGAGCATTCTATGATGCTAGCAAACTAATTCTGTTAGCTTAGGAAGTAACACCACCATAAAGGTGAAATAGTGAGGTAGTCTATGATACCAGCAAACTGATGCTGTTAGCTTAGCAAGTAACACGACCATAAAGGTGAAATAGTGAGGTAGTCTATGATACCAGCAAACTGATGCTGTTAGCTTAGCAAGTAACACGACCATAAAGGTGAAATAGTGAGGTAGTCTATGATACCGGCAAACTGATGCTGTTAGCTTAGCAAATAACACCACCATAAAGGTGAAATAGTGAGGCATTCTATGATACCAGCAAACTGATGCTGTTAGCTTAGCAAGTAACACGACCATAAAGGTGAAATAGTGAGGTAGTCTATGATACCAGCAAACTGATGCTGTTAGCTTAGCAAGTAACACGACCATAAAGGTGAAATAGTGAGGTAGTCTATGATACCAGCAAACTGATGCTGTTAGCTTAGCAAATAACACGACCATAAAGGTGAAATAGTGAGGTAGTCTATGATACCAGCAAACTGATGCTGTTAGCTTAGCAAGTAACACGACCATAAAGGTGAAATAGTGAGGTAGTCTATGATACCAGCAAACTGATGCTGTTAGCTTAGCAAGTAACACAACCATAAAGGTGAAATAGTGAGGCATTCTATGATACCAGCAAACTGATGCTGTTAGCTTAGGAAGTAACACCACCATAAAGGTGGAATAGTGAGGCATTCTATGATACCAGCAAACTGATGCTGTTAGCTTAGCAAGTAACACGACCATAAAGGTGAAATAGTGAGGTAGTCTATGATACCAGCAAACTGATGCTGTTAGCTTAGCAAGTAACACGACCATAAAGGTGAAATAGTAAGGCATTCTAGCGGTACAAGCAAACTGATGCTGTTAGCTTAGGAAGTAACACCACCATAAAGGTGAAATAGTGAGGTAGTCTATGATACCAGCAAACTAATCCTGTTAGCTTAGCATGTAACACCACCATAAAAGTGAAATAGTGAGGTAGTCTATGATACCAGCAAACTGATGCTGTTGGCTTAGCAAGAAACTCCACCATAAAGGTGAAATAGTGAGGTAGTCTATGATACCAGCATACTGATGCTGTTGGCTTAGCAAGAAACACCACCATAAAGGTGAAATAGTGAGGTAGTATATGATACCAGCAAACTGATGCTGTTGGCTTAGCAAGAAACACCACCATAAAGGTGAAATAGTGAGGTAGTCTATGATACCAGCAAACTGATGCTGTTGGCTTAGCAAGAAACACCACCATAAAGGTGAAATAGTGAGGTAGTCTATGATACCAGCAAACTGATGCTGTTAGCTTAGCAAGTAACACCACCATAAAGGTTAAATAGTGAGGCATTCTATGATGCCAGCAAACTGGTGCTGTTAGCTTAGGAAGTAACACCACCATAAATGTGGAAAAGTGAGGCATTCTAGCAATACCAACAAACTGATGCCATTAGCTTAGGAAGTAACACCACGATAAGAGTGAAATAGTGAGGCATTCTATGATGCCAGCAAACCGATGCTGTTAGCTTAGGAAGTAACACCACCATAAAGGTGAAATAGTGAGGTATTCTAGCAATACCAGCAGACTGATGCTGTTAGCTTAGGAAGTAACACCACCGTAAAGGTGGAATAGTGAGGCATTCTAGCGATACCAGCAAACTGATGCCGCAGAATTCAACTGCCATTATGATTAGAATCGTTAAACTCACTATAGATTATTATGTACCGATTATTTCTTGGTGGAGCGTTGCGTGTGCGCGTATAAGAATACCGTGGACACCAAAGAAGAAAAGAAATGCTAGTAAGCCATAGACATAAGGTGATATACACAAGTGTTATCACACAAAATGTAATTCTTGTTAAAGCACACAATTTGCTACAAATTTGGGTTCCCCTGATTCCAACAAAAAAAAAAATCATAAAAAATCCGTGTAGGTGCTGTTGTGAGTCTGTGACTTTGGATAGCTCAAAAACGAAAAGATCGTTAAATATCAAACCTGGTATTTAAAATTGGTAACTTCCAAGGATGCGACACGAAGATTTTCATCCCTCCACCCCCAACTACCCTTTACCTGGAACGTTTTTCGAACATTTTGATGTTCTCAAAAATGGCTCTAACGATTTTGATTAAAATATCGTATATTAAAGATATTTACCTGACAAATAAAATGTATACCTTGAATTATCTGGGAATAGCCTCTGAAGACTACTTTATAATGGATGAATTAAACCGTAAGAAATGCACAAAAAATTACCACACAGAAAATGCAGAGCACATTAAAACACAGACTTTATGTTATACACATTTCTTTTTCGTGAAGTTAGTCGTTTTTGAGATATTCCTTGTGCTTGGTTTCAGCTTTAAAAGCTTATACTTTCCCCATACAGAAATTTGTCAACTCTTATCCAGACTAACAAAGGAACTTCAGTCCCATGGCAACCAGTTTTTGGCTATCACTTTAGCCTATGGTACTCCCTTATTTCGCTTCTACTTACAAGGAAGCAAGTAATAAAGACTATTTTTGCTATTTTTTTTCTCAATTAGCACGAAGTAAATAGAAGAATAAGCTTTTTAATAATAATTTGTTGCAGAGATGTAGAGAAATTCATGTGAATGGAACACATCAGATTTTTTCGTATCAAACCTACGTAAGCTACCCACATTTATTCGGCATTGTGGTGTTTACCTTATTGCTCTTCTTTTCTCAATCATGTTTAAATATGGGTAAACCAATATTGCAATAGAATTATTACTGTTATAGTTTTTGGGACATAATACTCAATTGAAAATTTCATACTAAGTGCTTTTGATACTAAGTTTAATTTTTGTAATTTTTTACTTTATCTATACGCACTATGTACATAGTGCAAGGAGAAGGTATTGCACTCCACCAAAAAATTCGGTACCGAGATTTCACCGGAAATATATGTTTTAGGGTCCCCTTTATCTAAAAAAAGCATTTTCACAAAAAGATCCGTGTGTGTGTGTGTATGTGTGTGTGTGTGTGTGTGTGTCCGTGTGTCTGTGAACACGATAACTCAAAAACGAAAAGTTGGTAAAATACCAAACTTGGTATTTAAGTTTAGTATCTTCCAGGGATGCGACGCGGAGATTTTAAGAAAAATCTCCCCTCCCCAAACTACCCTTTACATGAAACTTTTATCGAAAATTTTGAATTTCTCAAAAATGGCTCTAACAATTTTGATTAAATTATCATATATTAAAGACATTTACCTGACTAATAAAATGTATATCTTGAATTTTCTCGGAATAGCCTTTGAAGACTACTTTATTCTGGATAAATTTTACGAACTTTTAAATAACTGCTAAACTGTAAGAGATGGACAAACACTTACTATACAAAAACTGTAGAGCACGTTAAAACACACAATTTATGTTATATACATTTTTTCCGCGGAGTTCATAGATTTTGAGACATTCCTTGTTTTTGGTTCTGCTATGAAGACTTATACTTTTCTCATATAGGAATTTGTCAACTGCTTCCAAACAAAGGAACTTCAGTGACATAGCAACCAGCAAGGAAAAAGCAAACATTGCAACAAGGAACCAAGTAATAAGACTATTTCTGCTATTTTAGTCTGATTAACATGAAGTAAATAGATGTATGAGCTTTTTAAGAGTAATTTGTTGCAGAGATGTAGAGAAATTCATGTGAATGGTACACATCAGATTTTTATAGTTCTCACTTTTCACTATAAGTATTTTGTCATCTATGGAAACCCCTTTCTTTACTATTTTGTTTTGTAGAACTTTTAACGGAGATGGTTCCCAAACCTTTGCACAATTACTTAACACTAAAGATAACACTAAAATAAGGCCAATGAAGCTATATAAAATGGTCTTTCCCACTTTGGCTTATGAATAACAAACATGGCTGATGACTACACAACACAAAATAATACATACAGCCGAAATTAAACTCCCAGACTAACAGCAGGATACACAATACATAAAGCAATGAAATAACGCAACAATTAAAAAAATTCTAATGTGTTACTTTCACATTACTTTCTCTACATCTCGGCAACAAATTACTGATAAAAAGCTTATTCTTCTATTTACTTAGTGATAATTGAGAAAAAATTATCAGAAATTGTCTTATTACCTGCTTCCTTGTAAGTTTTTGGTAGTGTTTAACACCCGCTTTAACTGCTTATGGCACCGCAGGCGGTAACACTGATGGTACACGAATGAAGATGGAACAGTGGTGGAATGCGATGACACTCGGCCAAGGCGCGGCCTTATTCCTTGAAAGTAAAAGTGAAATAAGGCTAAACTGACAGTCAAAGGGTGATTACTATGAGACTGAAGTTCCTTTGTTTATATGGACAGAAGTTCACAAATTCCTGTATGAGAAAAGCATGGTTTTTAAAGCTGAAACTAAAAGCAAGCAATATCTTAAAGACAACCATCTCCACGAAAAAAAAATGTGCATAACATAAATTATGTCTTTTAATGTGCTCTACATTTTCTGTGTGGTAAGTTTTCGTCCATCTCTTACGGTTTGGCAGTTATGCAAACATCCGTCAAATTCTTCCAAAATAAAGTAGTCTTCAGAGGCTATTCCCAGAAAATTCATGATATACATTTTATTTATCAAGTAAGTGTCTTAAATATACGAGATTTTAATCCAAATTGTAGGTGCCATTTTTTAAGAAAAACAAAATTTTCTAAATTTTTTCCATGTAAAGGGTAGTTTGGGGTGAAGGGATTTTCTTGAAAATCTTCGTGTCGCATCCCTGGAAGATACTAAACTTAAATACCAAGTTTCGTATTTTACCGACTTTTCGTTTTTGAGTTATCGTGTGCACAGAAACACGGACAATTTTTACTTTATAAAAGCGCACCATCTGATCACAGGCAACATTTTTCTTAATTTTAGCTGTTTAATTCTGTATTTTAATTAAAATTAATAATTCTTTTTAATTGCTATTATTAATATATGCTATATGTATTCGTACGCTTAACTTCCACAAAGAATAATAATTAAATACTTTGAAATAAAGGTTTGTATGATTGCTTCGATTCTTATTTTCAGTTTTGCCTCCGAATTGAACTCTTGTCGAACTTTGATTAAAACGCTTACTGAAAAAGGAATGAAATGACATCCGGTGAAATCGAACAAGTGATTAATTTCTAAAGAAATAAAGGAAAGAAATGGCTGTGAGAAACGAAAATTCCGGCTTTGCCATCAAGAATAACTGACGAAATGAAAGGAAATTGGAAAAGTTATTGAAAGTAGAAAAAGAAAAAGTTCAATTGTTTAATACTCTCGCGAATTTCTACGCCATATGATATTTCTACAATTATTCGTAAAAACGTTTCCTTTTCTCTACTTCCTGTTAATCATGACAACATTATTCGGAAGTGGGTTTAAAATCGACAATTTACAGGTTCAAGAGGCTAAAAGGGATACTCAATTTAGTGCAAAGTTAAGCTAGATATTCCGTACTCGTAGTATGATGCAAAGGAAGGTTACTTAATAATTGGAAGTAGACTGCCTGTAATATGGAAGATACAAACTACCGTTAGCGAATGTTTCTGAAATGGTTAGTGCTAAAAAGGCTTAGTTATGTAACTAGGAGTTCTAATATTCAACTTTTAACAATTTCTTTAAAATTCTCAGTTGTATAAAAACAATAAAAATGAAATGGGTTAAAACTCTGTTTACGAAAACATAGCTACAGATTTTATTTATCGTTCCATTATTAAGACATGATAATCGTCAAAATTATTGTTTGGGAAAACAGAAAATAATACCCGTGTATGCAAAAGGTTAATTAAAAAATTTTGCTTGGATCCTTTGGTGCTGGTGTCTTCTACATAATGCAGCAAAGATCATCGTTACGATGCTTCCATGACGGATATCAATTTCTAGTTCTGAGTTCCCCATAATGCGCCATGGTGACGAAGGGTCAGCTTGTCGAAAAGGAAATGGAGTTTTATTTATGTACGCTGTGGTTCTCAGAGTTCCATTCTTTACTGGGCGTGAAAGACCGATTAATGTTGCTCATAAGCCTCTTTTTCAGACTTGAGGTTTTGTTTACGCGCCGCAAATCTGCGACATGGGACCAACAGGTTTTACTTCCCTTCTGAAGGAGGCCACACTAAGGATTTTTACGCCCGAAAAAAGCCATTGTCCTCCGCAACCTTATCAAGTTAGCATGGTAACCATTACACCACGGAGGGTGACGATCAGCTTGTCGTCCACACATGTCGTTGGTCGAAATCACAACTTTGGACGCGAAAAGGCCGAAAATTTTACCTTGAAACCTTCTTCTTTCAAGACATTCTTTTATGTGAAAATAAACATTACACGGGACTACCGAATTGACTTTCCTTCAGAAGGAAGCCATGCTAAGGAGTTTTGCGTCCGAAAAAAGTCTACCTCACTCCCCAAGATTTGAACTTGCAATCTTGGGTTTAAAGGCTAGCATGGTAACCACTACACCACGGAAGGCGAGTTGGATCCTTAAAAGGTATGAAAATGGTATTCATCTCACTTTTTATTTCCAAGTTCTGCCGTTTTCCTTGGTTTTCTCTCTCTCTCTCTCTCTCTCTCTCGCACTCATACAGATATACACACAGGGTTTTGTAATAATACAGTTTAGGTAGGATTTCGGGTCGTATTAAATTGCGCTTCTACTAAATTTCAATATAGAATTTTAAATATTTTAGGTGGAATAGGGTATTGTTTCTTCCTCAGTTATTTAAGCCAGAGGTAAACATGATCAAAAATACAGACGAGATATGGACATAACATCATTCGGTTCACAAGTTAACAACAGCTCTTGGTAAGACGACGTAAATAACTATTGTGTGCTGAACTGATTCGAAGCGTAAAGCAATACGTATACACGTAAGTATATAAAACCTTACTTTACTCTCGTTGTATGAGCATTTGCAGTACCCATCAGTATTGTGTGGTAAATTTTAAATTCCTTAATCTTTATAGTTATTTACATCGTTTGAGGTACATAACCTCGCCATGAAAAATGTATATTCTTTGTGAAATAGTTTTAAAACGGTTTGGTATTTGGCATAATAAACTAAAGATTTTACAGTATAATACATAAATATTTTGACAGCCGTAAAAGCATAAATTCAAAATTTGATATATATTTAAAAACCTTAGCATCTATAAAATAAAGATACTATAAACTAATTTGTTTAACAGGTATAATGATTGAATCTCAAATATTGCAAGAGAACCAGCTGTTCAAAATATTGTGACATTTTAAACAACAAAAAATCTGATGTGTTCCATTCAAATGACTTTCTCTACATCTCTGCAACAAATTATTGTTAAAAAGTTTATGGTTCTATTTACCTCATGCTAATCGAGAAAAATTAGCAGAAATAGTCTTATTACTTTCTTCCCTGTAAGTAGAAGCGAAATAAGGGAGTACCATAGGTTAAAGTGATAGTCAAAAGCTGGTTGCTATGTGACTGAAGTTCTTTTGTTTGTATGAACAGGAGTTGACAAATTCCTGTATGGATTTGCTGAAACCAAAAACAAGAATATCTTTAAAACGTCCATCTCCACGAAAAAATGTATATAACTTAAATTGTGCATTTTAACGTGCTCTACATTTTTTGTGCTTTAATTTTTTTCCCATCTCTTACGGTTTAGCAGTTATGCTAAAATCCGTAAAATTCGTCAAAAATAAAGTAGTCTGCAGAGAAGTAAAGTAGTGTTACCAGAAAATTTAAGATATACATTTTATTTGTCAGGTAAATATCTTTAATATATCCTATTTTAATCAAAATCGTTATCGCCATTTTTTTGAAAATCAAAATTTTCGAAAAAACTCCATGTAAAAAATAGTTGGGGATGGGGAATTTTTCTCAAAATCTTCATGTCACATTCCTGGAAGATACTAAACTTAAATACTAAGTTTGGTATTTTACGACTTTTCGTTTTTCAGTTATCGTGTTCACAGACACACGGACCTTTTTCTGAAAATGCTTTTTTTTTGGATACAGGGGACTCTAAAACATATATTTCCGGTGAAATCCGGGTATCGAATTTTTTGATGGAGTGCAATACCTTCTCTACACACTATGTACATAGCACGTATAGAGAAAGTAATAAGTAGTTTTACCAATTGTGTTTCGGTTTAAAATGACCGGAGATGTTTTTATAACTTAAATATGGACTATAAATGTTGAATCACGTTTTTCCTTTGTAGCAAGCTTCAGAATGGTACGAGAATCTGGTCCGTAGCTTAATTTTTAGAGTGCTACTTTGTGATTTAAAATACTTTGTGTAAAAGTATATCAACTTATAGTTTGAAGAAATAGTGAATTGTATCACTTTACAAGAAAATTACACGATAAAAGGTCGATGTTTTATAGTTTTGTGTGTGAAAACGCCATTACGTTTTGGGAAGTCAATATGAATATTCGTAATGTTATCTTGACATTGCGGAAATTAATTCATCAGCTGTGGATGCTTTTCTTTCTTTCCGTTGATGGCTCTGTGATTTTAGCTATATGATAGAGATGTTCACTCACTCGCTCCCTTACCCATAGTCGACGCATTTCATCTGTCTTAGAGATGCACAAAGGAATTTAGAGGTTATTATAACCTCGGCGTAAAAAAGAAGTGTAGTTTTAAGTTGAAACTGACTTTAGACCCGCCTTGCGCCCAACAATCAATTGTCTGGTACTAACAATGAACTTTGCCCGGAGCCTACAAGTATCTACTCGTATGATTGCTTACAACCCAGAGATTTATCGTCCGATAAGACAAATCAGATTAAAGGATGTTAAAAACTACAAAAAAAAAAAAAAAAAAAAAAAATTAAAATCTCTGTAACAAATTATTTTTAATAAGCTTATTATTCTATCTACGTTATGCTAATCGAGATAAACATTAGCAGAAACGGTCTTATTGCTTTACTGTAACAAGAAGGGAATAAGCGAATACACTAGGCTAAACCGAGTCAAATGTTTTAAAAGCTGGTTGCTATGGGATTGAAATCCGTTTATTTGCGTGACCAGGAGTTGACAAGTTCCCGTACGAGAAAAGTGTTTTAAAACTGAAAACAGTAACAATGAATTACTCGAAAACGATGAACTCCACGAAAAAAATGTATATGACATAAATTGTGCGTTTTAATGAGATCTACATGTTTTGTTACGTAAGCTTTTCTCTATCTCTTACAGTTTGCCAGTTATGCAAAATTCCGCAAAATTCATTAAGATTAAAGATGTCTTCAGAGACTATTCCCAGAAAATTCAAGATATACATTTTATGTGTCATGTAAGTATCTTTAATTTACGATATTTTAATAAATATTTGAGAGCCATATATGAGTGAACAAAAATTTTCGAAAAATGTTTCCTGTAAACTGTAAAGGGTAGTTTGGGTGGGGGGATTTTCTTGCAAATCTTCGTGTTGCATTCTTGGAAGATTCTGAATTTAAATGCGAAGTTTGGCATTTTACGAACGTTTCGTTTTTGAGCTATGCTGCCAACAGGCACACACACACACACGGATATTTCCTAAAGATGTTTTTTTGGATTCTGCGGGTCTCAAAACATATACGACGGTTGGGGCAAAAGTCATGGAAACTATTTATTTTCTTGAAGATACCAGTCCAGTTGGAAAATGTGACATATAGGTACAGACGAGAGGACAAGGTGTTAATTACATGTGCGGACAATTAATAGCACTGAATATCGTAACACATTCATTTATTACGGTAGTATACAGGCCAATATGGCCTTCACGGTGCAAAAGTATGACACAGTACACATACAGTTGACATGGCAACCCTGGGCCTAAAGACCCTCAAAGTATTCCCCTGCTACTGTCACCACTCGCTGCCAACGATGTGGGAGGCACTGAATACCAGGTGCCGCATCATCTGTTCGCGCAATGCATTAGCAATGTCGTCTCGTGTTGTAAACCACCTACCACGTAGTAGTTCCTTAATCTTTCGAATGAGATCAAAGTCACGGGGCGAAATGTCGGGAGAGTATGGTGGGCGCTCCAATTCTTCCCATCCCCAACGTCGCAGTAGCTGCCCTACACTCTGCTTTATGTGATTTTTGCTTTGCCGTGCAGGATTATTCCCAAGGGCTGCCACTAATTCATAAGACATTCCATCACATTTCTCCCTCGGTTATTTTAATGTAAGCGCGCTGCTCAACACGGGTTACTTCCATCTCGCACGACACTCACCAACTGACTGATTTCACAGCCCTCGCTGCGCTATTACCAGCTATCACAGAGTCATCTATTATTCTGCATACACACTATGCCTGCAGAACTTCCACACGACACATATACGTTTGTGATCCGTTCACATATCTACAAAAAAAAAAAAAAAAAAAAAACAACAACAAAACTAGTTCTGCCACAACCCTCGTATTTCCAATGAAATCTTGGTGTCGAATTTTTGGATGTATTACAATATCTTCTATATAAACTATGTACATAGTACGTGTAGAGAAAGAAAAAATCAGCTGCTATTACTTTTCATTTTTTCCCACTTATGGGTACTCAATGGAAGGAAGAAAGAAAGGAGGGAGGAAGGAAAAATACACATCTTTGTAACTTCCCTCCTTTAGTGCTTTTAAACGCCAATCAATACATGCATACAAGAAATTAGTTACTATTATTGGACCATTGTGGTTTTTAAATATTTAGTGTGTGTGTGTGTGTGTGTGTGTGCCAAAATTATGGGAGATAAACATGATCTACTTTCACTATAAGAATTCCAGCTCGATGTATAATATCATTGTTGATAAAAGAAAATCTGATGTGTTCCAGTCACATTACTTTCTCTAACTGCTACACAAACAACTTTCCTTAAAAAAACATTATTCTTGAATGTCCGACATGCTAATTAATGTAAACATTAGCAGACATTGTCTTATTACTTGCTTCCTTGTAATTAGAAGGAAAATACACTAGGTTAAATTGATAGTTATTTTAAAAGCTGGTCCTACATGAAACATTTGATGATCGGTTCGGTTTGTATGGCCCCGCAGTAAAGCATAAAACATGAAACAAATCTCACTTCCCGTTTGAGAAAAGTTTAAGTATTTAAAATGGAGACCAATAACAAGGAATATCTCAGAAAGATTAACGTCACATAAAAGACTATATGATATAAATTATGTGTTTTAACGAGATCTGCATTTTTTGTATAGTAAGATTTTGTCAGGTGGCGCCGTGGCCGAGTGATTAGACCGCTCGCTTCCCACCTAGGCGGCCCGGGTTCGATGTAGAGCGCCCACATGTGGGATTTGTGGTGGACGAAGCAGCTCAGGGCGGGTTTTCTCCAGGTCTTCTGGTTTTCGACACCACTCTTTCCACTAATCGCTCCATCATTACCTTTGCTGTCCTCTATTTTGCTTGCATTTCATATTATCTACTTCCTCCTCCTTGCTCATGCCTGGCAAGGGGCCGACTACTCGTTTCAGATTCTCCATTTTGTGGTTTCGTGCCGCTGGCTCTCCAACAGGCTTCTGACCCCTAGACATCCACTTATAAGTTTTTGGAGGGTGTCAGCCTAAAATACGGGGAGCGTAAGCAGACCATGAAAAGTTTTGTAAGCCGCCTACCAAAAGTTTTTGTTTATCTCTTGCCGTTTAACCGTTGAGCAAAATTTTAAACCTCATCCAGAATAAAGAGCACTTCAGAGGCTGCTCCCAGAAAATTCCAAATATATATTGTATTTGTGATACAAATACCTTTAATATACGTTATTATAATTAAAATCAATACAGGCATTTTTGAGAAAATAAAATTTTAAAAAATTTTTATGTGTAAAGGGTAGTGTTTGGTGGCAATTTTTTTGTGAAAACTTTCATGTTGCTTCCTTTGAAGACACTAAATATAAAATTCTTTCTCTACACTGTTGCCACAAATTATTGTTAAAAAGCTTAGACTTCTATTTACTTAATGCTAATCGATAAAACACTAGCAGAAATAATATTATTACTTGCTTCCTTGTAAGTAGAAGCGAAAGAAGGGAGTAGCATAGATTAAAGTGATAGTTAAAATCTGGTGGCTATGTGACTGAAGTTCCTTTGTTTGTATGAACAGGAGTTGACTAATTCCTGTATAAGAAAAGTATAAGTTTTTCAAAGCTGAAAATAAAAGTATGGAATATCTTAAAAACGATCAACTCCACGAAAAAAAATGTATATAACTTAAATTGTGTGTTTTAATATGCTCTATATTTTCTGTGTGGCAAGTTTTTGCCTATCCCTTACAGTTTAGCACTTGTGCAAAAAGCCATTAAAAAGTAGTCTGCAGAGGCTATTCCATAAAATTTATGATATACATTTTATTTGTCAAGTAAATATTTTAAATATACGAGATTTTAACCAAAATCGTTACAGCCATTTTTAAGAAAATCAAAATTTTCGAATTTTTTTCCATCTAAAGAGTAGTTTGGGCTATTTGGTATCCTTGGAGGATACCAAACTTAAATACAAAGTTTAGTTTTTAACGGTCTTTTCATTTTTGAGCTATGCTGCTCACAGGCGCGCGCGCGCGCGCACACACGCACACACACATACAGGGACATTTTTCTAAAAAAATATGATGTGTTCATTTCACGTGACTTTCTCTACTTCTGTGTAACAAATTATTGTTGAGCTTATTACTTTCTCTACACGCACTATGTGCATAGTGTATAGAGAAGGTATTGTACTCCACTCAAAAATTCGACAGCGAGATTTCACCGGAAATATATGTTTTAGGGTCACTTATATCCAAAAAAAACATTTTCACAAACAAGTTCGTGTGTGTGTGTGCGTGTGTGTGTGTCCGTGTGTTGGTGTGTCTGTGAACACGATAACTCAAAAACGAAAACCCTGTAAAATACCAAACTTGGTATTTAAGTTTAGTATCTTCCAGGGATGCGACACGAAGGTTTTGATAAAAATTTCCCCTTACCAAACTACCCTTTACATGGAACGGTTTTCGAAAATTTTGATTTTCGCAAAAATGACTCTAACGATTTTGATTAAAATATAAAATATTAAAGATATTTACCTGACAAACAAAATGTATATCTTGAATTTTCTGGGAATAGCCTCCGAAGACTACTTGATTCCGGATGAGTTTTACGGAATTTTGCATAACTGCTAAACCGTAAGATTAGATAAAAACTTACTATACAAGAAATGTAGAGCACGTTAAAACGCAATTTATGTTATATACATTTTTGTCGTGGAGTTGGTCGTTATTGAGACATTCATTGTTTTTGGTTTCAGCTATGAATAACTTACTTTTCTCATATAAGAATTTGTCAACTCCTATCCATATAAACAAAGGAACTTGTCACATAGCAACCAGCTTTTGACTATCACTTTAACCTATGGTACTCCCTTATTTCGCTTCTACTTACAAGGAAACAAATAATAAGCCTATTTCTGCTAATTTGTTCTCGAGTAGCGTGAAGTAAATAGAGGCATAAGCTTTTTAACAATAATTTGTTACAGATATGTAGAGAAAGTCATGTGAATGGTACACATCAGATTTTTTTTCTATTTACTTCATGTTAATCGAGAAAAAATTAGCCGAAACAGTCTTATTACTTCCTTTTAAGTAGAAGCGAAACAAGGGAGTACCATAGGTTAAAGTGAAGTCAAAAGCTGGTTGCTATGTGACAGATGTTCCTTCGTTTGTATGGACAGGAGTTGACAAATTCCTGTATGAAAAAAGTACATATTTTTCAAAGCTGAAACCCAAAACAAGGAATATCTCAAAAACGATCAACTCCTCGAAAAATTTTATATAACATAAACTGTATATTTTAATGTGCCCTATATTTTTTGTGTGGTAAGTTTTTGTCCATTTCTTACGGTTTAGCAGTTTTACAAAATTCATCCAGAATAAAGTAGTCTTCAGAGGTTATTACCAGAAAATTCAAGATATAGATATTATATGTCAGGTAAATATCTTCAATATACGATATTTTAATAAAAGTTGTTAGAGCCATTTTTGAGAAAATCAAAATTTTCGAAAAAAGTTCCATGTAAAGCGTATTTGGAGGTGGGGGGATTTTCTTGAAAATCTTCGTGTCCCATCCTTGGAAGATACCAAACTTAAACACTAAATTTGGTATTTAACGGTCTTTTCGTTTTTGAGCTATGCTGTCCACAGACACACACACACATACACACACGCAAACACATACGGATTTTTTTTCAAAACTTTTTTTTTTATTCAGGGGACCAAAACATGTATTTCCGGTAAAATCTCGGTATAGAATTTTTGGGTGCAATACAACACCTTCTCTATACACTATGTAGATAGTACGTGTAGAGAAAGTAAATCTTTTTTTTTTTTTTTGATTCAGGAGGTCTCAAAGCATATATTTCATGTGAAATCTCGGTATCGAATTTTTGGGCGGATACAATGCTTTCCCTATACAGTATATACATAGTACGTATAGAGAAAGTAAAAATGAGCTTTGGTATGTAACGATCTTTTCGTTTTTGAGCAATGCTGAACACAAGCACACGCGGACCTTTTTCTAAAAGGTGAAATATACATTTCCGGTGAAATTTCGACATCGAATATTTGGGTGGAATACAGTACTTTCTCTATTCACTATATACGTTATATAGATAAAGAAAAAATCTGTTGTGTTACCCTCACATGACTTTCTCTAGCTGCTCTACAAACCTCCTACAAAAGATTATTCTTCTTTGTACACAATGCTAATCGAGATAAATATTAGCAGAATGTTATTACTTAGTTCCTAATAAGTAGAAGAGAATAAGGGAATGCACTATCCTAAAGTGATTGTCAAATGTTTTAAAAGCTATGGTTATGTGATTGTCATTGCAAATCACTTCTTTGCTTGGCCAGGAGTCGAACAAAAGAAAAGCGGACAGCTCATCTCTGCGAAAAGTTTAAGTAATTCAAAATTGAAACCGGAATATATCAGAAACGGTTACTTCCACAACAAAAATGTAAAGGTCATAAATTGTGTTTTTTGTCGTGATGTACATTTTTTGTGATGTGAGTTTTCTTCTATCTCTTACGGTTTAGCAGTTAAACATAATTCATTCAGAATAAAGAGGTCTTCAGAGGCTACTCCCCAAAAATTCGAGATATACTTTTTATTTCGGACATAAATAGCTTTAATATACTGGATTTTAATCAAAGTCATTAGAGCAATTTTTAAGAAAATCAAAATTTTCGAAATTTTTTCCATGTAAAGGGTAGAGTTTAGTAGGGGGATTTGTTTTTGAAAATCTTCGTGTCGCACCCTTGGAAGATACTAAACCTAAATACCAAGTTTGGTAATTAACGGTCTTTTCGTTTTGGGGCTATGCTGTCCACAGACACACACACAGACAGATACACTCACACTCACACACGGATCTTTTTTTAAAACTACTTTTTTCGGACTCAGGGGACACCAAAACATATATTTCCGGAGAAATCTTGGTATCGAATTTTTGGGTGCATTACAATACCTTCTCTATCCCTATGTACATTGTATATATGGGGATAGAGAAAGTAATAAAATCTGATGTGTGTCATTCACACGACTCTCCATCTCTGCAACAAATTATTGTTAAAAAGCTTCTGCTTCTTTTTACTTCATGCTAATCGAGAAAACATTAGCAAAAATAGTGTTTCACAGGACTTTCTTCCAAGTCGAAGGGAAATAAAGGAGTAGCATAGGTTAAAGTACGAGGTGCATACTGAAAGTCATGAGCAACACTGTTTTATAATCTTAATATTTATTTTTAAGCCAAACCAAAAACATCATCATAATCTACAGACTTTCTTTCACTTTTCGACATAGTCTCCATTGTTTTGCACACATTTTTCCCATCGTTCTACAAGTTTGAAAATGCCCTTGTGATAAAACTCCGTTCCAGCTGCCCGCAGACCTTGACGCACTTGTTTCCGAATATCCTCCAGCGTCTCGTAGCGTTGGCCACGCATCTGCTCCTTCACAGAACCGAAAAAATGGTAGTCGGAGGGTGCCAAGTCGGGACTGTAGGGAGGATGTGGAAGAGTTTCCCACCCTAATGCCCTGATCTTCTCCATAGTGGCACGGGCAGTATGCGGACGCGCATTATCGTGTTGAAAGATGATCCTCTTTCCAGGGCGTTTATCACGCAAAGCCCGACGGAGCTTTAAAAGTGTCTTGATGTAGCGGGCAGAATTTATGGTTTGTCCAGGTTCAAGAAAGTCAACCAGAATGCAACCTTGTGCATCCCAAAAGACATTTCCCATAACTTTTCCTACAGACTGCACTGTCTTCGCTTTCTTCTTCGATGGTGAGTTCAAGTGGTGCCATTCCATACTCTGATGTTTCGTTTCTGGCTCATAGTGATGGAACCAGCTCTCATCTCCAGTCACAATACACGTCAAAAATTCATCACCTTCATTATGAAATCTCTGAAAAAGGTTTTGTGCAATGGTTCTTCTCTGAAGGTTGTGGTCTTCAGTCAATAAACGGGGGACTCAACAGGCACAGACCTTTCGATAACCCAAGCTGTGGATCATTTCTTGCACTGCACTATGTCCTATTCCAAGTTGCGCAGCAATTTCATTCACAGTGAAACGCCTATCTCCTGTAATGAGCTCATCAACTCTTTCCTTGTTGCGTTCTGTAGAGGCAGTTCGAAGACGCCCGCTAAGAGGCGCATTTTGCAGACTCGTCTTTCCATCTTTGAAATGTTTCACCCATCTTCTAACACTGCTGGCGCCCATGCAGACACCTCCATAGGCACGTTGAAGTCTGAGATGAATTTCAGGAGCAGATTTTCCTTCTTTCACAAGGAATTCAATGACAGCACGCTGTCGAAACGAAACAACAATGTCAGCCATTTTTCAAACACCGTCTGTGGTCACGTGATAGAAGCTAATGACGTCACAATATGTCAACATGTGGCTTAAAGTCTGTAGATTACGATCCTGCAATTCGTTTCGTTACATTGTTGAAATTTAAAATTTTACAATGGGTTGCTCGTGACTTTCAGTATGCCCCCCGTATTAGTCAAAAGCTGGTTGCTATGTGACTGAAGTTCCTTTATTCGTATGGACAGGAGTTGACATTTTCCGTGTTAGAAAAGTATAAGTTTTTCAAAGCTGAAACCAAAAACAAGGAATATCTAAAAGAATATCAACTCCACGATATATATGACATAAATCGTGTGTTTTAATGTATTCTACATTTTTTGTGTATTACATTTTTTCCATCTCTTACGGTTTAGCAGTTGTGTAAAATTCCGTAAAATTCATCCAGAATACTTCAGAGGCTTCCGTATGAGCAAAGTATGAGTTCTTCAAAGTTGAAACCAAAAACAAGGAATATCTAAAAAGCAATCAACTCCACGAAAAAAAGTTATATGACAAAAATTGTGTGTTTTAATGTGCTCTACATTTTTTGTATGTTAAGTTTTTTTCCATCTTTTTACGGTTTAGCAGTTATGCAAAATTCCGTAAAATTCATCCAGAATACTATAGACTTCAGAGGCTATTCCCAAAAAATTAAAGATATACATTTTATTTGTCAGGTTAATAGCTTTAATATTTGATATTTTAATCAAAATTGTTAGGGCCATTTTTGAGAAAATCAAAATTTTCGAAAAATGTTCCATGTAAAGAGTAGTTGGGGATGGGGGATTTTCTTGAAAAATCTTCGTGTCACATCCTTGCAAGACACCAAACTTAAATACCAAGATTGGTGTTTAACGGTCTTTTCGTTTTTGAGCTATACTGTCCAAAGACACACAGGCACACACACACACAGACCTTTTTCCAAAAATGCTTTTTTTGGATTTAGGGGGACCCAAAACATGTATTTCCGGTGAAATCTCGGTATCATATATATCCCAGACTAGAGAAAGTAAAAATGTATATTGTTAAAATACACAGGTTATTCATATACATTTTTTTCGTGGAGCATATCGTTTTCGAGGTAGTCCTCGTTATTAGTTTAAACTGTGAAGTACTTATACTTTTCTCGGACGGAAGTGTCCGTTTTTCCTTTGTTCTACTCCTGGCCAAGCAAAGAAGCGATTTGCTATAACAATCGCATAACGATAGCTTTTAAAACATTTGACTATCACTTTAGCCTAGTGTATTCCCTTAGGTCCCTTCTACTTATAAGGAACTAAGTAATAAGAAATTATGTTAATGTTTATCTCGATTATCATGGTGTAGAAATAAGTGTTATTTTTTATAAGTTTGTAGAGTTGCTAGAGAAAGTCATGTGAATGTAACACATAAGATTTTTCTAAAAGGTTAAATATACATTTCCAGTGAAATCTCGACATCTACTTTTTGGGTGGAATACAGTACATACTTTTACATTGTACATACTGGCTAGAGAAAGTAAAAGAGTGAAAAGTGCGAGGAAGTGCTCTGTTTGTCCTTAATGACACAACAAAGGTACGAGGAGCAGGTACAGTGGCACAATGTGACCTGTTTTAGTCTGTCAGTGACATGATGAATAACCTCGCCTGCTGTGTTATCGCCTTTGTAGCGCTTATTAACAACAGCTTGTACCACGTCCGTTCCCTTTTGTCGATCAACGCAATTAATATGGCTTTGTCCTCCCTTATTGACCCTCCATAAATACTGCTTAGCACTGGATTTTAAAACTTCGCGTCAACAACGGTTAACAACAGCAGAAAGGACAATACTTTTCCTTATAAAAAATCTGATGTCTTCCATTCACATGTTCTCCGCAATAAATTGTTGTTAAAAAGCTTATTCTTCTATTTGCTTAATACTAAACAAGAAAAAATCAGTAAGAGTTTTATTACTTGCTTCCTTGTAAGTATAAGGGAAATAAGGGAGCACCATAGGCTAAAGTGATAGTCAAATAATTTAACAGCTGGTTGCTATGTGGTTGAAGTACTTTTATTTTTATGGCCAGGAGTTCTCAAATTCGGTATAAGAAAAGTATAAGTATTTTAAAGCTTAAACTAATAACAAGGAGTATCTTAAAAACGGTCAACTCCACGAAAAAAAGTGTATGACATAAATTGTGTGCTTTTACGAGATCTACATGTTTTGTGTGGTAACTTACTGTCTGGGAAAAATTCACTCAGAATAAAAATGTCTTAAGAGATTATTCCCAAAAAATTCAAGATGTACTTTTTATTTTTCATGTAAATACTTTATATAATTTTACTTTGATTTTAATCAAAGTCGTTAGAGCAATTTTTGAGGAAGTCAAAATGTTCGACATTTTTTCCATGTAAAGGATAATTGGGGCAGGAGGGTTTTCTTGAAAATCTTCGTATCACATCCTTGGAAGACACTGAATTTAAATATCCAAGCTTGGTATTTAACGGACACACACACACACACACACGTACCTTTTTTTCTAAAAGTGTTTTGTTTTATTCAGGGGGACCCGAACATTTAGTGTTTTACTCCTAGCCATGAAAAGAGAACAGAATTTTTATTCCATAGCAACAAGTTTTTAAAATATTTGACTAGAGTATTCCCTTATTTCCCTTCTACTTATAAGGATCTAAGCTTTAAGATAATTTCTGCTAATGCTTAACTTAATTAGCATAATGTAGATAGAAGAATAAGCTTTTGTACGAGTAGTTTGTTATAGAATAGGTAGAGAAATGTATGTGTATGGAATACATCAGAAAATATATACTTTGACACGTGAAACATTTTTTATATTTGCCTATAACAATTTCACAAAATATTATTACTAATTTCGAAAGTATTTGTAATAACAAAGTTTTATAAATGGCTATCAGATCATTATTTTAGAAAATACTAAAAACTTAAAAATATTGATTGGACAAGAAGAGATCTGGAATTTCAGTCTAACCTTGTTTGAACAGATTATTTTAAATATAAAAACGTTTCTATGATTTATTTATCAGAAGACTAGCAGTCCTAGTAAGGTTTCCATTAGAACAAGTACGGAGTTATAGATAAGGGTGATTTTTGAAAGTCGTACGTAGTGTATACCTTGTGATTGTACCTAAGGAGACGTTCAATGTTCTGTCTAGACAACTCAAAAAGTGACACTTTGTTCATTAGGGGCTGAAAAGTATGAGTATCTTAAAATTTACTGTAAGTCCTAACTCCGCGGCGTGGAAAACAAAGAAACGGTAACTTTCGAAAATGTTGATATCTGTAATTCAAAACAAGGATTAGATAGTTTCTGGAAAGAATAATGTAATGAGAATTTTGTCAACTCCTGTTTAATTGTGTAATCCTTTGGCCATGTGATCTAAGCAGAGGGTATAGTATTGCACCCAGAAATTTGATACCAAGATTTCACCGGAAATATATGTTTTGAGTCCAAAAAATAACTTGCAGAAAAACGCCCGTGTGTATGTGTGTATGTGTGTGTGTGTGTGTGAGCAGCACAGCCCAAAAATGAAGAGTCAGCTAAATACCGAAGTTGGTACTAAGTTGAGTAAGTTCCAAGTATGCGGCATGCAGATTTTAAAGAAAATCCCCTACTGCAACTTCCCTTTACATGTAACATTTTTCGAAAATTTTTATTTTTACAAACATAAGGTATTTTAATCAAAATCGCTAGAGCAGTTATTAAGATATTATTATGAAAAACGAACTGTATACCTTGAATTTTATGGAAATAGCCTCTGAAGAGCCTCACTCTGAACGCCCTGTAGAAGTGACAACTCCAGAGATCATTGAACAAATTCATCGTTTAATACTGGAAGACGGCAGATTAAAGTTGTTAGAGATAGCAGAAGCAGGATTTCACAAGGTATGTGCAACATGGGTGTCGCGTTTGTTGACACCTGATCAAAAGTTGCAAAAAAAAAAAAAAAAAAAAAAAACTGATTTTGTTAAGAATGTGGAGCTCTACCATAAAAATTCCAGTGAAGTTTTGGGACGGCTTATTACCATGGATGAAACGTGTATACATCACTACGCTCCAAAATGTAAATCACAGTCAAAACAGTGGATTGCGCCAGGTGAACCAACTCCAAAAAAAGAAATGTCAATTTTGTCAGCTAACAAGATTATGGCGTGTGTTTTCTGGGATGCATAGGGAATTATTTTTATTGATTACTTTGAAAAGGGTAAAAGTGACTACTACGCAAGCTTACTGCAACGTTTGAGTAATGCGTAATGCGGTGAAAAGAGAAAAACCACATCCCCCCCCTAAAAAAATCTTGTTTCGTCACGACAATGCTCCAGTCCATCGTTCAGTCATTGCAATGGGAAAACTGTGCGAATTAAAGTTCAATTTATTTGAACATCCACCCAATTCGAAAGATCTAGCACCCAGTGACTACCACTGTTCCCAAAGCTGAAAAAACTTCTTGGAGTAGAAAGATTTTACAGCAACGCAGAGAGCATTAAAGTGGTAAATAGCTATTTGGAGGACCTTGATAAATCGCACTACAGAGATGGTTTAATTAAATTAGAACACCTATGTGACAAATGTATTAGCTTTTCTGGAGATTATGTTGAGAAATAAAACAAAAATATTTTTTTAAATTATGTTTTTATTGAGAGGTCCGGGACATATCAGTCGAGCCTAGTATAAATCTGTATGTGCTAGAAGGTTCATAGCAAACAATGGGGGAGTTACCACTTTTACCGAAGTCACAAGAACAGATAACTGTCAGAATGAAGTTGTTCCAGTTTATTTTAAAGCTGCTTTACCTGTGTGTCTTTAAGGCTTGCCCTTTCTGAGTAAGAGTTTTTGTTTTTGTTTTGCACGATCGTTAGAAGTCGCTAACAGTAACAAAAAACAACCTATAATTTCAATTCCAGAAATATTCGGGGAGTATGTACTGCTTTGTTTTTGCATAATGACCAGAAAAGAGGGAAAAGCTGCTCACTACAATGGAAATTGAATTTTGTTAACTTATAATAAGATACTTGTCTTATGCATTTTATTGGAGAAACTTTGCTTCACTTTTAAGCAACGAGAAAGGCGCTCTTTTGTTTGTCTTCTCTTCCTCTTCATTAGCGACTACACATTCTAAAACTTGGCTCACAGCATCATATTTTTGTGGATTAATACTAGCTTATATTATGAAAAACAACAAAAAAAACTTGTCAGAGCAATCGATATATGTAGCATGATGTTGGGAAAGCTTTTGCTTGTTAATACGTTCTAAAATAATGAGAAGTGTCAGTTAAGAGTTTAATAGAGAATTATTATTAGTATTATGATGATAACTATTATTATTATTATTATTATTAGTGGTGGTGGTAAACAGCCGAGTTTGGTCGACGGTGTTATAGTTTCGCAGAAGTTTATAACTTTTAAAATCGAGTTTTCTCCGCTATTCGTAAAGTCAAAAAATAAATTATTAAGTATCCGCTTAGATAAATGTATATTTAGGAACTTATTTAATTAAAAATTAGGCATAAATAATACATGATTGCTTTAATTGATATCATTATGTGTTAGAATACAATACAATTCTGCAACTATGTGTAGATATTTGACATGAATTGAAAATATTAGTATGTCTTACTACAATGCTGAGGTAGCTCTCTTCCTTAAAGACAACACTACTATATTTTGGAATCGAAGTAAATGTTTACACTAAAACTGAAAACGCTTTACTTACAAGATAAACAATGTATAGTTGACGCACGAAAACCTGATAAAACAGTTGATGCATTTGAATGACTCCCTTTGCGCTATGTATAACATTTAAGTTGATAGGGCTGATAACCTCCTATAGTTTGTAATGCTTGACGATTAGAGTTTTTTTTTTTTTACTTTCTCGATATGTACTATGTACATAGTGTATAGAGAAGGTACTGCACTCCACCAAAAAATTCAATACCTAGATTTCACCAGAAATATATGTTTTAGGGTTCCCTGTATCCAAAAAAATATTTTCAGTAAAAGGTCCGTGTGTGTGTGTCCGTGTGTCAGTGTGTCCGTGTGCCTGTAAATACGATAACTCAAAAACGAAAAGTCGGCAAAATACCAAACTTGGTATTTAAGTTTAGTATATTCCAGGGATGCGACACGAAGATTTTGAGAAAAATTCCCCCACCCCAAACTACCCTTTACATGGAATTTTTTTCAAAAATTTTGATTTCCTAAAAACTGGCTCTAACGATTACCGCCTGTACAAAATCCGAATTTGACATCTTTGCTAAAAAACCAATTCAATATCAGCAAATGCTACTACAATAATCAAACCCATCACCCCAGTAGATAAAAGTGTATTGGAATTTGTTATTCCCTGAGATAAGGAACATTACGTAGATTTAAATGTTTATTTGATGGTGAAAGGAAAATCTGTGAAATCAACGGTTCAAACTTAGTACCAACAGATAAAACGATAGATGTTAATAATTTATTGCACTTGATCTCTCCGGAGATGATGTTTCGAAAAACGGAACTTTGGAAGCCGGGGATTCTAATCGTGGATGGAAGCAACGATTTAGTAAAAGCAATACGTCTAAAGAAGTGATCATGTTCGGTAGATTACATGGAGATATTTTCAATGTACCCACTTTACTACTACGGGACTTACTCTTCAAACCAAATTAACTAAAGCGAAAGACTCATTTTATACGATGAGTGAAATCGCAGATCTTCATGTTAGATTTCAAGTTCTAGATGCCACTCAGTGCGTTAAAAAAGTAAAAACAGCTCCTAATCTCTTGATATCTCATATGAAAGCTTTAGAAAAGGTAAATGCAAGATAGGATATAACGCGAGACGATCTCAGATCCTTCACAGAGTACAATCTCTGTGGATAGCGCTGTGCTAGGACCACTACCAAAAAGACACTCATAGGCGTGTGACTGGCAATACAAACTCTTCGGGAACTCATACCACCAACCCTTGGTTTGGAATACTTTGCAATATATCTTAACGGACAACGCATTCCGGCAGAGAGTCTTTCTAGTGACCCTTCTCATGAAAAAGGTACAATATTGGCTTAACAAACACTCTTTTCGGTTCTGGGATTTATCACAACAACATTGGAATCCAAATCACACGACATGTATGTAACGGGTTATTTTATAATGTTTTACGATTTAACGCCTGACACTGCCGCTTCAGATGGTCACGCTTAAATAATGGAAATATAAGAATAGAGCTCAGATTTAAAGAGAAATTAAAACAAGCCATCACGTGTCTCCTGTACTGCGAATACGAAAATCATATTCGGGTAGATAAAGAACTAAGAATACACACACATTATTAAATATGAATAAATTTTGCACGGTATTCCAAATTTTACAGAAGTTTTTGCTTCAGGCTTGCTGACTAAAGAATTTAATACACTATCTACATTCGTAATAAATTTAGATCCTCGTGACCTATCTGGTTCACATCGAATAGCTGTAACTCAAAATTCTAATTCTTTTGCATGTCATTTCGATTCCTACAGCCTCCCCCGTTTATAAAAACCCTTGAAAGATTTTGTCATTCAACTTCACCTTTAACAACCGCCAGCTGCAAAGCCTCTACTCCGACATCTGCGGCCAATACGCCTGCCTCTATGCTCTCTACATATGCACCAGAAAGGGTTTGTAGCCATCCAGACCGTCAGGCGAGAGAGATGATCCGCTGTGAGTTTCCATTCTGGAGATGCAACGATGGACAATAGTGTCTATCAGGTATAAAAGTAAGTACTATTTACATATTCCCATCAGTCTTTGTTCAAGATGGAAGGAGATCTTGGCGTGGATTATACAGCGCGTAAAGGAAATGGCAAAGAATTTATCATAAAGGACTTGGCCATCGCAGGGAAAGGATTTGTTCAAACATTTCATTTTTCAAGCCCCTACCCTTGGAATCAAAAATTGGATGCCAGTAATAAAGAAAATAAAACTGGAATGCATTTTAGCGATGGCTACATTCCTTATCACATGCTAAAAACTGCACTAGAAGCAGTGGCTGGGCATATTATATATATATATATATATATATATATATATATATATATATATATGTGTGTGTGTGTGTGTGTATATCTTTGCTTATGATGAGAATAAATGTGAAGTTCTTTCCGCACTATGCGACAGAACGTTTATTAATCTAAACAAAGAATTTAATTGTCCAAATCCAGAAAACCTCTATCTTCAGATGCACTGTGGATTTCCTTGCCACAAATTCAGCAACACATACTATGCTTGCAAACACGCTGACGCCATGTTTAATTGGTTAAAGTATCATCACCTTCAAAAACTTAACACCAGATGCTCTTCTGATAGCTCTAATCGACACGGATGTTTCATTTATATCAGCTATATAAAAACAGAGGTATTCTGACATCCGATTACGAGTCGTCGCTATGACTTCCAGAGGTAAGCAAATCCAGATGTTGCGCCAAACGCCATCTGCGACTTCGGAGCTCGTGCTGCATCGCAGAACTACTTCCTCACAAGCATTACTCCAGATATATTAGCTTGGGTTTCTACAGGAGAAGAAATTATGAGGCTCACGTGGAAATTGGTGGAGTAAGGCAGGGTAGAGTGATCCTCTCATCTTACTACTACATAACGCTGCTCAATCGTCTACCTGAACTTGCCGAACATCTCTATCAAGGGCAGTCGTACAGGTGCATCGAGGAACAACTTCGCCTACGAAGCATCAGTGGCCGTCGTGTAAAAATAAAAAGTGAAATCTCACATGTCGTACTTTGTCTAGACGACATAAAGTTTCTATTGTGCAGTGCAAATATATTGCAACATCAAGTTGCAAAATTGGTGTTAGCCCCAAACGATGCAAAAGGCTATGTTGAGAGCGCTTCAGACATTAATGCTTTTGTAATGCCATAAGGCGCTGCTTCACCTTTAGTTCTCTAAGATGTTTGTGAACAATTCTACACTTGTATCTATAAGAGTGTATAAATATTGATATCAGGTTATTTTGTTCTTTTATTTTACCTACTCATACTTTCACACATCCTTATCCTATTTCGTGAACCCATCCCAAACTTTGTCCAGGGAGCGGCCATGCATTGGACGCCATATTGATGACATCACGAGTCACGTGACACCCGTCGGCCAATCAGAGGCGATTCTCCCTTTAGTAATGCTATTACTAACTTCATATTCCCGAGAAAAAAAAAACTTGAACGACTATCTGAAATGCCTACCAAATACAGACTAACCTATGAATAGTATCAACTTTGTTTTGCCGACGTGTAATAAATGACAGTATACGATATAACACCAACTTGCCTTACCATTGAACCCCCGCATATAAAATAATTATTTTATTATTATGATTATATATATATATATATATATATATAAAATGTAACCTTGTTATTGGTTAACAACTCTATTATAGAAACAGTGTTATGTTCTACCTCAAATACACGCTTTGAGGCACACTAAACAAAGCAGTCTTAGATAAAAGGTGCGTCTGTGTGTGAGTGGGTGTTTGTGTGTGTGTATGTGTCTGTTTGTCTGTCTGTTGTCTGTGAACAGCCTAACTCAAAAGCGAAAAGTCGGTTAAATACTATATTTGATATTTAGTTCCCCATATTCCAAGGGTGCAACACGAAGATTTTCGAGAAAATCTCCACTTCAAACTATCCTTTACGTGGAAAATTTTTCAAATATTTTATTTTCTCAAAAATGTTTTAACGATTTTGAGCAAAATACTATATGTTTCAGACTTTTTCATGCCAAATAATTTATATCTTGTTATAATCTCCGAAGACCTCTTCATTCTGAATGCATTTTGTATAATTGGTAAATTATAAGATAGACACAAGTTTACTGCACAAAACATGTAGATCTAGTTCAACACACAGTCTATTTCAAATACATATTTTTGTCGAATTGACCATCTTGGGACATTGTTAATAGTTTCAGTTTTAAAATACATGTAATCAAACACGTTGATATATTTTGTTTCCTAATCCAGCAAAAGGAACAAATTTTAAGACCATCACATAGCGACCAGCTTTTAAAAATTTGACTGCTGCTTTAACTTTGTGTATTTCCTTATTCTTATTTACCTACAAGATAATGTGTAACAAGAGCGGTGTCCGTTAAGATTTTCGTGAACACAAAATATGTATTATCTGCTCGTTAATTGTATGAGGCTCCCTGACTTTAAGCTCTACCAAATCATAAGTTAGGGATGATAAGTCCTGTTACCGCGAGCTCTATAATAATCCTACATTGCTATGAGTTAAGCAGATAATGTATCCAGACGTTTAACCAAGGAACCAAAGTTATACATTAAACCTCCATGAGTTACAAAGCCTTGAATGTTGTTGCGGTTAAAGAGAATTCCGTAATATCTTTGATGTGCTAACATTTCTGTAGAAGAGAGAGATATAATGAGAAATTAGTACTATTATAGCGAGGCTTGTTTTCTTTGGTTTAAAGTCAAGAGAAAGCGGAAGGTACGTCAATAAATTCGAGAACTCAGCGCTTATGGCACTTGGATCCTTTGAACTCCTTGTGACAGATAACGGGGTTTTCATTTTTACTTTCTCTACCCGTACTATATACACAATTTATAGAGAAGGTAACTTCACGATATTCAAAAATCTGACACCGAGATTTCGCCGGAAATAAATAGGGTTCCCTGTATTAAAAAAGAAAGCATTTTTGGGAAAAGGTCCGTGTGTCTGTGTACCTGCGAACACGATAACTCAAAAACGAAAAGTGGGTAAAATACCAAACTTGGTATTTAACTTAAGTATCTTCCAGGGATGCGACACGAATATTTTGAGGAAATCCCCCCACACCAAACTACCCTTTACATGGAAAAAATTTAGATTATTTTGATTTTCTCAAAAATGGCTGTAACGAGTTTGATTAAAATACCGTATAATAGAGAGATTTATATAACAAGTAAAATGTATATCTTGAATTTTCTGGGAATAACCTAAAGACCTCTTTATTTTGGTAGACTTTAATTCATTTTTATTACTGCTAAAGCGTAAGAGATAAAAAGAATTATACTACAAAAAATGTAGATCACGATAGAACACAGAATTTATGTTGTATATATTTTTTCGTGGAGTTGACAACTTTTGAGATATTCTTGTTATTGATTTCAGCTTTAAAATACTTAATTTTCTCATACAGGAACTTATAAACGCTTGGCCACGGAAAAACGAGGATTTCAGTCCAATAGCAACCACATTTTAAAACATTTGACATCGATTTAGTCTAGTGTATTCTCTTATTTTCCTTCCGCTTATAAAGGAACCAAGTAATAAAACCGTTTCTGCTAATGTTTTAGCATGAAGTAGATAGAAGAATAAGCTCCTTAAGTATAATTTGTTACAGAGTGGTAGAGAAAGTCATGTGGATGGAGCACATCAGATTTGTTTAATTGTTTCATTTATGTAGTCCCCTTTAACATCTAAGACCATATCGGGGACTTTGCATTAGAAACAACTTGTTACCTGTAGGTTCTTTATGTTGGATTTAAATCGTTTAATTTTCCTCAAACACACACATATTCATTTTCATATAGATACTTGCAGACTCTGTGGGGGATAGGGAATAATTCTGGTTAAAGAAAAATTCCCCACCCCAGCCAGCAATCGGACCGTTTTCTTTTGTTTAAAGTCAAGAAAATGCATTAGGTCCGTCAATAAATTAGAGGACGAAGTACCTACCTATGAAAATTAGATCCTTCACGCTCCTTGTAACAGACAAGGGAGTTTTAATTTTTACTTTCTCTGTACGTACTATATACATAGTATAAAAAAATGAAATGGCGTTTTATTTATGGACGCTCTTTAACTGCTGTGGTTCTCAGCGTCCCATTCTAATTGGGCGTGAAAGACCGCTTAATTTTGCTCAGAGGCCTCTCAATCAGGCTTGAGGTTCTTTTACGTGCCGTAAATCTACGACACGGGACCCATGGCTTTACTTCCCTTCCGAAGGAAGCCATGCTAAGGATTTTTACGCCCGAAAAAATCCATCGTCCTCCGCCAGGTTTGAACCCGCGACCTTGGGTATATGAAGCTTGCATGGTAACCATTACACCACGGAGGGCGATGGTACATAGTATATAGAGAAGGTATTGCACTCCTCCCAAAATTTGATACCAAGATTTCAGCAGAAATATAAGTCCCCTGTATCCAAAAAAAAAGTATTTTCAGAAAAAGATCCGTGTGTCTGTGAACACTATAACTCAAAAGCGAAAAGTGGGTAAAATACCAAACTTGGCATTTAAGTTTATTATCTTCCAGGGATAAGATATGAATATTTTTAGAAACCCGCCCACCCCTTACATGGAACTTTTTTCGAAAACTTTGATTTTCTTAAAACTGGCTCTAACGATTTTGATTAAAATATCGTATATTAAAGATATTTACCTGACAATAAAATGTATATTTTGAATTTTCTAGGAATATCCTCTGGAGACTATTTTATACTGGATGCATTTTACGGAATTTTACATAACTGCTAAACCGTAAGAGATGGACAAAAACTTACCACACTTAAAACACACAATTTAAGCTATATGCATTTTTTTCGTGGAGTTAATCGTTTTTGAGACATTCCTTGTTTTTGGTTTCACCTTTGAAGAACATACTTTTCTCATACAGGAATTTGTCAACTCCTGTCCATACAAAGGAACTTCAGTCACATAGCAACCAGCTTTTGACTATCACTTTAACCTATGGTACCCCCTTATTTTGCTTCTTCTAACAAGAAAGCAAGCATTAAGAGTATTTCTGCTAATTTTGTCTCGGTTGGATGAAGTAAATAGAATAATTTGTTGCAGAGATGTAGAGAAAGTCATGTGAATGGCACACATAATATTTTTTTACTTGTGTATACTTGATCATTTTGGTGATTATGGCACGGCTCTATGGTGATAATGACACGACTAACGACAGTAAAGGCGAATGTCATATTAAGATTATTATCCACGAATTGGATATAACATTAAACTGCAGAAAAAAATCGCAAACAATTCGGCATGCATAGACAAACTTGAGTGTGCTTTCATATAGTCGTAAACAAGCGTATTTGATGTATTAATACCTGGCGTATTGAACCGATAGCAAAAGCAACAAGTTGTATGCATTCTCTTCCTGGGAGAGAAGAGAGCAGGTGTTAGTGGCTGTGATGTAGCCTGTTATCAGCACAGTGTGCTTTCATATAGTCGTAAACAAGCGTATTTGATGTATTAATACCTGGCGTATTGAACCGATAGCAAAAGCAACAAGTTGTATGCATTCTCTTCCTGAGAGAGAAGAGAGCAGGTGTTAGGGGTTGTGATGTAGCATGTAGCCTGTTATCAGCACAGTGTGCTAAGTAGTTTATAAGTTCGGATGTAAATTGCTCCGTGTTAATAATATAGAGGAGTTTTAATATATCTGTTACTGATAAAAAAGAATATAAAAAGGGGTTTTCTTTCTATAAGCCATGACAGCTAAAATTCCGGTATTACGGCATTGTTATCTTCAACAGGCGCGTCACAAATCCACAATTATGCATGGAATTGAATACAGTAACAATCCGCTTAATTGTGGGATTGCATAAAGTGACCTCGGACGATATAGAATAAAATATACCGTTTACTTCAATCGGGGAATATTTATAATAGAGTAATAAGCTTTTTAAATATACATCATCTCCTCTTCATTACTCTTCTAATTTTTGCCGAACGCATAAATATAATCAGCACAGTGTCATATAGACATTAATTTATGGCAAAACAACTTGCATAATTCCATAAGTACAGACTATGTTGACTTGGGTAGCACAGCTGAACTTTCTGCACCCGAATTGGCGGGTTTAATCCTGGATCACGTGAATAAAATTTAAATGCGCTTTATTTTATTTTCTGCAGGATAAAATTCCGGCATACCGGCAACACCGATGTGACATTGGCTATTGCTAATGTTCTTAATTATTTGCATCATTATTACATTCATAGGAAGTGTACTATGTACTTTCTCTACCATGTACATTAAGTAAAAAAATGTTGCATTACACCTATAAATCCGATTATTGAGATTTCATTGGAAATAGATATTTGTTTTGAGGAACCTTTAATACGTAATTTTTGAAGAAGACCAATGTGATCAACAGCATAACACAAACAAACTACATAACTCAACAAACAGTATTAACACAAACAAACAACATAACTCAAACAGCATATTCAAAAAATTAAGTAGTTTTCAGAGTTGCGACACGAAGGTTCTCAAATTGACATCTTTCACTACAACTACCACCTAAGTACATGGAACATCGTTTATATTTTTCTATTTTCTTAAAATGGGTCAAACGATTTGGATTAAAATAACATATATTACAGAAATGTATATCAAATACAGTGCATAACTTGAGCTTTTAAAAGCGTGCAGTCCATTTCATTTGGAAAAATGCTGTATAATCGTGTACAACTGGTAGAAATACACGCTTATACAAAGAAGGGTACATGACTTATTCTGATATAAGCCGGTTTCCGAGATATATGCTATTATTTGTTCGAATTGGTCATTTATTACCTTTTACTTTCTCTACAGTTGCTATGTACGTTGTGTATATAGAAAGTATTGTATTGCACCCAAAAATTTGATACCGAGATTCCAACGTTTTGAAGTATTCTGAATCCAAAAAAATGAGTTTTAGAATAAAGGTTCGTGTGTGTATGTGTGTGTATGTGTGTGTGTGTGTGTGTGTGTGTGTGTGTGCGCGCGCGCGCAGGTACAGCGTAGCTGAAAAACTAAAATACCGTTAAATATCGAACTTAAATTTAGTATCTTCCAAGGATGTGACACGAAGATTTCTGAAGAGAGTCTCCTCACCCCAAAATACAGCTTCTGAAAATGTTGTCGAAATATCATATATTATACTTACATCGCAAATAAAATGCATATTTTTAATTCTGTGAGAATAGTTTCTTAAGGTCTGTTCATTCTAGATGAATTTTACTAAATTTTGAATAACCATAAGAAATGACATAAATTTACCAAACAAAGATTTAGATCTTGTTAAAGCATATATACAATTTATGCCATATATATTTTTGTTTTAGAGTTTGTTTCCAAGACATTTCTTGCTATTGATTTGAAGTTTAGACTACGTAGCTTTTCTCAAACGGGTATACCATTCCTTTCATCTCCCTTTTGTTTACTGCTGGCCTTGTAGAGCGAACCGAACTTCAGTTGTTCACATAGCGGCCAGCTTTTAAAAGATATGACTATCACTTTAGCCATATTTTCTTTCTGCTTACAAGGAATCAAGTAGTAAGACGTTTCTGCTAATGCGTATCTCGATTAAGCAAACAAAATTGATTTAAATTATAGAATACTCTTTTGTAAAAACAATTTGTTTGCTGAACGGGTGAGAGTGGTGCACATCAGAACTTTTATTCTTTTAAAGCATCTCAATTTTCAATTCTTTCACGCGATTACATGGAAAGATTATGGCCAGCGTATAGCGTCCAATTCTCAAACATTTGACTCTCGCTTTGCTGTATCTATAACGAAATGTGTAAAGTAGCTCTATTTACGACGGTTTATCTTGGTTAAAATAAAATAGAAATAAATCTGATGTGTCCCTCTACACATCTGTAACAAATTATTCTTAAAAAGTTCATTCTTCTATCATTTCATGCTAATTGAGATAAAGATAAGCAGCATTACTTCCTTCCTTGTAATTGAAGGAAAATTAGTGAACACAACCAGGCTAAAGTTATAGTCAAATCTTTTAAGAGCTGGCTGTTCTGTAATTAAAATTCGTTCTCTTTTCGTGCCAAGGAGTTGAAAAATTCTTTTATCAGAAAAATTTAGTTTTTTTTTTAAATTGAAACAAATAATAAGGAATATCTCGCAACTGATTTAACTCTACAAAGAATTGCATATGAGAAATGTTGGGTTTAACGAGCTCTACATTTTTTTGCGAAGTACATTTTATCTATCTCTTGCGATTTACAGTTATGCAAAAGTAATTCAGAATGAGGATTTCAGAGGTTATTTTATCTGTCTAATAAATATCTTTAATATACAATATTTTAATCAAAATCGTTATGGCTCTTTTTAATCACAATTTTAGAATTTTTTACATGTAAAGGGTAGTTTGGAATGAGGGAAATTTCTTAAAAATTTTCGTATCGTGTTCTTGAAAAATATTGACTTACGTATCAAGTTTAGATTAAACCAGATTTTTGTTTTTGAGTTGTCATGTTCACAGACACACACACACACACACTCACACAATATACACACATACACACGCGCGCGCGCACGGACCTTTTTTAAAAAAATTTTTTTTTGATTCAGAGAACCCTAAAACGTTTAATTCCAGTGAAATCTCCAGTTTTGAGTGGAATGCAATATCTTCTCTAAGTATGTACTATGTACTAAACAGAGAAAGTAATAACCGTTTTGTAAGAATAGTTTGTATAACTGCTAATAAACGATAGAAGGTAGAGAAATTCATGTGAATGTAACACATTAGACCCTTTTTACTTTCTCTGCACGTAATATGTACATAGTGTATAGAGAAGATATTGTATGACACCCAAAAATTCGATACGAAGTTTACACTGGAAATATATATTTTGAGACCTCCTGAATCCAAAAAAAAGCCTTTTTGGAAAAAGATCCGTGTGTGCGTGTGTTTGTGTGTGTGTGTCTGTGGACAGCATAGCTCAAAAACGAAAATACTGTTAAATACCAAACTTGATATTTAAGTTTGGTATCTTTCAAGGATTCGACACAAAGGTTTTCAAGAAAATCCTCCGACCCCCAACTATCCTTTACGTGGAAAAGTTTTCGAAAATATAGATTTTCTCAAAAATGTCTTTAACGATTTTGATTAAAATATGGTATACTAATGTATCTGAGAAATAAAATCTGTATCTTGAATAGCCTCTGAAGGGATGAATTTTATGGAATTTTGGTATAACTGGCAAACCATAAGAGATAGACAAAAACTTACTTTACAGATAATGCAGAGCTCGTTAAAATACACATTTTATGTTATATACATTTTTTTTTTCGTGGAGCTGACCATCTTTGAGATATTCCTTGTTATTGGTTTCAGCTTTAAATACCAATACTTTTCATATACGGGAATTTGTCAACTCCTGGCCATGCAATCAAAGTAATCAGCTTTTAAAAGATTTGACTATCACTTTAGCCTAGTGTATTCCCTTATTTCCCGTCTAAATTCAAGGAAACAAGTAAAAAGACCATTTCTCCTAATTGTTTCTCGTTTAGCACGCAAGAAATGGAATAATTTGAGATGCAAGGTAAGTCGTGTGAATGGAACACATCAGATTTTTTGTTTTGAAATCTGACTGAACATTAAACTTAAGCAGCAGAGGCCTGGCAATTAGAAATGAACTTCCAGCATTGCATATCACCTTTAAAACCCAATAATTACTAATTTAAACCCAGTGAAATGCAGTGATAAAAGCGGGATATTTAATGCGCTTCCATGATAATGACCTTTATAACTCTAATTCAGCTTTACATTTATATTACCCATCTTAAACATCTCCTACTTTAATATTCACTACTCGTGATTTATCTATTACTTAGAACGCAAATATAACATCTGAAATAACAGCAGAAAATGAAAACGGCTTTCACAGGAACTAAGGGAGCAGATAGGTTCATTAAAGTAGGTGATATAAGCCATATTATATTCTGACTTAAGAATATTGGACCCTTGCTCTTATGTACCCTGCAATAATTAACCTCCTCTGCCGAATCTTCGATATTTGGCATTTTGTGATGATCGGCGTCCTACGCTACATCTATACAAGCCTTCATTCCTGTTTGCAATCCAGAAACTGCGGTGGTAAATATTGCTTTCTTAATATATCAGCCAGAATATGACTTCATATTCCTTTTTACTTTCTCTACACGTACTATGTACATAGTGTATAGAGAAGGTATTGCACTCCACTAAAAAATTCGATAGCGAGATCTCACCGGAAATAGGTATATGTTTTAGGGTCCCTTGGTATTTAAGTTTTAAGTTTAGTATCTTTCAGGAATTCGACATTTCAGATTTTGAGAAAAATCCCACCACCCCAAACTACCCTTTACATGGAACATTTTTCGAAAGTTGTTATTTTCTCAAAAATGGCTCTAACGATTTTGATTAAATACCGTATATTAAAAATATTTACCTGACAAATAAAATGTATTTCTTGAATTTTCTGGGAATAGCCTCTGAAGACTATTTTATTCTGGATGAATTTTACGGAATTTTGCACAACTGCTAAGCCGTAAGAGATGGACAAACCCTTACCACACAAAAAATGTAGAACACGTTAAAACACACAATTTATGTTATATACTATTTTCGTGGAGTTGATCGTTTTTGAGATATTCTTTGTTATTGGTTTCAGCTTTGACAAAGTTATACTTTTCTCATACAGGAATTTGTCAACCCCTGTCCATACAAACAAAGGGACTTCAGTGACATAGCAACCAGCCTTTTACTATCACTTTAACCTATGGTACTCCCTTATTTTCCTTCTACTTACAAGGAAGCAACTAATAACACTATTTCTGCTATTTTTTCTCAATTAGTATGAAGTCAATAGAAGCATTAACTTCTTAAACAGTAATTTGTTACAGAGATGTAGAGAAAGTCATGTGAATGGAACACATCAGGTTTTTTAATATTGTATTATTATCATTATTATTATTATTATTATTATTATTATTATTATTATTTTGGTAGTATACTATGATGTATTGCCATTCTGCTTATTTATTTATTTTAATTATATTGTACATTGTATTATTACATTGACAGAGGGCCATGTGCTAAGCAGTGAAATAGGTATCTAATATTTCACCGCAGAGTGGAGAAAGTCTCACTCCAGTGTCATCAGTTAATTTGTTGCTTTTCCAAGCGCCTAATCTTAACCACACTAAGCCATGTGTACACTCGTCTAAATAGACCTCCCTCCTCTAACCCCCGCTATTGTAAGTCGGGAGAAACTTTAACCGCATACTGTCAATTTTGTCTGTGAATACCACACTGTCGGCTTTGAATTATCTTCAACTTGCTACGGCCCCCCCCCAGGACCCTTCCACCGTAGAAGGGAAATAACAGAATAACTAGGCTATAGTGATAGTCAAATCTTTTAGTGTGAAACAATTGAGCATTTTGGTTCCTTTTTGCATTCCCGGGTGTGAAACAAAAGAGATGAACCCATTATCACTCGTCTGAGAATTGGCCACACAGCAATGACTCATACCTACTTGATCACCAGAGATGCCCAACCTCAGTGTACAACTTGCAATACTCCACTGACAGTGTCTCACATACTTTTAGAATGCCGCCGTTATAATCCCCAGAGGAAAAAGTACATCACTGGTGATATAAAAGAACTAAATAATGAAACCATGTGTAAAAATGTTATGTTCCAAAAAGCTATCAATATCTACAGTTTAATCTAAAATTGAAATAAACATTACCACAGCTTTTATTTGCTTTCGTTCACAAAAATGTTAGTAATATATTATAGATCATTAAAACTAAATATACCTGTACAGTTTAATATTACTCTATATTAACTTCATAAGAAGTAATTTTGTATTCATTGTTACCTGTTAATTAGCACAACTTGTATTATATTCCAATGTATCTTTATAACCATCCTGTAACAATTATTGTTATCACAATGTATCAGTGTTCCAGTCGCGATAAGACTCTTACGAGTCAAAGCGACTAGAAATAAATATTAATTAAAAAAAAAAAAAAGAGGAACGAAAGTTGAATTCCCGCTTGAAATAGTTTAAAGCTGAAACCAATAACTTAAAATATCTCTACAGAAGAAAATATATATGACATTAATTGTGTGTTTTAATAATATGTAGCATTATTTTGTAGTAGGTATTTGTCTATCTTGGAGCGATAGGGTTTGCCGTGCAGTAGAGTAGCGGTTGGTAGGAGTTGTAGATTCTTTCCGCTGTTGGCTTACCTATCGTTGGCGTAAGGTTGCCTCTCTCCGTCTTCAACAATAAGTTTATTTATAGATTTTACAGTTGGGTTCGTTGTTGTGATGCCTCAGCTAGCTGTATGAAGATTACAAATGTTATTTGTTTTACTTCTTTCTAAGGGGAGTAGAGTGAAGGAATAGCCAGTCTACTGAAATCATAACATAGTATCCTTTCAAATATATTTATTTCGTTTCAGTTTACGCGAACACAAAATGGCTTAAACACAGTTTAAAGCAAGATTTATTTTCGTTGAATTTTATATTTTCACCACTACTTACGTGAATATTATTCCATTTATGTAGTGTTACAATGAACTCATATTAATCATATACAAATTTTGTTATCAAATTATCTTTTTGCGACGTAACTCAATGTAGCGTCGGTTTTAAAGCGCACTATCCTACGGTTAGTGGACTTTAAGTAAGTTCAACAAATCTGACAATTGTTATGTTATTATGGTAAGAAACAAAATCTCTCTCTTATACACTGAAATCTGATTTCTTTTGTCTGTTCTTATGAATCATTTTGGCATATGAATACAAGTTCACTTACAAATGTATATATACAATTATTCTGACTACAATTTACGACATAATTATGCTTCCTTTTGCGCTTTTGTACACATGAAAATAACTCTCCTTGCAGTTTCTGATTTAACCTAGAGTTTTCCACAATTGTTCCTGCTTTATGAGGATTACATACATTCCGACTCGGAAATTTTCCATGAATAAGTAAAATATGTAACAAATATTTACGTAGTATTTTTTCGGACATATTTAATGTTAATTATTTATAAATGTTAATATTTAGAATTCATGCCTATGCGGATAACTTGAAAAGTTCTTCAGAAGCTTTTTCCAGAAATTCAAGACATACATTTCATTTGTCATGAAAATATCTGTAACATGTGATATTTCAATCAAAACCGTTTGTGCTATTTTTGAGAAAATCAAAATTTTCGAAAAATATCTCATCTAAATGTTAGTGGGTGAAGGAGGGATTTTCTTGAAAATTTTCCTTGGAAGATGCTTAACTTAAATATGGAGTTTCTTAGGTATTTAACGACTTTTCGTTTTTGAGCTATGCTGCCCACAGACACACACACACACACACACACACACACACACACACACTATTTCTAAAATGACTTTTTTGGAGTTAGAAGCAGAAACTTCAAACTGCAGTTAATCATGAGGTAATTCATGTATTACAAATATACCAAAAACTCTTTTTCTGTTATCAGCTGAGCTAGAAATAACCGATGAAGACGGTGGTGACGTGTAAGGCTTGCATTCGAGGGTTCCTTGTTTCTATTCTCCACACCCTCTTTGATAATGGTTTTTCTTTCGTGGTTTTCCTTGGTAGCCACAAAGAACGCAAGAGCGGTACATTCTACCACGATTCTCTTTTCCCCTCATTTCCTCTCATTCTATTTCTGTTTCAGGTATGCTATTAGGCCCTGTAGTGTCGGCGATGCGGGACAGATAGCGAAGTTGCTTGCTCTATTGAAAGATTTCTCTCAGTGAACTCCAGAGCTCTGTCTTAAGATTGCACTCTAAAAGTGAAGTGGGTGTTCGAACTGGAAATGTTAGGGACTTCTGCGCATCTTTGTGAGCAGCTCTGTGGACCTCCTCCGGCTCCTTCACCTACTCTGCCGATCCACAATCGTGTCGCAGGGCGCGACGTATCTACATCCGTTCCTGTATCTTATATCCTACAAAGCTGGAAATAACAAAAGATTCCCACTCACTAAAAGCAACATAAATGACGGTTTACCTTTTCTCGGTACTATCTCAATCGTTAACTTTATGTTATAATAGCTTGGGATGTAATTTACTTATTGAAATGCAGTAATTTACTTAATGAAATGCAGCAAATAATATTTTCCATTTTATCAATTGCGTCAAAAGGAATGCAGAGTTTCTATTTAAAATGTATAAGTTTGAGTTGAGGTTTGTGTACACTTTTGATCGTTCTCTAGTTTAATGAGCCCCTTCTCAGCATTTTTGTAAGTCTTTTTTCAATTCCTGGTTTTGTTTCAGAAATGTCCACACTCGCGTGATAACTAAGTTTAGACGTGAGAAGAAAAGAAACGTTTTAGGAGCTGAGTAATCAGCTTTAATAAGAACAACTTAAAGCAGAAATAATAAGCGTAGTAATATTTTAGGGATTCACAAAATGATGGTCCATGCTGTAGAGGGAGTGCAGGCACATCTAGTACTTGTTAGTCTTCTAGCAGTGTTTGGTAGAAAACAACAGAATGCACCCGCACTGACGACACTTTGAAGTTCCCGCTGCACTGTTTACGTAATTAGCTCCTTCCTTTGTGATCTCTACAGCATCAACACGGAATTCCACGAAGCTGCTTTGTTTTGCCTTTCTATGAAGACGAGTTTACAAAGTTCAGTAAATATTTCTCCTGTAATTGCCCCAACACAGAAGATCTACCGTTAATAGCAGTACAGAGGTACAACAAGCTACGCGAGTACAACAAACAAACCGGATAGTTGCTCTCAAAGTTTATTCAGCTTTAACAGACTAGTTTTTGAATCTAAATCAGAAATACAAAAGAAGCCCTCTTAGAAAATTGAACTTCTCCCAGCACGTGGCCAGGATTTGCTGTTGAATTGAAGGCAAGGTTGACTCAGCATGTCAAGGCCAGATATAAGTTTAGATTTGTGATTTCCCAAAAGATATTCCTGGCAACACATGCTCCCGCGCTTCAGGAATTTTGGACTTCTGAATTATAATTTGTTTTCAGTTAAAAGCGTGTCAGCACATTACAATATTGTGACTAAAGTAAATTTATTTATATAAATGACATATTAAAGAGGTTGCTCTCCATGGTGTAGTGGTTACCGTGCTAGGCTCTGTAGGTTCAAACCTGCTGAAGGGTGACTTTTTTGAACGCAAAAACCCTTAAAATGGTTTACTTCGGAAGGGAAGTAAAGCAGGTGATCCCGTGTAATGTTTATTTGCACATAAAAGAATCCCATACCTTGAAAGAAGGTTTCTGGGCAAAATTCCGTCATTTCGCATCCGCCGATTTCGTCCTACAGGGCCATCTGTGGGCGACGGCCGATCCCTCGTCACCATGACGGCGAACTCACGAACTAGGAATTCATATCCGATCAAGGAAACATTGTAACGATGTCCTATATTCTGACTAAGAGTTACAGGAATTAACTAACATTTTAACGAGAAATAATGCATTATGAAATATTGGACAACTTAAAGAGCCTTACCTTTTAACTCCAAAGGAACGCTAAAAGGAAAGGGAGGAAAACGAGGAAACCAGTGGTGTGCGTTCAGGGAAAGCAACTGATGCACTGCTTGTTTAACAATCGCAATAAGTGTGAGAATTGGACCGTGAAGTCTATCACATTAACATGGCCAAACGTCACGGAGGCAGACGATATTCAGATTTTTTAACACTATAGAGCGTTGTAATCACGTAATTTTGAATAATAAATAGTAATGCTTTTTTCAAACGCTTAGATCTAACAAATTACATTAATATGGATTATGAACCCGCCGAAGCAGTTTTCCTTTTTGCATCACTGAACAGCGAGAGCGACTTGCGCGCGCATCTCTGAAGGTCACGGGCCGTATGCGTGCTTCACTGTAAATGCGTTTGAGAAATTCTGTGGTGAACAGCCGAACACGGACAGTCTGTTAATCATCTAACTTCGGCTGTAGCTGTCGGGGGAGTACAATAGAAATTGTCTCATGACCAGTTTAAAAATGAAATATCTCTACACACTCTAAAACGCGGAACAGTGTTGTCCCTAAAAGGGTTATTAGCGCATTAAGAGTTCTGGGAAGACAATAATTGGCCTGACTGACTCCGTGGTCGAGTAGTCAGCAAACTGACTTCTCACCCCGAGCTCGATTCCCGGCAGGGACAGAGAATTTTTCTTTAACCAGAATTATTCCCTATCCCCCACAGCGTCTGGAAGTATGAATGTGAGAGTGAATGTGTGTGTGTGTGTGTGTGTGTGTGTGTGTGTGTGTGTGTGTGTGAGGAATATAATAAAACGATGTTAAAGGGGGCTATATAAATAAAACAATTAAAAAATAATAATAATTGACCCTTCAAGTACATAAAGAAGGAGCAGACACTTAATCATGTGAAATTCTTGAAGTATGCTGCAGAGTATAATGCTATTTTAGCGCAGCACTTAGAAATTTCTACTGTATTTAAAGAAATTCAAAATCGAAATCAAAATGGCATAATTCAAGCTGTAGTTTCGACTGTATTGTGAAATATAAATCATGGCATGTTTTATATATATATATATTTTAACAAGATGGAACTACTTGGCAAGATTGGTAAACATTGTGTGCAGAAACATAAATAAACTTTGTGACGCGTATATTTGCTATGCTAGAACATTCTCTGGAAGTTGACAAATAACGTAGCACCAGCAGAAGATTTCAAATTTATTTTGTCTCTCAATATTTTTTCCCTTAAACTTATTAGATAAAATGTTCCGTAGAACTGATATCTTGTATTTTCAACAGAAAATTCAAGAAACTCACCGCCTCTTACACTATTTAGATGCCTTGAGATTAAATTTGTCAAAAAACCTTCTCTCATAGAAAAGTCTTCGAAGAGGAAGCATATGGTTATAAACTTTCTATTCTGAAGTGTTCCATAACATTAATAATGGTTATGAGTAAGATTGTTCTAAATCGACATTTTTAAATGTATTGTCACCGGCCCCCACCCCCCAACACTCTTATATGTAGGTATGGAAATTTCTTCAGTTCCATTCGATTGGGAAAAGAGTTGACTGTAGTGCACAGTACAAGAGTTTAGAAATAAAAGTACGAGTGAACTTAGACCACTGAACAATTCTAAAACAAAGCTTTCCGAGTATAAAATATTAGTGCCATTGTGTACACAATTCCTGCGAGTACATTTTCAACAGAAATTGTTCAGCGCTGAGGAGAATCAAATGTTGCTCTCTACGTTGGATTATTTAAACTGAAGCTCGCCTACTGAGAGAACTCGGAAAGAGAAACAGTTCAGAAGTTACATAAAATTTAAATTTGCTTCCCAGGAAAGAAGAATGTCATTTAAATTCCCATGATCTTATAGAGGTGACCCATCAAAATGTCAAAAGTTCATACTTGTTCAGAAACCAGTTACTTTCTATTAAATTTAACTTAAAGCAACTTTATTAAATACATCATTTTAAAAACTTTTATTTCAATTTAAACTAATACCAATTGGGATTTTTATCCTTAATATTTATTCCTCTAATTTAAACTAATCTCAGTTGTGCTTTTATTTATACGATCTTTTTCTTTGGTTCATATTATTACCAGTTCCTTGGTTTACTATTGTTTTCTTGAAAGCTATAATATTCACTGCCTCGGCTTTCTGAACGGCCACGGCCACGTTTCCTTGCAGTATTACCGAGCAAGCGGCTCGGTGGAAAGATGTTTCTTGCTTTCGGGAGGTCCCGGATTCAGTACCCAACTGCTCACTCTGATATTGGGATTTTTGTAGTTTTCCCTCGTCAGTAGACAGATGCCTGGATAGTTTCTCACCCTTCACGATTCTCTCTCTCATTACCCATTTATGACGTTTGTTTTTACTTTCTCTTCACGTACTATGTGCATAGTGTATAGAGAAGGTATTGCATTCCACCCAAAAATTTGATACTGAGATTTCACCAGAAATACACGTTTTAAATTCCCGTGTATAAAACGGATTTTTAGAAAAAGGTCCATGTGTGCATCTGTGTGTCTGTGAACACGCTAACTCGAAAACGAAAAGTCGGTAAAATACCAAACCGTATTTTTTTAAGCACGAAACTAGTTATTCCTTTAATTTAAACCGGTTGTGATCTACGATCTTACAGAGATGCAACACAAAGGTTTTGAGAAAAACCCCTCACTCCAAACTACCCTTTACATGAAAAAAAAATTAGAAAATTTTGATTTCCTCAAAAGTGGTTCTAACGATTTTGATTAAAATATTGTATAGATTAATGATATTTACATGGCAAATAAAATGTATATTTTGCATTTAATGGAAATAGCCTCTAAAGATCTCTTTATTCTGATGAATTTTGCTGAATATTGGGTAACCGGTAATCCTGGCGGAGATAGACAGTACCCTACCTATCTACTACTCACACAAAAATGTAGATCTCGTTAAAATACACAATTTATGTCATATACGGTTTTTTTTTTTCCCCCGTAGAGTTTACCACTTTTAGATATTCCTTGTTATTAGTTTCAGATTTAAAATACTTAAACGTTTCTCACGTGGAAATTTTTAAACTCCTAGTCATACAAAGAAACGATATCAACCAGCTTTTAAACAATTTTAGTATCGTTTTAGCCAGTGTATTCCCTTATTTCCCCTCTACTTACAAGGAAGCAAGTAATTAGCACAATTTCTGCTAATGTTTATCTTGATTGTCATAAAGTAGTTAGAAGAACAAGCTGTTTAGCAATCATTTATAGCAGCGATATAGAGAAATCATGTGAATGGATTACATCAGATTTGTTTGTTTAATATCTGCTTAGGTTCTGTGGTGTACGGCAGATGGATGGCCCAGATACTTTATTCAAGGAGTTGTGTTCCCTGTGGACATTAGAACGCTGCCTGGTTGGGCTGGTCGTTCATCGCCCTCTCTGACCAACTCCAGTATTTGAAGGAGCCTTCCAGCCAGAACTGTTAGGGACTTCCGATCGGTTCTCTGCTCTATTTATCTGCGGCCTGTGCTGTCCTGTGGTTTCATCACTTTATCCCTTCCTTCGGTATGGGGCCCGAGCTTCCATAGCTTGCAGTGTGTGAGGGTCTGCCTCCGTTGTATACCCCAAACCACAGGCTGTTCCAACTCTACTAGAGTGAGTTAGAGTACACAACAAATCGTGATAGCCATCACGTCACTGGACGATGGTCATAGCACAAGTATTGTGTTTCCTACCATTTCATTTCATCTCATCTCCATTTAGTCCTGGCAATAATTTTCCCTGGTGCTGAGCTGTATTACATACTGTAGGCAGTGACTTTGGAATCTTGTTTAACTTGCTGCTCTTGGCACCTACCCACCATATCTATAACAATCTATTCTACAATTGGAACAATTTCCTCTACAGGCTGACCCCTCTGAGTTTTGAGTAACTACCTACTCTTGGCGCTTACCCAAACTAAATAGAACAATCTGCTCAGCTGGCTGGCCCCTCATAGTTGAGTAGATTACAATATATGGCTTTTCTATTACTATTTTTATTCACCTCCCGCAAGTCAGGCTAAAATGCTTATTGTGCCCCCCCCTCTCTTCCCAACATGTTTTCTTGAACAAGTTGCAGTATTTGGATTCCAAGTGAGCTTCCTTTCCTAGTCTTCTCTGGTTATAGAAAGAGTAAGCCTCTTTCTCTCCAAAGATTTGTCAAAGGGAATATGAGAGGCAACTTTCTCATCCTGTTTGAACTTTCTATACATGGATTCATCCTTGTAATGTCCTACTTTAAGTATATGTTTCCTGTAGTGACCATGTTCAGAAATTAATGCAACTACTGATATATCCAAACTCATTAGAGATGGGGAGAGTTCGCACGGACTAATTTCCTCGCTTGTCTTTGTTCAAGACGGGATTGCAACATACATTTTTTTTCCCCATAATCCAGCATTTACCGAGACATATACTTATTCCGCCAACAAAGAGTATCTCAGACCCCTTTACCCAACTGATCAGCTTTGTATTTCCGCAAATGCGCTCATATCCGGCACCCATATAGTTGGAACCTCTTGATGTGACTGACGTGTGAAGAAAAGGCACGTTTCCTATCTGAGAGGATGAGAATTCGTTTGCTATGGTACTCCTTCTGAAGTGCTCTTAAAGCACAGCTCAGAATATCAAATATTTGCCTGGATAATTCGCTGCTCTTTGGGGCCTATCCGAACTTAAACAGTCTGCAGCCGCAAGTAACTAGCTTCCTTTTGGCCAAGCTGCAAGAATCTGCCCTGTAATCACCATATAGTTCAGATAATCAAAATGTATAATAACCGAAGGAAAATAACAGAACATATATCCAAAACAGGCAGTTTGTATTCAATAGATTTTCACAATTCTTTATAAAATCGTCTCGACACGAAAGCGTTTAATGACAGCGCATTCCTATGAAGAAATCTCTGTTCCTTCTTTTGTAATTTGAATAAAATGCGCCTACAAATGGAATCAGTATTAACTTGAAACATGATTAGTATTCTGTAATTTGAATAAAATGCGCCTACAAATGGAATCAGTATTAACTTGAAACATGATTAGTATTCTGTAATTTGAATAAAATGCGCCTACAAATGGAATCAGTATTAACTTGAAACATGATTAGTACTTTGCCGTAAACACATTTAGGTCATAATAAATTCGTTGATTCTGAACTAATAGAAAGAAGGGTTCAGGTATGGTACACATAATTTATCCTGCAGAATGATTTCCCTAAAACTTCCACTTTCACATTTCGTTTGGCTTACCATGCGAGGGCATTGGTCAGGACATTATGGAACCGACCTGTGAAAATTATCCAACATTCTAAAAAACAGAAATTTTTGAAAATTAATACATGGTGATTTAAGGTGATGATCATAATAAAACTACCTGAACTCTAAATTTTAAGAAAATACTGGTTTTTCCTATCTGGTGCTTTTTAATTACCAATAAAGCAAAGTTATATAGGGTAGCGGTGTATATTTAATTCCGGTGAAGTCTATGTTTCAATTTTTGGTTGGAATACAATACCTTCTCTACCAATATGTGCATTGCACTAGAGAAACTAAAATTGTTTTAAGTCTTTAAAGCATCTAAATATGAGATAAAATAAAATTGTCATGATTGAGAGTCAATTTCTTGTATTGACCATTCTTATTTTCCTATAGATCCAGTCTCAGATTAATTGGTTGATTGGGTGGATATTGAAAAAAACCTTTTAAACGGAAACAATTTTAAATGGATGTGACATGAACTGTTTTATCCACTACTTATTAGAAAAGTATATTACACATAAGAAATACACAATTGTTGGGGAAAATTCTATAAATTGCCTCAAATTTATGTCTCTGATTTCAGAAAGAACGCCATCCATAATAAGCTTCAAAGAAATTCTGACTTTCATTTCTACTCAGTGGACTTTATAAAAGCCAAAGGCATCTACTGAATTGGTTGCCTGTTGCTGAACAAGCGAAATTGTGTTCAATGAGGATGCGTATATCTGAAAAGAAGAAAAGCGACATGATACATTTACCTTTTAGTTCTCCAGTCATCTTTCCTTCAATAACTTGCTTGTCTAATTAAATAGCAGATGAGGCAGCAGGTTCAAGCCATTGCTGTTACTGAAAATGATTATCATGATGATGAACCAATGTATGTTGACGCCGTTTTGCTTGTAATGCTTTTTTGTTTGTTTTTTTGTTTTTGCTTTCTAGAAGTAAGCTTAAATTCACGTCTAGAAAGAAAGTCCAACAGTGCATTTAGCTATAATTTTTCCTAATTTAGGTCAAATACAAGTCTTCAATTGTGATGCTTTTCACATGAATAGGTGTACTAACATGTCATGATTTGAATCATGTCAATCATCGTCCTTAATAGCAAGTTCATGTTTTAATTGTCATAAATGCGCCATTATCTGAGTATATTTATTTAGCTTACACCACTTCTGCACCCTTAAAAGTAATTTCTCAAAGCCAAATCAGAAGAGCTAGCGATGTTTCAAATTGCGAATCGAGTGTTACAATCTCTACACCAATTTGTTTGAAAACAATTTATAGTGTTTGCAAGTTCGGGCCGTGTCTTTGACAGATATGAGCATAACAAAAAGTGTCAAATTTAAAGATAAGTACGCGTGCTTATTCATATGCATGGACACGAAAGCGTCTCTCCCCTTTGCATATATGAACCTCTTTCTCTTTTTCCACCTTTTCTACACGAAAATGAAAGTTGTATTCAGGGCTTCTACTAGTTTTTAATTTTTAGTTGTTAAATGTAATATACCAGTAATATAAAACAGCGAATGCAGCCATTTCTAAAACATATTATCACAATATAAGCTGACACATAGGAGTCCTTTAAGATAGTAAATTCCCTTTGGGTAAGTCATCAGGAAACAAACCGCATTGAGTGTTTGTAACTAAACAATGTGGACACCTTCATTAAACAATCGGAAAGTACATTCATTAATAATTAACTCTGAAATAAATCAAGGTCGCATAGTAATTAATTGTTAATTTAGAAGATAAAATGGTATTTCACTCTAGTGTAGTATGATTATTTTCGTATTATGCAGCCATTTTACTTATATTAGGGTTTTCATAAAATGCCTGTAAACTAGTCTTTCAAATCTTTATTACTCTTTTTTCATAAGTACCTTCTTTTTTTTTTTTGTTTTCTCTATCATGAACAATGCACGGGTTGGTAGAGAAGGAATCGTATTTCACCGAAGAATTCGAATCCAAGATTTCACCAGAAATACATATTTGGAGGGCCCCTGATTCCAAAAGGAAACAATTTTAAGAAAAATTTCTTTGGACAACGTAACTAAAAATGAAAAATATATTAATTTTAGTATCTTCCAAGAACGCGACAAAAGGATTTTCAAAAAAAAAAAAAAAAATTCCCCACATCAAACTACTCTTTACATGGAAAATTTGTTGCAATTTTCAATGGCTGTAATAATTTTGATTAAAATACCACATGATAAAGGTATTTGCATGGCAAATGGAATGTATGCTCTAAATTTTCTGGAAATTACCTCTGAAGCCCTCTTCATTCTGAAAGCATTTTATATAACCCGGTTAACCGTAAGAGTCACAAAATCTTGCTGCAAAAAAAAAAAAAATACAAATAATTAGAAGCTATTAGAATATGTAATTGATGTCTAATACATTATTGTGGAATTAACCATTTCCGAGGTATTACCCATTTGTTATTGATTTCAGTTTTTCTCGTACTTATACTTTACTCAAATGGGAAGTTCGAATTGGTTGTTTACTTTGCATGGTCGCAAAGAGAACAGAATTGCAATGTCGTCACTAGTTTTAAAAAGATCTGACTATCGCTTTAGCCTTGGGTGTTCTATTTCCCTTTTATCTACAAGGAAGTAAGTTACAAGACTGCTTTTGTTAATGTTTATCTATATTATCATTAAGTAGATATAAGAATTAGGGTTTGTACAATAGAGTCAGAGAAGGGCATGTGAATGGAACACACAAAGTTTTTAAATCAGTTCCGTACCCTTACCAACAAGACAGGGGTCGCCACGGGTGTAAATGGAGCTAAAGAAAAGGAAAAGGAGGAGAAAACAGGGCAAGTTTAAAGTATCTTCTCTAGATAAGATGTGTGTTTCGCAAAATAATTATATTTTCACAACTAATGTCAACATGTAAACGCAATTTGTGGCCGTTTCTGCAAATCTTCCCGTCTCCCCACTAGGCTATGCATTCTGTGCTAGCTCTAGCCGGCTAAGACACATTTATACCAAACACAGAAGTTTTACAAGGAAAATAAAATGTAAATAATAATGCTCATCCAAGAGGAATTAAAATCAGAAAATATGTACTGCCTATGATAAAGAACTCCACCTCCATTCTGTATTACTTTCCATGCACTAGAATAATACAGAAAATGTGGAAGGATTTAAGTAGGTACTAAAAGACTGAAATGGTCGTTCTTTAACTTAATGCATTCGCAGAGCAGTTTAAATATTTAAAATGACGTAACCATCCTTATAACTGCAACATTTTGGCGATACTCCTAATTGTACACTCCAACAGAGAAAAACAATGACGGTACAATAAACTCTGTCTTAAGGGGAGTCGAAATGGGATTCTCAATTTTTTTGTATTTTCATGTTTTGTTGCATATGAAAATTACAAATCTTCAGCTCATTTGGGAATAACTTTCATTGAGGCACGCTAGTTGTAAATAGGTTAAAATATTATTGAAAATAACCCTGTATAGCGGTTTTTTTAGAATATTTTGATACATTCACTTGGTAAAACATCAATAACTTTGTAAACACTTGTGTTAGACAGATCTTTGTTTTTTTTGATCGAAAAGTTTTGCTTTATCTATTCGCAGCATTACCAACCTGCTCATAGTTTCTTCATAAGAGAGTTTCGAGGTACTGCAAAGTTGTTTTTGGAAAGTTAGATACATTTTTTTTTAAATTTATGTTTGAAAGAAGTTACGAAAGCAGTAACATTTTCTATACAATGCCCCGTTATCTCAGATACTAATTGACTCTAAGGGTTGAAAATTTTACCACATATTTGCACCTTTATTTTAAGGAAAAAGATTTTATGTATATGGATTAAATAGTTTTTTAAAATTAAGAATCGTAAATTTTCAATAACATTAGAGCTTTATTTAAAAAAACAAACAAACAAAAAACAACATACGTTTCCTTCTAATGAACAGAAGTATTCTATTTCTCACCAATCACAGTACAGGTATTGCTGGATACGCCTAGAACAATTCAACTCCTTGTTGCTGAGCTAATGGGTTAAAGTTTAACATCAACAAGATAGGGCATTTCCACATTTACAGCTCCACCCCATCCCTTCCCGGAAAATGACTGGCATAGTTTCTTTTTTCGCGGATATGCGCAGAAGCTACGCACGATCCAAAGCAGTTTTAGATTCGTCGCTCTCCTTGCTGTAGTCTCAAGAACCGGCGGACCAAGAATTTTTGGGTATACAAATCCTTAGCATGGCTTCCTTCTGAAGGAAAGTAAAGCCGTTGGTTCCATGTCGTAGATTTAAGTCACTAAAAAGAACCTCGAACCTGATAAAGAGGCCTCTGAGCAAAATTAAGCGGTCTTTCACGCCCAATATAGAATTGGATGCTGAGAACCATAGAGCGCCCGCAAATAAAACTTCATTTCCATTTAGTTTTAGATCATTGAGAAAATGCAATCAATTCAATCTTAATATTGGTTCTTCCGTGGCGGAAAGATAGTATGAAAATGAAAGTCAACATAGTGGTATTTAGTTGAGAATTGCTGAGAATTTATTTTTAATTTTAAAAAGTTAAAAATTTAATTCTGTTTTTTTTATTTTAATTATTATTTCTAATGTTTTACTGGGAAAATTAGAGTCACATAGTGAATTTACTGACGTGTTATACAACTCAAATAGAAGAGTAGCGGCACTGAAAGCCGAAAATTACCTAATCGTTCGATTCTTGGTCATATCCTTGCATTCAACTTTCTCTATACGTACTATATGCATAGTGCATGCATATGAGAAAATTTTTATTATACTACCATTTTGTAATGCTTTTTTGTTTTACGCAGTCCATGTAACTCGATTTGTTGCCATGGCTTTCATCTTTTATTCCTGATACCAATTTTGCGTAATAACCCAATTTGTAGTATTTCTTCCACCAATTTGACACTACTCTTGGAGATATAGTTAGCTCTACAGCCCTTGCAGCGTTAAAACCTTTCGGTTTGTTGTTCGTTTCAGCTGATTTATCACAAAAGAGCAATATTTACAACGGAAGTTCATCCAGTCACTCCAGATAAAGTTTGTCTTAAACAGAATGCCCCTTTCCTTTGCTAGTGAACCGAAAACCGATCTCTATTCGTTGCTTAGGTATTGAGTGCCAAACTTTTGATATCAAACCAATAGAAGATGAACACATCAATATCAGCTTTTTTTTTTTTTTAGAAATCAGACTAATTGCTGCAAGACGAGAGTAAATGTGGACCAGAATTCATAAAGGGATATCGTTAGCATCCTGGAACACATTGATAAGGGAATTCTGCCATTATTAAAAAAGAAAGCCGCTATAGGAAACTAAAGCCATCGCCACGTTTTGCGCCCATCTGCAACTATCCATATTTGTTAAAATTAAAAGAGAACTGTAGTGTGTTTCAAAAGATTAGCGATAAACATAATGACCATAAAGAGGGGAGAGAAATAAACCCAAAACCTTGAAAGTGATCCTGAGTGGCTAAAATTCTTTTAGCCTCTGTGACATTTTCTCTCTTTTTCAGAACGAATATTTCGTTAAACAGCTGCAATACTCACAGAACATCCGCTATTACTACAATTCATCAACATAAGAAGTAAATCCATGGTAAAATTTCCCTCTAGCCCTTAGGCTTATAGGTTAAACAACATAAAGATTTCTCAGTGATATCACTCAATGGAATAACAGAGAAATTCGCGGATATGAGAAACCTCTATCGTTTTACAAGTCTCTTAGAACTTTGCTCTAAAATCACTGACTGTAGAAGAAAGATGCCTTTTCTAGCTGCGATTGATCTTTTAGGAAGTGAAGAGACGTGACTGGAGTTCCAAGTTCCAAGATGAGGCGCGAATTTTCACAGTAGTGAGGAGAAACAGAGAAACTTTGATTATAGCATCAGGCACTGATTAGAGAGTAAGATCTTTCCCTCTAGTTCTCGCATACTATCTGAGCCGTACAAGAACCGATCGAAATAAAAACATCTGATGTGTTCCATTCACATGAATTTCTCTACATATCTGCAACAAATTATTCTTAAAAAGCTTATACTTCTATTTACTTCATGCTAATCAGAAAAAATTAGCAGAAATAGTGTTATTACTTGCTTCCTTGTAAGTAGAATCGAAATAAGGTTAAACTGATAATCAAAAGCTGGTTGCTAGGTCACTGAAGTGCCTTTATTTGTATGGACAGCAGTTGACAGTTTCCTGTAAGAGAAAAGTGTAAGTTTTTTAAAGCTGAAACCAATAACAAGAAATATCTCAAAAACGACCAACTCCACGAAAAAAATGTATATAACATAACTTTTGTGTTTTACGTGTTCTACATTTTTCATGTAGTAATTTTTTTTCATCTCTTACGGTTTAGCAGTTATTCAAAATTCCGTAAAATTCATCCAGAGTAAAGTACTCTTCAGAGGCTACTCCCAGAAAATTCAACATATACATTTTAATTCTTTAATATACCGCATTTTAATCAAAATCATTAGAGTGAGTTTTGAGAAAATCTATGTAAAAGGTAGTTTGTGGTGGAGGGATACTTCTCAAAATTTTCATGTCGCATCCCTGGAAGATACTAAACTTAAATAACAAGTTTGGTATTTAACCGTCTTTTTGTTTTTGAGCTGTCTATTCACAGACACACGGACACATACACACGTTTCTTTTTCTAAAAATGTTTTTTTTTTGGCTACAGGGGACCCTAAAACGCGTATTTCTGGTAAAATCTCGGTATCCAAATTTTAGGTGGAATACAGTACTTCCTCTAAACACAACGTACATAGCACCTGTAATTTTATTTTATTATTATTAGTTTTTCTTATTTGTTGTTTACTATAATTTATTAGGTTTATTATTTTTATTTTATGCTGTATATTTTATTTTTTTAAAATTTATATTTATAATTAATCTGTAAATAATATATGTATGATGTATGAAAATAAATACATTTTTAAAAATCTGGCATATTAGCTCTGAGTTTAGAAATTAGGTACTAGGGTTTTTATACAGATTCTTATTTTATTTTTAGTACGTGTAGAGAAAGTATAAAGTCTTTTTTTGATTCAGGAGGTCGCAAAATATGTATTTCCGGTATCTAATTTTGGGTGCAATACAATACCTTTTCTATATACCAAGTACATAGTACGTGTTGAGGAAGTAATAAAGCGCAGGTAAAAGTAGAGCTAAAAGGAATATAAAACCAACTGTCCATCCCAGAAACCAGAGCCGGCGATAAAACTATGGGTTAAAAAGAGCTAAAACGGGAGGAAAATATATAAAATAAAATCGTTGATAAACGGCGCTTGTGAACAATTAAAACTTAGAGATTAAAACCTGTCATTTAAGAGTTAAAAATCCGCTCAATTATCACGGTATACAGCTACCATAGACTTAAAAGGTAACTTGTGCTAAAATTTAAAAACCGCGTTCTCAGTTTACCGTATATTATCCATAGCCCATCTACACATCAACAGGCATCTGGGCCCAGGTGTTAGCCTGGGGGGGGGGGGAGTACCTATAAACCCTCCATATGAGGAGGGTAATCGGTTGAAGTAAAAGGATTCGTGCCTGGGTAGTAGTCACGGTTCATAGACTTGCGCAAAAGAATTCAGGACTTCCTGTTTTGAACTTATGCGGGTGTCGACATCTTGCAACTTACGAACCACTACTGATGTGCAGGAAACAGAGAAATTAATTTGAACTTAACTTTCTCTCCTTGAAACTAATTCCCGCTAAACAGGCTTAGAAACTATTTACAGTGTTGTGCTTCTTAGAGGTAATTCTTGTACGATAGCAAATTAAAACACCGGATATACACATGACTTTATCTACATCTTTGAAACAAATTATTGTTAAAAAGAAATTCTTCTACTTCATGCTAATCGAGATAAATATTAGCAGAAATGCTTTCTTGTAAGTAGAAAGAAAATAAAGCAATAAACTCGGCTATTATATTTAAAAAGCTGGTTGCCGTGTGAATAAAATCCGTTGACAAATTCTCGTATATGAAAAGTTTCAATATTTTAAAACTGGAACCAATAAAAGGAATATCTAAAACAGGAATATGTCCATGAAAAAAAAAAAACGATATAAATTCTGTGTTTCAACGAGGTCTGCATATTTTGTGTAAGTTTTTTTATCCATCTCTTACAGTTTAACCATTGTGCAACATTTTACAAAACTCCTCTAGAATAACGTCTTCAAGGGCTATTCCTAGAAAATTGAAGATAAACATTTTATTTTTCGTGTAAATATTTGTAGTATACGTATTTTAATCAAAATTGTTAGAGCCATTTTTGAGCAAATAAAAATTTTTCAAAACACTTTCCATGCAAAGGGTAGTTTTGGGTGGGGGGATTTATCTCAACATTTTTGCATCGATCCTTGGAAGATACTAAACCTATATACCAAGTTTGGTATTTTAGCGACTTTTAGTTCTTAAGTTATGCTTCACAGACACACACACACACGAACCTTTTTATAAAAATGCTTCTTTTGGTTACAGGTGCCCTAAAACATTGTTTCTGGTGGATCTCAGTATCGAATTTTTGGGTGGAATGCAGTACCTTACCAATACACTATGTACATAGTAAGTGAAGAGAAATTAAAAAAAAATCTGAGATATGCCATTCACATAACTTTCTCTAGCTCTTCCACATAGAAATGGTTGTTAAAAAAAAAAGTTACTTTTTATTCGCTTTCTGCTAATCGAGATAAGCATTAGCAGAATTGCTGTTATTATCGTATTTGCTCCCTTGTAACTAGAAGGAAAAAGAGGGAATGCATTAGGCTAAAGCGATAGTCAAATCATTAAAAGCTAGTCGCTACGTGGAACAATTGAGTTTTGGTTCACTTAGTATGGTCCCGTGTGAGAGAAGTATAGGTAGCTTAACATTGAAACTAATAAAAAAGAATATCTAGAAAACGGCCAACTCTACAACAAAAACATGTATGGCATAAATTCTATATATTTTGTGTGGTAACTTTTTATCTATCTCTTACGGTTTAATCGTTGTGCAAAATTTTGTAAAACTCGACCAGAATATACAAATATACATTTTATTTGTCCTGTAAATAGCTTTAATACACTGCAATTTTAAAGACAATCATTGGAGCCATTTTTGAGAAAAAAATTCTAAAATGTTTCCATGTAAAGGGTAGTTTACATGGAAACATTTACTAAGTTTACTAAGTTTAGTATTTTCGTTTTTTGGGCTATGTTATCCAAAGACACACACACACACACACAAATCGACAGACGGACAGACAAACACACACACGGAGCTTTTCCTGGAAATGCTTTTTTGGATTCAGAAGGTTCCTAAAACATGTATTTCTGGTAAAATCTCGGTATCGAATTTTTGGGTGCAGTACAATACCTTCTTTATACACCATATACATAGTATGTGTAGAGAAAGTAATAATAAAAGAAGACATTCATGAACTTCATTCTGTCAATCAGCGGCTTAAAAGTGTAAGGGATCTCTCTCTCTCTCTCTCTCTCTCTCTCTCTCTCCCTCTCTCTGTATATATATTTTCTTCCCTTATGTATGTTTGCAACGGGATTATTCTGATTTACCGGAAGCGACTCCGCATTTCCCCACTTCTACGCCCACAAGTCTTCGCAACACAAAGAAGTCGAATAAATTACCTGGGAGTGTAAGTCAACGAATGAATCACAGTTCAACTTGTAGTGTCTTTTTATACCAAAGGCACATGGCACTAACTTGGACGCTATCGTCCCGTCACTGTCAGTAACCTCTTGCAATTCCTACCTAATTATTACTTGCTTTACCATGTACAATGAACATATTGGGTAGAGAAAGTTCGTATTTCACCCAAAAATGGTATACCAATATTTTACCTGAAATGCATGTTTTGAGGACCCCTGAATAAAACAAATTATACAAAGGTCCCTGTTTGTGTGCATGTCTACGAACAACATAACTCAAAAACAAAAAGTTTGTATTTAAATTCAGTATATTCCCAAGATGCGACACGAAGATTTACAAGAAAATCTCCTGACTCCTAACCACTCTTTACATGGAAGATTTTTTCAAATTTTCATTTTTCTCAAAAATAGCTGTAACGATTTTGATTAAAATACAGTATATGTTAATGACATTTACATCACAAAATGTGTATATTGGATTTTATGAGAACAGCCTTCGAAGCACTCTTCATTCAGAATTACTTTTGCCTAACAGGTAAGGGATAGACAAAATTTCGCTGCACAAAACATGTAGTTATCGTTAAAACACGTAATTTCTAAAATAGCTTTCATGGAGTTAACCGTTTCCGTTATTGGTATACTATGAAATTACGTTTTCTTTGCATAGTCAGGAGCCCAAAAATACTATTTGAGAAATGATCAGAAGCCCATTTATAGGATTGAAGGTTTTGGATCCTGACCATGAAAAGAAAACGCAATTTATGTCATCACTTAGCGACCAGCTCTTAACATATGGACTATCGCTTTGGCCTAAATTATTCGCTTATTTCAGTTGTACCTATAAGGATATAAATACTAACATCATTTATGTTAATGTTTATGTTGACTAGAATGGAGTAGGCATAAAAATAAGCTTTAGTAGGAATTATTGTTACAGAATGGGTAGAGAGTCATGTGCATATAACACAGCATATCTTTGAATTATATGTCAAATATTTTTTTAGCTAATCAGAGAGTTTCTCTGGGAAGGTATGTATTTCGGGCGTACGTTTGTTTTTGCCCCATGACATGCGGGGATCCCGTAGAACCATCTCCTATTGACTATTTATTATGGATAAACAAAATTCTTACTTTTTATTATATCACAGGCTCTCCTAAGGAAAAGAAGTTTACTTTTTCATTACGATATTCTATCTTTCCCAGTGTGTTCTTTGCATAACTTTACTCTCTGCTAGTTTACCTATACAAGGTGTTTCACCTGTCCCTTATTCCCTGGTTTTGTGCAACCCGCAAGTCTAACTTGAAAACATCGTCCAGAGACTCATCTTCTGCACACTAACATTATGGAACTAGATAAGCTTAGCTGTAGGTAAAGCACATACCTACATATTTACTTCGTGCATTTATATCTAATGTGCATGTCTAGACCTAAAGTGTCTTCTGGTAGTATTCGCTAACCTACCGAGTTTTTTTTTTTTTTTTTGTAGTGTTTAACGCCTGCTTTTACTATTTGTGTACCGAGGGTTCCAGCTGCCAAAATTTTGTAGAGAACATTCTCTAACTACGAAGAGCAATCGATAACATGTTAGGTGTTCTAGTAGTTTGAAATTGTTTTTATTAGCTTTATACGTATTGAAAATTTCCTTTATTGTTTAAACTCTTAGTGAAGTTTCTTTTTCAAAATAATTAGAAAGAAAATTAAGGATCAAAGACTGAAGAACACGTAAAATGAACTGTTCTTCGTTGTTTTTTTTTTAACACTAGAATTATTAGTGACAAATACTGAACTAACTTTGCACCTCGATGGATAATACATAATGAAGAAAAAACATCTGATATGTTCCATTCACATGCTTTTCTCTACCTCTCTGCAAAAAAGTATTGTTAAAAAGCTTATGCTTTTATTTACTTCATGCTAATCGAGAAAAAATAGCACAATTAGTCTTATTACTTGCTTCCTTGTAAGCAGAAGGGAAATAAGGCTAAAATAATAATAAAAAATTGGCTGCTATGTGACTGAAGTTTCTTTATTTGTATGGACAGCAGTTTAGCAACTTCCTGTTTCAAAGCAGAAACCAAAAACAAGGAATGTCTCAAAAACGTTGAACTCCACGAAAAAAATGTATATAACATAAAGTGTGTGTTTTAACGTGCTCTATATTTTTCGTGGAGTACGTTTTTGTCCATCTCTTACGGTTTAGCAGTTATTCAAAATTCCGTAAAATTCATCCAGAATAAAGTAGTCTTCAGAGGCTATTCCCAGAAAATTCAAGATATACATTTTATTTGTCAGGTAAATGTCTTTAATATATGATATTTTAATCAAAATCGTTAGAGCCATTTTTGAGAAATTCAAAATTTTCGAAAAAAGTTCCATGTAAAGGGTAGCTTGGGGTGGGGGTTTTTTTCTTAAAATCTTCGCGTCGCATCCCTGGAAGATACTAAACTTAAATACCAAGTTTGGTATTTCACCGAATTTTCGTTTTTGAGTTATCGTGTTCACAGTCACACACGGATCTTTTTTTGAAAATACTTTTTTTGGATACAGGGGACCCTAAAACATGTATTTCCGGTGAAATCTCGGTATCGAATTTTTTTGTGGAGTGCAATACCTTCTCTATACTCTATGTACATAATACGTGTAGAGAAAGTAAAAAAGTGGACGCAGACTGTGAGATTCGAGCCGTTGACACGCTGGAGGTGGTGAGTGAACATGATATTAACCAGTCGAGCTACAATCATTGCACCCGCTGGTTCCGTTAAAACTTGTACGTATAGTGTCACACATGTCTCCCTCTCCGCTTCTCATCTCTTTATAACTGTTGTCGAGTCCTTTTTGTAGCTTAAGCCGTTCATTTAACCTTCATACATTAGAATTTACGTTGTAGAACATATGAAAGCGATCCTATTGATATAACATGTACTGTGCATGTTTTTTGGAATGGACGCATCTATTGCTGCTAAGGTCTATTTTCCGATGAAGAGCAGGCTAGATTTGCATGGTTACCAAATGACCGAGAAACACAGTAATATCGTCCTTATGAAGTGTTGTCCATCTCCAAAAATAATAAGGAACAGGTGCGCCACCTTTTATAAATAGCTCTACATGTTGCCATAAATATTTAAATGCTAATGATAATCATAATACATATAATAATTCGAATAAGTAAGATGTAATGCATCGTTACAACTATTTCGCGGCTGTGAGCGAGAAAGGGTTTTCTTTCAATCCCGGTTTAATGGGAGGCATGGTACTAGTGTTTCAATTGAATACATCGATATAAACGGACACAATCCTCAATCCCTTTATTCTCGCACTAAATCTCTAAGCTGATGCCTGTATTTTTCTTTTAACATAATACCAACATTATAATATAAAGTTCAAAATGCGAAAAAAGTTAAACTCTCTCTAATTATTTCAATTATACAGTCCCCTTTAACATATACGGTTTATCGGGGACTTTGCTTTAGAAGCAGCTCATTGACAACAGGCTTTGGGCTTTTAATCACTTTCTTTCCGTCAAACACACACACACACACACATATTCACTCTCAATGTCCAGACTCTGTGGGAGATAGGGAATGATTCTAGTTAAAAAAAAAAATCCCCGCCTCAACCGGGAATTAAACCCGGGACCTTTAGGTGAGAAGTCAACTCACAGAGACAGTCTGAGCTTTGTTTTCTGCTCTAATTAACTTTTCTGCAGATTTAAATATTTAATCCCCCATTCACAATGAAAAATAGGCGCAAACACAGCAGAAGCACAAGAATTTGCACCTGTGTTATATAATGGAAGCATTCACATCAGTCCCGCAACGCGCTACGTAAAGCAAACGTTTATAAATGCCAGCTTGATGCTTGCATTGGGTATATAGAGGAAAGCTTTGCATTTCTTTCTCTGTAATGTCGCCTTGCCATTTTAACTGCTAAAAAGCTCAGGCGACATGGGCGAGCACAATCTAACCTCTGTGCACTCTGTTCCAAAACTGGTGCTTTGGAACATCACATTACATGTTGCTGGTATTTGGTTGATGCTCAGAAGCTAATTAACCAAATGGTGCCAGCCGCCGTGCCTGGAGAAACTCTGGCACCTGGTGTCTCGTTTCCAGAATACCTACCTATAACACTGTGTGATTTGGTTGGTAACGGGAACGCTCCACTGGATCATGACAAACAATATCGGAACTGTGGTAAACTGTGTTGGGCTTCCTGGGACAAGAACGCTGCAAGTTGATGACGTCTGGATCTATCATTGATATGCAGCCATTTATTACACGGTTTGAGGTTACCAACTAATATTGTCTCTCTGTTGACTATCATGTCGATTCTAAGAAGCACTGACAATGTTGTTGTCTTCAGCTTTCCGCTGCTGTGAGGAGCACTTATTCTCCACAGTTACAAAGCTAACCAAAGAAATAACAAACCTTCCCAAAACGTGAAATAGGAACAACAAATAAAATGAAATTACATAAAAATAAACACAAAAAGTCTGATGTGCCTCATTCACGACATTCTTTACATCACTGCAACAAATTATTGTTAAAAAGCTTATGCTTCTATTTACTTCAGACTAATCGAGAAAAAATTAGCAGAAATAATCTTAATTACTTGCTTCCTTGTAAGTAGAAGCGAAATAAGGGAGTAGGTTAAACTGATAGTCAAAAGCTGGTTGCTATGTGATTGAAGTTCGTTTGTTGTATGAACAAGAGTTGGCAAATTCCCGTATAAGAAAGCTGAAACCAATAGCAAGGAATATCTCAAAAACGATCAACTTCACGAAAAAAATATACATAACAAAAATTGTGTGTTTTAACGAGCTCTACATTTTCTGTTAAATTAGTTTTTGTCTATTTCTTACGGTATAGTAGTTATGAAGAAATCCGGAAAATTCATCCAGAATAAAGTAGTCTTCAGAGGCTATTCCCAGAAAAATCAGATATGGAATTTATTTCTTTAATATATGATGTTTTAACCAAAATAGTTAAAGCCATTCTTGAGAAAATCAATATTTTCGTAAAAAGTTCCATGTAAAGTGTAGTTTGGTGTTTAACGGTCTTTTCGTTTTTGAGCTATGCTGCCCCCCCCCCCCACACACACACACACAGACCACACGGATATTTCTCTAAAAACACTTTTTTGGATTCAGAGGTCTCAAGACATGTATTTCCGGTGAAAGCTGTGTATTGCTTTTTGGGTAGAATGCAATACCTTCGCTATACACTATGTACATAGTACGTGAAGAGTAAGTGATAATAATACCAATAACCCTCCCTTGATCCCACCCTTTCTATTGGATCTTCCTCTCTCCTTTTCACCTTCAATTTAAAAACACACACACACACACACACACACACACACACACACACACGCGCGCGCGCGCGCGCGCGAAAAAAAAAACAATTTGAAAACAAAATGCTAACGTCAAATACTGAAGTGATGTTTGTTTGATACGGCGTTTTATAGTTCCTATTTACCTGTAAAGATTGTATACATTATAGCTAATATTAAAGCTGAGGCTTTGGGGGCGACGTCTTGAATAGTAAAGTTATTTGCCGGGCTTGTAGGCCGTGGTTTAGTTGGTCTCCAAGTTCCCATGGGTTATGTTATTCAATTTGAAACTTGTGGTGCGCTCGGAAGATTTCCGCTTGTAATTTACGGATCTAGAAACCCGTGCCAACTTCTAAGTTCTTGCTTTGTGCTTATGCTGCATTATATTAAGGCTACGTCTTCATGGCGAATGGGGCTTAACAATGTATGACCACACATTTTAAATCATTATTAATGAGGTGGTGAAAGAAAACGTCTGGAGAAAACATTTTCGGCAAGAACCCATTAACTAGCCGTTTCTGAAGCAAGGAATCAGCCGTCCAAATAATTTTATGCATAGTGTGGTCTACACCGCTAAGGATGTTATTAAAGCTCATTCAATGAGGTCAACCCTATATTCTGCATCACATATCTATGACAGATAGAGAAAACATCTTTTTTGTTTGCTTTTTTATTTTTTCTATACGTACTATAGTGTATAGAGAAGGTATTTTATTGCACCCAAAATTGATGCCGAGATTTAACAGGAAATACACGTATTTAAATCCGTGAATCCGAAAAAAAACATTTTAGAAAAATGTCCGTGTGTTTGTGTGTGTGTGTGTGTGTGTGTGTGTGTGTGTGCGTAGACGAAAAGACCGTTAAATACCAAACTTGCTATTTAAGTGTGATATCCTCCAAGAATGCGATACGAAGATTTTAAAGAAAATCCCACCACCCCGAACTACCCTTTTACGTGGTGATTTAGATTTTCTCAAAAAATGGCGCTAACGATTTTGATTAACATACTTACATGTCAAATAAAATGTATATCTTGAATTATAAGGGAATAGGCTCTGAAGGCCTCTTTATTCCGGGTGATTTTTATTGAATTTTGCATAACTGGTAAACCGTAAGAGATAAAAACATGCTGCACAAAAAATGTAGACCATGATAAAACACACAATTTATGTAATATACATTTTTTCGTAGAGTTGGCAATTTTCGACGGATTCCTTTTTATTGATTTCAGTTTTAAAATACTTACTTTTCTCATGCAGGAACCTGTCAAGTCCTGGCCATGCAAAGAAACGGATTTCAATCACATAGCAAGCACATTTTAAAACATTTGACTGTCGGTTTAGCCTAGTATATTATTTCCCTTTTACTTATAAAGGAACTAAGTAATAAGACCGTTTCTGTTGTTGTTTTAGCAATAAATATATAAAAGAATAAGCTTATTAACATACTTTGCTACAGAAATGTATAGAAAGGCATGTGAATGGAACACATCAGTTTTTTTTTAATTTCTCTACACGTTCTATGTACATAGTGTACAGAGAAGGTATTGTATTGCACCCAAAAATTTGATACCGATTTCAAAGGAAATACATGTTTTGAGGCCACCTAGATCCACAGAAGCATTTTAAAAAAATGCCCGTGTGTGTATGTGTGTGTGTGATCAAAAACGAAAAGACTGTTAAATACCAAACTTAGCATTTAAGTGTGATATCTTCCAAGGATGCGATACGAAGAGTTTAAAGAAAATCCCACCATCCCGAACTACCCTTTTACGTGGAAAAAAATTCTAAAATTTAGATTTTCTCAAAAAATGGCACTAACGATTTTGATTAAGACACATGTAGACGTAGATTTCGATAAAACACATAGTTAAGTCATATACATTTTTACATGGAGTTGGCCGTTTTCGAGATATTATTTGGTATTGATTTCCGTTTTAAAATACTTATTTTCTCATACGGGAGCTTGTCAATGCTTGGCCAAGCAAAGAAACGTATTTCAATCCCATAGTAACCATATTTTAAAACATGTGACTGTCCTTTTACCTTGTGTTTTCCCTTATTTCCCTTCTAATTATAAGGAACTAATAAGACCGTTGCTGCTAAAGTTTTATGATTAAATAGATAGACGAATAAGCTAATTTACAATGCTTTTTACTGAGATGTAGAGAAAGCCATGTGAATGGAACACATCCGATTTCTTTTAAGTTGGGTAACTGCTTCCGAGTCGAGCGAAATGGTTTGGCCTAAAGTATGAGACAGTATTCGGGAGGTTCCGCTCTGACCGCCCTGACTCTGATCGTGGGGATTTTCTGGTGTCCAAAGTGTGTTATTCTCCTTTCCCTCAGCCCCTGTCATTTCATTCCCCTTTCATGTTTCAGGTGTGCTTTCAAGTTTTGCAGTGCCGGACATATGGCGCATTTGCTTGTGATCTGAAAATATTTCTCCCGTAACGCCAGAGAGAGGATCTGACCTCTGCACCGCCCTCTTGAGAGTGCTCTTTTAATGGTGCGCGGCTAACTTGAATATGTTAAGGGACTTCTATGCGTCTTTGACTTGTCTGCCTGTGGTTTGTGGTTACTTCATCCGCGCCTCTCGGGGATTTAGCTACAATATATCCATTATAGTGTCACGTTGCCCGAAGTGTCCCTCTCTGTTACAATCCTCTAAACGTAATCGTTTCTGTTATATAACTTTTTATTTGTTTGAATTTATGAATAGTTACAGTTTCATCACATGGGAAGTCGCCATTTGTTTGTTTGTTTGGTTTTTCTCCTGGTCATGCATTCCCCTATTGCATTTGTAGCTACGCACCAATAAATAAGTAATAAAACATGTTTTACATAGCGTTTATCTCATTTAATATGTAGTAAATAGAACCAATAAACCTTTTTAAGAATAAATAATATTTTGAAGAATAAGTAGGTAAAGTTATGTGAATTTATATCATCAGAACATTTTGAAACATGTATTTTAGAAATGTTGTCAAAAATTCGTATTGGGTGCCCATAAATATATCATTAAGGAATTCTTCATCTTCTTCATTTACGATACAGATTCTCGTCATTTCTCCGAGCGCACTTCAGCCTGAGACTTATTGTGCTATCTGTATTGTTTAGAGCCAACCCATTACACCTACATCCCTTAAAAAGGAGTGCAGACTTGCAATGGGTGTGGGTGATGCTTCTTCTGGTTCTATGAACATTTTCCCAAAAGTTTTGTATCTCCTGCGAGCCAAAGCTTCGCACGAGCATAAAATGTACTGGGCTGTTTCAGTCTCCTTCCTGCAAAATCTGTAGTACAAGTTGCCCTAAAGCATTCTAATAATGCTGAGATGCTTTTTCAGCAGGGCACATGCCCTGTGAGGAAAGCTGCAATTGTTCTCAGCTGAAGTCTGCTACATTATAGAGGCTCTCAGCTCTTTCCTTACATGGTCCTTTGATAAACAGTTTCCCATGTGTATTTCCTGGAGTTTTACGCCAGGTCAGTAGCTTCTCTAATTAAACACCGAGATGCTCCGAGAGCCAGCTCTGGTCCAATAAATTATGAAGCTGCTCCTTGTCTTGCAAGTTTGTTTTTCATTGCCCTCAATGCCCCTATGGTCCGGCACCTAGATGAGTTGAACCTCAATCTGTTCTGCAGGTCATTAAGCATATTTAGGCAATTTTGAACCAGTCCAGATGTAACCTAACAAAGAGCCTTAAGTGCAGCCTGACTATATGAGTGTATAAGGATCTGTTTACCAGCGTATCTTCTCCTTAGATTTTCATGGATGCATTGGATAATAGCATAGATTTCTGTTTCAAAAACAGTAGCATATTTACTCAAGGGAAAGAATCCTTTACACCTTGGTCTTATGCCATATACTCCAGAACCAGTTCCTGATCCATCACCCCATCAAAGTCTTCTCAGACTTTTCCAGAGTTTTAGTCTTTCAACGTTGGGGATCAATAATGATCTCAAAGTTTTTATTAAAATGTTGAATTGGAGTTATATAGTCTGAGTGCATTTCTAGAGATGTATCTTCAATATACTTCCTAATTTTCAGCATACCTGATATTGTTTCAGGAACTCTCAGCCACTTTCCATGTTGCATACTATAGAGTGAGTACCATTCTGGGCTAAGTGTAATGGAGTGACGTTTAAGAGTGTCTTCGTTGTGCAGTTGAGATCGTCTTCATGGCTCTTGTAATAGCCATGCAAGCCGCTCTTTGGATTTTATTTAGTTAGTTTTGGAGCCTGTTTAAAGAACTTTAGGCCAACGAAACAGCGCTCCAATAGAGAATCAATAATTGTCCATTTCCTTCAATTCAAAGATACGTACGTATCTTTGCATGCGTTAGCATCTTAAAATATTTTTACTTTCTCTAGCCCAGTATGTACAATGTACATAGGGATAGAGAAGCAATGTATTCCACCTAAAAATTCGATACCGAGATTTTACCGGAAATACATGTTTTAGGAATCCCTGCATCCAAAAAAAAACATTTTCAGAAAAAGATCCGTGTGTGTGTCCGTGTGTCTGTGAACACGATAACTCAAAAACGAAAAGTAGCTAAAATACCAAACTGGGTATTTAAGCTTAGTATCTTTTAGGGATGCGACACGAAGATTTTGAGAAAAATCCCCCCACCCCAAACTACCCTTTACATGGAAGTTTTTTAGAAAATTTTGATTTTCTTAAAAATGGCTCTAAAGATTTTGATTAAAATACCACATATTAAAGATATTTACCTGAAAAATAAAATGTATATCTTGAATTTTCTGGGAATAGCTTCTGAAGACCTGTTTATTTTGGATGAATTTTGCTTAATTTGGCATAACTAGTAAACCGTAAGAGATAGACAAAAACTTACTATGCAAAAAATGTAGGCCTTGTTAAAATACACAAGTTATGTCATATACATTTTTCTCGTAGAGCTTACCGTTTTCGAGGTATTCATTGTTATTATTTTCAGTTGTGAAGTACTACATATACCTTTCTCAGACGGGAGTGTCCGTTTTTCTTTTGTTCTACTCCTGGCCAAGAAAAGAAGTGATTTGTAATGACAATCGCATAACGACAGCATTTAACTATCGGATTAGCCTAGTGTATTCCCTTATTTTTTTCCTACTTATAAGGAACTAAGTAATAAGAACATTGTGCTAATGAGTACCTCGATTAGCAAAGGTGCAGAAAGAAGAATAATCTTATATAAGAAATTTAGAACAGCTAGAGAAAGTTATGTGAGTGTAATATATAGAATTTTTTTATTATTGTAGGTTAACGTCCTTTAACCGGGTTGGTCATATCGGACGGTGAATGAAATTGATGAAGTGATGCTCAAATGATCTCGGGGTACAAGGAGCTTAAAGTTACTCGACATTCGTCTTCTCATTATAAGGGAAGACCCCGAAAAAACCTTATCCGAGCAGTTCACCCTAAGCGAGATTTGAACTCACGACCTTTTGAATGTGAAGCAGACACGCTACCACCACACTACCCAGGCGGGCTTATGTTAAAATATTGTCACACAGCATTAATAGTATTCCTAGATCTGCCGCTGTTTTACGACAGATACTGGAGATAGCTCTGTGGGTTTGAAGAGTGTATAAACACCAAGAACAAAAGATAGTGCATTGTTTGGATGTTGCACCCCAGGGCTATATATCTGCAGCTCTGGGAGTGACAGTTTTTTCCATGACACTGCTGGCTGAAGGCACGACAAACAGATAAAGATTGTCGATAATTAACCTCTCACAACAGTATTCTTTGCAGTAGTGATGTGTACTACTTTTCAGTAACTTTCGTATAACCGAATAGATGAGCGTGGTATACACGAAATTCCAACCATTTTTATGCATCATTCAATAACATCAAATTTCTTAGAGCAAATCATTTATACAAACATGTTCACAAGAAATAATTAATAAGGCAGCGGTTATGTTATCTTTGTTGTTACTATACTATTCTTATGTTCGCTGTGTTCTAATTATACATAATCTTTTTTATAATAAATAAATAATAAAATGTGGGATTATTCAACCAACATGGAGTATGAATGGAGGCCCTCCCACCAGAAAATGAACCTGAAAAATATAGCATAATATGAACTGTCCTTCATATTCTGTGCAGGACATATTAAACTTGGTGTATATCACGCCTATTTCCACTATAAATGTTCCTATCTGCTTAGGACGCGTCTTTGATTGCTTAAATCAAAACGTTGCACCTTGAGTAAAGATAGATGGATTGCTGGATGGAATTTGCTTGCAAGCTACTGCGAATCGCCAACTGTGCAATGCATAACCAACTGTACGAAAGAGAGAACAAATAATGTGTTATTGCTGTGACAGTATTATGCAACATTTTGCATTTGAGGTAATCCACATTTCATTGATTAATACACCTATTATAGATTTTTTTGTGGTGTTTAACGCCCGCTTTAACTACTTATGGCACCGAAGGCGGTGACACTGACGATACATGACAAGATGGAGCACCGGTGGAATGTGATGGGGGGAAACCGGAGAACCTGGAGAAAACCCGCCCCAGCGCAGCTTTGTCCACCACAAATCTCACATACGGTTGCTTGGGATCGAACCCGGGCCGTCTATTATAGATTTACGATTAGTAGAAACATTGTTCTATTATTATGCTGCATTAGATTTTATACTTCGAATATGAACAAATACACATGTTCATAGGTTTGGTGTTAATTGGTTGTCGTAACATAATAGCAAAGAAATTATGACAATTATAGTATTAAAATAATAAAACAAAAACCTCCTTAACTTAGTTAATCCCATTGTAAATCGCATTGTTATCCAAACGGAATGAGGATTTGTAACGAAAATCTTTCATATTTATAGCAGTGAATATTAACAGGAAGTTTGGTAACTAAATGGTGTCGAGCACAATAATTCGAAATAAATGTCTTCTCCCTGGTAACTGTCGTACTAACTTCCATGGGTTGCATGACGCTGCAAATGGATTTTCTGAGAGTCCAACTTTGCCGAAAACTAAATACTTATTACTTCACTTTCTATAAATAAAAGAAATTCCTGCTAGGCAGGCATAAACGAAGGAGTCATGGCTTGCGTATTTCTGTTCCCGACAGTATAACTTGGACACGACACACTATACAAGGAAGAGAGACAAACCCTGTCATATATTCACCCACTGCCTGCACGGAGCAAGCCTGTTTGCTTGGCCACAAAATCAAACGTGATGGTGACACCTGGTCTAAATACTGACGCCTACATATTTTCTATTAGCTTTTATGACGCTTCTATTCTGGCTAAGGTCGAGTCTACTTGATAGCCGTTACAGGTGTTCTTTCACAAGGACCATGCTTTCTTCTCTAACCTCGTTCTCTCTTCGATGTTTGCAGTAAATAGTATTGACCTTAAGACTAACTCCACATGAATTAGCCCACACAGGCGGTATAATGGTCATTCTCGCTTTAGATCGAAATATAGTCAATTTTCACTTTCCCTTATATTACGTACCCATGTATAACTTAGAAGATAGAGAAAGTATTATATTTCACCCAAAAATTCATATCGAGACTTCACTGGAAATACATGTTTTGAGACACCCTGAGTACAAAAATATTTTTAGAAAAATGTCTGTATGTATATGTATGTGTGTGTAGCATAGCTCAAAAACGAAAATCGGCTAAACACCTAACTTTGTATTTAAGTTCAGTATCTTCCAAGCAGATTTTTAATAAAATCCCCCCACCCCAACCATCCTATACATGGACCATTTTTCGAACATTTTGATTAACTCAAAAAAAAAAACTAACAATTTTGATTAAAGTGCCATATGTTTAAAATATTTTCGTGACAAACGAAATGTATTTCCTGAAATTTCTGAGAATAGGTTCTGAAGACCTCTTCATTCGGGATGACTTGTGTAACTCGTAAGCCGTAGGAGATAATAAGAACTTGTTTTACAAAAAATTAAGATCTGATTAAAACACACAATCTCTGCCATACACATTTCTTTTGCAGAGTTAACCATATCCGAGATGTTCTGTTTTAAACCACTTAAACTTATCTCAAGCGGAAAATCAATTTTCATTTCATCTCTCTCTTGTTTTACTCTCGGGAATGCAAAAGAGAACCGAATTTTAATTGTTTCACATAACGATTGTTTCTAAAGATTTGACTATCGCTTTAGTGTACTTCCTTATTTCCTGTCCACTTTCAAAGAAGTAAGTAATAAACAATTTCAATGTTTACCTCATTAGCATGACACAGATAAAATAATAATCTTTTGTAAGAATAGTTCGAAAAGGAAGAGGAAAGTTATATGAATGGAACACATCACATTTTTTTTTTTTTTTTGATGCAACACATATTGGTAACTGTAAGACTTAATTTATTAACAACTTTTTTTCTTGACGTGGCTCTAAGAAGGTTTCCAATGATGTTTTTCTTTTGTTCTATTTCTTCTTCTTCTTCTTCTTAGCTTCTTTTACTTTTCTTTTCTCATTTATTTTCACTTGTTTTTGCACTAGATTCAATCTTATACAATATAAAGAACATCTAATTACTTATTATTTTGTTTGTATGCTTTAGAAACCCGTATCATTTCTTAAGAAATTTAAGGACAAAATGGTTAAACTTTTTTTTTACATAAAATTATAATTATTAGAAAAATGTTTTTACGAACATTGGTCTACATATAGGTATGTTTTCTGTGTCGTTTATTCTGTGTGTAGACTCCTGGCTTTTCTCGTTACAGCGGATTCAGAACAAGACACTATCTACTACTACCCGAAACCTCGGCACTTCCAAATATGGAGGGTGTGATTAGGCGCTAGCTCAAAATTTATACGCTAGATTGCCGCACCATTAGGAGCTCCCCAGGGGACTACTTGTCCAGAAACCGCCGCTTCAAGCACTATCGGCTTCCTCGCTTGCTTCTCAAGATTAACGCCGAGTAATCCCTTCCTGAAATGGGAGTTGATTAAAACATCAAATTTTAACCAAACATCTTTTCGGCTCAAAAGTTACAGCATCTAAGCTGCCCCTGTAAAGATAACTGTAAGAGCATATAAAAATAGCGATAGACCATTAACCCACGATCCAAAAAAAATAATAAGTCTCCCTACAGCCATCCTCACCACCTCAGACGTCAGAAACACTGCAATTAGTCTCACCACGAGCCTAGTACACAAGGGTTCGTCAAAGGGTTAACTTTTACTCTGTCTTTGTTAGTAAAAGAAAATGCAAACTGAATTGAAGACGAAATGACAGGTAGATAGCAACTTTGCTCTATACCAGCTGCCCACCACTTCGTACTTGGCGTGTCAGATATCCCTTGGTAGTTAAAAGAGTTGCAGAACTCAAAGGAGCTATTTAAAGCTAAAATATGCCAGTGGAGTACTGGCGAGAGTGACCTTGGCTTCACACGTCTTACTGTTAGCAGCGACTGTGAGCAGATCTCGATATTTGCGAGGGATAAAACCAATGTAGCTTTCGCCAGTACTCCACTGGTGGATTTTAACTTGAAACAGTACCTTTGAGTTCTGCTAAATGTGGGACAGTTGGACCTCCTGATAGAATATATTGCATTTTAGATAATGTTGGAGTGACATTTCTTTGTTTAGACTACAGCCGGACAAAATATGAACCTCCTCTGTTTGGGATATAGATATATAAGAATTTTTCGTTGGAGTGCAAAATCTGAATATTGAGAATTGATGATGACAATGACGACGACAGCCACACTGTCGTAGTTATAAAATAAAAACCTTGTTAGTTTAAGTGAGCTAGACATAATTTAAATGAAACAAATATTAACTACTTTGATTAGTATTCGTATTTTTGGAGTTTTTACTTTCTCTACACTACCTGGTGTATAGAAAAGTTATTGTATTGCACTCAAAAATTCGATACCAAGTTTTCACCGGAAATGTGTTTAGAAACCCCCTGAATCCAAAAGAAAAATGTCCGTGTGTCTGTCTCTGTGTGTGTCTGTGGGAAGCATAGCTCTAAAACGAAAGGTCCGTTAAATACCAAACTTGGTATTTAAGTTTAATATCTTCCCAGGATGCGACACGAAGGTTTTGAAGAAAATCCACCCACCCCCAACTACACTTTGCATGGAAAAAGTTTAGAAAATTTTGATTTTCTCAAAAATGGCTCTTACAATTTTGATTAAAATGTGCATATTAAAGATATTTACCTGACAAATAAAATGTATACCTTGAATTTTCGGGAAGACATCTTCATTCTGGGCAAATTTTATGGAATTTTGCATAACTATTAAACCATAAGAAATAGACAAAAACGTATTTGATAGGAAATGTAGAATTTGTTAAAACACACAATTTATGATATATACGTTTTTTCATGGAGTTGATTGTTTTTGAGATATTCCTTGTTATTAAAACACTTATACTTAATGATGGGTTTGGAATTGCTGCCGAACCCCGCACGTTCACCCAACCTGGTACCCTACGACTTCTTCGAGTTCCCAAATGAACTCCCGGCAACAAACTGTAGATCAATTGAGTTGGTCATCATTGAGATAAATATTTCATCATGATGAAACTTTGGTTCTCTCCTAGATTTATGTGTATGAGTTCAAATTTTAACAGGGTTATTCTTGGCAATATATTCAGCTGATATTGACTTAGCCTTTTCTGGAGTTTTATGTTACATATATAGAGGTTTACATGTAATCAGAATTTATTTTTTGTCTAATATTTTAATTATTTTTTTCTGGTATATTTTGCAGAATTTGTTACCATTTTGGAGGAGTTAAAATGGCAAAATGTTATGAGAAGTGTATATCCCTAAAAGGGGACTATGTTGAAAAATAAAATGTTTGTGTTATATAAAATAACGTCTTCTTTCCTAACACGAGTACTTAACCCCTTCGTAGATATTTGGCATGGCCTGGCTTTGTATGAAGACCTGGAAAGACCGTTTGTTAAATTTTTGGAGAAGTCGGAGAATTACTTAGAAAGTTGGAAAGTTTACAATGGAGGTTGCCCTTGTAGTGAATGCTGCTGTTAGGAATTGCGAATAAGAGTTAAAAATCTATACAGTAGCCAATAGTAGCAAAATTAAAAGCAAAAGTAATTTTAAAATGATAGAGTAGAGGACACTAAGCTTGAGATAGGAATCCAGATATTTGGCGGGAAACATGTGTTTGTATAGGCGATAAAACCGTGGAAATGTAAAAGCGGTAGTAATTACCAAAATTCAGGGTTAATAAAATGTGTGCGAACCATCAAATACTCGCCTCGTAGTTTAACGTAAATTATAGTAATTATTCTAGCAGCAACAGATATGGACGCCAAAATGTGTTTCCAATCGTCCACGCTACTATAACGAAATATCACCTTGGTTTTCTATTATTGCACCAAGCTCCCCAATAGGTATCTGACACAAGGCTTGAAAGTTCTGGGTGGGGTTGTAAGTCTTTCATACGAGGAGGGTAAATCGTGATAGAAGAGAACGATATGAGATTACATAAAGTATGTTCAACAAGTACACTCCTGAAGTGTTATTTGTACAGAGCTATCACTTCCTATCCCGCAAAACCTGACCAAGAAATGTGCACTACCGAAAATGTAGGTAGCCAGGCATTATAACGCAACCAGCAACACAACTCCAGAGAGCAACAGACACCAGCTTCCAGTGGATGACATCAAGCAGAATGTAGGTAGCCAGGGCATATCCTTCAAGGCATTATAACGCAACCAGCGACACAACTCCAAGGAGCAACAGACTACAGCTTCCAATGGATGACATCAAGTAGAATGTAGGTAGCCAGGGCATATCCTTCAAGGCATTATAACGCAACCAGCGACACAACTCCAAGGAGCAACAGACTCCAGCTTCCAATGGATGACATCCAGTAGAATGTAGGTAGGCAGGGCATATCCTTCAAGGCATTATAACGCAACCAGCAACACAACTCCAGAGAGCAACAGACTCCAGCTTCCAGTGGATGACATCAAGCAGAGTGTAGGTAGCCAGGGCCTATCCTTCAAGGCATTATAACGCAACCAGCAACACAACTCCAGAGAGCAACAGACTCCAGCTTCCAATGGATGACATCAAGCAGAATGTAGGTAGCCAGGGCACATCCTTCAAGGCATTATAACGCAACCAGCAACACAACTCCAGAGAGCAACAGACTCCAGCTTCCAATGGATGACATCAAGCAGAATGTAGGTAGCCAGGGCACATCCTTCAAGGCATTATAACGCAACCAGCAACACAACTCCAGAGAGCAACAGACTCCAGCTTCCAATGGATGACATCAAGCAGATTGTAGGTAGCCAGGGAAATATCCTTCAAGGCATTATAACGCAACCAGCAACACAACTCCAGAGAGCAACAGACTCCAGCTTCCAATGGATGACATCAAGCAGAATGTAGGTAGCCAGGGCATATCCTTCAAGGCATTATAACGCAACCAGCAACACAACTCCAGAGAGCAACAGACTCCAGCTTCCAGTGGATGACATCAAGCAGAATGGTGAACCACTAATCAAAGAAATTAATCAACGAGATAAAATAATACTAGAACAAAATACACACACACAAAATAAATACGTGTTTAGACACCCTAATACTCAAATAAACTATACAGAAAATCCTTAACACTAAAATAAATAAATAAAGAAATTATACTTTGAAAAATCTGAAGTGTTCCATTTACATGTCTTCCTCTATATATTATACAAAAAAAAAAAAAAAAAAGTCTTACAAAAGGTTATTCTACTCAATGCTAGTTGAGATAAACGTTAGTAGAAATATTCTTATCATTTAGCTCGTAAGTAGGAGGGAAATAAGGGAATGCACATGTATTTCCGGTTAAATGTCGGCATCGAACTTTGGGCGTAATACAATACCTTCTCTATACACTATGTACATATTACGTGTAGAGAAAGTAAAAGTGACAAGTTCTTAGATTTGGGAATCGTAGTGGCAACTAATGTTGCTAAGTTGTTCCGCAGAGAAAGTCTTCGGCGAATCTCCTCAATAACTTCTGGTATAGGAACTGAAGGAATTCTTTCTCGTTTTAGTACATTTTGCACGCATCTCGTACCGCGTCAGTTTTAACTAATTTACGCTTTACCGGTAGTCCTCTACCCGAAAACTTATTTTCGGAGCTTTCACGGGGTTCCATAATCGAACCTATTTTCATACATGCTTCCACAATTTGAATTGTTTATTTGGAGAAATCGTTTTCCAGAATGCCAACAGCAACTAAACTGATCAACTAAAATGAAATACTGACAGATTGCCGACTATCGATTATTTATATTGAATAAAATTGTCCATTTTAGAATATCTCATTTCAATTTGAAGGACAAATTTGAACAGAAATATATATTAATGCACAATGTGAACTGCGCCACCATATACAAGACCCTCTGTACATTCGGGTCAAAGCGGTAAAGTGCTAAGTAGAATGATTGAAAAGTATGCATTGTTATTCGAATATAAAAGTTTATTTATGAATACCAAACCTAAATTTAATTGAACTGAACAACCATAATATTCAAGAGCAGACGAGTCCTTTCATATAGTGCTGCTCATAGCCATATGGAAGCTTGTTTCTTGGGATGTTTCTCTTCGTAATCCACTGTATGTATTCTCATTTTGTCTCTTGCTGACATCAACAAGAAAATAACGGTGCTCTTATTTTCCCATGGAATGTAATGAGAAAATATCTTTCCTAAGAGCATTTTTATGAGCAAAGCTTCCACGGGTCTTCTTTGTATTGCTAAAAACACAATGCTATGGCTATCTTGACGGTAGCCAGTTTAAAAAGCAGAGGATGTAAGGGAAGGTAGAAACTAGCTCTGCCGTGGATAAGCACATACCGGGTGTTATAAAACGTTCATTATTATTACACATGAAAATATGTATGAAAAGAAGAGAAGTAATTAGAAGCCAGTATTAACATACGAGGACTGTCCTAGAAGTACTCGACCTAACAAAGAAAGCACAAACATTTTGGGGAAAACATCTTTATTTCTCTGCATAGTCTCCTTTCTGCTCGATACACTTTTTCCGGCGATGTTCAATGGCTTCGATACCTTGTTTATAGTGAAAACTATCGAGGTCTGCAAAATAGCCATCAACTGCAGACTCCATTTCCATCTCCATCTCTTCTACTACCAAGCAATTTCTTCAAGTTAGAAAACAGAAAATAATCAGAGGGTCTAAATTTGGCGAATATGGTGCACGAAGAAGCAATTCGAACTTTAACTCATTGATTTTGGCCATGGCGATAATGGACGTGTGAATTGGTACATTATTTTGATGAAACAAAAATTTCTTTTTCGGTAAATACTGCCGTTTTGCATCTCACCACTCAAACTATGTAACAAGGTCGCACAATATTCGCCATTGATTAAGTTTCCTTTTTTTTTTTTTTTTTTAGATAATCAATGAAAATTATCCCGCGTGCATTCCAGTAAACTGACGCCATGACCTTGCCTGCAGATAGAACTGTGCTCGCCTTCTTTGGAGCCGATTATCCCCTTCCAATCCAGTGTTTTGATTGCTCCTTCGTGTCAGGTGTGAAGTGATGGACCTGTTTCATCCATTTTTATGACTCCACGCAAAAACTCAGCTTTATTGCAGCGAATCATTGCCAAAAACTCGACTGAAACATCCTCACGACGCTGTTTTTGTTCTATTGTGAGCAAACGCGGCAACCACCTTGCACACAACTTTCTCATATCCAAATTTTCAGTCAGTGTGCGATGTACAGAACTTTTTGAAATACCTACAATGTCTGTTAGCTGGCGCACTTTCAGTCGAACGTCATCCAATACCATTTTGTGGTTTTTCTTTACAATTTCTGGACTAATAACCTCATTTAGTCAACCACTCCGATGTTCATCTTGGCAGCTCGTACGGCCGCGCTTAAACTCTGCCATCCATATTTCACTGTTGTAAACGAAGGAGCAGAATCTAGCTCAAATTTAATATTAGTTGGGCTAAGACCCTTGATGTGAAAGTATTGCATCATATAACGATGATCAGGTTTATCCAGTTATGTTTACAAATTCGCTGAGAGCATTCACTAAATAGGCTGCCAAAGAAATGCTAAACAATGTAAAATCGTCAAACTTCAAACTTAAGCTTTCTAAGATTGGTACTTCTTACCATCGTTGTTGTTTAAAACAACAACCGCTATCTATACATCAGGTCGGGTACTTCTGGGACAGCCACTGTAATAGGAATAGGATAAGCATAGAGGGGACTTGACACCGAACCCCATGGTGGTTACTGTACCACGCTCCACGAGGGGCGCCCCTGGGAGGAAAGAATAGGTGAGCGGATACACCGGTCGGCCAGAACCAGGAACGACGACACAGCAATAACAGGTTCTCTATAGTTTCCATATAGAGGCACCCCGACAGCCAAATAGATAGACCAGGATTCACGGCCCCACCAGAGGCAGTCTTCATTTGACAATCATCCGAAATTGGGGGACGGAGAGAGTCACAATGATCATGCTTTTTCCCTGTCACGCTGTATCGAGCACCAACGGGAAGAAGGATGAATGCAATGACAATGGAAACGACATGGAGGGACAGGAAATTCGGGGGAAGGGAAAGAAACCTACCCAGAAAATTCACCTAGCGGCCCGGAGAAATTCCCCTTGGGTCTAGGTAAGTCGGCAACGAATCGAACCCGCGACCTCCCGTATGCGGGCAGCACACGTAACAGCTCAGTATTAACATAATAACTAAGGCTCGGAAGTTGAGCAAAAATCCGTTCTTTTTGGGACAAGGACCAACATAAAATATGCTCATTTTGGGAGTATAGAATCATAAAATGTCGGGGTTACTTTGCCCTCACTTTTTTATCTTAATGAGCGTTTCCTTTTTTATTTCTTTTTTTTAAGCGTTATTGGTAATGTTTTAACCTTCTTTCAGGCCTCAATGCTTTTGTTATGTTTTTTTTTTTTTTCCTTCCTCACTTCACTTTCTTTCCATGACGTATTACTGGTCTTTCTTAACTTGATAGGCAACATTGATTTTTCAGGTTAACATAAAATCTAAAAGGTTATAACTGAATAGAATTAGTTTATTCATAAAGATTTTTTGCTCTGGAGTACATTTTATAGTTTTTTTTTAAAAAATTAAGAGTATTTTTAAAAAATTGGAATGTTATACGACGAATTCTTACTACAATATGCTTGTACCTACCTATAAGCGTCCATAAACAACGCCATTTGTGGGAAAACATCACACATTCCCATTTTAACAATATTCATACCCAATGTCAAGCAATAAATATGTAAATTGAAATTAAAACTAAAAGTCTTAAAATATTAGTTATGTAATTTGCATAATAAACCCCTGTATTCAAAGGCTCGTCAGAGGTTACATTTATACGCTTACTAAAATACCTAGCTTAGCAGTTATTGTTTGCCACCCAATAATTCACCCATACTATCCTCTCACCCCAGCTTCGAGTGTGTAGTCGCCCTCCGTGGTGTAGTGGTTACCATGCTAACTTCATATAGTCAAGGTCGCGGGTTCAAACCCGGCGGAGGACGATGGATTTTTTCGGGTGTAAAAATCCTTAGCATGGCTTGCTAAGGGAAGTAAAGCCGTTGGTCTCGTGTTGTAGATTTACGGCACGTAAAAGAAACTCAAGCCTCTGAGGCCTCTGAGCAAAATTAAGCGGTCTTTCACGCCCAATTTAGAGAACCACAGTAGTTAAACAGCGTCCATAAATAACACGCCATTTGCATTTCGAGCGTGAGTACCACCAATTGTATCTACAGTTGGACCTCGAGAAGAAGGCGGCCGGGTTTATCTCTTCACGTAGTCTATTTATTTACTACAAAATGTATGCATGTGAGTCACTCATGCTGCCACATTTAACTGCTGCGATAAGTATAATTACACATTTTCAGGTTCTCATTGAAAACAAGGACGTTTATGTTTATCGTACAAGCGTGTAAGAACCTTATCGCCAAGGCAGAAAATATTAATGCAGAGTATTCCTCTTGGTTGCCTTCTTCTCGTGGTCAGGCAGCGCTACTCGCTTAACATCCTGGAGTTTGCTACAATACTCACTATATTTAGTGATTTAGATTATGTAGCTGTACTAAACCAATGTTTTAGAACATTATTTAAATTGACTTCGGGCAAATTTAATTATTTTAGAGTATAAACCTTTATTTCTTTTTACATAACCATCCCCTTCCCTAACTCTTCCATCATTTCCCTCACAAACGTATATTACGTTACCATATTAGCCTAAAAAAACATTCTTTTACTCAAATGAAACGTTATCATTTATCTTGTACATTATTTTTGTTTAATTTACAATTTTAACTTTATTCAACAGCCATTCGAAAATATAGAAAATGGATTACTTTTAACTGTTTTACCTAATGCGTTTTTTTTTTTTTTTGCTTTTATTTTCTCTAGATGTACTATGTACAAAGTGTATAGAGAAGATACTGTAAGGCATCCAAAAATTCGATACCGAGATTTCACCGGAAATACATGTTTTGGGTCTCCCTGAATCCAAAAAAGGTATTTCTGGAAAAATGTCCGTGTGTATGCCTCTGTGTGTCTGTGGACAGCATAGCTCAAAAACGAAAAGACTTGGTATTTAAGTTTAGGATCCAAGGATGCGACACGAAGAATTTCAGGAAAATCCCCCCACTCCCAACTACCCTTTACATGGAACATTTTTCGAAAATTTTGATTTTCTCAAAAATGGATCTAAAGATTTTGATTAAAATATCGTATATTAAATATATTTACCAGGCAAAGTTGTATATCTTGAATTTTCTGGGAATAGCCTCTGAAGACTTCTTTATTCTGGATGAATTTTACGGAATTTTGCATAACTGCTAAACCGTAAGAGATGGACAAAAGCTTACTACACAAAAAATGTAGAGCACGTTAAAAGACACAATGTAAGCTATATATGTATACTACTTGGAACCAAATAATAAGACTATTTCTGTTAATTTCTTGTTCTCGATTAGAATGAAGTAAATAGAAGCATAAGCCTTTTTAACAATAATTTGTTGTCGAGCGGTAGAGAAAGTCATGTGAATGGAACCCATCAGATTTTGTTTTTACTTTCTCTACACGTACTATGTACATAGCGTATAGAGAAGGTATTGTAATGCATCCAAAAAATCGATACCGTGGCTTAATCGGAAATAAATGTTTTGCGTCCTGCTGAATCCAAAAAAAAGAGTATTTTTGGAAAAATGTCCGTGTGCGTGCGTGCGTGTGTATGTGTGTGTGTGTGTGGACAGCATAGCTCAAAAACGAAAAGACCGTTGAATACCAAACTTGGCATTTAAGTTTGGTATCTTCCAAGAATACGAACATTTTGAATTTCTCAAAAATGGCTCTAAAGATTTTGATTAAAATCTCTTATACTTAAGGTATTTACATGGCAAAATGTATATCTTGAATTTTCTGCGAATATCCTCTAAAGATCTCTTTATTCTGGATGATTTTTATGAATTTTGCATAATTGGTAAACCGTAAGAAATAGACAAAAACTTACTACACAAAAAATGTAGATCACGAAAAAAACCACACAATTTACGTCATATACAGTTTTTTCGTGAATTTGGTCTTTTTTAGATATACCTTGTAATTGGTTTCAGCTTTGAAAATCTTATACTTTTCTCATGCGGGAATTTGTCAACTTTTGTCCATACAAACAAAGGAACTTCAGTCACATAGCAACCAGCTTTTGACTATCCTTTAACTTATGGTACTCGCTTATTTCGCTTCTACTTACAAGCAAGCAATTAATAAGACTAATTCTGCTAAGTTTTCTCAATTAGCATGAAGTAAATAGAAGCATAAGCATTTTAACAATAATTTGTTGCAGAGATGTAGAGAAAGTATATGAATAGAACACATAAGATTTTTTTTGTAACGTAACGTCCTTTAACTGGTTGGTCACTTCGGACGTTGAATGAGACTGGTGAAATGATGCTCAAATCTCTCCGAGTCCATGGAGCTTAAATACAATGATTAATATCAAAAAGATCTTTTACATCAGAGAAAACGCCTACAAGTAAGCTGTAAGTAATTTAATTTGATCTTTAACCACAAGTGAATCCTCTCCCCTGCTATTAGCTTTACCTCGTAATCACATTTGACCACGGCATATACCAATACAGCTTTTGGTAAACAGTGCGTGGCGAGTATACACAGACCTGCTCCAAACCCAAATGTGTTCCACAGGTCTATTTACGTAATTAAGCTGTCAAACGATACTATATGTTCTTTTAATTAATTAGTGGTAATATGTATCTTATTATATCACATAGTAGTTACATTCATAAGATATTATATATTTGGAATTCTGTTGTAAGTTTTAGAAGTGCAAAGCAAGCCTTAGTACAGCCTTTGGTCTAGCAATTTCAATGATTTGCATTTTATGCGTTTTATAACCTTAGAAAAATCTGACAAAGTTTGTGTTCGTTATGTGCTGTATTTTCAATATTAATATACACGCACTTAATAAAACAGTATTTTACTTTATTTATTACTTATAAAAAGTAGAACAAACGTTATTTTCTACTCAAAACCGATATCACAGGAAATAAACCGTTTATAATCACCTGATGAAAAAATCTTTCTACAAAATAAAAAAAAAACAAAAACAAAAAAAAAAACAAAAAAAAAACACGATTTATCTAAAAATATCTGATGTGTTCCATTCACATGAATTTACCTACATCACTGTAACAAATTATTGTTAAACAGCTTATTATTCAATCTACTTTATGATAATCGAGATGAACATTAGCAGAAGTTGTCTAAATTATTGTTCCTTGTAATTAGAAGGGAAACATGGGAACACACTACGCTAAAACAATAATCCAATGTTTTAAAGCGCTATGCTCTGTTGTTGAAATAGTTTCTATGCAGAGCCAGTTCACAAAATTCAGGTGAGAAAAATTTAAGTATTTTAAATCTGAAACAATAACGAATATCTTAAAAATGGTCAACTCCATTAAAAAGCGAATATAACATAAATTATGCGTTTTAATAATATCTACATTTTTTGTGCAATAAGTTTTTATCCGTCTCTTACGATTTACAAATTACGCAATATTCAGCAAAATTCATCCAGAATAAAAATGTCTTTAGCGGCTATTCCCAGAAAATTCAAGATACACATTTTATTTAGCCATATAAATATCTTTAATATACGGTATTTTAATCAAAACCGTTAGAGCCATATTTTACAAGTTTTCGAAATTTTTTCCATTTAAAGTTTAGTTTGGGGTGGGAGGATTTTTCTCAAAGTCTTCGTGTCGCATCCCTGGAAGATACTAAACTAAAAACCAAGTTTGTTATTTTACCGACTTATCGTTTTTGAGTTATCGTGTTCACAGACATACGAACACGCGGACATGAACACACACACGGACCTTTTTCCAAAAATGCTTTTTGTGGTTACAGGGAATCCCTAAAACGTTTATTTCCGATGAAATCTCGGTATCGAATTTTTGGGTGGAATGCAATACCTTCTGTATTCACTATGTACATAGTACGTATAAAGTAAAAATGTCATATGTTTAAGATGACTTTTGTATAACTGGCAAACCGTAAGAAATATGCAAAAATGTACTACACAAAAAACTTGTAGATCTCATTAGAAACACAATTTATATCAAGTACACATTTTTTGTAGTTAGCCGTTTACGAGATATTCCGGATTATTAGTTTCAATTTTAAGCCACTTAAACTTTTCTGGAATGGAAAGACATCTTTCTTCTCGCTTATCGTTTGTTTACTCCTGGCAATAAAAAAAAATGGAATTTCAATTACTTCACTTAGCGCCCGCCTTTTAAAGAACTTGGCTATCGCTTTTAGCGCGTACATTCGGTTATTTTCCTTCTACTTACAAGGAACCAAGCAATAAGATAATTTTTGCTATTATTTATCTTGTTCAGCATGAAGTAGCTAACAGATTAATGTTTTGAATAAAAGGTTTGTTAGGGGACATGTGAATGGAACACTTTAGATTTTTACTCTTCCATTGACACGGAACCAAATAATTAGCACAATTTCAACTAATGTTTATCTCAATTATCATGAAGTAGATAGAAGAAAAAGCTTTTTAGCAATAATATGTTACAGAGTTGTAGAGAAGTCACATGAAACACATCAAATTCTCGCTTTTCCTCTTCATAAACGTCTTCATTGCGAATTTTATCATTCCATCGAATTTTCTGAGTTTTACTGTAACACAAGTTTCAAATGCTTCCATTCTTCTTCTTTATGATTTAAGGGTTGATTAAGTTTCATATCGGCAGCGCCGTGGCCGAGTGGTCAGACCATTCGCCTAGACGGCCCGAGTTGGGATCTCAAGCGACCGCATGTGAGATTTGTGGTGGACAAAGCGGCGCAGGGGCGGGTTTTCTCCGGGTTCTCCGGTTTCCCCCGCCATCACATTCCACAGGGGCACCATCTTCTTGTATCATCAGTATCATTGCCTGCGGTGCCAGAGCAGTAAAAGCAGGCGTTAAATACTACAAAAAAAAAGTTTCACATCCATATAACATTATGCCTTTATAGGAATTGAAAATGAACGTTGAAGAAAAAAGTTATTCTGCTATACATTTTGAGCATTCATGTCTTAAAACTATCGATAAAGTGCGAATAATTAATTAATAAGGCATCAATGAAATCGTGCATTGGCTGAAAGGCACTCGCGAGGAATTATCAAATATAAATTATTTTTAATGACGTGCTAATAAAAGATAGAAAATTCAAAACATTTGTAGGAAGTAGTTGTCACCGCATATTTTTACTTTCTCTACACGTACCATGTGCATAGTGTATAAAGAAGGTATTGTATTGCACACAAAAATTTTGATATGGAGTTTTCACCGAAAATACATGTTTTCGTACCCCTGAACCCAATAAAGCATTTTTAGAAAAATGTCCATGTGTGTGTATGTCTGTATCTGTGTGTGTCTGTGGGCAGCATAGCTCAAAACCGAAAAATACCAATTACGCAGATGTTCATGAAAATCTCCCCTAACCACCCTTTACATGGAAAAAAAAATAGAAAATTTTGATTTTCTCAAAATAGTTTTAACAATTTTGATTTTCTCAAAATAGTTTTAACAATTTTGATTAAAATCTCTTATATTTAAGATATTTACATGACATACGAAATGTATATCTTCAATTTTCTGAAAATAGCCTCTGAAGATATTTATTCTGGATGCATTTTGCGGAATTTTGCGTAACTGGTAAACCGTAAGAGATAGGCAAACATTTATTGAACAAGAAATGTAGATCTCGTTAAAACACACAGTTTATGTTATATGCATTTTTTATCCGGAGTTAACCGGTTTTCAGATATTCCTTGTTATTAGTTTCAGCATTAAATACTTATACTTTTCTCATATGGGAATTTGTCAACTCCTGTCCATACAAACAAAGGTACTTAAATATTTTAAAAGCTGGTTGTTATGTAATTAGACTATCGATTTAGCTAGTGTATTCTATTATTTCCCCTCTACTTACAAGGAAGCAAGTAATAAGCCCCTTTCTGCTAATTTTTTCTTGATTAGCATTAAGGAAATAGAAGAATAAACTTTTTAACAATAATGTATTGTAGAGATTTAGAGAAGGTCATATGGTTGGAACACATCAGATGTTTTTAACCTTGAAAGTTCATCGAGATACATAAATCAAATGTGAGAGGCATGATTTCTAGTGGCAATATCCCAATATAGTTCGAGTACCGATAATGGAATTAAATTATTTAGATCTTAATCTGCTTACGTTGGTGGAAGGAAATTTTATCAGCTTCTTGTATTCAACAATACCTATAAATATCGTGAATGAAATTATTTTGGCAATATACTCACCGCTATTATAAATTGAAGCACAATTACAATGACCATAGAATAGCTATGGAATGGCTTTGGGTAGCGAAACTTCATGTGACAGTTTATCGTTTATAGGATGGAATTAGTCTTCATCGTTGCTTTCTGCTTTGTATACAAGCATCGCTTTGATGACTTTACATTTGCAAGAGCTAAGTCAGCACCCGTGTCGCATGAATTACCCCCCCCCCCCACTCCCTGCGGCTTGTTCTTATGCGCTGTCGTCATGGTGTTGCGATTAAAATAGGTTGGTAGCAGTGACGTCATTCCAACCAATATGGAATAAAGGAGATTGCAACTTCTCCGGCACCGCTACATTCAATTAAGGTTCAACGAGCAACTCTCCTTCCATTTCAGCAAACAACGTTTAGTTTTGTTAGGAACGAACCTGTTCCTGACAAAACAGGACAGCGTTGCTGAGTGATTTACCATGGGAGTGAAACTGCTACAGAGCGACCTAATGGCATAGGCTTATAATGACCAAACTGTGGTTTTAGATGCAGAATCACCAATAACAAGCTAAATACTTTAATTGCATTTCGGTACATTTTATCACAGTAGATATGGTCCTTAACCGGATAAAAATGCTAAGTGTATTTAAATTATCTTAGTTTGTTACCAGATTTAAGAAACAAAAATGTATTCCTTCAATGGTTCTTAAGGTACTATACAGTGGTGCCCAACCTACAGCGGCAGAGAAGGGGGCAGATATATCTCCACCCATTTGTTTTTTGTTTTATTATTTTAAATACAGTTCCGGAGTCTGATCGTGACTCCGGCGCTGTATGCTCCTTTTTCCTCTTTTTGCATTTTCCTAACATTACTTTGTTTTCTGTTTGATTACCGTTTTGCTGTTTTAACACACACTTCAGAAACATAACACCCATGCACAAGGTGGGACTTGAACCCGCGATCTCCTTCGCTACGAAGTACAAAAGCGAGACTTTAGCGACCGCGGCCATGCGGATCGACATTGTTTGGTAGTGGCAGGTAAAAACGTCTCTATGACGTCGCGGGGGCTTCAGCAACTTTAAAGTTATATGGGATGCACAAATATTAAAAATGCCTTCTTGAACGCCATTCTTGTTAGTGACTTGTTGGCACTGTTTACTTGTAACCAGTTCATCAATGTTTGCCGACAGGGATGAACAAGAGAGTCTTAAAAGGCAGACCAAATGTTCCTGCCCTCCCTTCCCTACTACAATATTTGCTTTTTATTTGATTAATTTTCGAAATCATCTTTCACAAATATATGAAGAACCAAATACTGATATATGCTTTCCAAAAAAAAGTTCGCGAATTGGGAGCTTTTTCATTGGGAACAGATTTAAATAAATCCCAATCCTTTTTCTGGGAATATTTATTTTAATGGCTGTTGAATTTTGCAAAGCAACTAGTTTTATGTGAACATCGTGGGGAGCGTCTTTCAGGTAAAATTAATTCAAGTTCAAGTGCATACCTGATAAAAATGCTAGCCATAATCAATATATGTCGTTTAATATTGCATCGGGAATAGCAAGATAAGCGATGCTTACAAATAAGACATTTCACATTTAACAAAAAAATATTCTTCCTCCCATTCTTTCTGGAATATGATATGTTTGGTTCGCTTGTAACCTGACATGTCGAGAGTCGAACCCAGAATGATTGAAGGGGAAATCCTCCCTACTTGGCCACGCACAAAACGAAGGAGGTGGGGTTACGCGAGTAGGTGACGCAATTAGCTCATAAGAGCAGAGGTTGGGCACCCTAGGTACTGTACTAGTCAGCTTCTTTCATGATGCAACAATTCAAAAGTGTTCCTAGTGACTTTACTAGGTAATGACGTAATAAGCAGAGATCAGAACTTTGCCAGTAGACTATTTTAAATGTATTTATCTAGGGTGACCATACGCACTGATCTTCGCAGGATAGTCCTTCATTTTAAAGGATGTCCTACTGGTTGCGATGACACACGGAAAAATCAAATCCTTGTTTTTTAGAAATGTCCTGCGAAATATTCTACTTTAATTTAAGTTGCGAGTTTAAGCTTTAAATCACTAGTTCTAACGTTTTTATCTATTGTATAATTTTAGGAAGAACAATAATGTATTTATGACATGCAATAATCAAGTTTAACTGTGCCCGCCTGGGTAGTGTGGTGGTAGCGTGTCTGCCTCACATTCGAAAGGTCGTGAGTTCGAATCTCGCTTAGGTTTTTTTTTTTTTCGTGTTCTCCCTTTACCTGAGAAGACAAATGTGGAGTAACTTTAAGCTCCATGGACATTTTTTTAACTTCCTGCAACCTGGTTGGTCATATCGGACGATGAATGAAATTGGTGAAATGATGCTCAAATGATCTCCCGATATGACCAACCAGTTTGCAGGACGTTAAAAAATATATATAAATAAATAAAATTAACTGTCATTGTTTACGACAGTGCGGCATCGGCATCAGATTTTTTTGGATACAGAGGGCCCTAAAATATATATTTCCGGTGAAATCTCGGTATCGAATTTTTGGGTGCATTACAATACGTTTTCTATATACTATGTACATATTACATGTAGAGAAGGTAAAAAGAAGGCACGATAGTTCAGTATATCACCTTCTATGATTATTCTCCACAAAATTATATCATTCCAGTGGAAACTTGTTCTACCGTCAAAGGGTACTTATAGACTATGCAGTATTTCCAGAAGTTGAAGGATTGGGCGGGTATTAAGGAAGTTGGACGTTCTAATTAGAACAAAGCATGGTACGAGTAAAACCAATGAATAGACTGGCGCTTCCAGTTTCGGCGCCTTTATAAGCTATGTCTGTAAAATCGCGGTTGTACCCAAATGAGCGTGTCAGATGGTACTACCTAATTTAGGTGCTGACTTTGAATACTTTTTACTCTCTCTCTCTACACGTACTATGTACATAGTGTATAGAGAAGGTATTGCACTCCACCAAAAAATTCGATACCGAGATTTCACCGGAAATATGTGTTTTAGGGTCCCCTTTATCCAAAAAAAGTATTTTCAGAGAAAGGTCCGTGTGTCCGTGAACACGATAACTCAAAAATGAAAAGTCGGTAAAATACCAAACTTGGTATTTAAGTTTAGTAATTTCCAGGGATGCGACATAAAGATTTTGAGAAAAATCCCCCCACCCCAAACTATCCTTTACATGGAAACTTTTGATTAAAATATCATATGTTAAAGATATTTAAACGACAAATAAAATGTATATTTTGAATTTTCTGGGAATAGTCTCTGAAGACTACTTTATTCTGGATCAATTTTACGGAATTTTGCATAACTGCTAAACCGTAAGAGATGGACAAAAACTTACCACACAACAAATGTAGAGCACTTTAAAACACACAATTTATGTTATATACATTTTTTTTCGTGGAATTGATTGTTTTTTAGGTATTCCTTGCTTTCGGTTTCAGTTATGAAAAACATACTTTTCTCATACTGGAATTTGCCAACTCCTGTCCACAGAAACAAAGGAACTTCAGTCACACAGCAACCAGCTTTGACTATCACTTTAACCTATAGTACTCTTTTATTTCGCTTCTATTTTCAAGGAAGCAAGTAATAAGACTATTTCTGCTAGTTTTTTTTTTCTCTCGATTTGCATGAAGTAAATAGAAGCATAAGCATTTTAACATTATTTTTTGCACAAATGTAGAGAAAGTCATGTGAATGGAACACATCACATTTTTTTATATTTGGTTTTTAGTTCTTGGGTTCTACTACAACACCTACGTCACCATATTCACTCTGTTGTAGTTCTAAGGTGTCTTCCTTGTTATATAGTTCACGTACAACTAAAAACAGTTTTAATAACGTTGGTGTAAAGTTGTATAATGTACTGCCACAACATATTAAAAAACAATAATAATTTTAAAATAGCAGTGAAAAGACTTCTATTAGCTCTATGTGAATGTGATGTAAATGAATATTTTATGGCATTAAGTATTGGCATTTCCTGACTGTGGATATTGTCGTTTTAAATGTTATTACTTTCCGTTTTATGTAATTGACAATGCCCATGTAATGTACATGCTCTCAGACATAAAATTGATTGATTAATTAATGCACAAAAAGTAGTCAAAATTATACCTATTAAATCATTATTGTTATCGAAGTAAAGGTTTTGCGTTACTACTACTTAAGGAGGAAGAATCCATTAACCGCAGTCAATAGGAAATGTATTTTTTGGGGACCATTAAATTTTTACATATTTATTTATTTTATATATAATGGATTACGCTTTCTGAGAAATTAATTTTCTTTTGAATACCATAATAAAAGTTTTATTTCGCATATTGAATTACCAAAACCAATCAAACAACACCAACAACCTTTCTAAACATACCGCCACAGAAAATATAGAGGCGTGGCCAAAAACATTTTTAGTATGTGATAAACGACTTTAACCAATATTGCTGCTATTATTATTATTATTTATTTATTTATTTATTTATTTATTACGTTTTCTGGTGCAACGACGGGATGGCTTAGTGACTTAATAGCCAATTAAATCACAATTTAACTTTTATTTTGGTTGGTTTATTAGCTATGACATTAGATATTTATACTGGGATTTTGGAGCAAATAAAAATCCAAATTTGAACTGTTGGTTACAGTTATCACTGAAGGAGAGACTCAAAAAGAGCAGACACCCTTAGAGGAAAATATTTCCAAGTAACGTTAAATAGACATTAAAACACGAAAGCATACAGCTTCAGTCCCCCAAAATACTGCCTTGCAGTACCGCAGATGCTTAAAAACAGTTCCCTCTTGTGTTTATTACTTGGCGTTCAATGTAAGAAAATAAAGTGTATTTCAAACTGCTTAATAGAAAAAAAATATTTCTGTGGCTATTGATTGGAATTTATTCTACAAATACAACCTGAAACGTTGCTTCTCTGAGTGTCATGGACATTCACAGAATTTCGATGTGGCTTCCTTTTTAACACCGCGTATGTCTATGTGATACTTTCATTTTATCCCCAGACAATTTCCAACAAAGCTTAATCAACTGAATTAATCACGATTATGCGCCGCTTAGCTGCTTAAATGCTTGTGGAATTTGAAGTACGTACACCATATCTTTCATATGCCTCCAAAATAAAAGGCTGCATGGCGTAAGGTGAGATGCCTGAGGGGTCCACAATCAATAACACATTTTTCGCGCCAATTTATATTATGGAAAACATTCGTCGAGATGACTGCATATGCGTCGCCCTCCGTGGTGTAATGGTTACCATGCTAACTTCATATACCCAAGGTCGCGGGTTCAAACCCGGCGGAGGACGATGGATTTTTTCGGGTGTAAAAAATCCTTAGCATGGCTTCCTTCGGAAGGGAAGTAAAGACGTTGGTCCCGTGTCGTAGATTTACGGCACGTAAAAGAACCTCAAGCCTGATTGAGAGGCCTCTGAGCAAAATTAAGCGGTCTTTCACACCCAATATAGAATGGGACGCTGAGAACCACAGCAGTTAAAGAGCGTCCATAAATAACACGCCATTTTTTGACTGCATATGAGGTTATGCTGATGTGATGGAGCACCATCTTGCTGCATAATAAGTCGGGTACTTCTACCAACTGAAAGAACAACCACCGAAATGGCTGTGCAGACCTGCATGTTCTTGAACACAATATGCTTTTTATGTCGCTGATACCAACACTTTCATTTATGGGGTGTATAATGCGCATCGGTGAGTGTTCATGTTTGCATTGTTACTTTCTCTACACATACTATGTGTATAGTGTAAGGAAAAGGTATTGTATTGCACCCAAATATTCGATACCGAGATTTCACATCACATCATACAAGTTTTGGAACCTGAGAAATAAAAAAAAAAAGCATATCCTGAAAAAAGTCCGTGTGTGTGCAGAGTGTGTGTGTGTGTGTGTGTGTGTGTGCGTGTGCGTGCGCGTGCAGAGTAGCTCAAAACAAAAAGTCCGTTTAAATAACAAACTTGATATTTAAGTTATTGATCTTCCAAGGTGCGACACGAAGATTTTCAAGAAAATCTCCCCAGCCCAATTACTATGGACAATTTTTAGAAAATTTTGCTTTTTTTAAAAACGGTCTAACGATTTTTTATTAAAATATCTTACATTAAAAACATTTACATGAAAAATAAAATGTATACTTTCAATTTTCTGGGAATAGCCTCTGGAGACATCAGAATGAATTTTGCAGAACCATGCATAACAGGTAAACCATAAGAGATAGACAAAAACTCACTGCACTAAAAATTTATAGCTCGTTAAAAAACACAGTTTATATGAGGTGTATTTTTTCCTGGAGTTGACCGTTTTTAAGATATTTCTTGTAATTCATTTCAGTTTTAAAATATACCATTCTCATAAGAGAACTTATCAACACCTGGCCACGCAAAGAATCGGATTTCTCTACCATAGCAACCACATTTTAAAACATTTGACTGTCGGTTTAGTCTAGTGTATTTCTTTTATACCCTTCTACCTGTAAGGAACTAGGAATAAAACCGTTTCTGCTCATGTTTATCCTGAGTAGCATGAAGTAGATAGAATAATAAACTTATTAACAATAATTTGTTACAGAGATGTGCAGAGATTCAAGTAAATGGAGCACATATGTTTTACAGCAGTGGCATATATTCATTAAAATGGTCACGGCACATTCTCCCTTTGCACCAATCATTTTGAATTACACGATTGAGTACGGTCATGGGCTGCACCCCAGATGGACTGTCTGGTAGTTCCCCATTTCCGTAATACGTTCGTGCACTGATCCGTGGGAATCCGGTTTAATCTATCGTTAAAGTTGTAACTACCATGTGATCGCATTTATTCGACATTTACCGCAACATAGGTAATTTGAATTGATAACGTCACTGCTATAGAGCAAATTTCTGTTGTAGCAGAATAGCTCTGAAGACCTGCTGAAGTGTGCATTGGAGAGCAGGAAGAGACCGAGGATATATCAGCGCCTTTTGCTGTCTGAACATGAGTTACTTGTATGCGATTTCAGGGATATATCAGCGACTTTTGCTGTCTGAACATGAGTTACTTCTAAGCGATTTCATGGATATATCAGCGACCTTTGCTGTCTGAACATGAGTTACTTCTACGCGATGTCATGGATATATCAGCGACTTTTGCTGTCTGAACATGAGTTACTTCTACGCGATGTCATGGATATGTCAGCGCCTTTGCAGTCTGAACATGAGTTACTTTTTCGCGATTTCATGGATATATCAGCGCCTTTTGCTGTCTGAACATGAGTTACTTCAACGCGATGTCATGGATATATCAGCACCTTTTGCTGTCTGAACATGAGCTACTTTTTCGCGATTTCATGGAATTATCAGCCCCTTTTGCAGTCTAAACATGAGTTACTTTTTCGCAATTTCATGGATATATAAGCGATTTTTGCTGTCTGAACATGAGTTACTTCTACGCGATGTCATGAATATATCAGCGCCTTTGCTGACTGAACAGGAGTTACTTTTACGCGATGTCATGGATATATCAGCGACTTTTGCTGTCTGAACATGAGTTACTTCTACGAGATGTCATGGATATATCAGCGCCTTTTGCTGACTGAACATGACTTACTTTTACGCGATGTCATGGATATATCAGCGACTTTTACTGTCTGAACATGAGTTACTTCTACGCGATTTAATGGATATATCAGCGACTTTTGCAGTCTGAACATGAATTACTTCTACGCGATTTCATGGATATATCAGCGCCTTTTGCTCTCTGAACATGAGTTACTTCTACGCGATGTCATGGATATATCAGCGCCTTTTGCTATCTGAACATGAGTTACGTCTACGCGATGTCATGGATATATCAGCGACTTTTGCTGTCTGAACATAAGTTACTTATACGCGGTGTCATGGAATAATCAGCGCCTTTTGCTGTCTGAACATGAGTTACTTCTACGCGATGTCACGAATATATCAGCGCCTTTTGCAGTCTGAACATGAGTTACTTTTTCGCGATTTCATGGATATATCAGCGACTTTTGCCGTCTGAACATGAGTTACTTTTACATGATTTCATGGATATATCAGCGCTTTTTGCAGTCTGACCATGAGTTACTTTTTAGCGATTTCATGGATATATCAACGCCTTTTGCAGTCAAACCATGAGTTACTTTTTCGCGATTTCATGGATATATCAGTGACTTTTGCTGTCTGAACATGAGTTACTTCTACGCGATGTCATGGATATGTCAGCGCCTTTGCAGTCTGAACATGAGTTACTTCTACGCGATGTCATGGCTATATCAGCGCCTTCTGCAGTCTGAATATGAGTTACTTTTTCGCGATTTTATAGATATATCAAGGCCTTTTGCTGTCTGAACATGAGCTACTTTTTCGCGATTTCATGGAATTATCAGCGCCTTTTGCTGTCTGAACATGAGTTATTTTTACGCGATTTCATTGATATATCAGCACCTTTTGCAATCTGAACATGAGTTACTTTTTCGCGACGTCATGAATATATCAGCGACTTTTGCTGTCTGAACATGAGTTACTTTTTCGCGATTTCATGAATATATCAGCGACTTTTGCTGTCTGAACATGAGTTACTTCTACGTGCTGTCATGGAATTATCAGCGCCTTTTGCTGTCTGAATATGAGTTACTTCTACGCGATGTCATGGATATATCAGCGCCTTTTGCTGTCTGAACATGAGTTACTTTTTCGCGATTTCATGAATATATCAGCGACTTTTGCTGTCTGAACATGAGTTACTTTTACGCGATGTCATGGATATATCAGCGACTTTTGCAGTCTGAACATGAGTTACTTCTACGCGGTGTCATGGAATTATCAGCGCCTTTTGCTGTCTGAACATGAGTTACATCTACGCGGTGTCATGGATATATCAGTGGCTTTTGCAGTTTGGACATGAGTTACTTTTTCGCGATTTCATGAATATATCAGCGACTTTTGCTGTGTGAACATGAGTTACTTTTACGCGATGTCATGGATATATCAGCGCCTTTTGCAGTCTGAACATGAGTTACTTCTACGCGATGTCATGGATATATCGACGCCTTTGGTGGTCTGAACGTGAGTTACTTCTACGCGTTTTCATGGATATCTGCACCTCTCGCGAGCTAAACATGTGTTACTTTACATTGGAAATGACAGTTGCAAATCTCGGGCTGCTATTTATTCCCTTAGACATTTGTTTCGTTTCTTTCCTCTATCTATAACCATATAAATTCAGGGCACGACAGCTCACAAGAAACCTCGGCCTAACGCCCGGTCGCTGCATCCCCCATCTCGGTCCATGACAGACGTCACGGATGGGGTGTAGTATAGGAGGTTGAGACGTGGTCAACTCCTCAATCTCTCCCGGACGGCTTTACCTGAAGCCGCTACTTCTCCATCCAGTAGTTCCTCAATAGGCTCCCCCCCAGGGACCTCACGAGGCTGAGTGCACCCCGCACCAGGTCTCCCAGCGGTGGAAAAATCCCCACGCTGGTAGGGGGAATCGAACCTAATGGTTTCCCAAGCAACTGCGCTACCACCACGCTAAGGAGACGACCATCCTCTTTTTTTTTCTTTCTTTCTTTCTTTTGTATTTTTGTATTCTAGCCTCCATCCATTGATGCGATATTTGATATGGTGGAAATGATTTGCGCCCATCGCAATTGTCTCTACTTAATTTTAATATTCTACTCTGATAAAAAGATAAAACAAATATAATACTACGCCCCAAATTGTAAACATATTTAAACATTCGTTTACAATACTAAGTCACCCAACATTTGGTGAATTTTCAGAGTTGGAAAAAACTCGAACAATAATTGATCCAGGTAACTAGCATGACGGTCGTCTCTTTAGCGTGGTACCGCGACTACTAACCAAGCAGGAGACCTGGGCTCGATTCCCAGTACCAGCGTGGGGATTTACTGAAAGGCCTGGTGCGGGGTGCACTCAGTCTCGTGAGGTCTCTGGGGAGCCAATTAGGCAGCTACTTGAGGAAAACGTAGCCTTGGCTTAACTTCGGGCTGCAGTAGCACCAAGTTTTGATAATTAGCCCACGATAACTTTTAAATCAAAGATTTCCGGAAAATGTTATACCGATACTCTGAAAAACTAGGCAGCGAGAAACCTTTTTACTTTCTCTAGTCCGTATGTACTATGTACATAGTAGATAGAGAAGGTATTGTATTTCACCCAAAAATTCGATGTCGAGATTTCCCTGAAAATATGTGATTTGGGGTCCCCTGAGCCCAAGAAAAGTATTTTTAGGAAAAGGTCCGTATGTGTCTGTCTGTAGACAGTATAGCTCAAAAGCGAAAAAACCGTTAAATACCATACTTGGTATTTAGATTTAGTATCTTACAAAGATTTTCTAGAAAATCCCCCCCCCCACTACAAACTACCCTTTATAGGGTATAATTTCGAAAATTTTGATTTTCTCAAAAATGACTAACGATTTTGGTCAATATCCCGTATATTCTCCCCTCAGGGGCCTACTACGGTAGGTACGGGTTTGGCGCACCCGGGGGTTCCCGAGCCGCTCACCGCCACTTCACCCTACCCATCGCCATTCACTGTTGCCACGTCTTGTGTACTGTATGTGTTTCTTTCGTTTGTTTACATTTATACCCTCTTCCTCTTCTAGGCTTATGGAACTCAGTAGTTTGTAAGGCATTAGGTTTATTAACTCCTGTCTCACCAGCAGGGATCTTTCACTATCCCCGTGGTTCCTGCCCCACGATTCCAGCGCGGCTCCCAATTTGTGTGCTCTACGGAGGTCCCAGGCTTGAAGGTTGGGTGCACCCTCCCCACTGCCCCTATGTGTAGCCTTAGGTGCGGAGCCCGTCCATACCGTCAAGTACATTCACGTAGCTTGTTAGTAAGCCCGGCCTGTGCTGGTGTCCCGACGACCGCGTTACGTCGTTGGGATAGTTTCACGGGCCGGACGTGTTACCGCTGACGTTGCCCCGGCGTAATCAACCACAAGTCCCCTGAATCCGTGCATATGTTCTGTCGCTGCACGGCCTAGAGCGGGGAGCCACAGGCGGTTATTCCTGTGGTAGGGGCTTAAAACCGGGGCGTGCATGGTAAACGGTATACGCATATGGACCAGCAGTGGTGTTTGGAGGGTAACCCTTGTGACGTAGGCCTTGGGTATCGGTCACGGGATGGTTCCCGTGACGGCATAGACCGTGGAGATTTGGTGTCCTTTCTTCTTTAACCCCCGGATGGCAGGCTGACGCCGATGGTTCCGGAAGGGGGTCCTTTCAATATGTCAAACCGCGCACCACCTTCTTATTTTGACCAGTTTATTGTTATGGCTATGTTGAACGAAACGAAGAAATTTTCAGACATAAGTCCATTCTACGTGCAAAGGGAAGTTGACAGGATCTGCGGCAAGGTTAAAAACGCGACAAGGCTGCGAGACGGTGCGCTACTGGTAGAGGTCCACAATAAAGACCAACCGGACAAGCTACTTCGTGCTATTCTGTTGGGATCGTACAGCATCAAAGTTTACCCCCACAAGTCCAGGAATACCTGTAGAGGAGTTGTGACCACCTCTAGCTTAGACGACCTCTCCAATGAAGATATTGCCACCCATCTTTCAGAACAGCGAGTTTGTCAGGCGTACCGTCTACATGGTAAACGTGAGGGCAAGGAGTACCCATTGCGTACGATCTTTCTCACGTTCAAGGGTACTAGTGTTCCGGAGTTCATATACTGTGGTTACGAACGTGCTGCCATCCGCCCGTATGTGCCGAACCCTAAGCGGTGCTTCAAGTGCCAGCGCTTCGGGCGTACCCAAGCCGCCTGTGCCCGACCCGCAACCTGCGATCGTTGTGGTCTAGTGGCACACGTTGACACCGTCTGTACGCGCGCACCGTGCTGTGTAAACTGTGAAGGCAGTCATCCGTCTAGCTCTCGACAGTGTCCCATGTACTTGGCAGAGAAAAGCATACGAGAAATACGTGTGAAGGAACATCTTACTTTTCCTGAGGCGAGACGGCGCTTTGAGCAGCTAAAGCCGGCCAACACCACAGGATACTCCTCAGCCGTTCGCCGTAAGCTTGTCCAATCCGTCGGTTTACAGACTGTGCCTGTCGCGGATGCGTCGACGCAGACTGACTTGTGCGAAGCCGCTCCTTTACGTGCTCAATCATCTGCATCTCAGTGTACAACTTCTGATGCACAGCAGCAATCTCAGCCGTCGACCAACCCATGTGCTCCTAGTTCATCCTTCGCCGGAGATCGTTCCCGTCAACGTAGTAGACCGATGAGCCGAACTTCGGCAACGTCCCGCTCTCGTTCTGCGAACCGAAAGACTTCTTCTGACTCCCGACCACCAGTGGAGTCTGAGGAAGACACGGAGTTTAGGTTAGTTGGAGCTAAATCTGCTAAGGTGAGAAAGAAAGAAATTACACCACCTTAATTTCTATCTCACCATGGATATAATCCAGTGGAATGTCAATGGGATCAGGGCCCGTCTACCAGACCTTCAACATATAATCAACAAGCGTTCCCCCTCAATCCTCTGTCTCCAGGAAACCCACTTACATCCCCACCATACCTTTCCACTTCGTCATTTTCAATCCTTCAGACACGACTTTGTTGGTGGCCAGCGTGCTTGCAACGGTGTTGTTACTCTCATGGCTCCTACCATCCTTGCCGCCAGTATTACACTCAACACCCCGCTACAAGCGGTAGCTGTGCGCGTAACATTGCCTTCCATCTCCTTTTCTGTTTGCAATTTCTATTTGCCGCCGCACGATGTGATCTCAGACACTGAGCTTCGGGCATTGTTAGCACAAATTCCCCCGCCGCTGATCTTTTTGGGCGATGTCAATGCTTGCAATGTTCTTTGGGGTTCTTCTGCTGACGATGCTCGAGGTACAATAATAGCAGACGTTTGCGACAGGTCTGGTTTATTACTCTTAAACTCCGGTGCACCCACATTCTTATCTTCTGCATATGGCACCCTATCCGCCCTAGATGTAACTTTCTGCAGCCCTGCTTTACTACCCTTCCTGGATTGGTCGGTATTTTCCGATCTTCACGGCAGTGATCATTTCCCCATTGACATTCGTTTTTCGTGACAATATACCTTACCCACTCAACATCCCCGCTGGATTATCTCCAAAGCTGATTGGGAAAAGTTTTCCTCTCTGCTCAATCTCAATTCCGATGGCTGTACCTCCATAGAAGACATGGTGGAGTATTTTACTTGCTCGGTTTTGCTCGCCGCAGAATCAAGTATTCCTCGGAGCTCTTCTACCCCTCGGCGTATTCCAGTGCCGTGGTGGACCGAAGACTGCAACTTGGCATTAAAGGCACGTAAAAAAGCTCTTCGTCTTTTCCACCTACACCCGACGGCGGAGAACTTTGTTGCTTTCAAACGCGCCCGGGCTAAGGCGCGCTATATCGTTCGTAATGCCAAGCGGAATTCGTGGAAAGCATATGTCTCCTCGCTTTCTCGCAGGAGCTTCTCACAGAGAGTGTGGACTTCGGTGCGCCGCATGACCGGCAAATGTCTCAGGACATATATCCCTGGCCTTACCGTTCACGGCTCCACCTTCACCAGCGACGCTCTAGCCACCTCCTTCGCTGCGACAAGTGCAACGGGCAATTACGACAATGCATTTCTTCCCATTAAGGAAGCTGCTGAGAGATTTCGCCTTGATTTTACTAGTTACTGTAGTGAGCCGTACAATGCACCCTTCACCCTTGCGGAACTAACTCATGCTTTACGCGCTGCGAGGGACTCTTCTCCTGGTCCCGATGATATTCACCGACAAATGTTGCTGCACCTCCCACCTGCAGCCGTTACATTCCTTCTGGACCTCTATAACCGCATTTGGCGCGAACAGGTTTTCCCGCCTGTGTGGCGAGAGGGTATTGCCAGTTCCATCCCTCGTCCTGGCAAAGACCGGACCCTCCCATCCTCTTACCGGCCGATTTGCCTCACGAGCGTCGTTTGCAAGAGCTTGGAACGCATGATCAGTATTCGGTTTACTTGGTGGTTGGAGGCGAACGAAGTGCTCTGTTCGGAGCAGTGCGGATTTCGTCGCGGTCATTCAAGCGTTGATAACCTGGCGCGTATGGAAGCTTATGTACGGAATGCTTTCCTTCTGAAGCAGCAAGTCCTGAGTGTCTTTTTTGACCTCGAGAGGGCTTACGACACTACTTGGCGATATGGTATTCTGCGTAATTTGCACAGTTCAGGGTTACGCGGCCATCTGACCCTATTTCTGTGCAACTTTCTCCAGCTGCGCCGCTTTCGTGTCCGTATTGGCAATACTCTCTCGCGGGAGAAGATTCAGGAGAACGGTGTACCCCAAGGTTCTGTTCTTAGTGTTATGCTTTTTGCCGTGGCCATCAACGGCATTACTACCGTGATTCGTAGTGGGATATCATCGTCACTGTATGTGGATGACTTTGCGCTGTACTATCGCTCCTACAGCACTGAACATCTCGAACGACAACTCCAGCTCTCCATAAACTCCATCGCTGGTTGGGCGCTTCGCAATGGTTTTCGTTTTTCCCCTACGAAAACTCAGTGCATACACTTCCACCGTCTTCGCGGAGTACACCCTCCTCCTGACCTCCAATTGAACGGTGTGCCACTGCCTTTCGTTCCGTCCTTGAAGTTCTTAGGTCTCCACCTAGACCGTGAACTTTCTTGGGTACCCCACATCCGATACCTTCGTGCCTCCTGTGACGGATCGCTGCGGATCCTCAAACTGCTTTCTGGTGCGTCGTGGGGCGGCGATCGTTCAGTGATGCTGCGTTTGTACCGTTCACTCGTTCGCTCAAAACTAGACTACGGTTGTTTTATTTACGGCGCAGCGACCGCCTCTAAACTTCGCCTTTTAGACACCGTTCATCATATCGGTTTACGTCTTGCTACAGCAGCCTTCCGCACTAGTGTGGAATACTTGTATGCCGATGCTGGTGAACCCCCACTGGCAGTGCGTCGCTCATTTTTACTTTGTTCGTATGCTGCTATGTTGTCTGCGAACCCCCGCCATCCTTGTTTTAACCCTGTGTTACGCCCGGATTATTCACACCGCTATCTGAGGAACGCCATACTGCTTCACGCCCCTGTGGTATTCGGTTTCGTGAACTGCTCTCCGATAGGGGTCTCAGATTGCCTCCTGTGGAGCGTGTTTTTGTTTATCCGGAACCTACTTGGCAACTGAGGCGTCCCAGTTTCGACCTGACCCTCTCCAACCTTGTGAAACGTTCGACCGCTCCGGAGGTATTTCAGCGACTGTTTTACGAACTTTTAAGCAATTACCGGGCATATGCACCGGTATTCACTGACGGCTCCCAGCTGGCAGGAGCTACAGGTTGTGCCTTTTATTTCAATGGAGTAACACATAATTATCGCCTTGCGGACGCCAGTTCGGTATTCAGCGCCGAACTGTACGCTATCTTTTACTTTCTAGATTTTATCTCGCTTTTAGCACCTGGTAGTTTTCTTGTTTGCAGCGATTCCTTGAGTGTTCTACAGGCTCTGCAGCAGTATACTGGCTCCTCATCACTCGTTATGCGTATTCAATCTCGCCTTTCTGAATTGATTGCTTGCAGCTACCAGTTCATCTTCACGTGGGTTCCAGGTCATGTCGGTATTGCAGGTAATGAGGTAGCGGATAGATCTGCCAAGGCTGCCTGCTCCTTGCAGGATTATTCGGAAGCGGCTGTGCCCTCAGGGGATGTTTCACGTTACTTTCGCAGGTCTCTTCTTTTAGCTTGGCAGCAATCTTGGCAAAACTTAGCAGGTACACAGCTTCGCACACTCAAAGACACGGTACAGCCATGGCTCACATCTTGCCAGCCAAACCGGCGCCGCGAGGTTATCCTTACGCGTCTGCGTATCGGTCACACGCGGCTAACACATGGCTACCTTCTACGCGCTGAGCCAGCTCCTATATGTCAGACCTGCGATGTTCGTCTGTCTGTGGCACATGTGTTGCTTGATTGTCTGAAATTTCATCGTGCACGGCAATCCATCGGCCTGGGTACCTCCTTACCTGCCATTTTATGCGACGACGCCAATTCCGTCGATATGGTTCTACGCTTTGTTGCCTCTATTGGCCTCAGCAAAGACATCTGACCTGTTTCATGCGTGTGTGCAATTTTAGCCTTTTTAACTTTTTAGACTCTGACTTTTACCATATGGGACCACTTTTTGTGTGTGTGTTTTTAGTTTTTTAATCTTTTAGCCTTGGTTTAATCACCCGGGCCTTTTCTCGTGTGTGCCTTTGTAAGGGTTTTTAGCACATTTTAAATTTTCTTCTCTAGATTTGTTTTTAATGTGTTTTTCTTTTTCTTAACTTCGGGCCCAAATGACCTAGCTGTCGACGGGCCCTTAAACACTACTCACTCACTCACTCACCCGTATATTCAAGCTATTTGTATCCCAAATAAATTCTTGAATTTTCTAGCAATAGCCTCAAAAGACCTCATTATTTTGGATGAATTTTGCCGAATTTTACTTAACTGCTCAACCGTAAGAGATAAGCAAAAAATTACATATAGATCTCGTCAAAACACATAATTTATGTCATTTATGTTTTTGTTGTGGAGGTACCGTTTCCGAGATATTCCTAGTTATTGATTTCAATTGTAAAGCACTTATCGGCCGCGCGTGGCCGAGTGGTTAGACCACGTGCCTCTCACCTAGTCAGCCCGGGGTCGAACCCAAGCGACCGTATGTGAGATTTATGGTGGATAAAGCGACGCCGGGGCGGGTTTTCTCCGGTTTCTCCCGCCATCGCATTCCACCGGTGCTCCATCTTCATTCATGCATCTTCAGTGTCACCGCCTGCGGTGCCATAAGTAGTTAAACACTACCAAAAAAAACGAAGAAAAGGGTTTATTCTTATCCCAGACAGGAAGTGTCCATTTTTCTTTTATTCTATTCCTGGCCAAGCAGAGAAGCGATTTGCAATGACAATCGCATAACGACAACTTTTAAAAATTTGACTATCACTTTAGCCTAGTGTAGTCTCTTAGTTCCATTCTACTTATATAAGGAACTAATGTTTATCTCGATTATTATGGTGTAGAAAGGAGAATAATCTGTTGTAAAAGTTCGTAGAGCAGCTGGAGAAAGTAATGTGAGTGAAACATATCCGATTTTTGTTATTGGGTTTACAATAATGAGCAAGCGAAAGAAAGCGTTGACAAACGGAAAGAATTTTTAAAAGAAGCTTGTATCTTGTACCTTTGAGCATTTGACAAACAAATATCATCTATCTAATCAGCTCACAGGCGAGAGACAAAAGACGGAGACTATGCGGTGGTGTAGGTTAGCATGGGCTTGTAAAGAAGTATTTATAGCGTGCAGAACACTGTGAAGTGTTAGGTAATTAGATTACCTATTATGCATTTGCGTTAATATTTATAGTTATGGAAGGAGAAACTACATGGAGACGAAGTATTGGTAAACTAAGAAGCAACGCAAAATGGTAATGAATACATTCTATTTCAATAATTATAATTATTGAATAGGTGCACAGGGTGGTGCAGTGCATCCTACCCAATTCCCAACCTTTACCTGCTCGCGGTGTACCCTGCTTATACTAAAATTCTAATGTTTTACACGCACATGACTTTCTCTAGATGCTTTGCAAACAACTTACAAAAGGTTATTCTTCTTTTTGCACAATGCTAATCGAGATAAACATGAGCAGAATGCTCTTATTACTTAGTTCCTTATATAAGTAGAAGGGAACTAAGGGAATACACTGGGCTAAAGTGATAGTCAAATGTTTTAAAAGTTGTCGTTATGCGATTGTCATTGCATCGCTTCTTTGCTTGACCAGGAGTAGAACAAAAGAGAAACGGACACTTCTTGTCTGAGAAAAGAATAAGTAGTTTACAATTGAAACCAGTAACAAGGAATATCTTGGAAACTGTTACCTTCACAACAAAAACGTAAAGGACATAAACTGTATTTTTTGATGAGATCCACATTTCTTGTGTAGTAAGTTTAGAAGTTAAGCAAAATTCATCCAGAATGAAGAGTTTTTCAGAGGCTATTCCCAGAAAATTCAAGGAATGGAATGTAAATATCTTTAATATACGGAATTATTATAAAAAATGTTCCCATGAAAAGGGTAGTTTTTTGTGGGGATATTTTCTTGAAAATCTCGTAAGAAACTAAACATAAATACCAAATTGGGTATTTAATATATTTTCGTTTTTGAGCTATGCTGTCTGCAGACACACACAAAGAGAGGGAGGGAGAGAGAGAGACACACACACACACATAGATACACCACACGCATACTGAACTTTTTCTAAAAATGCTTTTTTCCGACCCACAGGACCCCAAAGCATATATTTCCGGTGAAATTTCGACATCGAATTTCTGGGTGGAATACAATATCTACTTTACGCACTACGTACATTGTACATGCGGGCTAGACAAAGTAAAAACTCATTTTACTGTATTGTTTTTGTTTTAGAACTCAAACTGGATTTTCACTATATTTAAATGAATTTAATTGTTAATGTTCTATTAAAATCCATTTCTTGTTCTTACAATTTTGTTCTTTATTATGTACTTTCCATTTTAAATTCATATTCTTGATTATAGACTTCCTTCTTCACGCTGAATTACAGACATTTTATGTCTGTAACTTTTAAAAAATTACACTTCTGTACATTTGATGTACTATCCATTTTAAATTCCAATAAAAGCTCCTATCTTGATTAAAAACTTCCTTCTTCACACAGAATTACCGAAATGTTATGTCTGTAAGTTTTAAAAAAGTTACACTTCTGTACATTTGAGCATTGAAATAATTATTGAATTTCAAAACTTTTTCCCCCAAATTAGCATTATATATTTTTCAACTATCTTCAACCAGAAGTGCAAACATGTCATAGCGGAAGTGTTTATTATATCCCAATGAAAACCATTCTCAATAACGTCAAACTAAGAACTTCTGAACTTCAAAGGCGTATTGGTTTTTCCGCAATTTATTTTAAGAAGTTGGAGAAACATAAGATTCCATTTATGAAAACATTAGGAGAGAAGCATTGCGTTTTAATGAGAGAACCAAAGTTAGCATGTCGATCTCTGCTAATGTAGTCTGCAAACATGTCTACGGGACGGCAAGACATTGCTCCTGTGCAGACAATAGTGAAGCCCAGGCAAACTTGGGGCTTTGTCGAAGCACGCTACTGCACTTAGCTATATATACACAACACAGCAGAGCCGAAGCTATCCACACCCTTCCGCTTCTGCAATCGATTTCAATGTTTCAACAACTGACTTTGAAAACAAAACAATAATCGGTAGTGGAAAAAGGAAAGAATATTATATTCCTGAGCAGCGAATGTGTTTTTACTTTTCCCTCCCCAAGGATTTTTTATAAACACACTTTTTATTACAAAACATTTTTTTTTAATTATTACATCCGTAAGAAAACTGAGCGGGATGGCTCAGACAGTTTCGCATTTGGCAGGTCACGAGTTCGATCCACGCGACCGCCCTACTTGAATCATGGGTTTTTTTGGGTAGGTTTTTTCACCCCCCCCCCCCGAATTTCCTGTTCCTTCATGTCATTATCATTCTCATTTCAGTCATCCTTCATCCCGTTGGTTTCTTTCACGGTTGGAAGTGTCGGCGATGGTGCTCGGTGCGAATGGCAGGCTAAATGTTTGTTTGTTCGCTTTCTATGCCTACTACTTGATAGAAAAATTCGTTAGAATTTACTTTGCTGTACCATCTGCATGGGTTTAGGTTGTATGTAAGTTTTGTTTCATTGCAACTGCTGACGTTTGATGCATTCCAGTGATGTCTTGATAACCTCGAAGATGGTCTAGATCAGTTTCACCCAATACTCTTCTTGTATATGGTTCCAACAATGCCTTCACTCATAGTAGTTTGGAGAAAATCTAGGCGTGGCTTCCATCCTAAAACAGTCCCGGATGCTGACACTTGCCATAGCTGTATGCTGTCTGTTTGCAATCCATTTTGGATTACGCGTGTCATGGTATCGATATTTCTGCGCATATCTCGTTTATAACGTGCACGCTGTGGCGGCATCTTGTTGCTTCCTGCTGCAATTTTGTGCCGTCACTTCTGGTTCCGACCGCCAGGTGCATTTTACCTCATCCCTCCCTCCCAGGTAAATTCCATCATGGAGCATAATTTCAACGAGCATCTAGGTTAGGCTCCGAAACCCCCCCCCCACTCGTTCCCCCTATTCCGAGAGAAAACAGTTTAGAATTATTGTCAGGAAATTTTATTCCAGAAATGCAGCCATTAATAATCCTACATAAAAATCGTTAAATTACTAAACATCGTTGTTCTACACTGGTCATTTACGACACTTCTTTAAGATACTAGAGTGGGAAAAAATATTGAAGATTAAATAGCTCCGTAAATATACAAGTATATAATTGATTGTTGGGTATCTTAAATAATTTTATGAAATAGTAGCTGAACTCGAGGAACGCATTCATATCGTTTTATTTTCCACTGTTCTTGAAGGAATTATTAACTTTTTATTTAGATCCTTCCCTTTATCCCTTACAACAGTAATTTCGTACATTTCTGGCTATTCCTAACTACGGATGAAACGTCCCAGATATTCATGGAAAAGGATGTGAAATATCGACGGAAGATTTGAGTTCTTTAACTTTATGAAACAATCAACTGTCGGTTCGAGTAATTTTTTATATAATTATAGTAGGTTAAATCTTAAAAATGTTCACCTTCTTTTTGTTTACATAATTATTTAGTGAAATAAAAGGTCCATGGTCTTCATATAATAAAGAAATCCTAACCTATATGAAAATGAGATGTAGCTGATGGATATAAAGAGTTTTCGTCATCAGGCCACCAAGTTAAGCATTTTAGAAAAGCCGCATAGTCTCGATGGCCGCGCATACAATGCTAACGAAATAAAACAAAACTTATTTTTTTAAAATGAAGGTCATTAAGCTAATTTGCCATTGATATTGCAATCGTATCGCAGTGTTTTAAGCAGAGTTGATTCTATTTTGTTTTTCTGCATCTTCCGTTTTCTTAGATGCTAAATGATGACCATTTATACCACTAGACTATCTTGTGAGAGCAAAACAAGCTAACGTAAGGCAACGCCATTAACTAACCCATTTGAATAAGGGAAGGTGGTAGAAGAGGTAATGGAGCGGAAAGGCTTCCTGCACTCATTGAGGGCCATTTCCCGTCCCATAACTGAGTAAAGCAAAGGGGGCAAATTTTCTCGATGTTCCTGCAAATCACCTTTGTGTACTGAGCGACCAACTGCGTGGTAAGCAAGAACAGATAATTGCGTCATAAGCAACATTTTGCGTTTGAAATACACAATCCATTTTTCTTGACCTTGTAGGTTCATAATTGGTAGAACAATAGTTCTATCATATCTCTTACGTTAGTACATACACTTCGGATATAAACATATACATATTTTCATAGATTTAGTGGTAAATGATATTCGTAACATAAATAAATAAAACAACAATGACACTTTTTACTTTTTCTAAATGTACTATGCACATAGTGTATAGAGAAGGTATCATCCAAAAATTCGCTGCTGAGATTTCACCGGCAACAGATGTTTTTGGGTCTCCTGTATCCAAAAAGCATTTTTAGAAAAAGGTCCGTGTGTGTCCAGGTGTCATGTGTCCGTGAACATGATACTTCAAAAAAGAAGAGCCGGTAAAATACCAAATTTGGTATTTAAGTTTAGTATCTTCCAAGGATTCAACACGAAGATTTTGAGAAAAATCTCCCCACCGCAAACTACTCCTTACATGTAAAAGATTTAGAAAATTTTGATTTTCTCTAAAATGGCTGTAACGATTTTGATTAAAATACCGCATATTAAAGATATTTATATGGCAAATAAAATGTATATCTTGAATATTCTGGGAATAGTCTCTAAAGACCTCTTTATTCTGAATGAATTTTGCTGACTTTTGTGAAACTGGTAAACCGTAAGAGACAGACAAAAACTTACTACACAAAAAATGTAGATCACGTAAAGGCACACAATTTATGTCATATAAGTTTTTGTTCGTGGAATTGACCATTTCTAAAATATTCCTTATTATTTGTTTCAGATTTAAAATGCTTAAAGCGTTTCTTACATGAAAAGTTGTAAATTTCTCTCTCTGCATAGAAATGGATTTCAAACACATGGCAACCAGCTTTTAAAAGATTTGACTGTAACTTTAGCCTAGTTTTTTGCCTTATTTCCCTTCTACTTACAAGGACGCAAGTACTTAAGACAATTTTTATTAATGATTATCACAAAGTAGTTAGAAGAATATGCTTTTTAACAATCATTTGTTACAGCGATGTAGAGAAAGCATATGAATGGAACACATCAGATATTTCACAACTAGAAATACCGGTTTTTACTAGGGTTTCCTAGTGCTCATATCTGACTAACGACGAAAGTTACACTAAACATAGACCCTATAGACTTAATATATATAATTATAGCTTGTGCTTCACGTATTACGTTTGCAACATCAGTATCCACCTCACACGATGCCGTATTTATTATTAACGGGCGTTAAACAATATTAAAAGAAATCTCTACAACTCTGCAACAAATTATTGTTAAAAAGCTTATTTTTCTACTTACTTCATGCTAATCGAGAAAAAGTTATTAGCCAAAAGCTGGTTGCTATGTGATTGAAGTTCCTTTGTTTGTATGGACAGGGGTTACAAATTCCAGTATGAGAAAAGTATAAATTTTATAGCGGAAATCAATAACAAGGAATATCTAAAAACGATCAACTCCATGAAAAAAATGTATATAACATAAATTGGATGTTTTAATGAGCTATACATTTTCTATTCAGTACGTTTTTGTTTTTCTCTTATGGTTTACCATTCAACCAAAATAAATGTCTTCAGTGGGTATTCCCAGAAAATTCAAGGTAATAATTTTATTTGTCATGTAAATATCTTTAATATACCACATTTTAATCAAATTCGTTATAGCCATTTTTGAGCAAATCATCATTTTCGAAAATGTTTGCATGTAAAGAGTAGTTGGGGCGAGGGGGATTTTCTTGAAAATCTTCGTGTTGCATCCTAAGATGCTGAACTTAAATACCAAGTTTGGTATTTCCGGATTTTTTGTTTTTGAGCTCTACTGCGCGCGCACGCACACACACACATGTAACTTTTTCTAAATATTTTTTTTTATTCAGGGGGTCCCAAAACATGTTTTCCGGTGAAATCTCGGTATCGAATTTTTGGATGCAATACCTTGTCTATACACTATGTACATAGTATGTGTAGAGAAAGTAAAAATCTGATATTACTTTCTCAGCCCACAATTATGCCTTTGATATGAAAGCAAATTGTTTTATGTCGGTAGTAGAAAACTTTGTCAAGTTTATTTCAATACGTATTTCTTATTGCTGCAGTCGTACAATTTAAAATCCAGTGGCGTTGATGCCAATGTTTAGATACGCCACTGCTGTTCTACCGATAGGACCAGTGGAAATCTATCCGCGAGTATTGTGGTCTTAGAGGCTGGAGACAAGAATTTTGCGCCATTCTATTTTCACTACTCATCCTATAAGTCCCCATCATTTGGAGAATCCAAACAAAGAAAAAGACCCCGATATATAATTGGTAAGCCAGTATGTATCATTTATAGATAATTAACTGCCTTTGATAAGTATTGCCCGTAGCAACACACAGTGTATAGCTAGAAGAACATGTTAATTGGCCAATAAAATTTGTTGTTTAACTGTTCGCTAGGAGTCTGATAATTATCACCATATTCCTTTGGCTACTGTATGTAGAACATCTACAACAAATAACCTGAGAAGAGAGAAGTGATTGAGTAGTAGGATAGCATTGAAAATAACAGAATTGTTGTGTGAGTAAACTGACGTTGAGAAACACAATTAATCACTAAGACAAATCTGGTGTGTTCCATTCACATGACTTTCTCTATATCTCTATAACAGGTTATTGGTATGAAGCTTATTCTTATACCTACTTCATGTTAATCGAGATAAACTATAGTAGAATGGTCTTATACTTGTTTCCTTGTAACAGAACGAAAATAGCGAATACGCTAAGTAAAAGCTGGTTGCCATGTGATCAAAATTCGTTTCTTTGTATGGTCAGGAGTTGACAAAATCCAGTATGAGAAAAGCTTAAGTATTTTAAAACTGAAAGCAATAACAAGGAATATCTTGTAAATGGTCAACCTCTCGAAAAAATATATATCACATAAACTGTGTTTTTATTGATATTTACATTATTTGTGCATTACTATATGTACTTCTCATATATCTTACGATTTACCAATTATGCAAAAGTTATCCGGAATAAAGTCTGTAATGGGCTATTTCCAGAAAATTCAAGATATACAATTGCAATTTAAATATCTTTAATATACGGTATTTTAATCAAAATCATTTGCAAAGTTTGAGAAAACGAAAATTTTCAAAATGTTTTCCCTGTAAAGGGTAGTTTTGGGCGCGGGGTTTTTGTTGAAAATCTTTATGTCGCATCCTTGGAAGATGATAAACTAAAATACCAAATTTTGTATTTTACCCACGTTTCGTGTTCACAGACACCGACTAGCGGATACATTGATACACGTAAACACACACACACATACACACACACACACACACGGATCTTGTTCCAAGAATGCTTTTTACTTTCTCTATACGCACTATGTACATAGTGTATAAAGAAAGTATTGCACTCCACATAAAAATTCGATACTGAGATTTCACCGGAAATATATGTTTTAGGGTCCCCAATATCCAAAAAAACATTTTCACAAAAAGGTCCGTGTGTGTGTGTGTGTCCGTGTGTCTGTGAACACGATAACTCAAAAACTAAAAGTCGGTAAAATACCAAACTTGGTATTTAAGTTTAGTATCTTCCAGGGATGCGACACGGAGATTTTGAGAGAAATCCCTCACCCCCAACTACCCTTTAAATGGACTTTTTTCGAAAATTTTGATTTTCTCAAAAATGGCTCTAACGATTTTGATTAAAATTTCGTATATTAACGATATTTACCTGACAAATAAAATGTATATCTTGAATTTTCTGGGAATAGCCTCTGAAGAGTAGTTTACTCTGGATGAATTTTACAGAATTTTGAATAAATGCTAAACCGTAAGAGATGGACAAAAACTTACAACACAAAAAATGTAGAGCACATTAAAACACACAGTTTATGCTACATACTTTTTTTTCGTGGAGTTCTTCGTTTTTGAGACATTCCTTATTTTTTGTTTCTGCTATGAAAAACGTATACATTTCTCATACAGGAACTTGTCAACTCCTATCCAAATAAACAAAGGAACTTCATTGACATAGCAACCAGCTTTTGAGTATCACTTTAACCTATGGTACTCACTTATTTCGGTTCTACTTACAAGGAAGCGAGTAATAAGACTATTTCTGCTAATTTTTTCTGATTATCATGAAGTAAATAGAAGTATAAGCTTTTTAAGAATAATTTGTTGCAGGGATATAGAGAAAGTCATGTGAATGGTACACATCAGATGTTCTGATACAAGGATCCTTAAACGTGATTTTCCGGTGAGATCTCGCTGTCGAATAATTCGGTGGAATGCAATACCTCCTCCGCCCATGTTCTATGTACTAAGTAGAGAAAATAGAATACATTGTTTTGAATTCACTGTACTAATTGCGCAATGCTATCTTAGATGCGTCGCCAAATTGGTTTCTAAGCCAATCTTTACATTGCTTAGACGTTAAAATGTAAAATGTTAGAATGCTATCTTGGGAAACGGATATAAATACAGTTTTTAATACGCACTGTAGCCACCCCCGTAGCTTACTAATTGGTTATGTACATTCCATCCAAAAATTCTATACCGAGGACCCTGAATAAAAGAAAAATATTATAAAAAGGTCAGTGCCTGTAAGGTATGTGTGTGTGGTGTGTGTGTGTGTGTGTGTGTGTGTGTGTGTGTGTGGGCAGCATACCTCAAAAAAGAAAAGACAGTTAAATATAATATTTGGTATTTAAGCTAAGTATCTTCAAAGGATGCGACACAAAGATATTCAAGAAAATTTCGCCATACAAAACTACACTTTACATAGAAAATGCTCTAAAAATTTTGTTTTCCTTAAAACTGTCCAACGATTTTGTTTAAAATATCTTATATTATAAATATTTCAATGGCAAATAAAATATATATCTTAAATTTTCTGGAAAACCCTCTGAAAATCTCTATTTTGGATGTATTATGCATAACTGGTACACGATAAGAGATATATAAAAACTTATAACACAAAACTATAGATCTCGTTAAAACAGTTTACGTCATATATCTGCATTTTTGGTAGAGTTAATCGTTTCCGAAATGTTCCTCTTTATTGGTTTCAATTTTAGGTACCTAAGCGTTTCTAAAAAAGGAGATCATCTTTTGTTTCATCTCTTTTGTTTACTCCTAGTCATGCAAACCGAAAACCGAATTTCAATTGTTTCACCTAACGACCGGAATTGACTTTCGCTTTAGCTCAGTTTATTACTTATATCTTAGAAGGAACTAATATAACCATATTTGTTAATGTGTATGTTTATTACCACGATGTAGATAAAGGAATAATCCTTTTAGCAATAGTTTGTAGAGAAAATCATGTGAACGGAACACATCAGATTTTTATAGATACATCGAAAACGTCAACTAGAGAACAGTGAAAGCACGTGGGGGTGACCCAATTTGGTTGCTGGTTTCCTTGAGCTCCGTGTAAATGAGAACCGAATACGTCCATCTTCATCAGTAGTCTCCGCTCAATACATTTGTACAACAAACTTTCTGTTATTCTCGCGTCCCAACTCTCTCTATGTTAGGAAATTGTAGCTCACATTCAAGACGATTTTAAACCGGATAACGCCATCCCGAAGGATGCTTATACACTTAGCTTTTGATCATTATATATTGGTTTTCCATGTGAGTGTATTATTGTTCTTATGGTTGTATATGTTCACATGTTTACAAAGAAAAGAGTGTTCACAATAAAAAATAAATTCAGATATCCACATTCAATGAAAGTGCAATCAGAAATGAATTTGTAGCTGTAACCTTTATTCAAGATCAGTGATGTGGAGCAAATGACGGGAGTGTGGAGGTATGTAAGACACATTGCTCGCGGAGGTATGTAAGACACATTCATGCGCATGCAGTCACAAACAAACCTTTCTAATGTTTGATTAGTTTGGGAAAGGCATTGTGATCAGCAGTCAGAGTGCGTGAATGAGTGTGTCTCTTTATACAAAGCGAAGGAGGGAGTGAAACATCTGATGTCAATAACTCAATAGTTTGGGTTTCGCTGTTCAGGATTAGTTTCTTCTCCCCGTTTTGAAGTATAGAAGAAAAATCTGATTGTGTCTGTAGTTGAGTGGCTAGTCTATGGCGTCTCAACCCAGAGGGCCTGGTATCGAATCTGGATGGGGTGGTGGGGTGGCGCAACTTTCTCTTCAGAAGAATCATTCCCAAGATTTCTGCAGAGTCTGAAATTATGAAGGTAGAAATAACTATGAAGGTTCTTTCTAATGAAAATCAGCAAAAAGCTACACTTAGAAAACCAATACTCAACAAGTCATTTGCTTTTAAAGTGAAGGCTCCAATGACTATAGAAGTTAAAGGGGGATACACAAATTAAACAATAGGAAACACATTACAAAATGCGAATTTAATCAAGCTAGCAAGTCCTTTAGCAATAGTGTAATAGCAATGATTACGAAAGTTAAACATTTATTGTATACTTTGAGATTCACTCGCATTTCCTGCACACTTAATGCCTAAATAATAATGCACATTAAAATAAACCAACATTGCTTTTTTTAGGGTGAAAACTTGCCATACCTTCTTCCTTCCAAGAATCACATCATGGTTTTCGCCTAGAAGTAACCCTCTATCACATTAATAAAGCAATAAACCGTTACGTTTAAAAGAGAAAACCTCTGCACCTAACAATTCTAAAGGTAAGCCATTTTGTGCTACCTCAGAGTACCTAAATAGCTTTGAGTTTGCGCTGATTTACCAGTATCACTGCCTCATTCTAACTTTCTCTGCTACTTATCTATGATAATTAAAAGAATTGTTGCATTCCGTATTCAAAATTCATTACAGATTCACCGTAAATATACACTTTAAGGTCTATTGGATAAATAAATAAATAAATAAAATTAATTTTTAGGAAAAGTTGTGTTACAGTAAACTGCATACCCAAAATCTAAAAGACGATTAAATGCCATCATTTTTAAATTTAGCATCTTACAAGGGTGCGATACAACGATTTTCAAGGTACATTTTGTTTAAATAACTTACGTTTAAAATTGATTTTTTTCTGGAAATAGACTGTGAAGTCCTCTTTATTCTTAATGATGTTTGTGCAATTGGTAAATGGAAGAGAGAGACAATATATTACTATACAAAAAGTGAATCTGTTATTACGACTACGTATTATGATCCGTATTAGCAACCATCTTCTTATCATCACTGCGAATTCGTCGACTTTTGAAGGCCTAGGCTGTTCAAGAGATCCATGAGCCCATGGACTTTTATTTTCAGGACAAAATAAATCCAAGATTCATTACCAGTAATAATATTTCAATGGAAATTTAAATTTGGAATTTGTTCAGAGTTTAGCAACGCCAATCAATGCATTTTTGTATTCGATTCAATTTATGTGGAATCCTTTGACAGCGAAGTTTTCTCACGAATACTATTTATGTAGAATGTTTTGGATTTTATTCATACCAATGTTTAATGCCGACCAAATAGATTCATAAAATGTGTGTAGATCTTCTTCAACCATTGTTGGAACAGCGGCAATGGTTTCATCAGTAACTGCAGTTCTTGGGCTGCTTCACAAATGCTTCATTACGAAATAAGAAGAAAACAGATCTGTTTTGAATTCTGTACTAATTATAAATTGTTGCCAAATGCGTTTCTTCACATTTAGAGGATAATGGTGATATAAAATCGTAAAAAAAAATTATTGCCCTGAAAAGTGCTGCAGTCAAATTCATTTAGGAGTGAACACAAAATCTTTAAATGATGACAATTAGCAAATTATTAGTGAAAATCGAATAAACTATATGCCAATCAACTTGAAAAAAATTACAAAGTGGCTCCCAGATATAAACAAATTTCGTTTGTTTCGTCTTCGTACGTTTGAGTTAATGTACACAGTGGGCGAATAGTCCCTACCCCTATCAAATAATAAATCAACTGTTAGGTATTAAAATAACATTATTTTCAACTTTTTCACTTTTTCACATTCACACAGTTGGATTCGGCGCCAAGCTTGTTTATTCATCCTCATCAACATATCTGGTGTGACTGGTGTAAAGGCAGCACGAACTGCTTCCTTCAGGTCATCATTTGTGGTGTACCGATGTTTCTGCACCTCTTCTTTAATAATACCCCAGAATGCATTGTCCGGTGTGGTAAGATCAGGGTTTCTTGGAGGCCAAGGCAATGGGGCAGGAGCATTAACTGCTCCTCGACCAATTCAGCGGTTTGGAAAGAACTTGGTTAAGGCACCTTCGAACCGACAATGCAAAAGGTGGTGTAGCACCGTCCTGTTGTAAGTAACGGTTTCCGTTAGTCCTCTGGCTCTCAGCTGAGGGAACAACCACTCATTCAGCATCCTCAGATAAGTTTCCTGATTTACAGACCCATCAAAAAATACAGGCCAAATATTTTACCGGTCATTCCTGCGAAATCATCACATGTGATGGATTGTTCTAGATTTCTTCATAAACGTGCACTCTGAGGTATTATTAAAGAAGAGGTGCGGAAACATCGGCACACCACAAATGATGACCTGAAGGAAGCAGTTGGTGCTGCCTTTACAACAGTCACACCAGATATGTTGATGAGGATGAATAAACAAACTTGGCGCCGAATCCAACTGTGCGTTCATACTGTTGGGTTACACACACATGTTTTGGAACCCTAATCATGTAAACATTGTGAAATGTGAAAACGTTGAGAATAATAATGTTATTTTAATACCTAATACTTGATTTATTCTTTACCCCAGTGTGTAGGGACTTTTCGCCCACCCTGTAGAACAACATTATCTATTTTTCTAAGACATCATGTTCATAACAGTTCCTTGTTCCGAACATTTTTAAATTCACATTAGGAATAAAACAAGAAGTCCTTTGTCATTGAATTTAGAAAACGTATTCTACTTTCCTTAATTTCTTTGCGTGTTCACTCAAATTCGGAATTGTGGTGATCAAACTTCCTCTACTCCGCTAAATTGTCACGCACAGAAAGAATGAAAGCTTCAGGCCCGAACTTAGTTAATTTCCTACTAGGCAATCTATCTCTCACATGTTGGGGATCGAGATTAGCTCGGCGGAAATAAGGATGAGCACATCAAGAGCGGAAATAATTAAGTGATCGATCCTATGTAAATTGCTTCTCCCTCTTTCTAGAAAGCGAGAACTTCTGAAAAATATGGTACTTGAGAGATAAGGCCTTTTGGCGCTATGAATCTCACATATGTTTTATGGAGATTCAATAACGGTTAAAAACTATTAAGTGTGTTTAAGTGTTGGGAAGTGATACTCATGAATGCAGGAAATATTTCCCCTGCATTACCGATTTTTATCACATTCACTTACTCAAATTACTTTTCACTTTACGTTTGCAAATACTGCTTTAGAGCTAGACATACCAAATTAGTGCGAAATAGGAGATGTCAAGAATCTATTTATAGTGCCAAAAACAAGTTGTGTGTGAGTGATTTTGTTGTTGTTGTACATTCTTTACACGTACTATGTATGTAAATAGTGTATAGAGAAGACATTGTGATGCACACAAAAATTCGATACCGAGATTCCACTAGAAATAGACGTTTTAAGATCCCCTGTATTTAAAAAAAAAGTATTTTCAGAAAAATGCGCGTGTGTGTCAGTGTGTCCGTATGTTTGTGAACACTCAAAAACGAACAGTTGGTAAAATACCAAACTTGGAATTTAAGTTTAGTATCTTTAAGGGATGCGACACGAAGATTTTGAGCAAAATCCATCCATCCAAAACTAACCTTTACCTGGAAAGAGTTTAGAAAATTTTGATTTTCTCAAAAACGGTTATAATAGTTTTGTTTAAAATACCGTATATTAAAGATCTTTATATTGCAAATAAAATGCATATCTTGAAATTTCTGGGAGTAGCCTCTAAAGATTTCTTTATTCTGAATGAATTTTGCGTAACTGGTAAATCCAAAGAGATTGACAAACACTTACTGCACAACAAATGTAAATCACGTTCAACACACACAATTTATGTTATATGCATTTTTTCCTGGAGTTGACTGTTTTTAAGATATTCCTTATTATTATTTTTTTATTAATATTTAATTTTAATCGCTTTGACTCGTAAGAGTCTTATCGCGACTGGAACACTGATACATTGTGATAACAATAATTATTACAGGATGGTTATGAAGATACATTGGAATATAATACAAACTGTGCTAATTAACAGGTAACAATGAATACAAAATTACTTCTTATGAAGTTAATATAGAGTAAACTGTACAGATATATTTAATTTTAATGATCTATAATATATTACTAACATTTTTGTGAACGAAAGCAAATAAAAGCTGTGTTAATGTATATTACAATTTTAGATTAAACTGTAGATATTGATAGCTTTTAAGAACATAACATTTTTGTACATGGTTTCATTATTTAGTAGATACTTTTATATCACCAGTGATTTTGTACTTTTTCCTTTGGGGATCATAACGGCGGCATTCTAAAAGTATGTGAGACACTGTCTGTGGAGTATTGCAAATTGTACACTGAGGTTGGGCATCTCTGGTGATCAAGAAGGCATGAGTCATTGTTGTGTGGCCAGTTCTCAGATGAATGATAATGGTTTGATGGTTCCTATTTAGGTTTTTAAAACAGCAAACAGCAGTGGAGGATCCACTGAGTGCAGTTTAGTTCCTTGATGTTGAGACCACTGAGTTTTCCAGGCATTGTTGATTTTAGTACGGGTATAAATGGAGAAGTTTGAATGGTGCACTGGAATGTCAGAGTTACACACAGGCTTCCGAAGAGCAGGTTTGGGTGCTTTCTCGTTGCCGGCAATTTGTTAATGAGAAGGAACCCAACAAAGGATCAGATTCAAAATCTTCTCGGGCTTCTAGCCAGGTAAAAACGAATTAATACGTCGCCAGGAAAGCTTCAGTTCTTACTTTAAAGGATCAGATGTTTTCCTTGTTCTAAAGCCTGATTATAGGAAATTTGAACATTTTGGGTAAGCTGGTTGTCTGTATAAATATTTTGAGTTGCCATTAGGGCCGATTTAGAATCTGAAAAGATTATGAATGACTGATTCTTAAAGTCTGTTATACACGAGAAGGCTTCTTTTATAGCGTATAGTTCACTGGAAAATGTAGAGAAACAGTCAGGAATTTTTATCATCTGAACTTGATTTGGTAGGCTTATTGCACATCCTACGCCATATTCCTTATTATTGATTTCAGTTTTAAAATACTTATTGCATTTTACTTTCTCTGCACGTACTATGTGCATAGTATATAGAGAAAGCATTGTAATGCTCCCAAAAAATCGATACCGAGATTTCACCACTGAATTAAAAAAAAAAAAAATTAGAAACAGGTCCGCGCGCGCGTGTGTGTGTGAGAGTATGTGTGTGTGTGTGTGTGCGTGTGTGTGTGGACAGCTTAGCTCAAAACGAAAAGGCCGTTAAATACCAAACTTGGTATTTAAGTTTGGTATCTTCCAAGGATGCGACATGAAGATTTTCAATAAAAATCCCTCCACTTCAACTACCCTTTACGTGGAAAAAATTTCGAAAATGTTCATTTTCTCAAGAATGTCTCTAATGATTTTGGTTAAAAAGTCTTATATTTCAGATATTTAAATGACAAATAAAATGTATATCTTGAATTTTCTGGGAATAGCCTCAGAACACTTCTTTATTCTGGATGATTTTTACTGAATTTTGAGGCCACGCAAAGAAACGAATTTCAATCACATTTTAAAACATTTGACTATCGGTTTAGCCTAGTGTATTCCCTATTTCCCTCCTACATATAAAGAACTAAGTAAGAAAACCATTTCTGGAATGTTTATCTTGATTAGCAAGATGTAGATGAAAGAATAACCCTTTATAAGAATGTTTCATTAGCAGAACAGATAGAGAAAGTTATATAGAAGGAGTAGTTCAGATGTGTCTTAAAATACTCTCTTTCGGTATTTCAAAGCTTTATTTCGGTAAATATCGATATTCAACTTTTGTGTTCAAATATAATACTTCAGCCTATAATAAGGGTGCGCTAAAGGAAAATAATAGGCAATGTGCTTAAACAAAGACTGGCTAACCTTATTTGTGAACCTGGTTATACATGAATTTAGGGCTTTTAGTTCAAAACAAATTAACTCTTCAAAATATATTAATTATAAAAGGGTTCGGTTGAGGCCTCCTTGATTATTGATGCAAATATGCAAATATTGATGAACAAAACGTAACCGTTGTGACGTAGACTGGAAGGAAGTTGTGCCTCTTATCAGGTAAAGAGACTTGCTTCCGAATGTCAGTTACAAAACAATGATGTAAGACATCCCTGTTCCAAGTAAGTTGAGTTTCTCCTTCCGAAATGTGCAAGTCTTGTCTCATCACAATCTTGATTGAAAGGTGAAGTAGGCGCAAACATGTGACAGTAACATTTTGAAGGCAAACTTGAGGCGGCAAAATGCCATTCTCCAAGAAGTTACATTTCCTTAGTGCTGTCATACCGGAATTTCTGCTGAATTCGAAATAAAATAAGTTTAATAATGAGAACTTTATCAATAGGATTTGCTTATTTAGGTTTTTTCATTCATTAGCTCATGGTTTATTTAAGGATTATTGTTTATAGGTATAGGGATGGCGTTAAAACATTTTCAGGATATTCGTTTTATAGAAAATTTAAATCGCACAAATGAAACGCAATGAAAATAACACAACATAAAGTGATAGTGACCTCTGCGTTAACATATCCATTCTCTAATAAGAGAGACAAATATTCTATTTTACATTTTTTCATTATTGAATAGGATAACAATTTGATTGATCGTTATATGTGTATGCAATTAATGCAATCAAGATACGTGTTATTTACAAATTATTGTTTTGGCATACAAGGTTAATAACTTGGAAAGATAGAGTCAGACTGTGGTTCAAATCCCGGCTAAGGTATTGGATTTTTCAATGTGACTCTAACCATCTAACTCCTGTCTTACATGGCTTGTATGAAAAAAAATTAAATCAGATAGTAACTTGTTTATAAAAAACCTGAAATGTCGTCGTTATGTAACGTTCTTTATCCATTTTCTTCAAACTATTCCTATAATTATTTATTCTCCTAACTTCTTCGAGACAAACTTTTGCTAAAATGTTTTCATTACATATTTGTTGTGGATAGAAAATGAGTATATCAGACTTAAACGATACTCAAGGACTTAAAAGGGGGATCTTATGTAATGACTGAAATCGTACACCCCATACATTACCACGAGAGAGTGAGAGAGAGGGAGAGAGACAGTCACACATATGCATATTGAAGTAGTACTTGAACATATTTTAATATTCAAAGCAATGACGCAAAGTATCCCAGAAACAGGAAACGCTACAAAAATTGAATGTGTTACATTCATAGGACTTTCTTTATCCAAGTCGTATGGTGGATTCTATTCTTATATATATTTCACGAAAATCGAGATAAACATTTGCGGAAATGCTTTTATTGCATGTTTTCAGGTAGATGCAATGTGAATAGGGAAATACAGTATGCTTAAGCTGATCGCCATGTGTTGGAATTGAAATGATGGTATCTTTACTTGATCATAAGAAATGAAACCGACTTTTCACTAGAGTAAAATATAAGTATGGGAAAATGAAACGAATAAGCAAAAAAAAAAAAAAAAAAAAAAAAAAAAAATCTCGAAATGATCACATGAATTATGATTTCAACAAGCTCTACAAAGTTATCCCTGTCTTAGGTTTACCAGTTTTACAAAACTCGTTGAAAATGAAGGGGACTTCAGAAGCTATTTCGAGAAAATTAAATTTACACATTTATGCTATGAGAACGGCTTAAACAAATGGGTTTTATAAAAATCATTAGAGAATTTTCTTTCATCTTAAGTGTAGGTTGAGTTGGGGGAGGGTGTATTTTCTTAAAAAACATTTTGCCGCATCCTTGGAAGATGTTGAAGTTACCTATATATAAAGTTTGGTATTTAACTGACTTTTTGATTTTCATTAATGCTGTTCACAGATACCAACATACGCCTAGAATCTGTTTATATATGTAATCTTTTTTTTTAGTAAAGGGACCTAAAACATATTTCTGTTGAAATCTCTATATCGAACATTTAAATTGAATAAAATACCTTCTCTAACTACTATGTGCATTGTACGTGGTAGAAAAGGGAAAATGACCACTGAAAATATGTATTTACAGCAAAATCTCGGTATGGAATTTTTTGAATGATATTCAGCGTAGTTTGGAGTGATTTTCTTGGAATTGGATTGAAATGTATACAATACCTCCGCTATCTACAAGGTATGTAGGCATTACAGTGACTTTCAAATGTTTGTCCTTGAGCGCCACCAGGCCGGCAGCCAATCGGAGTGTTGTTGTGTAGACATTGCATTCACGCTTAACTGGGGAGTGACGCGCTAAATGTCTCATAAATACTATTTGCTTTAAGAAAAAATATTCAAAATTTGCAAAAAATAATTAAAGAGGAAGATAGGAGTAATGTTGGTAGCAGAACCGTAAAACCCAGATATGTTTAACTCAAATGGTTTTCATAATACACATGAGTAAACATTATGTCACAGACTGATTTGCGTGCTCAGCGTGCGAGTGAGAGGGAAATATGAAAATAGTCGGGGTAGCGACCTGGCAACGCAGAGCACGATAACGTATCTCATTCGCTGCAGAGTAGAATTCTTCGCATTTGAAAAACATTAGAGAAAAGTTGTTTCCCAAAGATACCCATATGATCTGATCGACCTTCGGGGATTGTCTCGTTCCAGCGAAAATTGGAGCCATTTCTGAGGTGCAGGCACACAGGGGCGATGACAGAGTGATGCTGAGGATGGCGGTTGTCTCCTTCATTCTGCACCTAATTAGTACTTAACCGTAAGAGATAGAAAAAAAATCTTGCTACATCAACATTTTAGACTCACTAAGAATTCACAATTAGAGATATTCCTTGTTACTGGTTTGAATTTTCCAATTCTTATACTATTCTGCTATGCGAGGTTGTTCTGTTTCTCTCTTTCAGGTCATGCAAAGTAAAAGAATTACAAATCCATCGCACAGCAACTCGCTTATAAAATATGTGATTATGGCTTCGTCTATTGTTTTCTCATAATCTCTTTGTGCTTACAAGAATATGCAATAAGATTCTCCCTGCAAATATTTATCTTGACTAACATGTAGAAGAATACCATTTACAAGGATAGTCTGTATAGGGGTGGGTAGAGAAAGTCATGTGAGTGACCCACATAAGATTTTGCTTCCATTCTAAGAACCCAAACGTTACTAGGAACCATTCATTACCTGTATGTGCTTCTGCAGCTAGATAATAACTTGGGAGTTGCCAAGCCTCTTTCTCTCTGCCGCCCTGCCCAGGACTGAGCCCTTATCCAATATCAGTAATTTTATTCTCGGATGCCCGGCTGAGGCGGTAAGTCAATTAACCAGAGTCCTTCTGTTGAAAGACCACGGTTAGCGGACAGAGACTTCACGCTAATACGCATGTGCCATATCCTCGCGTTGCCAGGCTACGACGGCAGAACAGATGAACATTGACTGATTGGGTTTTGTTCCGTGAATGGCCACACGACCTCCATCGTGAAAAACAAACTTCAATTCCTTTATTTACCTCGCCAGATGAAAATACGGATGGCAAACCTGGCGTGTGTCACGAACAGCGAACTAATTTACAAGAGTCCTCACAATCTTATTAACAATGTAATCGCCATTATAAACGTAACATAACGTAACTACGCAACAATTATCCTTGTTAATTTTACTACAAATGTTTTAACAGTGCATTTGAATATAACGTTTATAAAAATAAAAAACCCGTAAATATCATTACATAGTATACATATCTACATTTTACTGGGCATTTATGAGAAATATTTTTAAAAATCTGTTGTGCCATTTATATGACTTTTTTACTTTCTCTATACGTACTATGTACATAGTGTATAGAGAAGCTATTGCACTCCACCAAAAAATTCGATACCGAGATTTCACCGGAAATATATACTTTAGGGTCCCCTGTATCCAAAAAAAAAAATATTTTCAGAAAAAAGTCCGTGTGTGTATGTGTCCGTGTGCTTGTGAACAATTTTTGAGAAAAATCCTCCCACCCCAAACTACCCTTTACATAAAACTTTTTTTCGAAAATTTTGATTTTCTAAAAAATGGCTCTAACGATTTTGATTAAAATATCGTATGTTAAAGATATTTACCTGACAAATAAAATGTATATCTTGAATTTTCTGGGAACAGCCTCTGAAGACTGCTTTATTCTGGGTCAATTTTACGGAATTTTGCATAACTGCTATACCGTAAGAGATGGACAAAAACTTACCACAAAACAAACGTAGAGCACTTTAAAACACACAATTTATGATATATACATTTTTTTTCGTGGAGGCGATTGTTTTTGAGATATTCCTTGTTTTTGGTTTCAGCTATAAAAACTTATACTTTTCTCATACAGGACTTTGTGAACTCGTGTCCATACAAACAAAGGGACTTCAGTCACATAGCAACCAGCCTTTAACTTAGGGTACTTTCTTATTTCGTTTCTACTTACAAGGAAGCAAGTAATAAGACTATTTCTGCTAATTTTTTCTCGATGAGCAGGAAGTAAATAGAAGCATAAGCTTTTTAAAAATAATGTAATGCAGAGATATAGAGAAAGTCATGCGAGTGTAACACATCAGATTTTTTCTAATTGTTTTACAAACAATTTTAAATAAAAAGTATACATTAATCGAGATAAACATTAGCAGAAATTGTGCTTTAACTTGCTTCCTGGTAAGTAGAAGGGAAATAAAGTAATACTCTAATACTATCGAATTTTTGGTTGGAATACGATACCTTCTCTACACACTATATACATAGTACGTGTAGAGAAAGTAATGAAAGCAAGTACGAAAACTGTTTGGAAACTAACTGAAAAATGTTTAATGCACTTAGTTTCTAATTATAACTTTCTGTAGCTCCATGGATAGGGAAGGCATTGCATTCTACCCAAAAATTAGATTTTGATATTTCCCGGAAACATATGTTTTAGAGTCCACTGAGTCTGAAAAAAGAATTTTAGAAAAAGATCCATGTGTGTGCGTGACTGTGGACAGCATATTTCAAAAATAAAAAGACCGTTCACACATTTTCTGGGGTTGAAGTTCGGCAGGTTGCGGCAGCCACATGAAAGGTTTATCTTGGCGTCGTTGTCGATTGTCTGGTTCGCTGGTGGCTCGGGGGCGATAAGCAGGGGCTGAATGTTGTCCGAAGCGTTCCATCTGTAATCGTTGGGGGTCCCGTTCAGGCTCAGGCCTGTCATCAACAAAAAAAAAAAAAAAATGTAAATGGCGTGTTACTTATGGACGCTCTTTAACTGCTATGGTTCCCATTCAATACTGGGTGTGAAAGACCGCTAAATTTTGCTCAGAGGCCTCTCTATCAGGCTTGAGGTTCTTTTACGTGCCGTAAATCTACGACACGGGACCAACGGCTTTACTTCCCTTCCGAAGGAAGCCATGCTGAGGATTTTTACACCCGAAAAAATCCATCGTCCTCCGCCGGGTTTGAACCCACGACATTGGGTGTATGAAGTTAGCATGGTAACCATTACGCCACAGAGGGCGACTAAGCCTGACGTCATCCCTCATTCATCTCTCCCTGGGTTCACGTAAGGTACACAGAACCACGAAGCTCTCTATCCCAGTATCCTGCAGGTCCCATCCGTGGATAATCCTGTCGGTATGGTGTTCCCTTTACATCCCTGCTTGGCCAAACGTTTTGGCATTCGTGTTATGCGAGTCAAATAAAGACGGCTTATATATACTTGGTGTATATATTCTGAACATGGAACATAACTATCTTGTAGGGACTGTGAGACAGAGACGAGTCCCAGGACGCGTTCGGCGAGGAGGATCGATGTCTATCCATCATATCAAGTAAACTCCAGCGTTTCAACTCCAACAAGGCAGCAGGGTCTGACCTGCCTTCCATTTCGAAGGGCCGTGCTGATTCTAACCAAGGTGTACAATAGTGCCCCTGCTACTATGCGAATGGAGTGAAATCAGAGAGATATACATTTTGAAGCCTGGGAAAGAGCCAACCTAATTTAAATTATTTCCACTGAATTAAATATTTTTTTCATTTCCCAAACTATTGATCACTAGCCTCCTGTTGGTTCTCCCGAAAGTTTTCGAGAAGCTATCGCTCGCTCGCTTATCAGTTTTTTGCGAGTGATTTGGGCACTCCCCTCCTGAACTGTTGCTTCGCGTGTGGAGCCTTGGTATTCCACGAAGGGCAATCTGGACTTCGAGAAGGCATACACACCCTGGCATTTTACTTAGAGATCCCAGCCGTTATAGAATACCTAAAACCCTGATATTTATTATTTCAGTTACAGGAAACAAATCAATACAAATGTCAATAATTGGGGGAGCTGCCTAAGGCTCCACGCTCCTACATGGCGCAGAGCAGCACTTTAACAATAGCTTAATATACGCCGATCTCCTTTGCCGCGCTCGCTAAAGCACCTCGCTTTAGTGCTTCGTGGCGCAGGGGATCGTGGGTTCGAGTCCCACCTTGAGCATGGGTGTTTGTGTGTGTGAATATGTACATGTATGTGTATTTGTCATAAAACAGGAAACGTAAATTTAGGGGGAAAAAAAAACAGAGGAGTAAGAAAATGGAATGCAGTGCCAGAGTCCCGACCAGACTCCGGATATTTATTTTTTAACGAAAAAAGAAAAAACAATCTACTGCCAGTAAGAGCTCGCGTAGACCTTCAACCCCATACACAAACACTTCCGACTCCCCCCAAGAGTGGTGCAGGCGTTGGCAACTGTCCATCAATCCGAAGAAAAGTCACGTCATTCTTCTCACTAAAAGCCACTTTCCCGCTAACCTCCTCACCGTCACATATCTTAGGAGAGGGATTAAATAGACGAGCAATCCCCCTTATTGTACGTCTGTGAAATCTGGGATATGGCCGCAGTATCCAGGCTAATACTGCTACGGATAAAGAAAAGGGTACTTCGGGCCATATGTTCTGTATGCCGATCCTTCCCTGTGAAGGCTCTTCTCTTCCATACGTGGAGAATGAGATTATTCGCCGGGTTAGAACATTTGGACTCATTGCCACACTATCGGACGCCCTCGTTTGGACGCTTGGGATTATAACTGCAAAACACCTGACTTGAGGCGTCACCAACTTACCGAATCGCATGCAGGCACATTCGGTAAACTCGGAGCAATTACATCAGCAACTAAGGCTGAGCTCTAATAAAATGCATCCAAGAAATGATTGGACAGCAAAATTATGACAACAAAGCGGCGCAGGGGCGGGTTTTCTCCTGTTTCCTCCGCCATCGCATTCCACCGCTGCTACATCTTCAGTCCATGTGTTATCAGTGTCATCCTCTGCGGTGGCACAAGTAATAAAATCAGGCGTTAAACACTACCCAAAATTATAATAACAGCCCCCAATAAAATACATTTTTGGAACTACATAACCAGCAGTGCACAAGGGGTTTTGCATCTTGACCAAAACAAAAACCTGTTACCTCCTTTCACCGCTTCTACGCAGACGCATTCATAACCTCCAAATTCTGCCAGTACATGTTTAAGGTCTCGCAAGGACAGTTCCACGTTTAGCTCATTTTCGGGTTGCCTGACATGATGTCGTCGATTGCAAAACCGTTATGCTGGAATAAAACCTAACCACAAACTCGTTTTGATACTTTACTTTTTGCTGAGGATTAAGTAATTACTGCTAAATTAGAGTGAAATTACAAAGAACAGACTAAAAAGTTGCTCAAAAGTTGAATATTAAAATGTAACTTAAATTCTAAACTTTTAAAAAGTACAGCAAAGAATTGCATCACTTACTGGTAAATCTTAGCATGCGAGGTAAAATTTTAGATAAATTCTAATCATTCTCACTGTTATTTAACAACGATAACCTTGGCTATCAACAAACCTACCTTTAAATATAAATGCCTCCCTTCAGAACAAGAAGAAAGTCGCCTACCTTAATTTAATGAGACAAAATTGTACATTGCAAGAACACATAAAGAAAACCACTCGTACTGAAATGTTAGCATGCTATTGATGGTTATGTTACTGTAGCAAGTTAAGTAACATAGCAGCATTTGAAAGTTTACTGTAAGCTATACACCAAATCTCAAACCAACTGACACAAGCGGGAATCGCACCCTGGCACAACAAGACTCGCCATCATACTTGTTTGCCAGTAAATGTTGCGGGTAAGCGATATAAATTCTACCAATTTCTCATAGAAATATTATATTATACTATATACTATACACTTTGTGAAAATATTACTCATTAAAACAGTGAAAAAAAAAATACAATTAAAACAGTAACTAACCTTGCCTAATAAAAAAAGCTCTGATATGTTCCATTCACATGACTTTCTCTACCTGTTCAGCAAATAAACTGTTCCTAGGGAAAGTATTCTTTTATCGCAATCATGCTAATCAATATACACATTAGCTGAAGTGGCCTTACTACTTGATTCCATATAAGAAAAATCTGATGTGTTCCATTGACATGACTTTTTTAACACCTCTGCAACAAATTAATTTTAAAAACCTTCTATTTACTTCATGCTAATCGATAAAAAATAGCAGAAATAGTCTTATTACTTGTTTCCTTGTAAGTAGAAGCGAAATAAGGGAGTACCATAGGTTAAAGTGATAGTCAAAAACTGGTTGCTATGTGACTGAGGTTCCGTTGTTTATATGGGTAGGAGTTGACAAATTCCTATAGGTTTAATTTTAATTATTTTTGTTATAGTAGGCTTTTTTTACTTTATTGGAGCGTAGGGTATGAGAAAAGCATGTTTTTTAAAGCTGAAACCAAAAACAAGGAATATCTAAAAAGCGATCAACTGCACCAAAAAAGTTTATATAACATACATTGTGTGTTTCATAGCGCTCTTTATTTATTTTTTTTTTGTATGGTAAGTTTTTCTCCATCTCTTACGGTTTAGCTGTTGTGCAAAATTCCGTAAAATTCATCCAGAATAAAGTAGTCTTCAGAGGCTACTCCCAGAAAACTAAGATATTCATTTTATTTGTCGTATAAATATCCTTAACATATGATATTTTAATCAAAATCGTTAGTCATTTTTGAGAAAATCAAAATTTTCGAAAAAAGTTTCATGTAAAAGGTAGTGTCGTACCCTTGCAAGATACCAAACTTAAATACCAAGTTTGGAATTTAACGGTCTTTTCGTTTGAGCTATGCTGGCCTCAGTTACACACACACACACACACACACACACAGACCTTTCTCTAAAAATGCTTTTTTCTGGATTCAGGAGGACCCAAAATATGTATTTCCGGTAAAATCAGGGTATCGAAATTTTGGGTACATTAGAATACCTTCCCTATACAGTATGTGCATAGCACGAGTAGAGAAAGTAAAAAGGGAAATAAGGGAATACACTAGGCTAAAGTGATAGTCTAATCTTTAAAAAGCTAAGTGAACAATTGAAGTTCGGTTAACTTTGCATTGCCAAAAGTAAACAAAAAATCGGATGTGTTATATTCAAGTGACTTTCTCTACATCTTTGTAACAAATTATTATTAATACCTAAGCTTATTCTTCTATCTACTTTATGCTAATCGAGATAAGCATAAGCGCAAACCGTTGTATTGTTTAATTCTTTGAAAGTAGAAGGGATATGAGGGAATATACTAGGCCAAACCGACAGTCAAATGTTTTAAAGTGAGGTTGGTAAAGGATTGAAATCCGATTCTTTGCGTGGGCACAAGTTCCCGCATGAGAACTGCGTAAGTATTTTAAATTTGAAATTAATAAAAAGAAATATCTCGAAAACAGTCAAACCCACGAAAAAAATGTATATGATATAAATTGTGTATTTTAACCAGATCTACATATTTATGTAGTAAGTTTTTGTATATTCCTTACGGTTTACTAGTTATGCAAAATTCATCCACAGTAAACAGGTCTTCAGGAGCTATTTCCAGAAAATTCAAGAAATACATGTTATTTGTGATGGAAGTGGCTTTAATGTGAGGTATTGTAATAAAAATTGTTACAGCTAATTTTGAGAGAAACAAATTTTCGAAAATATTTCCATGTAAATGGTAGTTTGGGGTGGGGGAATTTTCTTGAAAACCTTCGTGTCGCATCCTCGGAAGATACAAGTTTCGTATTTTACCGACTTTTCGTTTTTGAATTATCGTGTTCACAAACACACGGACACACACGGGCCTTTTGCCAAAAATGCACATGGTACGTGTAGAGGAAGTAAAAAGGCGATAAAACGAAAGGACAAAACTTATATAATCTAAAACTCAAACTAATAAAAAGGAATATCTCGGAAAGGTCAACTCTACGACAAAACTGTGCATGACAGCAATAGTATATGTTAACGGGATCTTCATTTTTGTGTTGTTAAGGGTTTGTCTATTTATTGTGGTTTATCAGCTATGCAAAATTCAGTAAAACTCATCCAGAATGTACAGGTTATCACAAGTAATTCCCAGAAAATTCAAGATATACATTTTATTTGTGATGTAATTACCTTTCATTCACGGTATTTTAATAAAATTCATTAGAGCAATTTTTGAGAAAATAAAATGTTAAAAACATTTTCTATGTAAAGGGTAGTTTAGTGTGAAGGGACTTTCTTGAAAATCTTCCTTTGAAGATACTAAATTTAAGTGCCATGTTTGGTATTTAATACAATAGTCTGTTAGTTATTTTTTTTTACCTATGTTGTCCAAAAACATATACACGCGCGCGCGTATATTTTTCTATCTTTTTTTTTTATTCAGGGGACGTCAAAACATGTTTTCGACGACATCTTGACATCAAATTTTTGGTTGAAATACACTACATTCTATGCACAATGTACATAGCACGTATAGAGAAAGTAAAAATGCAGCCTTAAAGTCATAACCTCCTTTTACTTAAATTTTGAACACGTTGGCCGACTTCTATTAATTCATTAACTCTTTCACTTTTCCCATGTACACCCACGAACCTTAGAGTACAATCCCAGGAACAAGGAAAGTCAGGTAAGTCCCAAAATATAATTTTAAATAAAGGGCGGAGCCGTTACCGATAACCACCATGCCTCCCAGCAAAGCCGAACACATACACAACTCCCTTGTATGGTTGTTAAGGGACACATTTAAGGGTTACATACGTTGACACTCCCGCTGATTGTATGCTGCCCAAACTAAGACAATGTTACATAACATAAATTGTGTGTTTTAATGTGCTCTACATTTTTTTGTGTGGTAAGTTTGTGTCTATCTCTTGCAGTTTAGCAGTTATTCAAAATTCCATAAAATTAATCCAAAATAAAGCAGTCTTCATAAACTATTCCCAGAAAATTCAAGATATACCTATTATTTGTCAGGTAAATATCTTTAATATACGATATTTTAATTTGATTCGTTAGAGCCATTTTTGAGAAAATCAAAATGTTCGAAAAAATTTCCATTAAAGGGTAGTTGGGAGTGTAGGGATTTTCTTGAAAATCTTCGTGTCGCACCCTTGCAAGATACTAAACTTAAATACCAAGTTTGGTATTTAACGGTATATTCGTTTTTGAGCTATGCTGTTCACACCAACACACACACACACACACACACGCACACACACACTTGGATCTTTTTCCAGAAATACTTTTTTTTTGATTCAGGGGGACCCAAATTATATATTTCTGTTGAATTTTCGGTGTCGAATTTTTGGGTACATTACAATCCTTCTCTATACGATATGTATATAGTACGTGTAGAGGAAGTAACAATGTAGTCCAGAAAAACAAGTTGGCAGAAGAGGATGTTAGGTCGAAACCTGGAAAAAACAAAGAAACACACTCACAGGGCTCTTTCGTCCAAGGCAGCACCAGACCTAGGTCCAAATAAAAGTGAATCGTAATTCTCTGCTGTGCGCTCGTGAATTACTTATACCGAGTAACTCATTCGGCCGATAAGGCAGGGTGCAAACGGTTCACTATTTTTTTTTTTAAATAATCCGGTGTCTGGTCAGGACTCCGGCGCTGTACACCCAGTTACCATTTTTCTAATATTTACTTTATTTTCAGTTTGACTACAATTTTGCTGCTTCCTTCCTATACACTCACACATATACACATTTTACAAACATATACACACCCATGCCCAAGGCGGGCTCGAACCCACGACCCTCTGCACCAGGAAGCACCAAAGCGAGGCACTTTAGTGAGCGCGGCCATAATGACCTGCAGTATTCAAACCATTCCAAGTGCAAAAACACTCAGGTATGAACCTTCAGAAGACAATTGTTTTAGCTCACGGGAGTGAAGTATGAACAATAAGACAGGCAACAATTGCAGGAAATGCGATTCGTGGGAGCACTGCAGAATAGTGTTTACTTCATCACATAATCGAAGGCAATACTTTTTCAAAGAACTTAAAATTGAACCTATCGCGTATTGATAACGAAAGTAGAGGGAATGTCAAGAGAGTGGGTCTTACCAGATTGCATCCTTTAGAGAATTTTTAATATGAAAACTGTTGAAAAATATCTGCGAAAATAAAAGGTTTAAAGTTACACATACCTATTAATAATGAAGTGTCTATCCATTTGTAGAAAGAGATAATATTAACGTAAATGTCCCAAGTAAATTAATCTATATGATAGAAATCACACTACTCTATTGTGAAAAATGTTATTACTTAATTGTTCACAACTTTTGGTCAAATTTACAGCTGCATTTAAAGAATCACAAAAACAGCCTACTTTAAAACCCAGCATAAGAACAACAATTGCTCAATGAACATTCTAATTATCTTCAGCAAAGGAATACTAATAATAAATATAATAATAATAAACATAAATAATAATTATAATAATATAATAATGATCTGTATACGTATTAATAAAATTGTTAGCCCTCCTGGGTAGTGTGGTGGTACCGTGTCTGCCTCACATTCAACGGTCGCGTGATTAGACCACTCGCCTCTCACCTAGACGGCCCGGGTTCGATCCCAAGCGATTGCATGTGACATTTACGGTGGACAAAGTGGCGCACGGGCGGGTTTCTTCTTCAGGTTTTCCGTTTCCCTCGTCATAATCACTGTCATCGCCTGCGGTGCCATTGTGGTAAAAGTGGACTTTAAACAGCATCCAAAACAAAAGTCCTAGCTCACATTCAATAGCCTCCGAGTTCGAATCTCGCTTCGGATGATTACTCGGATAAGGTTCTTTATCGCGGATTTCCCATATCCTGAAAAGACTGTCCCTTAACGTTAAGCTCTATGGACCCCGAGAGCATTTGGGCATCATTTCAACAATTTCATTTATCGTCCGATATGACCAACCAGGTTAAAGGACATTAAGCTACTCCCCCCCCCCAAAAAAAAAAAGAAATTGTTTCACTTATATTGTTGATTTATTTTTCCCAAATACGATTATAGATGTTATGATTGTGTTTAGTGAATCATGTTATCAGCAGTGGTGCTAACAACTTGAAATAATAATGCATTGCAAACAACAACATAGTAGAACATAACATTAGCATGTCCGAATGTATGCAGCTTTTTCTACGCAAATTTCAGCTAGATAATTTGTAAGTTAATAACATGCTGGACTGTCTAAACATGTCATTCTCAACTGCTTCGTATTTGACGTTTGCAGTAGCCAAAGCCGGTTGGTAGAGAACTGGAGAGAGCGACCTGCATTCTGCACCTCTTAATGAGCACGTTCCCTGGCAGTCTCCGCTAATAAGCAAGAAGGGTAAAACGAAGGTCTCAGCTAGTCCCCCACTTGAAATAGTCCCATTGAGTTCTACAGTTCTTATACCGCACGAAGGGATATATGTGCACGTCAAATACGGCTGCCTGGTATGTTAATAGAGGAGTTTTATTTTCTCGTAGTATTGCTGCACTCTACTTTCAGCCTCGTTCCGCAAACATTCCTACTCGCCAAATAAAACTTTTATTATAAATCATTATTAAAAGTTTCGTTGAGTTTTACATTTGCATGAGCGGTTTAATATACGATATATTAAAGCGCCAAAAATCAGTTATTAATAAACTGCGATTGGCAATTTAATAGGATTCACGGGCCCTTGCTTCTTTCTTCTCGTTTGTCCGTTCCAATGCCCTTTTCACTTTCTACCACTTAACCTTCTTTGCATTTCCTAAGTGGGTTCCATTAAGGAACCCGTTTAAGCTACTCCGGACAGCCACGTCAGTAAACCCAATTCTCGATAATCTCGATCTTCCCTTCCCACTTTTCAGTTTTATCGCCTCTTCACTTTCCATCAGCTGTAGAAGTTCTTCTTTAAGTCGTCGTTTTCCAATTATTCTTTCATTTCTAACTTTCCTCGGGTCTCCATCTACTCTCATTTTAATTCAATTTAAAACGTTTTTCTTTGATACACTGGCGTCTTAAATGACAGCGCCCTGATCTCAGCAGATATAACACGTAATGAACCAGTTATTTTTACTTTGTCTGCCATCTATCTATAGCAGTTCAGAAAAACAAACCTGTATGTTGCATTTCTCTTCATCTCTGCAAAAAATATTATTAAAATTATTATGCTTATATTTACTTCATGCTAATCGAGAAAAAATTAGCAGAAATAGTCTTAATACTTGCTTCCTTGTAAGTAGAAGCGAAATAAAGGCGTACTATAGGTTAAAGTGATAGTCAAAAGCTGGTTGCTATGTGACTAAAGTTCCTTTGTTTGTATGGACAGGAGTTGACAAATTCCCATATGAGAAAAGTATAAGTTTTTCAAAGCTGAAACCAATAACAAGGTATATCTAAAAAACGACCAACTCCACGAAAAAAAAAAAAATTACATGCATTGTGTGTTTTAACGTGCTCTGCATTTTTGTGCAGTAAGTTTTTGTCCATCTCCTACGGTTTAGCAGTTATGCAAAATTCCGTAAAATTCACCAAGGGTAAAGTAGTCTTCAGAGACTATTTCCAGAAAGCTCAAGATATACATTTTATTTGTGAGGTAAATATCTTTAATATACGATACTTTAATCAAAATCTTTAGAGCCATTTTTGAGAAAATCAATATTTTCGAAAAAAGTTCCATATAAAGGGTAGTTGAGCGTGGAGAGATTTTCTTCAAAATATTCGTGTCGCATCCTTGGAAGATACCAAACCTAAATACCACGTTTGGGTTTTAACGGACTTTTCGTTTTTGAGCTAGACGTACACACACATATACACACAAACAGACAAACAGACAGATAGACAGACACATTTTTCTAAAAATGTTTTTTTTATTCAGGGAGTCTCAAAATATGTATTTCCGTTGAAATCTCTGTATCGATTTTGGGTGCATTACAATACCTTCTCTATACACTATGTAAATAGTACGTGTAGAGAAAGTAAAAAGCGATGTGTTCCATCAAATATCCACCTCCTGAATCCAAAGTGAAAACAATTAGATATAGTAGGGGAAACATTGTATTCCTCCAAACATCCAAGGTTGGGATTTCGGAAATACGGAAATACGTATGTTTTTAGGTTCTATAATGCCTCAATAGTTATTTATGATACAAGAATTAAAAGTGTAGTTTTATTTTGCGAGAAGAAAAGTTTGCGTAACGAGGCCGTAGCAATCCTCCGAGCAAAATAAAAACACTTTTAACTTGAGTGTCACACACTATTTTTTAACAGCACAATATTTATAGATTTATCAATAAATTTATAATATTAGGTCAACATTCGTTTTGTTCAAGGAATAGTACGTTTTCCTATCGCTTGGAGGCGTGTGTGTATGTGGGAATAGAATTCGTCTATCGGTATAGACTAGTAATGGATGTAGTAATGTCAGTTCTTTACTCTTTACCATAAATCTTATAAATTAACAATTCCATTCCATCCTTCTGCTATTAAATGATAAACTAGAGTATGTACAACCAAATTCCCAGTAAACACGTTTTATATGTTTGAAGTGGCCAATCGAAGAAAATTGTTGTCTAGTTGAGCATGTTTAGACACGAGAACGGACTAGTAAAGAATGTGAAGGTAATATTATTGATTTTATTTTTTTTTCTCAGGAAAATAACCTCATTTATTTTTATACAAATAAATAACAGAAAACAAACATATACAGTTCTTATTAATAATAGGCAACATTAAGTTCTTAACTGTGCAATTATGATGAAAGTGTGATATTTATTGTACAATTATTACAATTGGAAATGTTGATTCTTTGTGATGAGGTACTTGGTGTGTTTGTGTTGCTAAATTCAGACATCACACTATTATCAGGTGGTCTTGCAACGTCAGCAGAAGTGTTTGGAAGGGTGAGCGTAGCAACGTAACTCTTTCAAAACCACAACATTCTATATAAGGTATACAGTGAAAGTAACAAAACTTAAGTTGGTAGCATTGGAGTGTTATACATATTTTATAAATCTAGAGTTGTAAAGAACAATTTTTAGTTTGAATGTTTTGTGTTAAAAAGCTTACTTTTAACAGTGTCTGTCCAAAAAAATATTTTTAGAAAATGGTATGCATGTGCGTATGGTGTGTGTGAGTGTGTGTGTGCGTGTGCGTGTGCGTGTGTGTTTCCTGTCTGTGAACAACATAACTAAAAAGTCTGAAGTGTTCCATTCACATAACTTTCTCTACATCTCTGTAAAAATTATAGTTAAAAATCTTATTCTTCTATCTATTTCATGATAATCGAGATAAACGTTAGTAGAAATGATCCTTATTACCTGGTCCCTTGTAAGTAGAAGGGAAAAAATCAGATGTGTTTCATCCACTTGGTGTTCTCCAGTTGTTCGGCAAACAAACCTTTTATTCAAAAGATTAATCTGTTATATGCATCATGCTAATCAAATACACTTAAGCAGAATTAGTATCTTATTACTAGTTTTCTTCGAAACAAGAAAATGCACAGGCTAAAGCGATAGTCTCGTCCTTAAAAGCCGGTCGCTATGTGAAATAATTAAAATACCAATATCTTTGCTTGCCAGGAGTAAACAAACAAGAAAAAGAAGTATTCCCATTTGAGAAAAGTTTAAGTTGCTTAAAACTGAAATTAATAATCCGGAATGTCTAGAAAACGATTTACCCTACAAAAGAAAAAAATGTATAAGACATAAATTGCATGTTTTAATGGCATCTCTATTTTTTGTGTAGTAAGTTTTTGTCTATCCCATACGGTTTGCCAGTTATTTAAAAGTCATCCAGAATGAAGAAATATTCAGAGACTACTCCCAGAAAATTCAAAATATCTGAAACATAACTTATTTTAATCAAAATCGTTACAGCCATCTTTGAGAAAATAGTCATTGCCGAAAAATGTTCCATGTAAAGAGTAGTTGGTGTGGGGGCACTTTCTGGAAAATGTTCCTGTCACATCTTTGGAAGATATTTAACCTAATTCCAAGTTTGGTATTGAACCGACTTTTTTCTTAAATATGCTGCCCACAGAGAGTCGTTCCACACATACACACACGCACACACGCACACAGACAGATATACAGATGGAACTTTTTCTAAAAATGCTTCTTTTTTTGAGAATAAGGTGGGCCCCAAAACTTGTATTTCCGGTGAAATCGGTATCGAATTTTTGGGTACAATAGAATACCTTCTCTCTACACATAGTACGTATAGAGAAAGCAAAAATCTAATGTGTTCCTTCACATATTCTCTGGCTGTTCGGCAAACAAACATTTTATTCAAAAGCATATTCTTATATCTACATTGTGCTAATCAAGAATTTGTCTTATTACTAGCTTCCTTGTAAGCGGAAGGGAAATAAGAAAATAAAAGGCTAAAGCGATAGTCTCTCCCTTAAAAGTCAATCGCTATGTGAAACAATTGAAATTTCAATCTCTTTGCTTTCCAGGACTAAACAAACGAGAAACGAGAAGAAAGATGTCTGCCCATTTGAGACAAGTTTTATTGGCTTAAAATTTACACCAAAATCTTGAAAACGATTAACTCTACAAAAGAAATGTATGTACATAATGAGATCTACGTTTTAGTAGGTTTTTGTGTATCTCTTACGGTTTGCCAGTAATACAGAAGCCGTCAGGAATAAAGAGAAAGTTCAAGATATACATTTCGTTTGTCATAAAAATATCTTAAACATAAAGTATTTTAATCAAAATCGTTAGAGCCATTATTTAGAAAATCAAAATCTTCAAAAAAATGTTCCATGTAAAGGGTAGCTTAGGGGGGGGGGTTCTTGAAAATTTTAGTGTCGCATCCTTGAAAAATACTCAACTTAAGTACCAAATTTGGTATTTAACCGAATTTTCATTTTGAGCTATGCTGACCACAGACACACACACACTCTCACACACAACACACACAAAAAGACCCACACATGGACCTTTTTCTAAAATGCTTTTTTTGAATTCAGGGGGTCCCAAAACATGTATTTCCGGACAAATCTCGGTATCGAATTTTTGGATACAATAAAATACGTTATCTATACACTATGTAGACAGTACGTATAGAGAACAGAAAATAGAAAGAGAGGAAACAATATTATGCCTAATGGATGACAGGCTGAGAGACGATGTTAGCTCGGTTTGTATTTGAAAAGATATAAAACTTTTCTTGGCCATCTTTGGAGCTTTCGGCTGTGCTATGTAACGTCATCAATAATACCTAATACCACTCTAACGTGTGTCATTCTTAATTGCACGACTCACCATCGCACTTTATTTAAAGATACTTGGGATTTGATTCTAAAAGCTGGCCAATCCTGGGCACATATACTTAATGCGTTTGTGCACTAAGAGATAATTTCGTAAATATTGTGTAGGCTTATTTGGTGTTTGAGTAATCTACATGTATGAATATGTGGTGCAGCTGAGAGTGCAAGTGTGTGCGTGTGTGTGTGTGTTTGTGTGTGTGATGTCAGACTGTTCTTTCTTTTATTGTTCTGTGGTTCTGGTTTCCAATGTTGTTAATATATATAAAATAGATATGTCGGTAATATTTTAAATTTAAGTATTTTTAGACTGGATATGCAGTAACCCAATCCATGAGGCTGTGTGACTAAAATTTTGTATTATTTAAACTTAATAAGAAAATACTACTACTACTTTATTTGAAATACAGCTAAAAGAAAGGATATATTCATCAGATATGTGCATGGTAGCTTTCTGGAAACGTTATGTGGCCACCCTCTAAATCCTTTACTTTACAATACACATAGGTGAATAAACACAAGTGAGGCGCTGTGATTGCAGTGCTGGAAACATGGGTAACAAAAAAGCAAGTAATAAGTATGGATGATTATAATTATTTCGGAAAATTTGAGCGAAAAGAAAATGAATGGTAGAATCTCAGGGGGAATAGGAGCGTTCATCATAAAGGAAAGAAATGTTGGGGTAAAGTAAACAAAGGGTATAGATGCTGAGGAAGTGATGTGGGTCATATTACAAAGTGTGAAAAGAAAGTGCCAAAATTAGGCTTGGATTAAATCCGCCAGACTTTTGTGGTGCAAGCTTTTATAGTAAGTTAGAGAACAACATGGACGTTTTGTGTCAGAAGTATGATAACTTGGATCCTGATAATAGGGGACTTCAATGCAAGGATTAGGGAAGAACAACTACATTTAAATTATTTAGATGATTACCAAATAAAATAAAATAGTTATATAAAGAGGCATAGTAAAGACAAAATAAAGAACAAAGTAAGAAAACAATTAATAAAATTGCGTGAAATTAATAATAATAATCTATTAATGTGTAATTGGGAAATAAGATGGGGCAATTCAGGAGAGTTCTTTTTTTTCAATGAAAGGGGGGAAGTGTAATTTATTGTATGCTATATTCTAGGAATTTAGATAATGAACTCGTAGATTTATAAGGTTCTACAAAAGGGCATTGAATGGTTACCATTTACCATTAAGAGCAACAGTGGAAGAAATAGACCAGGAAGAAGATATAGAGGAAGGTAAAACCGTTGAAAATTATAGATGACGTACAGAGGAGACAGAATTATTTATCGAGAATTTAAATTCAAGTAGATGAAAGAAATCTCAAGGTGATATTACACAACTTATTGAAGAGGGAAACACCGAAGAAGCAATGCTATAAGGGAAAGTGACAATGAAAATTAGAAACCAAGGGCGAAATACAAAAAAGGGACGGTATGATGGGGATTGCATTGCAGCAAGAAATAGGGTAGGGAGAGAAACTGGAGATGGAAACAATCAGAATAACGGGTCAAAAATGACAATCTTCTATTAGCGAGGTGGGGCTGAAGATGTTTAATTGAAGAGAAAAAGAAAGAGATATCTGATAAAATTGGGCAAAACATCTATGTGACAGCAAAACAACATGAGTGTTGATAATAAAAGTATCGAAGATTTGAGTTTTGCAGGATAAAATTGGTCCTAAGAAATGGAAGGAGTATTCGAGAAACTATTAGGTGGAAGTAATGTGCTAATAGAGACAAAAGTACCAAGGGAGCTATATATTTGTGAGAGAACATTAGACCGGAAAATATTGGAGCATGAAATAAGAGAGCAGATTAATAAATTAAAAATCTGATGTGTTACACTCACATAACTATCTCTAGCTGTTCTACAAACTTCTTACACAAGATTCTTCTTCTTTCTGCACCTTGGTAATCGAGATAATCATTAGCAGAATGTTCTTATTACTTGGTTCCTTATAAATAGAAGGGAACAAAAGGAATGCGCTATACTAAAGTGATAGTCAAATGTTTTGTGTCTATCTTTGCAAATCGCTTCTTTTCTTGGCCAGGAGTAGAACAAAAGAAAAACGGACACTTACTGTGTTAGAAAAATATAAGTACTTCACAACTGAAACCATTAGCATGCAATATCCCGGAAACGGTTACCTTCACAACAATAATTTGACGAGATCAACATTTTCTGTGTAGTTTTTGTCTTTCTCTTCGGTTTATCAGTTAAGCAAAATTAGGCAAAACTCATCCAGAATGAAGAGGTCTTCAGAGGCTATTCCCAGAAAATTTTACACATACATTTTACTTGGTATGTAAATATCTTTAATATACGGAATTTTAATCAAAATCGTTAGAGCCATTTTATAGAAAATAAATATTTTCGAATTTTTTTTCCGTAAAGGATAGTTTAAGGTGGAGGGATTTTCTTAAAAGTCATCGTGTCGCGTCCTTGGAAAATACCAAGTTTGGTATTTAACGGTCTTATTACTTAATTCCTTTATAAGTAAGGGAATGCACTACGCTAAACCGACACTCAAATGGTTGCCCTCCGTGGTGTAATGGTTACCATGCTAACCTCATATACCCAAGGCCGCGGGTTCAAACCCAGCGGAGGACGATGGATTTTTTCGGGTGTAAAAATCCTTAGCATGGCTTCCTTCAGAAGGGAAGTAAAGACGTTGGTTCCGTGTCGTAGATTTACGGCACGTAAAAGAACCTCACGCCTGATAGAGAGGCCTCTGAGCAAAATTAAGCGGTCTTTCACACCCAATTTAGAAGGGGACGCTGAGAATCATGGTAGTTAAAGAGCGTCCATAAAGAACACGATATATATATATATATATATTTTTTTTTTTTTTTTTTTTTTTTTTTTTGACACTCAAATGTTCTAAAAAGTGGTTTCTATGGGACTGAAACACGTTTCTTTGCGTGGCCAAGCGTTGACAAGTTTCCATATGAGAAAGGTTTATATTTTAAAATTGAAATCTATATCAAAGAATATCTTGGAAACAGCTAACTTAACAAAAAAAAAAAATGTATAGGACAAAAATTGTGTGATTTATCGACATCTACATCTTTTGTGTAGTAAGTTTTTGCCTACCTCTTACGGTTTATCAGTTATATAAAATTCGATAAAAATAGAATAGAGCACATCGGGTTTTAATAGGAACAATAATTGATATATATCTAAGTAAGACAAGATATAAGATATATTTATTTTTCGCAGATCTAGAAAAGGCCATCGATACCATTCAAAGAGTTGCACTTTGGTATAAGCTAATTCATAGGACTATTAGAGAGGTTGAATTCAAATAATCAACTCTGCATTAGATTTGCCAGTAAAAAAAGTAACGGATTGGGTACCAAATACAATTGGTTTAAGGCAGGGTTGTAAATTAATTCCCATTTTATTTAATTGTTTATTGATGACATACTTCAAGAAATGGAAAAAGAAAATGCACGATAATCAGCAATGTCCAAATTCCGGGGTTGCTCTTTGCGGATGATTTAGTGGCAGCAGCAATCACAAGTGGAGGTTTAAGGAAAGTAATAGAAGCAATAGATAAATACTGCAGTAAATGAGGTTTAAAAATAAATAAAATTAAATACAAAAAATGTTATGTGTTCCATTCACATGACTTGCTCTACATCTCTCCAACAAATTATTGTTAAAAAGCTTATGTTTTTATTTACTTTATGCTAGTCAAAAAAAAATCAGCAGAAATAGTCTTATTACTTGCTTCCTTGTAATTAGAAGTCAAATAAGAGAGTGCTATAGGTTAAAGTGATACTCAAAAGCTGGTTGCTATGTGATTGAAGTTCCTTTGTTTGTATGGACAGATGTTGACATATTTCTGTATGAGAAAAGTATAACTTTTTCAAAGCTGAAACCAAAAACAAGGAATACCTCAAAAACTATCAACTCCACGAAAAAAAATGTATATAACATAAATGGTGTGTTTTAATGTGCTCTACATTTTTTGTGTGCTAAGTTTTTGTCCATCTCTTTGGTTTACAAGTTATTCAAAATTCCGTAAAATTCACCCAGAATAAAATAGTCTTCATAAACTATTCCCAGAAAATTCAAGATATACATTTTATTTATCTTTAATATATAATATTTTTATCAAAATCGTTAGTCATTTTTTAGAAAATCAAAATTTTCGAAAAAAGTTCCATGTAAAGTGTAGTTTGGGGTGCGGGGATTTTCTTGAAAATTTTCGTGTCGCATCCTTGGAAGATACCAAACTTAAATACCAAGTTTGGTATTTAACGGTCTCTTCGTTTTTGAGCTATGCTGCCCACAGACACACACACTTACACACAGACAGATAGACACACACACGGACATTTTTTAGATTCAGAGGGACCCAAAACAGCTATTTCCGGTGAAATCTCGGTATCGAATTTTTGGGTGCATTACAATACCTTCTCTATACACTATGTACATAGTGCGTATAGAGAAAGTAATTATGGTTTGTAAAAACAGGAATAAGCTTAGCAGAGAGGAAATATGGTGGCTAGAGGGGAGTGAATTCGATGTTTAAACAAGTTTGATTACTAGGGGTAAGGCTAAACAACAATGGAAAATGGAGACAACAAAGGAAAAAGGCGTAAGTAAGGGAAAATTAGCTATACATAGCATAAGAACATATTTAAAGAAGATATCAAATATGAGAGTAAACTGGCTATAGAGAAAGTACCGGGAATTGATCATTTAAAAATTCTGTTTAAAAGGGGATTTGAAATTATTGTTGTGACTAAGTTGGTACAACTTTCCTCTATACCCACGCGGAGTTTGATCATGTTTGTTTACAGTACGCCATCTCAAAGTTAGTTCATCTCAAAGGTGATTTGCGATTTTACGATGGATACAAATGTTGAACAAAGAATCTGTCTCCAATTTTGCATTGCAAATGGTATTTCGTGTGCCGAATCGCTGAAAATGTTACAGAGGGCTTACGGTGAATCGACTTTATCAAAAACATGTGCACATGAGTGGTACAGTGCATTCAGAAGTGGTCGAGATGTGGTGGAAGATTTGCCTCGCTCTGGTCGGCCATCAACGGTTTCAACTGAACTGAACATCGCTAAAGTGAAGAAAATGGTGTCTGAAAATCGTCATTAGGTCTGAGAGAGATTGCCGCTGAACTTTCTGTGTCTGAGGAGTCGATTCGTACCATTTTAAAGATTGTTTGGGCATGACACGCGTTGCAGCTCAGTTAATTCCGAAAGACTTGAATTTTCTACAAAAACTCAATCGCGTAAGGATTGCTGAAGACATGCTAGAGCGAGCCAGTTCCGACCCCACATTCATGAAACGCATTGTAACTGGTGATGAGACGTGGGTTTATGAGTTTGACACTCAAAGCAGTCAACAAGCTTCCGAATGGCGTCTTTCAACTGAACCGAAACCTAATAGGGCACGTCAAACTCGTTCAAAACTAAAGGTCATGTTGACAGTTTTTTTCGATTTTCACGGTGTCGTGCACTCAAGAGTTCCTTCCAGAAGGTCAGCTGGTAAATAAAGACTATTATCTGAGCGTTATGCGACGTTTGAGAGAACAAATATGGCGAAAAAGGTCAGATTTGTGGAACGACAACTCATGGATTCTGCACCACGATAATGCACCAGCTCACAAGGCTATTATTGTGACCGAATTTCTGGCCAAAAACTCAACTAATTTCATCAAAAATTACTGAATTCACCTGATCTGGCTCCTGCATATTTCTTTCTCTTTCCAAAATCCAAGTTACACTTCGAGGCACACAATTTTAGTCGATAGAAGACATAAGGGAAAATTCGCGGGACAATTGACATCAATTCCTAAAAGTGCCTACAAAAAATATTTTGATGCTTGGATTATTCGTTGGCATAAATGTATAATTTCAAAAGGGGCCTACTTTGAAGGCGATAAAATAAAATTGGTTGAATAATTTATTTTTTGTGTTTTATTGGCACAATACACAGTGAAATCAAGAATGATACATGGGATAAAGATTTGGGGGACGGAAATGATATTGGGATTACCAAGAATAGTTCCAGATGGAGTAGCATTAGTTGAATTGGAGAGAACTGGAAGGAAGGGAGCAGAAGTTAATAGTGAAATACTGGAAAAGGATCCAAACACTAGAGGAAGGAAATACTCTCAAAATATGCTATAGAACAAGTTTCAGTACAATGGGAAAGAATTTGTTTAGGTATGTGTCAATTAAAGGAAGTTATAGGATAATTTGGATTGGGGAGGTAGACAACCAACAGACAATAGGAGGACAACATTTTTGGAATAAAGTGAAAACGAGTATAGACGATAGGTATAGGGAAACAAGAAATAATAGGTAGCTGAGGAATCAGAGTACTTTAATATTATATAGGAATATTAAGAAAGAATGGGGAAAAGAAAAATACATTGATGCCTGTGGAAAAATGGAAAGACAAGGCTCTAGAATGGACAAGAACAGAAGCAATTTTATTTAAACGTTTAAAAGTAGATAAAGATTTATGCTCACTATGTGGCAATGTGAATAACAATTTACAACTGAGTGCGAAGAAACATAAATATGGAGAGAGAGAGAGAGAGAGAGAGAGAGAGAGAGAGAAAACATGGAATAAAAATTGGGAAAAATTACCGAAAGATAATGTACTTAAAACTTTTTGTAAGCAATAAGTACGTGTTTCTGAAAAAACTACGTAAGTATACAGGGAAAGCAAGAGAGACATGTGTGAGGAAAATCCCCCAAAAAAGAGAGGATCTTATTAATAAAACTAATGAGGTTTAAAGTATAAAAGAGATAAATATATTAAATTAATAGGGTATAAAATGTATAATTAGAGGGAATGGTACATGTACATAAATAACCAGGGTGTTAACTGTATATGATACCGAATTTAGCAACTCCAGAAAAGTAAATATGTGTATATATGTATGTATGTGTGTATATGTATGTATATTATGGTATTATATCGTATTGTGTTGTATTGTAATGTATATAATTGAACATTAAATAAAATATCCATCTATCCTTCACTTTACCCCTTTCACTTGACGTGTCCAGAAGCAAGTGCCAACATTCTCCCTCCGCTACCTGATACGCCAGCAGGTTCCTAAGAATTAAAGCCAGGACGAAGGAAATAATATTGAACTGTTACCACACTTGGTGTAGGGATATTGCAGGTAACAACCCCCCTCCGCTTTCTGCTGTAGACTCATGGCTGCTGTTGTTTGCAATCCTTGTATTAACATACGTTTTGAGTGTAGGTAGCGTTAAGCCAGCTGCTTAAGAAGGATGGTAACCACACCAGCTGTGTGTGATAGCTTTATTGGTTTTGTGGTAAAAAGTTTTGTGCTTTTATCATCTACACTAAAGCCTTTCGGTTTCCTTCAAACTCGGCTGTTTCTCGCCTTCTATAGATTTGTTCTTGTCACCGTTGCTAATGTTTTCACGTGAAGGTTCCACAAGAATAGAATCTATTCGCGCTGTAGTAAATCCTCAGTTTCTGAAGGAGATTTCTCGAGTAAGAATATTATTTCATCTCCACGACGACACTCTGCCGATTCACTCTCTGTATTCCTTTAACTCAACAGAATTGGAAGTAAAAACTAAAGAGGAACATTCTTGAGACAATCGTGTTTAAAGGGTATTTTCATTGGCTGGATCAAAGATATTTAGTAGTTGGAAAAGTTCCAAGATTTTATTTAACCCTAGTTAGCCTGTAGATAATAAACATACATTTCCTGTTCTGTTCCACCTCGCGTGTTCTAGGATTGCTCACAGGGTGTTTACTTTCTCTACACGTACATATCCACATTGTAGGTAGACATTGCATTCACTAAAAAATTCGATGTCGAGATTTCGGCGAAAATATGTTTTGGGGTCCCTTGAGTCGGATAAAGTTGCGTGCGCGTGTGTCTGCGAGTGGACAGCATAACTCAAAAGCGAAAATACCGTTAGATACCAAACTTTGCATTTAGTTTAGTATCTTCCAATGATGCGACATGAAGAGTTTCAATAAAATCCTCCACCCCATACTACTCTTTACATGGACTTTTTTCGAAATGTTTAATTTCTAATGAATAACGATTTTGATGCCCATATTAAATACGTTTACATGGCAAACAAAATATGTAACCTGAATGTCTTTGGAATTTTCCGAGAAGTCCTCTTCATTCTGAGTGACTTTTCCATTACTGGTAAACCATATGCAATAAACAAAAACGTACTACACAAAAATATAAATCTTGTTGAAACAATTTAAGCAATATACAGTTTTTTTAGAGCTAACCGTTTCCGAGATATTCCTTGTTACTGGCTTAATTTTTAAACTACTTAAACTTTTCTCAAACGGGAAGACATCTTTCGCCTAATATCTCTTATTTTACTCCTGTCTATGCAAAGACAAACCGAATTTCAATCATTTCACATAGCGACCAGCTATTAAAAGATTTTACTATCGTCTTAGTATGCCCTTATTTCCCTTCTAATTACAAGGAAGCATTAATACAATTTCTGCTAACCTTTATCTCGATTAGCATGATGTGAATAAAAGAATAATCTTTTGTTTATTAGTTTGTCTGCAGAAGTGGTAGAGAAAGTCATGTGAATAGTACACATCTGATTTTTAATATAATCCGGCTCTGTTTATTCCATTTATATCTCCTCTTAGCTACAATGTCCATATTGGTGGTACATTACGTATCGGAAGTGGATTCATATTTTTCCCTTCTCTTTGGGTTTTATATTAGATCACAGACAAATTCCCACTTCCAGACTCCTGGGTAGACAGGGAATAATCTTTGCTAGAGAAAACTTTGCACCCCAGCAGGAAATCCAACCCGGCTGACCTACGGGGTCAATTCCGCCTGGCTCCACTTCTTTTTGTATGTATCCCTTTTCTACCTAACGTAGAGGACGTATTCCATTCGGCTCAAAATTTGGTACTGAAACTTGACGTGTACCTGAAATAACGAAATTTTCTGAAAACGAAAAATAATTTTAGGAACATTTCCATGTGTGTGTGTGTGAGTAAGTGTGTGTGTGTGTGTGTGCGCGCGTTTCATAGTGAGTGAGTGAGTGAACAGCCTAATTGAAAGCTGACAATGCAGTGTATTTTTATTTTTATTTATTCTTTTCTCTCTACCAAGTACAGTAAATAGGGGTATTAATCTATTCCATCCAAAACTTCGATACCGGGATTTCACCGGAAATATCCGTTTTAATACTCCTAATTCTTCCAGAATTCAAAAGAGGCATTTTGCGAAAAATTTCCGCCTCTGTGTGCGAGTGTGTGTGTGTGTGAGAGAGAGAAAGAGAGACAGAGAGGGGGGGAATGTATCTGTGAACACATAACTCAATAACAAAAGATAGTTAAATGCCGAAATTGGCATTTATATTAAATATTTTCAAAAGATAATACAAAGATTTTCAACAAAATACTAACCTCAAACTATCCTTTCTTTAGTAGGTTTTTTAAATGTTTCTCAAGAATCACTAACAGTTTTGATTAAAACTCCATATATTAATGCCACATTTTTAATGCCAAATGAAACGTATATCTTGAATCTTCTTGGAAAAGTCTCTTCATTTCGAAAGAATTTTGTGTCGTTGTATAACTGGCAAATAAGCGTTAGACTAAAATGTATGAGATAAAATCTAAGCTCGCGCGTGTGTCTGTAAGCACAAAAAGTCGATTAAAAACCAAACTATTTAATTTCGGCATCCTTCCGAGGATGCGACACGAAGAGCTTCAGCAAGATCCCCCACTCCAAACTAATCTTTATATCAATTTTTTTTAAATTGTAACTTCCTCAAAAAGGATTCTAACAATTTTAATTTAAATACTGCATATTAAAGAGATTTACATGATAAATAAAATGCGTATATAATATATTGAAGTTTATGGAAATAGACTCTGAAGATCTCTTCATTATGGAAAATTTGCGTCACTGTTCCAACGTAAGAGACAAAAACGTACTATAGAAAAAATGTATATCACGTTAAACGCATATGTATGACATAAACATTTTTATGGAGAACTATGGGTTATGCTTTGTTAGCAATTTCAACTTTAAAATAGTTAAATATTCCTCAAACGGGAATTAGTCATTCTTTTTCTTTTTTGGTCATGTAAAGAGAACCAAATTTCAATCAGATAGCAACCAGCATTTAAGAGATTTATCTATCGCTTTAGCTATCGATTCCCTAATGTCATTTCTAAGTATTAAGAACTAACTGATAAGACGATTTCTACTAATATTTATCTCGATTAGCGTACAGTAAGTAGAAGTATAAGCATTCGTAGCAATAGTTTGTTACAGAATAGTTAAAGAAAGTCATGTGAGTGAAACTCAGCATATTTTTTCAAGCTGGTCTGCAAGGAGGAGAGAATTTCAATTAATTCGCATAGCGACTCCCTTATAAAGATTTTAATACCGCTTTATTTTCCTTCTACTTAAAACTTATGTAAGGCCTTCCTTTATATAATATCTTTTTCTACACCACCTGATGAAATGTGTAAAACTATAATTTTAAAACCTTGAAGGATAAAAACTAAAGGATATAAACTTGAATGTTCTTACTACTTAGTTCCTTATAAGTAGAAGAGAACTAAGGGAATGCACTAGTCTAAAGTAATAGTCAAATGTTTTAAAAGCTGCCGTTATGCAATTTTCATTGCAAATTGTTTATTTGCTTGGCCAGGAAATAGAAAAAAAAAAACACTTCCTGTCTGAGAAAAGTATAAGTACTTTAGAATTGAAACCAATAGTAAGGAATACCTCGGAAAGGTTACCTCCACAACAAAAACTTAAAGGACATAAATGTTGTGTTCTGACGAGATCTATCTTTTTTGTGCACTAAGTTTTCGTCTATTTCTTAAGGTTTAGTAGTTAAGCAAAATTCAACTAAATTCGTCCAGAATAAAGAGTTTTTCAGAGGTTATTTGCAGAAAATTCAAGATACATATTTTATTTGGGATATAAATATCTTTAATATACAAGATTTTCATCAAAATCGTTATAGCCATCTTTTAGAAAATAAACATTTTCGAATTTTTTTCCATGTAAAGGGTAGTTTGTGGTGGGGGTATTTGCTTAAAAATCTTCGTGTCGCATTCTTGGAAGATAGTAAACCTAAATACTAAATTTGGTATTTAACAGTATTTTCGTTTTTTGATCTATGATGTCCATACACACACACACACACACACACACACACACACACACACACACACACACACCTTTTTCATAAAAATGCTTTTTTCGGACTCAGGTGAGCCCAAAACATATATTTCCGGTGAAATCTGACATCGAATTTTTGGGTGGAATACAATACCTACCTTCTCTATCCACTATGTGCATTGTACATGCGGCTAGAGAAAGTAAAAAAGCTATTGATCAACTACCAGCTTTATATATCTAGGAATTCACTACCAGATCTGAAATATATTAAGAAGCATATACAAAATTAGTAAATTATCAACATATATGCGGTATAATTCACAGAACCTGAAATGATAAACAAGGAAGGAGACAAGAATAAAATTTTATAAAACAATGGCTCTTTCTTTACTTCTGTAGATCTGGTAGGGAATCATGGATGATGAATAATAAAATCATGACAAACTTCAAAGTGCAGAGATGGCTCTTAAGAAGAACTACAGGCTGCACAAGGGTACATAGAGCAAATTCGAAATTAAGATATCAGGAATGAATATATCCTATACACGAGAAAAATTAAACAATACAAATACACCTGGAAACATCTTAAATAGATGACCCAACAATATTTCTTAAACTAGCAAATCAGTACACACCTTTAATACGGCGAGACGTAGGAAGACTCAAGAAAAGATAGAAAGGCGTGCTTTGAGTACCGACAAGCAACTGTCTTAAATGCATTAAGTGAAGAAGAAAAAGTATGTTCAATAGAAGTAATAATAATAGGTGGAGAATAAATTGTATTCCACTTAAAAATTGATTACCGAGATTTCGCCGGAAAAACATGTTTAGAAAAAATTCTGTGAGTGAGCGTTGTGTCTGTGAACTCAAAAACTAAAAGTGGGTATTTACCAAACTTGGTATTTAAGTTCACTATCTTCAAAGATGGTCGACTTTTTAGTGCGTGGAAATTGATTGAAAAATAGCAGCTCCAGATCGAGAATCGTGTCTCACCCTCCAGCACTGCACCCCATTCATGATGCCTTCGGGCCGAGACGGGGGGATGCAGCGGCCACGCGGTAGGCCAAGGTCCCTTACGAACTGTCGTGCCATGGAGTTACGTTTACGTTTATCTTCAAGGATGCGTAAAGAAAAGTTTCAAGAAAATCCCTCAGCCAAACTGCTTACATGGAAAACTTTTCGAAATTTTCGATTTTCTCACAAAATGGCTCTTAAATTGATTAAAATAATACAATATAATGATAAATAGTATTAAATAATAATAATAATAATAATAAAGGTAATTTAATTGGTAAATAAAATCCATATGTTGAGTTTTATAGAAATAACCTAAGTTCACTTTACAGAGAAGAATGTTACATGATCTTGTATAGCTACTATACGATAAGCGATAGGCACGAAAAGTATTACACAAAACTGTAGACTTGTTTAAAACTCATAGTTTATTCCAAATAACCGTTTTGTACCTACACAATTTGCGAGATATTCGTTATTATTGGTTTGACTTGTTCAATATCTGATAATTAAGTCCTTTCGGCATTCAGTTGTTTATGGCGATTAAATGCAAAGAGCATGGAATTTTAACGCTAGCATATCGTATAGCGTTCAATTTTTAAACATTTGCCTATCACTATTTCCTTTATATGTATAACGAAATATATAAATATGATATAATTTTTATAAAAGTTTATCTCAAATAAGGTGAAATAGATAAAAGTATAAAATTTCCTAAGAAGAACTCCTATATCCCAATAAAAAGAGGAGTAGAGAAGGTCATGGGAGTGAAACGCTTCTTATTCTTACTCTATTTACCCTATCGTATGCTGGACTTACAAGCCAGCGTCTAGGGTCAGAGGCCTGTTGAACAGATGGCTCTGGATTAGCGAGAGAGAGAGAGAGAGAGAGAGAGAGAGAGAGAGAGAGAGAAAAGCCAGGATGGGTGATCAGCCTGATGTCTGGAATGAAAGTGACGAAGTGGATGGTATGAAATGACGGCGAAATGGATAAAAGTAGAGGTGATTATGGACATATTGGTGGAATGAATGATGGGGAAGAACCCGACCAGCCGCTGCTTCGTCCACCACAAACCCCACATTGCAGACCCCTGAGGTCGAACAAGGATAGTCTAGGTGAGAAAATGAAATGGCGTGTTATTTATGGACGCTCTTTAACTGCTGTGGTTCTCAGCGTCCCATTCGAAACTGGGCGTGAACGTTCGCTTAATTTTGCTCAGAGGCCTCTCTATCAGGCTTGAGGTTCTTTTACGTACGTAAATCTACGACACGGGACCAACGGCTTTACTTCCCTTCTGAAGGAAGCCATGCTAAGGATTTTTACACCCGAAAAAATCCATTGTCCTCCGCCGGGTTTGAACCCGCGACCTTGGGTATATGAAGTTAGCATGACACCACGGAGGGCGATTGTCTAGGTGAGAGGCGAGTGGTCTAACCACTCCACGGAGCCGCCCTGACAGAACATGTATTTCCTGCCTTTTAAGTGTGTAATAGTTTTCTAAGGTAGTGTTTTAAACTATGCAGCACATTTTCTGCTTCCATCTCAGTAAAGTATTACCCTCTTCAGTGAAATGTACCTACTGGGATAGGCATTGAAAAGTGTAAAATTATGATTCATATTATGTATACTTGTCATCAGTCACAATAGATGTTCTTTCTGTTTCGTATCTACCTGGTAAACCTTCAGCTCCAGCATCGGTTATCGAGCGATACTTCTCAATATTTCCAAGAATGAAGGAAGCTATAGAAATGCAGGTATTGTAACTGCGGATATTGTCTTCACGCAACAACTTTTCCCCTTTGGAAATGTTCGAATAACTTAGCTTAATATCGTGCTCTATATTCCGTTCACGTATTAAAGAATCAATGAAAAGCAAATCACTGGAATCTCAAAATGAAGGAGCCTCTTTTAAAAATTATGCAGCGAATGTTGCATTTGGTTTATGACCAAGCCCGTCTCACTTTCATTCCCCTAGCTGAATGTGTTCATAATTCCGAAGAACATGTTAGAACAGCAGCTCTGGAGAGGTAGAATTATATGAGCTTACTCAATGTTATTCCCGAGATTGAACCACGGATCTTCGGTTTTCTGTGGCCTTGCTGTAACGCAAGATGCTGCATTTGAATTCGCTCCAAAAGAGCAGCAAGTCACTCTCCACTCACAGGGTCTACCTGCAACATGCAAAGACTGAAGTGTTGAGGGCCGCTATCGTCACAGCTGAAGCAAGTGTTGGAAATTAAGTGGCAGGACGTAAGCATTGTAGTATAGTCTTCGCCCAGTGAGTATTGACTGCTACCAGGATTTCCTCCAACCCGATTCTGTGGTTGAGTAAGCGAGTACTTTGACTCCGACGAATCTGATTAGAACCGTCTGCTTTAACCGAACTACCATGTAACAGCGGCACATTCCTGCTATGGCATTTATATTTTTCTTTCTTTATTATGTACAGTGTCGAAATTTCACTGGAAACATATGTTTTGAAATCCTCTGAATACAAAAACAAAAGTATTTTTACAGAAAGCTCCGCGCGGTGTGTGAGCAACATAACTTTAAATACCAAACCTATATTTAAGTTCAGCCTCCTCGAAGATTTTTTAAAACAAAATCCCCCATCCTCATCTACCTTTACATGGAACAATTTTCTAAAATTCTAATTTTTTTTAAAAATGGTTCTAACGATTTTGATTAAAATACCATACGTTTAAGATATTTTCAAGACAAATGAAATGTATGCACTGAATTTTCTGGGAATACTGTCTGACGTCCTATATATTCTGTATGAATTTTAGATAACTGAGAAACTGTAAGACATAGACAAAAAAATAACTGTATAAAATGTATATCCTATGAACTTTTTTGTGGAGTTAACCATTTCCAAGATATTTCTTGTTATTGGTTTAATATTCAATACATGCAGATTTCTTAACTGGGAAGTCGTCATTCGTTTTTTTTTTTTTTTTGTTTTTTTTAACTCCTGAATATACAAGGGGAATCTAATTTCAATATGATCACAGAGCATAAAAGCTTTGACTATGCTTTAACCTAATATATTTCCTTACTCCCCTTGTACCAACAAGAAAATATATAATAAAGCCATTCTTCGATTTGCATGAAATAGGTGGAAAATTAAGCTTTTGTAAGAATAGCTTTTTTTCAAAATAGGTAATAAAAGTCCTTTCAATCAAAATTTTCAGTATGATTCTACCTTTCCAAGCTTTTTTTTTTTTTTTTTTTTTTGTATACCCATTTTTACATTTTCCTAAATTTACTTTGTTTTCTGTTTAATTACTGTTTTGCTGTTGTAAAACACACACACACATACATATTTCACAACATATGAACAGTCCCCATGCCCAAGGCGACGATCCCCTGCGCCACGAAGCTCAAAGTAAGACACAAGTCACGGGGACCGGCTCAAGTTCAGGCTTGTCCGGCTTGTGTTGACGACTAATTAACTAACATTTATTGACCTAGTATTGTTGTTATGAAGCCTGGAAACTTAAGCAGATACTTACACCAGTGTAAGTTGGTACTGGAGCATATAAATGAATTTGATAGCACCTTGAGGTTTACCGAAAAAATGTGACTCAGTTCGGGAAGTCGTATAGCATTTTGCCGTGGTAGTCCTTCTTAGTACGGAAAACCTTCTTCCTAGATTTTGAAATGAAGTGACATTTACAGATATATTTGATATTCGCTCTCAGTTTTCTATTATTCCCGTACATGATTGGTACGCTACATTTATAAACACGGCTACATTTCAGTTTGCACTTCGCTTTACCACTTTCGCTCTGACACTGGAATATACTACACAATCACCCTGCCCTTTGCCGTAAGCTCGTATTTTACCGGTTGACTGGCGCAGTCTAAATTTGTAAGAGTTTTGAATGTATACGAGCAGAGGTGTCGCATATAAAAATATTATAGCTTTCAAACCTATAAACCATTTTTCCACTCTGTAGGCTATTTATTTATATTTATTGCCATCAAGTATTTTACTCGTAGCCTCACCCCTGAATGACAAAATCTCGTGCTCAGGAGCGGATTCCTTAAATGAACCTAAGGTTTGGATGTTTCAATAATGAATTAACTTACCTACTAACCATAAAAATATACGTTTAATCAAAATTCTAATTAACTACATTAATTGCAATAATTGACAGTAACAATATAAACATAACACTATGACATGAAATAACTACTACATGTAATTTTCTAGTAAAAGTAAAAATAATACTCATTTTTAATTTGACTAAAACATAGAATATATTCTTTGATAATGTTCATTGTATTTTTAATGTATAGATGATAAACTGCTGCAAATCGACATATTTTTTTTATAACTATGCTGTATAACCTTGGGTTTACCGAGTGAGGTGGCACCGCGGTAGCGTGTTACCCCAATTCCGGAGGTCCTGTCTTCGATTCCCGTCTACCATCTCCTTTGACCCATGATTTTTTCGGAACTCTCTCGAGTCCTCGGCGAGTGCTGGAGACATTTTTCTCATCTCCCGAATTATCTGCTCCTTCATATCGTCACTCATTTTGTTCACCCCAGTCTTGTTTGGTCCGTTTTAGGTTTGGAAGTGTCAGCGATGGTTGCTTCGGTGGCAGGAAAAAGGAGGCGCCTTGTGGAGTTTTCTCTGTTCCTCAGCCTTTGTGGTGGCTGCCGCGGTGGACGAAACATTATTTGCGGGGGGGGGGGGGGTTGAGCTCTCTAGGTGTGGCGAGAGTACCCGATCTACCTGTCCGAGGCGTATCATTTTGGAAACTGTTTCCGGCTCCTCGGTGTCTCCCATCACCACATTGCTAGCTCCCGGCGGCGCCCCGTCGACGGGAGAGGTGCAGTATCTAATGGACCCGTGCTGAGTTCCCTCATGAAAACGCCTCATCCCAATATGGTACACTAATTATATGGTTTTAGGCCGCAGCTGTTAAACATTCATTCAGTTCAGCAGGTTAAGACGGAGTGTTTAGTTTCAATATTGTGAGAACATAACGGAACTATATTACAATTTTTGTGGATGCAGTTGAATAAAATATAATAGCTAAGTTGATGGATTATGGATATATTGGATTCACAGATGGCCGATAGAATCTTTTTTAGGATTATGTTTACACATGGACGGAACCCTCAGGTCACTGCGAAAGAGCATCGGACGTAGGCTGATGTGGCCCTTTACCTTTTACGTGACCCGAGGTAAGGAGGGATGAGGAGAGAGACCGAATGACCGAAACCGGATGACAACGGGCATATGCCCTAACGGCTACAGCTGGAATACCTCCGATGTCCCCCTAGATCCTGTTCATGGGTCCCGAGCCTATCGGCGTACTCCTAGAGGAGCCACAAATTCCGACGACAATGCCAGGATAACCTTTTACAATGCGCAATTCGCCATGCAGCCACAGCCCGCTGAACACTGTCGTCTAGTCCTTCAACCCTGAAAAAAACATGATTAAGAAATGATGGGAAAAAGAAATGGTGGACGGTAAATTCGGGGATGTAATGATCCTACCCAGCATTCACGTAGCACCCCGGGGAAACCTCTGAAAACCCCATAGGTCAGGTAGGCCGTCCATGGGGATCGAACCCGCGACCTTCAGAATGCGGGCCTCAGATTAAACCCGTGTAAGCATCCCACTGGAAGACATTTTTCAGAATATTTACATTTTTTTTGTACTAAACAATATTAATTGTGTACTGCGCAATAGGATGAATATTCCATGGGTAAGACATTATTGAATACATATGGTGACAGAAAAGTGAATCTATTGTGCGCGTATACAAGATGTCAATGGTTTGGTATTATTTATTTTTATGTGGTGTGAAGTATTACATATTTCAGACTAGCAGATAAAAACAAAATGCTTTAATAGTATTTAAAGAGAGACTTTTTTCAAGGAAGTTTAATCACATTCATTCAGTTATTTTCGTTAGTAAACCAGGATTTTGAAACGAATAATATGGCAGCGCAATCTACTTATGACAACACTTTTATAACTGTTTTGTAACCAGATCTTATATATAAATGATAAATAAAATGGGCCCCTCGTACAGTTCATTGTGTAACACAAAAATATTCAAATTCTAAAGCACTAATACGTTTTCTTTGCAGATTTAAGCATTTTTTTGAAAAGGAAAGAAATAAGTACAATAAATAATTCAATGTAATAGCCGGGAACTGAAATAAGAACTTCGGTTTTCTGTGTCGTTACTATAACCTTCTAAATATGAACGTTGTTTAATCTGTTATACTGCATTTCTCAAACTTAGGAACCATTTGAAACAGATGTTTAAAACTGTTTATGCTGTGGGACGTTTTGAATATATGACATCCTAAAAAACGTTATTGTATGGAAATGTGTTCAATAGTTGGCGTTGATTCATATCACGTGATTGTGGCTTTAAACGCACCAAATGTCGAGACCGATGTGTTTTTGCTCTCCTTCGAATTCCATTCTTTTCTATTATAATATCCGAATTTTTTGTTTCATTTGATTTTTTATCCACATTTTGTAAATTTCAGCAATACAGTAACTTACAAGAGGTTCACAATTTGCATAATGCTAATTGGTAGAAATAGTTTTCAACAGAAATTAAGCTATGTAGGACCAAAATATACCCACTGAATTTACAGTTGGACAAATTGAGACCAATTTAGCGAAAGAGTAAAAGAGGTGAGCAAATTAAATCGCTTTGACTAGGTAAATTGATGTATTAATAATATCAAGAATTTCTGAAGCAATAAAGCTCAGCCATAGGGTATTCTGCATAAAAAAACCCTCTAAAATTAAGGACTTGATTTCATACTCATTTGAATAATAATAATAATAATAATAATTCATAATATAATAAGAAGAATAAAATACCCATAAGTTTCGTATTTCTTTATACTATTACTATTACAGCTACCTTTGTAAATGGCGGATAACCAGATACCAACATTTATAGTAGGTATATTTTAAATTCGAATTCCGGGAGTAATGGTCATCGTGTATTGTAGAAGAATTTGAAAGAAACATTTTTAAATGGTTGAATAAATTCCTTGAAGATTAATTTTGTATTTGAATGTACTCCTGACAACTCAAATTTATTTTGAATGAAAATTATCAAAATACGTTAAACTTTGCTTTGAACATATGTCCCTGTGAGTCACGTTGTACAGGAATGAATGGTCACACGTTTAGTGATTAAAGTAACATTAAATATAAAATACATTTTTACTTTCTCTACGCGTACTATGTACATATATATAGCAAAATACGATACCGAGTTTTCACCGGGAATATATGTTTAAGGGTCCCCTGTATAAAAAAGAAGCATTTTTAGAAAAAGATCCGTGTGTGTCTGTATATGTCCATGTGTCTATGAACACGATGACTCAAAACGAAAAGTCGGTAAAATACTAAACTTGGTATTTAAGTTTAGTATCTTCCAGCAATGCGACACGAAGATTTTGAGAATAAATCCTTCCACCCCAAATTACCCTTTACATGGGAAAATTTTCCAAAATTTTGATTTTCTTAAAAGTGGCTCTAACGATTTTGGTTAAAATACCTTATATTGAAGATATTTATATGGCAAATAAAATGTATATCTTCAATTTTCTGGTAATAGCCTCTAAAGACCTCTTTATTCACATGGAATGTTGTTGAATTTTGCGTAACTGGTAAACCATAAGAGATAGACAAAAACTTACTACACAAAAATGTAGATTACGTTAAAACACAGAATTTATGTAATAGAAGTTTTTTCGTGCAATTGACCATTTCTGAGATATTCCTTGTTATTTGGTTCAGATTTAAAATACTTAACTATTACACGGAAAGCTGTAAGCTTCTGGCCCTGCAAAGAAACGTAATTCAACCTCATGGCAACCAACTTTTAAAAGATTTGACTATCGTTTTAGCCTAATGAATTCCCCTATATTCCTTTCTACCTACAAGGAAGCAAGTAATTAAGACAATATCTGCTAATGTGTATCTAGATTATCATAAAATAGAAGAATATACTTTTTAGCAATAATTTGTTACAGCGATATAGAGAAATTCATGTGAATGGAATACATCAGATTTTTACAGTTTAGTTAATCAGTTGGTAATCAAGCTCTGTCAGTAACTGTCAAATGAAAACAAAAATGGTGAAAATTAATAAATATGTTATTTAGGTGTAGCTATTAAACGATTAAGTGTTTTATATAATAGGAATATCCTGAGGTGCAATATTTTAAGAAAATCGATGATATTTAGATGCCGCAATTGGAATGTAAAAGAATTTTCCTATTACTTCTTACACATTTTTGGGAATGAGGAGTTTCATCACCCAAACCCTCTTCCTGGCTACGCCACTAGTGTTAATTGTTATTTTATAGCCTTTCCACAAGCACACAAACATTAGTGAGCGAAATCCATGTCTTATGAGCCCAGTGTTGCCAACGAATACATTGTAAACAATCAACTTTCTGTTTTGTCTGTAGTCTTCGCCGCAACTGAAACATGAAGCTATGAAATAATCATTACTAGAATATTCTCCAATCTCTATTCTCTCTAGGAAGCGGAATTATTGTTTGAAATAGGATTTTATAACCATCTTCTGCCTCAATGCTTGCGTTTGCTGAACTTTGGCTTGGTGCTATCTTTCAATACTTTACTACAACCTTATTATATACCTACCACAGTAATAAACATGTATGAATAACATTCACATGACTTTCTCTATATCTCTGTAACACATTATTGTTAATAAGTTTATTATTTTATTTATTTCTTGCTTTATTGTAAGTAGAAGCGAAATAAGCTAGTTGCTATGTGATTGAAGTTCGTTTGTTTGTATGGACACGAGTTGGCAAATTGCTGTATGAGAAAGGTATACGTTTTTCCAAGCTGAAACCAGAAACAAGGAATATCTCAAAAATGATCAACTCCACGAAAAAAATGTATTTAACATGAATTGTGTGTTTTAACGTGTTCTACCTTTTTTGTGTGTTAAGTTTTTGTCCATCTCTTATGGCTTAGTTATGCAAAATTCATCCAAAATAAAATAATCTTCAGAGGATATTCCCAGAAAATTCAAGATATACGTTTTATTTGTCAGGTAAGTATCTTTATTATACGATATTTTAATCAAAATCGTTAGAGCCATTTTTAAGAGAATAAAATTTTTCGAAAAAAGTTCCATGGAAAGGGTAGTTGGGAGTGGGGAATTTTCTTGAAAATCTTCGTGTCGTATCCTTGGAAGATACCACACCTAAATATCAAGTTTGGTTTTTAACGGACTTTTCGTTTTTGAGCTATGTTGCCCACAGGCAAACACATACACACAGACAGACAGACACACACACGGAGATTTTTCTAAAAATGTTTTTTTTTTTATTCAGGAGGTCTCAAAACATGTATTTCCGGTGAAATCTCGGAATCGAATTTTTGGGTGCATTACAATACCTTATCTATACACTATGTACATAGCACGTATAGAGAAAGTAAAAAAAAAAAAAAAAAAAAAAACAAAAAAAAACGAAATAACAAATGGAATATACAACTAAAACGACTTTACAAATGTTGGTCAACTCTCCCGAAAGTTTTTAAAGCTTTTTAAAGGTGAGACGGAAAGAAAACTAGGAGAAGGCTACGATAAAGTAAGCAATGTCAATAAAATACCAAATGCATACTTGCAAAAAGTTTTCGTCTACTGCCTTGAAATGACTTTAGGTTTTAACTTACTTCATTCAACAGCGGCATAATTATGGACCACGTGGAAGGTAACAATAGAAATAAAATGGCAGAAATTAGACTATAAGTTCTGCACGTGATCAATAATCGATAACAGGGATTGAAGGCTTGCCGCCAGATGCATTTCATGATACCACTGACGACAAAGAGAGCCATTGAAGATCTATTCAGTCTGGCCATCTCCCCCGCAATTACCCTAATATAAAGAATTAGACAAATATTTCGCCCCTTTATTAAAATCATAGTTTCTTGAAGGTGAAATAACAATTTTCTATATTGTACTTTCTTTATAAGAGCTAAGTACATAGTAGATAGGGAAGGTAGTGTACTCCATCAATAAATTCTATGTCGATATTTCACCAGAAATATATGTTTTGAGGTCCCCTGTGCTCAAAAATGCATTTTCGAAAAAAGGTCAATAGTGTATGTGTGAACACAATTAATCAAAAATGAAAAGTCGGTTAAATACCAAACTTAAATATCAAGCTCAGCAACTTCCAAGGACTTCAAGAAAATCGTCCCACCCTAAACTACACTTTACATGGAAAAATGATCGAACATTTTTATTTTCTCAAAAAATGGCACTAAAAGCTTTGATTAAAATGCAGTATATTACAAATAAAATACATATCTTGAATTTTCCGGAAATAGTCTGATCTGCAGTCCCCCTCAATTTGAATAGCATTTATATAACTGGTAAACTGTAAAAGACAGAAAAAAGTTACAACACAAAATATATATATCTCGCTAAAACACACAATTTATCTCATTTACATTTTTTGTAGACTTATCAATATCCAAGATATTCCCTGTTATTGGTTTCAGATTTAAAATACTTCAAATTTTCTCACATAGGAAGTGTTGATCTGTTTCATCTCTCTTTGTTTTACTACTAACCATGGGCCGTACTTCAGTGACAATCACATAGCGATCAGTTTTTACTTTCTCCATACGCACTAAGTACATAGTGTATAGAGAAAGTATTGCACTCCACCAAAAATTCGATACCGAGATTTCACAGGAAATACATGTTTTAGGACCCCCTATATCCAAAAAAAGCATTTTGAGAAAAAGGCCCGTGTGTGTATGTGTGTGTCCGTGTGTCTGTGAACACGATAACTCAAAAACGAAAAGTAGCTAAAATACCAAACTTGGTATTTAAGTTTAGTATCTTCCAGGGATGCGACACGAAGATTTTGAGAAAAATACCCCCACCCCCAACTACCCCAACCACCCTTTACATGGAATTTTGATTTTCTCAAAAATGGCTCTAACGATTTTGATTAACATTTCGGATATTAAACATATTCACCTGACAAATGAAGTGTATATCTTGAACTTTCTGGGAATAGCCTCTGAAGAGTAGTTTATTCTGGATGAATTTTACTAAATTTTGAATAACTGCTAAACCGTAAGAGATGGACAAAAACTTACTACACAAAAAATGTAGAGCATATTAAAACACACAATTTATGTTATATACATTTTTTTCGTGGAGTTCTTCGTTTTTGTGACATTCCTTATTTTTGGTTTCTGCTATGAAAAACGTATACTTTTCTCATACTGGAACTTGTCAACTCCTATCCATATAAACAAAGGAACTTCATTGACATAGCAACCAGCTTTTGACTATCACTTTAACCTACGGTTGTCCCTTATTTCTCTCCTACTTACAAGGATGCGAGTAATAAGACTATTTCTGCTAATTTTTTCTGATTAGCATAAAGTAAATAGAAGTATAAGCTTTTTAAGAATTATTTCTTGCAGGGATATGGAGAAAGTCATGTGAATGGTACACATCAGATTTTTAAAATATTTGTCTATCTCTTTAGCCTAGTGTATTCCCTTATTTCTCTCCTACTTACAAGGATGCGAGTAATAAGACTATTTCTGCTAATTTTTTCTGATTAGCATAAAGTAAATAGAAGTATAAGCTTTTTAAGAATTATTTCTTGCAGGGATATGGAGAAAGTCATGTGAATGGTACACATCAGATTTTTAAAATATTTGTCTATCTCTTTAGCCTAGTGTATTCCCTTATTTCTCTCCTACTTACAAGGAAGCAAGTACTAAGACTAATGTTTATCTTGATTACACCGATGTAGGTAACATAATAATAATAATAATGATAATAATAGTAATAATAATAATAATAATAATAATAATGCCTTATTTCTTATAAGAATAGCTTGTTTGCCAAATAGAGAAAGCCATGTGAATGGACTTGTGATTATAACAGCCGAATTGTTGGCAGCTCCCATCTGCCGCTTCTCCTTCTATGCAAGACATCCTGCGTTGTGTTTCAACTTTATTCCCTCGCACGTTTATAGGTTAAAGAATATGTATTTCTATGAAGAGGCAGTCTATGCTGCTGCTTAGTTAGGGAACGAAGAGCTTTGAGGACCAAGTAAGCGAGTCATGTACTGTCGGAGGTGGGTTGCTTTGTGAAATGTACCCAGGTACAAGCACCTAATATGTTAGGTCATACAGGCATGGGGAAAAACGCTGCTTAGACTGAAAGGTGCCCTGCCCTCCCCCAACCCTTCCCTTCACCGAACGTCCTCTTCTCTTGTGATTTGGACTGTCTAATTCAGTGGTGTGTACGGCTTTGAACAAGGGACTCAAATTTCAGGAATACTGGCCGAGAGAATTGCGTTTGAATTGTTCAACTTTAGAGCAAAGTATGTATGTCCTTTTTTGTGAATAATAACAAAATTCCCAGTTGAAAACTAGCAGGATAAGCTAGGGTGTCCAACGTCTGCTCTTATGAACTAATTGCGAACCTAAAATGTTTTTCAAATTGGAAGAGTTCTACTCTGCAGCGAATGAGATGCGTTATCGTGCTCTGCCTTGCCAGGTCACTACCCCCACTCTTTTCATATTTCCCTCTCACTCGCACACTGAGCATGCAAATCTGCCTGGCATCATAATGTCTATTCATGAGTATTATGAAAACTATTTCACCTAAAACTGTGTGGTTTTTACGGTTCTACTACAAACATTGCTCCTTATCTTACTCTTGAATTATTTTTTTTGCAAAATTTGAATATTTTGTCTTAGCACAAGTAGTATATATGAGATGGATCACTTAGCATGTTACTCCCCAGAATGCAATATGTCAACACAGCAGCACTCCGATGGGCTGCCGTCCTGGTGGCGCTCAAGTACAAACCTCATCCCATTTGAAAGTCACCTAGTCGTGTTACCCCGCCTCCTTCGTTTTGTGCATGACCAGGAAGAAAGTATTTCCCCTTCAATCATTCAGTGGCGTTTAACTAGGTTCGATTCTCCACACGGTGGCAGGTTTTAAGTGGGCCAAACCAGAAAGAATGAGAGAAAGAATATTTTTTTGTTAAATGTGAAATGTCTTATTTGTGAGCATCACTTATCTTGGGGTTCCGATGTGATATTAAACGACACTGAGAAATACCATCATATTGATTCTGGCAAACATTTTTACTTTCTCTATACGTACTATGTACATAGTGTACAAACATCCAAAAATTTGATAAGGAGATTTCTCCGGAAATACAAGTTTTGGGTCCCCCTGAATACAGAAACAGCATTTTGGAACAAGGTCCGTGTGTGTGTGTGTGCGTGCGTGCGTGTGTGTATGTGTTTGTGTGTGACTGTGGACAGTATAGCTCAAAAACGAAAAGACTTGGTATTAAAGTTTGGTATCTTCCAAGGATGCGACACGAAGATTTTCAAGAAAATCCCGCCACCCCCAACTACCCTTTACATGGAACTTTTTTTCTAAAATTTTGATTTTCTCAAACATGGCTCTAAGGATTTTGATTAAAATATCGTATATTAAAGATATTTACCTGACAAATAATATGCACATCTTTAATTTTCTGGGAATAGCCTCTGAAGACTACTTTATTCTGGATGAATTTTATGGAATTTTGCATAACTATTAAACAGTAATAGATGGACAAAACCTTTCAGCACAAAAAGTGTAGAGCACGTTAAAACACATAATTTATGATATATACTTTTTTTCGTGGAGTTGATCGTTCTGGAGATTTTCCTTGTTTTTGGTTTCAGCTTTAAAAAACTTACACTTTTCTCATACAGGGATATGTCAACTCCATACAAACAAAGGAACTTCAGTCACATAGCAACCAGCTTTTGACTATCACTTTAACCTATGGTACTCCCTTATTTCGCTTCTACTTTCAAGGAAACAAGTAATAAGACTATTTTTGCTCATTTTTGTCGGTTAGCATGAAGTAAACAGAGACATAACCTTTTTAACAATAATTTGTTGCAGAGATGTAGAGAAAGTCATGTGAATGGAACATATCAGATTTGCAGTTGGTAACATCACTTAAATTTGAATTAATTTTGCCTGAAAAGACTTTCTTCAAATGGAACTAGTTGCTTTACAAAATTCAACAGCCATTAAATATTCCCATGAAAAAGATTGGGATTTATTTAACTGTGTTCCCAATGAAAAATTTCACAAGTTGGAATTTTTTCTGGAAAGCAAACATTAATATTTAGTTCTACATATTGTTTTGAACAGATGCTCTCGAAAATTAATCACATAAAAAGCAAATATTGCAGTAAGGAAGGGAGGGTAGGATCATTTGGTCTGCCTTTTAAAACTCTGTTGTCCATCGCTGTTGGCAGACATTGATGAGCTGCCTACAAATGAACAGTGCCAACCAAGTGAGTGACAAGAATGGCGTTCAAGAGGTTTTCTTAGTATTTGAACCATCGCATATACCTAACATTGACGTTGCTGAAGCTCCCGCCATTGATAGAAAGCGACGTCACAGATACGTTTTTGCCTGCCACTACCAAACAAATGAAGCTAAATCTGTCCTCCCCTCTGCTGCTGTAGGTTGGGCACCACTGAGTATAATCCAGCAGTGGTATATATATATATATATATATATATATATATATATATATATATATATATATATATCAGTATGTTATAAATTTTAAAAACAATGAACTTTATCTACTTATATTTTAAATTTTAAAACCAAAAAAATAATGTATATACAAGAGCACAAAGTCGTCCTTTTCTGTAGCTGATAGTCGTGGAAAAAAGAAAGAAAAGAAAAAAATTTGCACATGTGAAACCATTTTTTTTTTTTTTTTTTTTTTTTTTTTGCACGGCAGTACAACTTTGAAATAAATTAAATGTTGACAAAGAGTTAACCATTTTCGTGGACATACAACACAATCATTTATGTGACCGTGTGTGTTTAATTAAACATTGGGAATAAATATAGACGACTATGAATAAAATAGCCATAGCAATTCTATAGCCTGAGAACAATTCTTTTGTTTGGTTGCTAGTTTCAATAAACATTGAGTAATTAAAAAAGCTGGACTAATACGTAGATTTTGCAGCATGCAGGTGCAGTTATAGGCAAATACATGACGTAGCTAAATTTGCTATAGGAGATTTGTTATGTGGAAAGGTCTAAAGGTACTAATAACGGTATGTTATAAAGACTCTTACAATATGTACGGCATGAAGATAAAACTTTTATTTTTGCGCTTATCTACTTGTTACAAAACTTTACTTAATGCACTGATAGTATGTGCAAAAAGGATACTATGCTGGTCGTATATCTTTAAAATATATTAAGTCAATGGAGTTTTGTCACTTTATTAAGGAGAAACAAATTAATATGTTGATCACAAGGCATTCTAAAGTATATAGGCATATAAGTTATTATTGACAGGCAGAATGCGACAAATCCACCACTGCACCTGACTTGTAGCCAAACAAATGCGTTACTCCTCGCCTCTCGACAACCTTATGTGGAGTAAGTCATGTTACCTTCCTAATTTGCTGATTGTTTCCATGTCTGCACTGAGCGACGAGGCAAGTACGGAAGGTAGTGTTGGAGAGCGCTTTGCGGCTTTGTCGAAATCTATGCACAGGTAAAGGCAGGATTAAGGTGAACCTTCAACTTCAAACAATTTAAGCCAACTTCACCCAGTTATTTAACATTTGCGCCTTTAACAGATAAAACACCAAAGAAAAGTCTTGCGTTCACCACCAATAGAAAATAGAAAAGAAAAAAAAACTCTTAGGCCATTTCAGACCGGTCAAAATAATTCTCCGTAATATGGGAGCGAGAAGGTTAATATGTTTTGCCAAGTTAAAGCCACAATGATACAAAGTTTAATATACTAAGTTTAGACAAACCCAAAAGGTCGCTCCACAATGATTTAGCACGACGCAAGTGGGCCTAGAAGAAATGCACAGCGGCTAGCCGAGATTCACCCCCCCCCACTGCAGTATGCGAGCTTGTGAGACATGTCCTGGCATGCACAGAGAAGTCTGGATCCGCTAGCTAGCCCTCAAGCAGGTTGAGGGAGTAGCGGAGTAATTTTGAACTAATATGTAGGTCAGGTAGAGCCTATCGTGTAACGGAGACGTTTCATAATGTAGTGTACTCTCTGCAGGTATGGAATACCAGGTGGCCCGACTGCTCCATATTTAGCGTGTGCAGACATTCTTTTTTGCGTTAAGAGTTGCGGACCCCCCACCACAAACTACCATTTACATGGAGATTTCTTTAAAAAGTCTTGAATTTCTAAAAAATGGCTCTAACGATTTTGATTAAAATCCGGTATACTAAAGATATTTACATCCCAAATAAAATGTATATCTTGGGTTTTCTGGGAATAGCTTCTGTGCACCTCTTTATTCCGGATGAATTTTCCCGAATTTTGCTTAACTGTTAAACCGTAAGAGATGAAAGAAAACTTACTGTACAAAAAATGTAGATCTCGTCAAAACACACCATTTATGTACTTTACGTTTTTGTTGTGGATGTAACCGTTTGGGAGATATTCCTTGTTATTAGTTTCAATTGTAAAGTACTTATAATTTTCTCAGACAGGGAGTGTGAGTTTTTCTATTGTTCTGCTCCTCGCCAAGTAAAGATGCGATTTGCAATAACAATCAATAATCATAGCCAAAAATATATCTTAAACCTCTTCAACAAAAAAAATCAATATTTACTATAAATAATAGTCCTAAAAATAATAAATTTTGAAATAAATATTAGCCTCTATTTATAAAATATAAATAAACTATAAAAAAATATATGCGCATAACGGCAGCTTTTAAATCATTTGACTATCAGTTTAGCCTAGTGCATTCTTTTGGTTTCCTTCTTCTTATAAGGAACAAAGTAATAAGATATTCTGCTAATGTTTATCTCGATTAGCTTGGTGCAGAAAGAAAAATAATCTTTTGTAAGAAGTTTGTTTGCAGCAGCTAGAGAAAGTCATGTGAGTGTAACACAAGATTTTTTTTGTATCGAAGAGGAGTTTGCTTTCAACACGAAAGTATGCTATGGCCAGCATAGCATTATCAGTGTGCTGATTGCCTTTTGGTACACGTGGTGTGGATTGTTCGCACATCTGAAGCGCTTGGCAATTAAGATTGCTTCGCTTTCCTCTTTGCTTCACTACCTTTGGGCACGGAGCTAACATCTAAACGAGAAGTCCATTGTGGAAATCTGGCTACACCTCCTCCTTGACTGAGGGTTTTTATGTTTTGCCCCCTCAGTATTCATAACTGGGAGGTACCCTAACCTATGCCTGGAACGTTCCCCTTCCAAATCTCTTTTCCCAATTATTTCGTTTCACTGATTGCCAGTGTGAGCTTTTATAGTAGCGTATGAAGGGCAACTAATGCCCGCGAATAACAAAAATCGAGTTATACATGCTTTCATATAATATTCTGCGTGTCTACGATTCGAAACGAGCCCAGTCTAAGCCGAGGAGATCGACGTCGTGAAAAAGAGTATCTACGGACCAACATTTCCATATTACAAAGGAACAAGATCTTATGTGTTCCACTCACATGACTTTCTTTATATTTCTGTAACAAATTACTGTTTGTACGCTTAATCTTCTTTTCATGCTGAAACATTAGCAGAAACGTTCTTATTACTTAGGTCCTTGTAAGTAGAAGAAAAATAAGGAATACACTAGGCTAAAACGATAGTTAAATGTTTTAAAATGTGGTTGCTATGGGATTGAAATCCGTTTCTTTTCGTGGCCAAATGTTGGCAAGTTCTCATATGAGAAAAGTTTGTATTTTAAAACTGAAATCAATAACAAGGAATATTTCGAAAACGGCCAACTCGACGAAAAAAATAACGTATGACATAAAGTGTGTTTTATCGTGATCTACATTTTTTGTATAGTAAGTTCCTTTTAATCTCCTTCGGTTTACCAGTTATACAAAATTCAATAAAAATCATCCCGAATAAAGAGGTCTTCAGAGGCTATTCCCAGAAAAGTCAAGATATACACTGCATTCACCATGTAAATAGCTTAAATATTCGTATAAGAAATTTTATTCAAAATCGTTAGACCCATTTTAAGAAAATCTAAATTTTTGAAAATTTTCTCCATGGAAAGGGTAGTTGGGGGAGGGGAGATTTTCTTGAAAATCTTCATGTATCATCCTTGGAAGATACCAAACTTAAATTCCAAGTTGGTATCTAACGGTCTTTTTATTTTTGAACTTTCTGTCCACAGACACGCACACATACCTTTTTCTAAAAATGTTTTTTTTTTTTTTATTCAAGGAGGCCAAAACATGTTTTTTTCTGTGAAATCTTGGTATGGAATATTTGGATGCGTTAAAATATCTTCTCTGTACACTATGTACATAGTAAGTGTAGAGAAAGTAATGTGCAATTGACTATATTACGGTGGTCGGGCTAAGAATTGGTGCCTGTGGAGCAACTACCAAGTTCTTCACCAACACTTGCAAGACGCTAGGCTTACACACCACAGATATTGAATCGATTGGTGCATTTGCTTTGAAGAGTTCAATAGATCTCCTAAAGAATATTCTCTATAGTCCCCATTACCAATGATGTCCTTAATGATCATCTCATGTTCTTCCAATACATTCATTTATAGCTAATAACTCGAATTTTGACATTGTTTAATGTGTATTGTATATTACTTCGTTTTGCTCTATTCAACCATTTATATGTGTTCTTGTGATAATGCTTGTATTTCTTGTCTATGAGGCAAACTTGCAATACAGAGAGTTTTAAAATAAAAAAATGTACTCAAAATGCATTATTAAATTGCAGTATAAAAATGATACACAATTTATTATGTCTTCTTACACATGGGAACATTTTCATTCTGGTTCGTTAAAAATCATTGGATTATAATGCAAATCCTGTATTAAACTTTAATTGGATTTTCCAACAAATTCTATATAAATAAAAACCCTTTAATATTCAAAGAATTTTCCTGACCGCTATTCACGATTACCCTGAACATAAAAACAGCTTCATAGTCCTTTTTTGATCCACAACATTCATAATCATTTAAAACATTTTAAAACGTTGGCGGTAAAACAGTGCTATGCCCTTTTTCAGATCGGGCAATACTCTTCCTTACACATCAAACAGGGATAGCATTTTGGGGACCAATAGAGGGACACATGCGAATACCAGTTGCATACCTACCGAGTAGAGACTGACCAGCATTGGCGACTGCACGCACTGGATGCTAAACAACCTATAGTAATGCGCTGGGGAACGTAGCTCGACGCAGCTGTATTCTATGCTGTATATCACAGTGCTGTGTAACAGGTAATGAATGCCTTTGTGATAGGTTGCCCTTTAATCAATATAGTGAAATCTCTTGCTTCAAATGGATTGCATGCAGAAGAGCTTTGCAGATATACCTACGACAATAACACACATTTGGAAACATCGAACATTGAAATGCCTCGAGGCCTGAAAGCTATAAATGAACTTGTGCAAGCAATTGATCAGAGGCCCGTGACACCTGTTTTAGACCGTGTGAATAAGAAAGTGAAAACAGTGTTTAAAAAAACTGTTGAATTTTTAATAATGCGTGAAATACGACATGTGTTACGAGGTGTTACTACGAAAATAATTGCTGATGGAGTATCGATGATGTGTCCTATTTCCGTTTTGCTCCAATTATATCTTGTGATGTGGAGCGAAGTTTTTCACAATATAAAGCCTGTTTAAGTGCCAATCTTACACGATTCTCATTTGAGACGTCACGAATGCATGATGTGTATTGTAATCTCAGTATCTTAAGAGAAAGTGACAGATAATGATGCTGATGACTTGTTGCACAACAGCAATTGAATGTATGTAAATATTAAAATTGTTAGTTGCTGTAGGTCAGTGGTATCCATGTTTACCACCCACCTAACCTCAATCGCCTTCCATTGTTACTGAAAACATCACAGTCTGCCACGCAACCACTGTCCCATTTTCATTCTATTAGCACCACATTGTCTACACATCACAACTACATACCATGCTGCGATAACTATCAGTCCCCAAGATGCTACCCCTAGAAACACTCTGGTCATTGCAATCTGATTCACAATATACAATGATAGTTTCCGCCAAATTATCAGGTTTGAACGTCTATCTGTTGAACACAAGTTTGTATGGTTAGAAATGTCTTTTTCCTTCTACAGATTTTGAAAGCACTTACTAACTCTGCGGGAATTTCTTCATGAAGCACTAGGTTTTCCTCTCCATACAAAATAAAGCTTTAAATATCAGTATTTATCTCTAAAACACCATAAAATTTACCGCTTAATTTTCCTGCATAGTTTTAGAGAGCATTCTCAAGTTTACTTTACATCTTATTCAGATCTGACACAAACTCGTGAGATGTTTCGAGATGTTTGTGACATAGCAACAGCCAAGATCCTTTGCAAATACTTCCTCCAAAATAAATACTTTGTTATTTTGTCATGGATATGTCTAAAATATTTATTTTAATATTTCTGGGAATAGGCTCCGATACCCTCTTCATTACGAATGAATTTTGCAAAACTTGTAAACCAAAAGAAATAGACAAAGACGTACTACACAAACATATGCGTTTCATATACATTTATATAACACAATTCTTGTGAAGTTAGCCAGTCATTGATTTTTAAATTTCAAATAATTAGATTTTTCTCCAACGGAAGGTCGTTATTCACTTTTTTGTCCTGGGATGTGAAAGAAAACAGGATTCCAATTTAATTACATAGCGACAGCTTTTAAAAGATTTGACATCGTATAGCCTAACATGTTTATTGTCTTTGTCATTACCAGGAACCAAGTAATAAGACCATTTATGCTAATATTTATCTCGCTAATCTTTGATCTGCATGAAGTGGATGGAAGAATAAGCCTTTGCAAGAATAGCTTGTTACTGAATAGGTAAAGAAAGTTTTGCGAGTGAAACAAAATCGATGTTTTATATATTTATAAAACAATTTATTTCAGAACTTGATTAATAACAATGATTAACAAAATAGAACGTTGATGTTTCCAGGAGCTGTGCAATAAATCTGCTGATGTTGATTTCAAGTTCCTAATACCAATCTGTTTAGACAGCAGGCACTGAAGAGATTTTAGCGCGCATACTAGATATCGCAGAATAAGCACTCAATTGAAAAATATTTTATAACACTCCATTGTTACCATTATTATTTCTTACCAAGGGAATTATATGGATACTAAGCGGAGGCTAATGCAATGTTGGGTTATGAAGAAATTTTGGAAATGATGTTGGAAATTGATAATACTTGTAAAAGTGGAAGAAACAAAAGGGCATTCACATTACAGATTTCTTCAATGTGCAAATTAAGAAGTCAATGCTTTTTAATACTTGCGTCATAAATAGCTAAGATTTTCTTGCGTGTACTACTAGTTCCTGCATTATTTTCTAAGGTATCATGTAGGTAATGAAATATAAAGTACTGTTATTAATATTATTTGAGGGTGCAAGATGGGCGGCCGATTGAAAACTGACATGTAAGTGGAGTCTTTAGCAAAAATGAGAAAATAGCAAATAGGAGAAAATTAAAAATGAATATGAAAAAATTTTGATGTGCTACATTTAAAAACTTTCTCTAACTATGCTCAAACTATCCTTACAGAGCATTTATTTACTTCACGCTCAATAAGATACATATTAACAGAAATTAAATTATTACATATTATTCCCCGGAAACACGAGGAATAAAGAAACTCAGAAAGCTAAAGCGACAGTCAAATCTTTTAAAAGCTGGTCGCTATATGATTATTATTGAAATTTGGTTCTCTTTCGATGACCAGGAGAAAAACAGAAGAGAGGTGAAACTGATTAGAGCTTCCCATTTGACAGAAGTTTAAGTGTTTTAAAATTTAAATCAATAACAGGGAATATATGTGAAATGATTAGCTTTGCAAAAAAATGTATATAACATAACTTGTGTTTTAATGAGATATACATTTTATGTAGTAAGTATTTGTTTATCTGTACTGGTTTACCATTTATGTAAAATACGTTAAGAATGAGGAGGACTTCAGGAGCTATTCCCAAGTAATTCAGAATATACTCTCTATTTGCCATGTAAATAACTTTAATATTTTAATGAAAATCGTTAGCCATTTTTTTAGAAAATCTAAATTTCGAAAAATATTCTAAGTAAAAAATAGTTTGGGGGTTCCTGGATAACAGTGTGTTGCATCCTTGGAAGGTATCAAGTTTGGTATTTAACAAACTTTACGTTTATATAGACAAACCCCCAGATGCACACATACACAACGGACTTTTGCTGATTTTGTTTCTTTCTTTTCTTTTCTCTAAATATGTATTTCTGGTAAGTAAGAGTAAGAGGTTACTGTCGTAAATATTTGTTACTTATGTTACATTGATTACCTTTAAATGTATTACGTTTAAAAAGAGATTTTGTCTTATTTGATTTTTAAACTTACTTAAACTTAATAAGTGTGATTTGTGTCTGTATCCAATTGTGTCTTCTGTATCTGCTATGTGCATTGTACTAAGGTGTTACAGAAATTAAAAATTGCTGCTGCCATAAATTGTGTGCTTTAACGAAATATATACTTTTTGTGTAGTAAGTTATTGTCTACTTCTTACTGGTTACCAGTTATGCAAAAGTAATCCAGAATGAAGAGCTCTTTAGAGCCTATTCCCTACAAATTCAAAATATATATTTTATTAGTAATGGAAATATATTAAACAATATGTGTTTTAATAAAAGGCGTTAGAGTCCTTTTTGAGAAAATAGAAACATTCGAAAAAGTTTTCATGTAAAGGGTAGTTTGGGGTCGAAGCATTTTCCTGAAAATCTTCGTGTCGTATCCTTGAAGGATACTGAACTTAAATGCCAAGTTTGGTATTTTACTAATAAGAGGTTTGGTATATTTGGAATTTTCGTTTTGAATTATGCTGTTCAGAGACACATACATACACAAACACACTCGGACACACTCACAGGTGGACTTTTTTGTTTTAATGATTTGTTTGTTTGTTTTTTTAATGGGACCTGAAAACATATATTTCCAGTAAAATCTCGCATAACATTTTTGTGTGGGATACAATATCCTCTCTACCTATATACGTGGCAGAGAAAATGGTAAACTGAAGAGTTAATATTTGTAAGTTATACTGTAAACGTTTGTGCAGTACCGTGTGGATTAGTGATGAATTAGGTAGTGTTAAAAATATTGAAGTGTTAACAACCATAATGTCGTGAAGAGCCTTACTTCTAAACATAAGTGGAGGCGAATATTCTCTGAAGTAACTCTTATTATGTGTTTGCTCTACTTATTTGTAGAACGTGAATAATACTATTTAAATCACAAAACTTAGTTTAGTTTATTGATCCGTAATTATGAATGAGGAAGCCTGTTACAAATCCCAACAAGCAAATTCTTGGAACTGTGCACAATCGTACCTCGAAATGCTTGGCTGCATAATTGTGCACTGAGGAAAACAGAGCACTGAACTGGAAACCAAAAGATACCCATGCTAATAAAAAGAAATATCTCTTCTAACTTCGAGTTCATACTTTTATAAATCGATTAAACATTAGGTAGACATAAAAACTACCGTATAATATCAAATTGCATCATAAATAGATACTATTGCATTAATCACACACAGATGCACACTGCCGCAACGTTTGCTGGGAGAAACACAGAAAACTTGACACGCAGCCCGCAAAGTCAGCTAATATCTCCTAGAAAAGTACCCTAGACAGATAAACAAATTTCGCTATTTTATATTTGCAATTATTCCGTAAAATCTTGTTTAACACCGATAGAGTTATTATCATTTACTCTAACACATGTTTGTCAGTCAAAGAAAATCTGAATTTTCACTTGTGAGGAGTTGTATTTTTTGATAAGAAAGTGCGAAATAAGTATGGAAGAGGGCAGTAGTAGATAATTAAAAACAAAAATCTAATGTGTTTCGTTCACATGACTTTATATCTCTGCAACACATTATTGTTAAAACCCTTATTCTTTTATTTAATACTAATCGAGATAAACATTAACAGAAATAGTCTTACTAGTTACTTCCTGTAAGGAGGTAAATAAGGGAGTACCATAGGCTAAAGGGATAGTAAAATGCTTTAAAGCTGGTTGCTATGTGGCTAAAGTTCTTTCGTTTGTGGCCAGGGGTTGACAAATTCCCGTATGTGAAAAGTTCAAGTATTTTAAAACTGAAATCAATAACAAGGAATATCTCAAAAAGAGTCAACTCCACGAAAATAACGTATATAACATAAATTGTGTGTTTTAACGAGCTGTACATTTTGTGAATTAACTTTTTGTCAATGTCTTACGATTTAGAAGTTATGCAAAATTCAGCAAAATTCGCTCAGAATAAAGAGGTCTTTAGAGGCTATTCCCAGAGAATTCAAGATATACATTTTATTTGCAATATAAATATGTTTAATATACAGTAGATTAGTCAAAATGGTTAGAGGCATTTTTGTAAACTCCGAAGTTTTCGAAATTGTTTCCATGTAAAGGGTATTTTGAGGTGAGGATTTATTCTCAAAATCTTTGTGTCGCATTCCTGGAAGATACTAAACTTAAATACCAGGTTTGGTATTTTACCGAAGTTTTTTCAATGAGTTATCGTGTTCTCGGAGTAGGTGATAGATTGTAAATTTATTAAGGAGAATCTTTCTCTTTTACCAGTTATATAGGTTTTATATTCATGAAATGATATTAGAATGCAATTCTAGTGGTGTATTAATTGTACTAAGACTTAAAGATAATTTTCTTTATTTATAACTTTGAAGGATATTAGTTTTGACACACGAACGCAAGGACACACACGGACCTTTTTCTAAAAATGCTTTTTTGGGTACAGGGGGCCCTAAAACGCAAATTTCACGGTATCAAATTTTTGGGTGCAATACAATACCCTCTCTATACACTATGCACTAGTACGTGTAGAGAAAGTTAAATGAGAAAAAAGTAGAAAAAAAGGCTGCAGTGTTGTGGAAGCGCAGGCGATGACACTGATAACACATGAAGATGGAGCCCCGGTGGAATGTGATGGCGGGGGAAACTGGAGAACCCGGAGAAAACCCGCCCCTGCGCCGCTTTTTCCACCACAAATCTCACATGCGGTCCCTTGGGATCACTGGTGGTATGGGCATATAAACCGAATGGAGGAAATGAGATGGCCTAAGAAGATTCTGGAATGATGCACAAAAACAAATGGTAAATGCTGGCTTGGGAAACATTTTAAAGAAGTAAAGCAAGAAATTAGACTTAACAAAGGGGACTGGACAAGACGAGAATTTTGGCAATCCAGAACGGAAAATTTAACCGGATAAAGTCCGGAGAAGAAGAGAAAAGAAAATAATTGCACACACAAATATGTGGAAGAAAGCATAACTAAACTGTTAGCAGCAAACAAACTTAATTGTATATGTTTTGCAGTTATATCTATTTAAATATGATTTCCTTGACATAATATTTGAAAAACTATTATTTTTAGGGATACTAATTGTAGCTGCAAATCTAGCCATAATGCATAGGATTCACAAAAAGACCAAAGTAATTTTAGGCATATCAAATTTAAAAATTAAAATATATTTATCAAACTGATTATTTCATAATCTGTCACGACGCCTTTCCAATTGGAACTGTGCCGCGGCCCGTCACTGCTAACAGGCTGGGTATATGTCTGGCACGAACTCGGAATTTCTGTAACATCATCTGTCGTGTTCGGGAAAGTAAAGAACTACTTATGATAAAAGTGTATAATTTTTATTAATCTTAAAAATTGGAATTTATTGTGAATGAAATCAAGGTCCCTTAGAATGAGGTTCTTAATTTAATACTCCTCTTTAGGGTTGTAGTTGAATAAATCATTTGATTAGCATTAAACTGTATAATTTTCACTCTTCCTTAAATTAAGTGAACCAGTAAATGTCCACACCTGTGCTGGAGTATGACAGTAGAATCATTGTGGCTTGATGAGCAGAATTTAAAACTGCAAGTGAGCGCAATTGATCTACCACTGGAGCAAAGCACAGACTCTACGGCAACAACCGAAAAGCTGGTTTCGGAACATGACATATCGATACAAGAATGGCCATGCTGTTGCAACAAAGCAGTTAACAATCAACAACCGCATATCATCTATTATGTCGATTAACCTTGGAATTGTTGAGCTCTTAGTAATAAATAAGTTACAACTCTGGTATAAATATGGTTTTTTGTTTCCTGTCTCTTTATGAAACAATTATGAAAGGATATTTAATTTTTGCTTTCACGAAAATGAGTGTAATTATTTTTCATTAACATATAAGCCAAGTCAATGTCTTGCAAAATATTTAATCGTACTTTTAGTTTTATTTCTATTTTATTAGTACTGCTACTTGTATCTTTAATTTAGTAATAAATAACTTGTTAATTTGTGTTTCCCATAATGAGTGCATGCAAAGCTTATAATTACATGGGTAATTCAATAACTAGTGGCAACATTTTTATTAACAACAATAAAACATATTTGGAGCAGTCACATTATTGCAGTGCTCAGAAATAATCCCCTGCAACATGAAGAACTCACCTCCAAACGTCACGAAGCGACGGATTCATCCACAGCGTCTTGTCCTAATATTGAACTGACCGCTCTACTGTTGCTTTAATTGCCTGTCTGGTTCCAAAGCGGTATTTTCATTTTCTTAAAAGGGTCGAAATCACATGGGCTCATATCTGGGGAGTATGGAGGATGCTCCAGAATTTTCCAGTTCCATCTGTGAAGTAAATTAACAATAGGGGCAGCCGTGTGAGAGCGAGCACCATGATGTAACACAATAGGACGAGAATTCAGGAGATTTGCACGTTTACGACGCACAGCTGGTTGTAAATAGTGTTCCAGAAAGTACCTGTAATGTGCACATTCACACGATTTACTTGAACTGAATGAGCGATAAGAACACCGTCAAAATCATAAGCAACAATGAACATGACTTAAAGAGATTGCGGTCCGCCAGCTCCACGTTTTTGATGAACATCTTCCCTTCCTCTACGAAATGCATTCGCACACGTAGCCATGTGGTAAAGTCTCTCTACCACAAGCTTCCAATAATCCTGTGTGGCATTGTTGAGCATTGATGCCTCTTGCAACCTGAATTTTAATGAGGCATTTGTTCGTATTTACTAAACATATTTTGAGCACTAAAAATAACAGTCTACAATTAAACTTATTAAAAATGTTTTATAAATAAAATTATAGTCTTCATACTGACAGCTAACAAACATTAGATGCTCCTCAGTTTCATTGTTATCAGCTTACATCATTTACTGCTGATGACGCCAAATGTAGGTAGTATTGCCACTAATTTTTGAATGAGCCATGTATTGTAATGACAAAACTAACATAATTTTTTTTCAAAACGAGAAATGTTCATATTTCTTACATTTATATAAGGAAGTTTGTTGGTAGAGTAGCTAGAGAAAGTCATGCGAATGTAACATATCAGATTTTTTTGAACTTTTCTTTTAAATTTATGCCGCTTTTTAAGTGCTGCGGTTCTCAGCGTCCCATTCAATGTTGAGCGCGAAAGACCGCTTAATTTTGCTTAGATAGCTCTTTATCACACGTGTATATTTTTCTAAAAACGCTTCTTTTTTCAGGGAATTTAAACTCTTTACTTCCGGTGATAGATATAAGTAATATAGCAATTACTTCTGACGAAGGTGAAGTTAGTTAAAAAATAACATTAATATGTTATAATAAAATTATTAATAAATTAATACTTCCTTATTCCTGAAATAATTCCTCTAATTCAAAATCTTCTCGGGCTTCTAGCCAGGTAAAAACTTGGCTTGACACCAACGTTTCGAAGAAGTGCATCTTCCTCGTCTTCAGTTGACACCAACGTTTCGAAGAAGTGCATCTTCCTCGTCTTCAGTTCACCCTGAAGACGAGGAAGATGCACTTCTTCGAAACGTTGGTGTCAAGCCAAGTTTTTACCTGGCTAGAAGCCCGAGAAGATTTTGAATTAACACGTCGCCAGGAAAGCTTTAGTTCTTATTTTAATTCCTCTAAATTGATTTTTCGTTATTTTCATTTTTACTTTCTCTATACAAATTATTTACATGGTGTATAAAGAAGATATTGCACTCCACTAAAAAATTCGATACCGAGATTTCACCGGAAGTATATGTTTTAGGGTCCCCTTTATCTAAAAAAAGTATTTTCAGAAAAAGGTTCGTGTATGTCCGTCTGTCCGTATGTCTGTGAACACGATAACTCAAAAACGAAAAGTCGGTAAAATACCAAACTTGGTATTTAAGTTTTGAATCTTCCAGGGATGCGATACGAAGATTCTGAGAAAAATCTCCCCACCCCAAACTACCCTTTACATGGAATTTTTTTCGAAAATTTTGATTTTCTAAAAAATGTCTCTAACGATTTTGATTAAAATATCGTATATTAAAGACATTTACCTGACAAATAAAATGCATATTTTGAATTTTCTGGGTATAGCCTCTGAAGACTACTTTATTCTGAGTGAATTTTCCGGAATTTTGTATAACTGCTAAACAGTAAGAGATAAGACAAAAACTTACCACACAAAAAATGTAGATCACATTAAAACACACAATTTGTGTTGTATACATTTTTTCTTGGAGTTGATCGTTTTTTAGATATTCCTTGTTTTTGTTTTCAGGGAAGAAAATCTTAACTTTTCTCATACAGGAATTTGTCAACTCATGTCCATACAAACAAAGGAACTTCAGTCACATAGCAACCAGCTTTTGACTATCGCTTTAACCTATGCTACTCCTTTATTTCCTTTCTACTTACAAGGAAGAAAGTAATAAGACTATTTCTGCTATTTTTTCTAGATTAGCATGAAGTATATAGAAGCATAAGCTTTTAAGGACTAATTTGTTGCAGGGATATAGAGAAAGTCATGTGAATGGTAGACATAAGATTTTTTTCAATTATACTAATTCTATTTAACGCAATAAGATATCGTATTTTTGGATACCTTTAGAAGGCAGAGAAAGTTATACTAATTAAATATATATTGCAGTGTTTTTGGGCTCAGCTACTAAGAGAAATGCATATAAGCAAGCAACGTTTTAAGTCAATGAAACTATATGTAATTCGTTAATTTCGTTTCTGTTAATGCTTTTGACTTAATTAATATTTGAGAAAATGGATGTTACTGGTCTCGTTAATCTTCTGCGAGACAACTGTATCATCACCGAGCCAAGCTCGTCTAGGTACTTAATTAAAACGAGCAGCGACTTCCATTACTTAGAACATAATTTGAGGCAAAACGTCTACCACAGAAGCAGCCAAGTTCGGAACATGTTCTCTAGAGGAGTTTGAATTTATACTACGCTGTCAGCCATCAACCTTAACCGGCTTTTCCGAACGAGTGCCGCCGCGTTAACGTGTGCTACTGGTTTTCGAGAGTTTCCGGGTTCGAACCCCTGGTGTTCGTCCAATCTGACCCATGAGTTTTTCGTGGTTTTCCCCAGTCGCCGGGTGAATTCTGGTGTAGTTTATCATCTATCACGATTTCGTTTTCATAATTGTTGTTTCCCTCTCATCTTTCAGGAGTACTTCCGGTTGATTGTACAATGGAAAGATTACTTCCCGTACACACTAGAAGAGAGAAGATTCTTCTAGATTCACCGAACAGCTAGAGGACATCAGTGAATTGAACACATCAGATTTTTATCCCTTTTACTTACAAGGAAGTATGTAATAATTTCTGCTTATGTTTGTCTCGATTAGCATGATATAGATAGAAGAATAAGCTTTTTAACAATAATTTGTCACAGAGATGTAGAGAAAGTCATGTGAATGGAACATATCAGATTTTTTTTTCATTCATCTCTGAAACATGGCTAAGAATAGTTGGATTTAGCGGACGCCTGGCTTATTGAGGTTGTTATACTTTTTACTTTGTCTACCCGTGCTATGTAAGTAGATCATGGTAGAGAAGGTATATATATTCACCCGAAATATACGTTGTGAGGTCCCCTGAGGACAAAACAAGGCCCCAGCATGCGTGTGTGTATCCATGGACTGCATAACTCAAAAACGAAAAGTCGATGGAATACCAAACTTAATAGTTGAGGTTTTTTAGGAAAATCCTCCACCCTATACTACCCTTTACATGAATAATTTGTAAAAAAAATTGTTGATTTTCTGAAAAATGTCGAATTATTTTGTTTAAAATACCGCATATAAAATGTGGGATTGTTACTTTCTCTACATATTACGTCTTACATAGGTAGGGAAGGTACTGCACTCAACCGAAAAATTCGATACCGGCATTCACCGGAAATATACGTTTTAAAGTATCCTGTATTAAAAAGCATTTTTAGCAAACGGTCCGTGTGTGTTTCCGTGTGTCCGTGAACACGATAATTCAAACTTGTTATTTAAGTTTAGTATCTTCCAAGGATACGACATGGAAGATTTTGAAGAAAATGCACTCATCACAAAACTACCCTTTATATGGAAAAAACTTCGAAAATGTTTATTTTCTCAAAAATGGTTCTAACGATTTAATTAAAATAGCACATATAATATATTTAGATGACAAACAAAATGTGTATCTTGAATACTCTGGGAATAGCCCCCCGAATACCTCTTCGTTCTGAATGTCTTTTGCCTAACTGGTAAACCGGAAGAGATAGACAAAAACTTATTACACACAATGTGTAGTTCTCCTTAAAACAAACAATTTATGCCACTTTTTTCGTGGAGTTGACCATTTCCGAGATATTGTTTGTTAGTTGTTTGCTTTAAAGTGCTTTCTCTTTCGGGAATTTTTTAGTTCCGGGCCATACAGAAGCAATCAGCTTTTACAAGATTTGACTATCGCTTTAGCATAGTGTACTTCCTTAGCAATTTTTCTTTATTGTGTATCTCGATTAGCATGAAGTAGATATAAGAATAAACTTTTTAACAATAATTTGTTTCACTTCAAGAAGTCGCGTGTTCGAATCTCGCTTAGGTGAGATATCGCGGTTTTCCCTTATCCTGAGATGACGAATGACGAGTAACTTTAAGCTCCATAGATCCCGAGATCATATGAGCTTCTGTTCACCAATATCATTCATCGTCCGATATGACCAATTGAGTTAATGTACGTTATGCTATATATATTATGTTACAGATATGTAGAGATACGTAGAGAAAGTATGTGAATGGAACTCATAAGATTTTTTAGCAGTTTTTCAAAAGCAGTTTGTGAGAGTCATGGTGGTTGTAATTTGCAAGGCACTTCATTGTGATGCATTACGCTTCGAGTGGGAGTATTTCACACCTCTAAACAATGCAACTGACACCGCGGAGGTGGCGAGTCTAAGATATCTTTGTCATTGTATGCTACTCTCCTTACGATGAAAAAGCAATATTTCATTGTAAAAATGCATGTGTACCCAAAATCTACAAACAGCTATAACAGGATTTTATTTAAAACATTATAAAGTACTCCGTGCCAATTACCGAACTCATTTTGTATTGTAAACATATCATTAATAAGTTCATCATTCAACATACTTTTATGCTATAGTATTGAACATAATACTAGATAGTAACATTTAAGACAGGTGGCGCCGTGGGTGAGTATCTAGACCGCTCGCCTCCCATCTAGGCGGCCCGAACTCCTGGTGGACGAAGTGGACGGTTTTTCTCGGTCTTCCGGTTTTCCCCTCCATTCAATCCACCAATTGCTCCATCATCACCTTTCCATACATCAAATTCGCTTACATTTTATATGATCCTTATGTTCATGCCTGTGTACCCTCGTAACCGGTTCTCCATTCTGTGGTTTCGTGCCGTTGGCTCCCCAACAGGCTTCTGAATTCCTAGACATTGGCCTATAAGTCCTAGGTGGGTGTCAGTCCTACAAATATGGGGAGGGTAAGCCGATTACAAAACGAAACAAACCTTTAAGACGTTATAAAATAGTTCGCCTAAATCTTAGTCATTATTGCGCCATTGTTATAACACGGGTTGTCGTGAGGCATTGCCAGTTAACAGCGCTACGGGGGTTGATGATTTCAGGTGATGGCGGAGTCTGATTGCGCTTATCTGCTCACATAAGTAAGGCTACTGCTACGTTTGCTAGTACGTCCTCTGTTCAAAAACCGGTTCGGAGAATACGTGCTGATTGCGTCTATACGCAATTGTTCAGTGAGCTTTTGTCCTCATTTACCCCAAATGTGCTAGTCATCAAAGAGTAATGGTAAACTTTGAAACTGTTACATATGTACCTATATGTTTTGGGTAATTAGAGCCAGACTGAAAAAGTCACAGCCGGGGTTTAAATCACGGTACTCCCGGTCTCATCCGGTTGCTATAACTACTCAGTTACTATGGTAATACACCGACTCGACATTATATTCCAGTAAACCACACGGAGAACTCAGACCATTATTTTGAGTTGACACCGCATGGCGACCAACAACCTCGTAAGTATCGGGCTTTATACTTCATCAACTATTAGATCAATTAATGTTGATTAATTTCTTCTTCACACAATCCATTTGTAGGATCGGTAGAGTGCCAGTTAGTTATGGAATTTTTCTCCTTAGCATGTTACATGTTAGAGCAACTGGACGGAAACCGGAAGGTTCGTGGTTCAAATCCCGGCTATGGCAATGACTCTACGAATCCAATGTCTATGCTACACCGTATTGTGTGTAAAATAATTAATTGACAAGTCTTTACTGAGTCTATTCCAAATTTCAAAATTAATATTACCGAAAATATGGAGCAATTTTACAACAGCATGTTGATATTTACATTAGCTGCTTTTGTTGATCTGTTGAACGAACATGCTCAAACTTCATATGTAATGAATTAATTTTGAGAAGAATGCCTTTTTGCTCTCTGAAAACTCTATTTATTTATCTTTTGTAGGTAACTACTAATTGAGTACGCTAAATAAGGAACCTACTTGTAAAGAAACGACTTCATGTACTGGTGATCTCTATGATTTTCACGAGAGAACCGATATTATGATTTAAAACAGAACTTCTAAAAGTATGCATCAGCTAGATCTGCAACACTGAAATGAGGTCCCTCTGAAAGAAATTGGAATGGCGCACCAATCGATGTTCATTTGCCACCTCAAAAGTTTCATCAGCTTCCCGCAGAAATGTCAAAAGCACTTGCATATCATCATTTCTCCCTTCTCACAGGCTTGTAAGCAAACTTGATAATGACTTCTGGCCTTTCTCTGTTAAACTCTTACAAATATCAATCATTTAGAGTTGCTCAGATAAAAACTCTTAGTGGACCTATTTCTTTTGCAGTGTTCATTAAAGTAGAAATATGTGAAATTAGACAATCGGCTACTATAGAATGACTACAAAAGCATTCCTTGATTTCGTGTAACAGCAGAGACTGTTGGGATGTATTCATTAAGCTGGTGATCAGCACAAACCTATTAATTTATTCTCTGGCACAGAATCCCTCTGGTTCCATTTAAATTCCGTTTTGAAGTGGTTAAATATGTCAATAAGACAGGATGGTGTCAGTGAAAGCATCATGTAGCAGCTTTTCATCGTGTCAGGGAAACCTATCAGCAATGTATGTGCAGATGAGGTGCATGGTATGCGAGGTATTTCGCAAATATTTAAACTTTAAGCTGCAATTGATCATAAAGTTGGTTTTTACTGCCCCACAAGGCACTAAAAACTGGTTCATATGCGTTAATGAAGAATGTTGATCAATTAATATCAAACTATTTCAGAGAGAGAGAGAGAGAGAGAGAGAGACACACACACACACACACACACACACACACACACACACACAGACACAGAGGCAGGCGTTAATTTATCATACACGATTTACTCCATACTCATTTATTGTTTTGTAGCATTTATCACTAGGCATTCTTTTGTTTAGTCAGTGTCCACAGGTTATTTTTTATCTTTTATTTTATATTTTTATACTTTTGATTTTATATTTTTTGATCAAACATTTGCGATAGACTATTTAAATTCATATTTTGTTTATGAAATAGTGCAGATATATATCATTCGGCAGTGTGACCTACACGATAAATTCATTTGCTCCGCTCGATAGTTTATCAATTAGGTTAGATGTCTTATGATATTACTTGTAATAAACGGGGTGAAAATACATGCGTTATTCCAAAAGATGGTAGTAGGCTCTCCAAATCCTAATCTTAAAATGATACGAAATACTTAAAAACAAAAACATTCATATAAACATTACCAAAATGTTTTCTTCTGTCACTTCAAGATACATTGGTGTGCTATTGAAAAATCAATCTAGCTTATACCTTTAATAGCCTCACATTGTAGCATTATTTTTTTTCCCGGAGGAAAGGACTCTTAAGTTGGTGATGGAGACATAAGATTGTGTTAATACTTACTCAGGAGATTAGACGCGCTAGTAAATTGATGAACTATTCAAATTTGATGCTCATAATAAATGTTACATGAAAAAACTACTTAGGTGACTAAAACAGGAGCACTATAACAAAAAGAACTTTTAGTGCCTTAACATACGCGATTAATAGAAACATTCAGAATATTCCTAACATTGTGTAGATACGCCAGGATTATTTTTATCACATTTATAGTAGCTATTTGTATATAGTACTCACACATATTAATATTGGTAGTATACTTAAAATATGAGCCAGTCTTGTGAGGTGTCTATGGATATTAGTACCATGTTTCTCTCCCTGGAAATTTTCGGGGAATCTAAATAAAGCTGTTACTTCCTTGTTTCTTTGCAAGTACTATTCTTTTTCGTTCGAACTCTGTTAGATTAGACAGAACCTAAATTAATTAGCCTTGGAGTGGTATTTAAAGCAACTGCATTTATATAATTGTGATTTTTGGTATAATTTTGACCAAATTCTCTAATCTACGCAATCCATAATCAGTACTGAATATTTCATTATATAAATACATAAAATTGATAAATGATAATACAAATGGTTTCAAGGATTAGTTCTCAGGTTTGGATGGCAAGAAAGAAAATGAAACATAGATGTTACTCCTTCTCCTCAATTTCCTCGATCGAGGCTCCAAGGAATAACAAGGGAATGTCTCAAGACAATCGCATTTGCAGCCCTCTCCACACACTTGTCGCCCCGTTAATGACAGTCCTCGGAGGCAAATCGTCTGTCTATTCACATGTTATTAGAGACTGAGGGTGCTCGTTATTAGTAGGGATACATGCAAATGGATCTGGTTCCGCTTGAGCATCCCGATTAGTAGCGTCAGTGAGCGTGTGGAATGTGGGCGTGCGGACGTGGCATCCTGATAGCTGCGCAACGTACATAGCACGCACGATCTGAATGTTGTCGGTGTATAAAGTCATGCTGATGAGATGAGGTGGGGAGAATTAGTTAAGGTTGTTGGTTTGCATGATGGGTTCGCGAGATTAGCGGAAGCGACTCACAGTGAATGAAATGAAATGGCGGAGTGGAGTATTGCCGCCGGTTTAATCTCCTGTTGAGTTTGGCAGCTCGTGCCAGTGAGAAAGTTGTTTGAGGAGGGGCAATGGGTATTCATTCTTCTTGTGCGGTAGCTTCAGAGTCAGTTATAGGGTAGCTACATAGAGTTGTGTTGGGCTTTTTGGGATGACTTGAAAGCATAAGCTGTGTTGTTAGTCTTATGGGGATACTAATCTGTTTTTGTATTCATGCTCAATATAGCTTTTATATCATGTGTACATTACTGAGGTAACGTGTACGTTACCACGCGCCGGTTTATCCGGTTCAATGCCGCTGGTTAGCAGGTAACGTGAAGTACACCATAAAACCTTCCACTGTTTGTCTCCAAGCTTTATCTAACAGTAGTTTATCCAAACATGTCACACACAATACATAATTATTACCGAACTCTATTTTGATCTCTTTTTGTCGGCTTTTTGCAAACGGAATATTTATTTACACTACTCCGTTCCCTTTAAGAAAAAAAATATAATGTGATGCATTCACATGCTTTCTCTACATCTCTGCACAAAATTATTGCTAAAAAGCTTATTCATCTATTTACTTCATCCTAATCGAGAAAAAAATAACAGAAATGGTCTTATTACTTGCTTCAATTTAAGTAGAAGGGAAATAAGGGAGCACTATAGGCTAAAGTGATAGTCAAAAGCTGTGATTGAAGTTTGTTATGTGATTTGTTTGTATGGACAAGAGTTGACAAATTTCCGTATGAGAAAAATATAAATATTTTAAGGCGGAAATCAATAACAAGGAATATCTCAAAAACGACCAACTTAACGAAATAAATATGTAATACTATTTTGTGTTTTGACGTGTTCTACATTTTATATTAAGTAAGTTTTTGTCTATCTCTTACGGTTTACTAGTTATGCAAAATTCCGTAATATTTATCCAGAATAAAGATGTTTTCAGAAGCTATTCCCAGAAAATGCTTGATACTCATTTTATTTGTCTTGTAAATATCTTTAATGTACGATATTTTAATCAAAATCATTAGTCATTTTGAGAAAATCAAAATTTACGAAAGATGTTCCACGTAAATGGTAGTTGGGAGTGGTGGAATTTTCTTGAAAATCTTCGTGTTGCATCCTTGGAAGATACTAAACTTAAATACCAAGTTTGGTGTTTAACGGTTTTTTGTTTTTGAGCTATGCTGCCCACACATACACACACATACAAACGGACATTTCTAAAAATGTTTTTTTGTTTTGTTTTTTTGTTTGTTTTTTTTTTATTCGGGGGATCTGAAGACACATATTTCCGGTGAAATATCGGTATCAAAAGTTTGGATACAATACAATACCTTCTCTATACACTATGTACATACTCCAGGATCGGTTGTATTGCATGTTAATACAATGTAAATATAGCTATGCTTCAATCATAAATAAAATGAAACCTTGTCAAATTTTTTGATACACAGGTTATTCAAAGTACAGTCATAAAACTTAATTCTTATATAATGTTGATGGTAACCTTAATGAGGGAGATTTGCCAGAAAGTGCCGGTTTTCAATGGAATTAGTTTTCTAAGATTTTTAAAAGTACGCTACCCTTTACCAATCGATCTGGAATGCACCGCGTAACAACCAGAGAGGATTTCCTGTGGGCATATGAATTTTTATGAAATAGAAACCCTTAATCAAAATAAATTTACTTAGCACATCCTGAAAGTGCATTCATCGTCTAGAACATGTTTTATATCAAATGACGTTTGTATGAATTTCATTTTGCAGCCTTCCGTTGATCGCGGAGCCTGGAAGATCCCAAGCATTGCTCTTCTTCCACATGGCGTAGGCTATAGCCCGTTCCGGCGAAGCAGTCTGTCTGATGTGTCCATCTACTTTGCTTGTCAGTACTTTATTTTCATCTTACCGCTTTATGAGGGTTGTGCAGATATATTTGGGTGGAGGAGCTGCTACCTCCGAACCTCCCAACTTGCTTCAGCTTTGTATTAGAGTGTCTTCTCTTAGGTATACTGCCTTCTCTTGGATTTCAGTTCTACCTACCCGTTTCAGTCTCCAATCTGGATATTATCTTTGCAAATAGACGAGAATACTTATGTTGCGCAGTACAAGGAGTGGGGAAAAGAGGCGGAGACTTGAAGCGATAGCCATGCAGTACGCACAGGAGAACTGCCATGACACAATATTATTAGTAAGCATCGTTTTCTGTGCATAAAATGTCCAAATTATGCGTGCACTTATGCTGTCAAAATCTGTATAATATACTGCATAATTATTTTCTGTAGTACGTATGTGCATAGGTCGTCTCCTTAGCTTACCAAGCGGGAGAACTGGGTTCCATCCCCAGTACCGGCGTGGGGATTTTTCCCCCACTGGGAGACCTGGCCCGGGGTGCACTCAGCCTTGTAAGGTCCCTGGGGGGCCAATTGAAGAGCTACTTTATGGAGAAGTAGCGGCTTCAGGTCATGATGACCGCATTAACCGGCCGAGGGGACTCGAGGCGCTGACCACGTCTCACCCTCCAATACTGCACCCCATCCATGACGTCTGCAGTGGACCGAGATGGGAGATGCAGCGGCCGGGCGGTAGGCCAAAGTTCCCCGTGAACTGTCGTGCCATGGAGTTATTTACGTTTGTGCTTAGAGAAGGTTGTATTCCACCTCAAAAAAAGACAATTTCTGTTATAATTCATCTAGATTAGCATGGTGTAGATGAATGAATAATCCTTTTTAAGATGTTTTCTTTACGAAGACCCGCATTCGCTCAACTGAATACGTTCTAATTCGGATTTATTCTACGAGCTGAGCTAAACAACACAACGTGTCTGTCGTTACGTTTCTGTGCAGAATTGAATTTAATAGAGATCTCCTCTGCAGGCTCTCGCATCATAAACTGATGAACATTAGCAATCACTGAAGACATCTCCCTGTTATTTACCCGTGGCATTGTTTAGTTTATCTCCGCTGTGTCTCGCGAGGAGCGATGCTCGCTTTATCACGGTGCTGGACAGACTGACAGACTTGCTACGTAGTGCTACTTGCGAGCCGACTGCAACATCAGGTCATATCAGTGCTCACGTGATCACTTGATTTCCTCTGTATCACCTACATCTAAGGGTGTTCCCTTATCCACCACCTTGGGAGGCCCCTAATAGAGAATCAGCAATCCCACACGGGCCTAGATTATTTAAATGTTATTTTCGAAAGAACGCAATAATGCAAATGTGCATTGCCGCTACACCCTATTTGATTGCTATCTGCATATGTGTTTGCCTATAGGAATGATTAATCAGCAGTTACGTATCGCCCAGGTCAATCGAGCTCCGTGCGCTTATTGTTAGCATTTGTTTTTGTGACTTCTTTTTACCACGTGTACGATTATTTCTACGGCTATCATTAGGGCCCGGAGCTTGATGACCTGAAAAATGGCAAAAAAAATTATGCACCAAATATCCAAAAATTCTCATAAGATTACCTAAAACATCTGATGTACTCCATTCACATGACTTTCTCTACATCTCTGTAAACATTATTGCCAATAAGCTTATTCCTTTCTCTATACGTACTATCTACATAGTGTATAGAGAAGGTATTGTAATGCACCCAAAAATTCGATACCGAGGTTTCACCAGAAATAATATGTTTTGAGACCCCCTGAATTCAAAAAAAGCATTTTAGAAAAAAGTCCGTGTGTGTCTGTGGGCAGCATAGCTCAAAAATGAAAATACCGTTAAAACAAACTTGGTATTTAAGTTTGGTATCTTCCAAGGATGCGACAAGAAGATTTTCAAGAAAATCCTCCCCGCCCCAAACTACCTTTTACATGGAAAAAATTTCGAAAATTTGGATTTTCTTAAAAATGGCTATAAATTTTTATTAAAATCTCGTATATTTAGGATATTTACTTGATAAATGAAATGTATAGCTAGGATTTTCTGGGAATAGGCTCTGAAGACTACTTTATTCTGGATGAATTTAAAGGATTTTTGCATAACTGCTAAACCGTAAGAGATGGACAAAAACTTATACAGAAAATGTAGAGCACATTAAAACACGCAATTTATGTTATATATATATATATATATATATATATATATATATATATATTTCGTGGAGTTGATCGTTTTTAAGATATCCTTGTTTTTAGTTACAGCTTTGAAAAACTTATACTTTTTCTCATACAGAACTTTGTCAACTCCTGTCCGTACAAACAAAGGAACCTCAGTCACACAGCAAACAGCTTTTGACTATCACTTTAACCTATAGTACTTCCTTATTTCGCTTTCACTTAAAGGAAGCAAGTAATAAGACTATTTCTACTATTTTTTTCTCGATTAGTATGAAGTAAATATAAGCATGCGCTTTTTAACAATAATTTGTTGCAGAGATGTAGAGAAAGTCATATGAATGGAACACATCAGATTTTTTTCTGTCCACTTCATGCTAATTAAGATAAACATCACAGAACTGGTCTTATTACTTACTTCCTTATAAGTAGAAGGGAAATAAGAGCTTACACTAGGTTAAACCGACAGTCAAATGTTTTAAAATATGGATGTTATGGGATTGAAATCCGTTTCTTTGTGTGGCCAGGTGTTGACAAGTTTCTGAATGAGTAAAGTTTTAACTATTTTAAAACAAAGCAACAACAAGGAATATCTCAAAAACGGTCCATTCCACGATAAAAAATGTATACAACATAAATTGTTTGTTTGAACGAGTTTTACATTTTTTGTAAAGTAAGTTTTTGTCTATCTCTTACGGTCTACCAGTTGTGAAAAATTCCGCAAAATTAATTCAGAATAAATGTCTTCAGAGGCTGTTCACAGAAAATTCAAGATAGATGTACATTTTGTGTATATAATATACGATATTTTAACCAAAATCATTAGAGCCATTTTTGAGAAAATCAAAACTTTCGAACATTTTGCGTTGTAAAGGATATTTGTGGATGGGGGATTATCTTGAAAATCTTCGTGTCGCATCTTTGGAATTTACTGAACTTAAATACTAAGTTTGGTATATAACGGAATTTTCGTATTTGAGCTATGCTGCCTACACACACGGACATTTTTCTAAAAATGCTTTTTTTTGGATTCAGGGCGTCGTAAAACAGGTATTTCGGTGAAATCTTGGTATCGAATTTTTGGGCGTAATACAATACCTTATCTATACACTATGTACATAGTACGTGCAGAGAAAGTAAAATGATCTATGAAAATTCTAAATTTATATCGTAAAACTTAAAAATTAGATCTAATGATGTTTTGTGAGTAATTGTATTGTTAAAGCTATAATTTTTCTTAGTATGGTGGCAGATAATCTGTTAAGTAAGTCATTCTATAAAAATAATCTTAACTAATTCTACCTTAAGTTCAACTTTGCAATACACCACTATCGATATGCTCAAGTTTTCAAAAGTCATGGCTCTGCGGCTGTCAGATTGCACTGTTTTATACTGCGAGAAACTTCTTTCTATGGATGTAATGGGAGCATATTTGAAGCACACAACGTCACTGGCATTTAAATCCTTTTCCACTTTATTAAGTAGTCTTTACGCAACGTGGAGTGTGGCGTTAAGGAATCATGTAATTTAGAATTGCCTAGTTTTCCTAGTGGAATATTTTCACTCACATATTTGTTTATAAAATGGAAATGACTTGCTATTTGACGTGGAAGTAGTTTCTTTTAGCAGCAGTTGAGACTTTTTTGTTTGAATTTTCGACAGCTCGTAAATGTTTCTCTCGCCCAATATGTTGTTGCACGGTAAACCATGCAGCGACTTCAATTTCACATAATTTACAAAATGAGACACTTCCTCGGATAAGAACACGTTTTCATCGAATTCTGACACATATTGTCTTAAACAGCTTGCAGTTGATAATGTTTGTTTCGGCATTCTGGTAATACACTCTGCACTATGACCCGAAGAAATGCTTTTCTGACTGTGACTGCCGGTGACACATGTATCCTTGTGAATGACGCAATCTCTTGGGCGTTATCTGCCCTCGCAACGCGCTATGTCATCTATACTCTAAGGATGATCAAAACTGCCGTGAATAATTTTGTATTGCATGTTATGACTACTCCATCCTTAAATGTCAAAAAATTACTTAAAATGAACAATTGTATACCAAAATGCCGTACAGAGATATATAAAGACAAGAAAATAGCCTAAAACCATACATAACTGCCAAAAATAACTTCAAACTGGAAAAATGGGGAAAATGCATATATATATATATATATATATATATATATATATAATGCCTATATTTTATGTCTCTCTTTTCCAAAATGAACATAATTGTCAATAAGCATCGTCTCCGACAACACACAACAAAAACAAATCTTGTGTGATACACTCACATGAGTTTCTCTAGCTGTTCTACAAACTTCATACATAAGATTGTTCTTCTCTCTGGTACTCATTAGCACAATGTTCTTATTATTTAGTTCCGTATAACTAGGAAGAAAATAAGGGAATACACTAGGCTAAACCAATAGTCAAATGTTTTAAAAGCTGTCGTTATACGATTGTCATTACAAATCGCTTCTTTTCTTGGCCAGGAGTAGAACAAAAAAAAAAAACCGGACACTCCCGTCTGAGAAAAGTACTTCACAACTGAAACTAATAACAATGAATACCGCGAAAACGGTAAGCTCCACGAGAAAAATGCATATGACATAACTTGTGTATTTTAACAAGACCTAAATGTTTTGTATAGTAAGTTTTTGTCTATCTCTTACGGTTTACTAGTTATGCCAAATTAAGCAAAATTCATCCAGAATAACAGGTCTTCAGAAGCTATTCCCAGAAAATTCAAAATATACATTTTATTTGTTAAATAAATATCTTTAATAAATGATATTTTAATCAAAATTGTTAGAGCTATTTTTAAGAAAATCAAAAATTTCTAAAAAAGTTCTATGTAAAGGGTAGTTTGGGGTGGGGGGATTTTTCTCAAAATCTTCGTGTCACATCCATGGAAGATACTAAACTTAAATCCCAAGTTTGGTATTTTAGCTACTTTTCGTTTTTGAGTTATCGTGTTCACAGACACACGGACACATGGACACACACACGCGCGCGGACCTTTTTCTCAAAATGCTTTTTTTTGGATACAGGTGGTCCTAAAACATGTATTTCCGGTGAAATCTCGGTATCGAATTTTTGGCTGGAATACAACACTTCTCTATCCCTATGTACATTGTACATGTGGGGCTAGAGAAAGTAATAATATTTCAGTAAATTCCGGGGTCTAGATATTATCTTCCTTTGAAACCAAAACCAATATTGCTCAAGGCAAGGAGTATTTGAAAACACAGATCTTAGCTTTGTTTTCGCAGTTGTGAAGAGTTGCTGGTCCCTATGGCCGCGCTCGCTAAAATATCTAGCTTTGGTGCTCCGTGTCGCAGGGGATCGCGGATTTGAATCCCGCCTTGGGCATGGGTGTTTGTGTTATTGTATACGCATAAAAATAACGGAAAAGTAATAAAAAATATGGAAATAACAAAGAAAAAGAACAACGGTATCATACCCAATCAGTGATTGGGAAAACATAAACCTGAAGAGCCTGCAACAGTTGATTTTGCCGAATACACATACACATTGGAAAGGAAAATATGTGAATCCTGCCATAAACAAAAGAAGAAATGAAAAGCCATTTTCAGTGGAATTTAGATAATTCAAAGCTGAGAGGACATTAACAAAATTCGAAATATCCGAATATTCGAATTACAAAAGTACATTTTAGCAACAGAGGAAAAAACAACTCCACTTATGCTGGCCTGTCCTTCGACATACCGACGACTTTGATACAGATGATGAACTGCCTCCGATGACGTGGGAATTGACATCTCTTTAAATTCAAGTTATCGTTCCTGCTTAAACCACTTTAGCCCGCACTCGTAGACAGAAATTTCCGGTTGTCTCAATCTTTTTCGACTGTTTCCATTACCCTCAAAACACTGCTTAAAAGTTAATCCGTATTCTTCAATTAAGTGGGCAAAGTATTCAGGGTAGCCCTAGTTTTTCGTTTTTCTTCGAACTCTTTTCAACTTCTCGAATTTGCGACTATTTCCGCAAATTGGTCACGCGGTTTACTAAGATGCATAGAATCATTGATTTGCAACATACTGAACAATAAGAAGCTCAAGCGACAACTAAAGGTGCACGTGTCTTTTAACAGGGGATGTGGGAGCAGGTACAGAAGCTCAAGGACAGCAAATAGGAAAGCTATTCCACCCCCCCCAACTGCATAGCGACAAAAAAAAAAAAAAAAGAACATTCCCGGAGTGATGACCTATTTTACAGAAACACATGGACGAAATTACTATATTAAATTTCCACATTTAAATTAAATTTCGACTGGTATATTGAACAAAAACTTCGAATTAAGGAAAATTAAATTCGAATTATAAGTGAATTCTTACATTGTGTTAACACAAAATTCAAGATATTAAAACAATTTTCGAATTAACGACGATGTCGAATTATACACGTTTGAATTAGGCAAGTTCAACTGTAATATTAATGCAATAAATGCAATGCTTCCCTGAATTTGAGCAAGCATTCCAACTTTATTTTCGATAGTTGTTCAGTCGAGAAAAATTCGGAAGAGGTAGGAGAACATTCTCAGAAGTAGAGATTCATATTAGGTACAAACTGTATGTATGAAAATATCAATATATTTTACTTATATGTTTGTTTAGTAGAAATTATAATGCATACTGTATTCTTTTTACTTTCTCTAGCCCCATATGTACAATGTACATAAGGATAGAGAAGTATTGTATTCCACCCAAAAATTCGATACCGAGATTTCACCGGAAATACATGTTTTAGGACCCCCTGTATCCAAAAAAAAGCATTTTGAGAAAAAGATCCGCGTGTGTGTGTCCGTGTGTCCATGTGTCCGTGTGTCTGTGAACACGATAACTCAAAAACGAAGAGTAGCTAAAATACCAAACTTGGTATTTAAATTTAGTATCTTCCAGGGCTGCGACACGAAGATTTTGAGAAAAATCCCCCCACCTCAAACTACCCTTTACATGGAACTTTTTTCGAAATTTTATATTTTCTTAAAAATAGCTCTAACGATTTTGATTAAAATATAATACATTAAAGATATTTACCTAACAAATAAACTGTATATCTTGAATTTTCTGGGAATAGCTTCTGAAGACCTTTTATTCTGGATGAATTTTTCTTAATTTGGCATAACTAGCAAACCGTAAGATATAGACAAAAACTTACTGTACAAAACATTTAGGTCTTGATAAAATACACATGTTATGTCATATGCATTTTTCTCGTGGAGCTTACCGTTTTCGCGGTATTCATTGTTATTAGTTTCAGTTGTGAAGTACTTATACTTTTCTCAGACGGCAGTGTCCGGTTTTCTTTTGTTCTACTCCTGGTCAAGAAAAGAAGCGTTTTGTGATGACAATCGCATAACGACAGCTTTTAAAACATTTGACTATTGTTTTAGCCTAGAGTATTCCCTTATTTTGTTCCTGCTTATACGGAACTAAATAATAAGAACATTGTGCTAATGAGTACCACGATTAGCAAGGTGTAGAAAGAAGAAGAATCTTATGTATGAAGTTTGTAGAACAGCTAGAGAAAGTCATGTGAGTGTAACATATCAGATTCCCCCCCCCCCTCCTTGAATAGTGTTTAACTTCCGCTGTTACTACTGACGGCTCTGCAGGCGTTGACACTGATGATACATGGCATGAAATGAAGCATTGGTGGAACCCGGAGAAAACCCAACCCTGCGCCGCTTTGTCCTCCACATGCGGTATCCTGAGATGCGGCCTGCCTTGGTGAGAGACGAGTGGTGTCAGTACTAACATAATACTAACAAAGCCGGATCTATTTCGCCTATATAAAGTTAAACATAGTAACATATAAAAATGAAGTAAATAAAATAATAAACACAGACTAACTAAAAAATATAGTGCGGGTCTACTAAGCCCTGCGAGGGCAAAGATGTTTCGTCAAAGCGTGCGTCTAACTATAGGCTAATTTTCACCTGCATGATAATATATTTATAAGATATTTCTCTTAAAAACACAATTTTTGAAGCCTTTCGAGAGGTTTTTTTTTTACGCAAACATAGCTTCGATATTATATATGATTCCTTAAAACTCGGAAATATTACTTCGAAAATAATGATAAACTTATTGGAGAAGAAAAGAAAAATGACTACGTGAGCAGAGTCAGCATGTTCCTTCCCGCTATCTGACACTGCTGCAGCAACTAAGTCAAGAAAATTGGCAGGGATCCAAGGGGAAATAATGAAAGAAAAGCAGTTTCTCTACTCCAATGGTGCTGAGGAAGAGAAACAAAAAAAAAACAAACAAAAAAAAAAAAAAAAAGCATTTTACACTCATTTGTTTCTTTGATGTTTCGCAGAAAGTAAATTAGATTATTTTTAACGAACTGCAATAAGCAAGTTTTAACTTGTTCAGAAAAGAGACAGAAATGAATTTACAAAGGGAGATATTTAGGGGGAAAACCGTAGTACTACAAGCAAATTACGGAGAATTCTCGTAACTTGTACCTGCTAGAAGCGGTTTACACTGCTCACTTAATTGATCTGGACTGTTTCTCGTCTACATCAACATTTTTTAACAGCTCAAAACCATGAATGTATTACACCTGTACAGACAGACATCTACTAAGATGTTACAGACCAAATACATTTTTAAAAGATTTCTTATAACCACAGGCAACATGTGGTGACAATTAATTTAAAAAGCTGATCTGTTCCATTCACATGACATTCTCTACATCTCTGCAACAAATTATTCTATTTACTTCATATAATCGAGAAAAAAAATAGCAGAGATAGTTTATTACTTGCTTCCTTGTTAGTAGAAGCGAAATAAGGGAGTACCATAGGTTAAAGTGATAGTCAAAAGCTGGTTGCTATGTGACTGAAGTTCCTTTGTTTGTATGGACAGCACTTGACATATTCCTGTATGAGAAAAAAATGTTTTTCAAAGCTGAAATCAAAAACAAAGAATATTTCAAAAATGATCAACTCCACGAAAAAAATGCATATAACTTAAATTGTGTTTTAACGCACTGTACATTTTTTGTGTGGTAAGTTTTTGTCCATCTCTTACGGTTTATCAGTTTTGCAAACTTCTGTAAAATTCATCCAGAATAAAGTAGTCTTCAGAGGCTATTCCCAGAAAATTCAAGATATACATTTTATTTGTCAGGTAAATATCTTTAATATACAACATTTTAATCAAAATCGTTAGAGCCACTTTTAAGAAAATCAAAATTTTTGAAAAAAGTTCCATATAAAGGCTAGTTTGGGGTGGGGGGATGTTCTTGAAATCGTCGTGTCGCACCCCTGGTAGATATGAAACTTAAATACCAAGTTTGGTATTTTATGGACTTTTTTGAGTTATCGTGTTCACAGACACACGGACACACTGACTCACGGACACACGGACACACACACACACGGATCTTTTTCTGAAAATACTTTTTTTTTGGATTCAAGGGACCCTAAAGCATATATTTCCGGTGAAATCTCGGTATCAAATTGTTGGGTGGAGTGTGCAATAACTTCTCTATACACTATGTAGGTACATAGTACGTGTAGAGAAAGTAAAATGTGATGTGTTCCATTCACATGAATTTTTCTACATCATTGTAACAAATTATGGTTAAAAAGCATATTTTTCTATTTACTTCATGATAATTGAGATAAACGTTAGCAGAAAATTTCTTAATTACTTGTTTCCTTGTAAATAGAAGGAAAATAAGGAATTGCACTAGGCTAAAACGATAGTCATTTCTTTCTAAAACCGGTTGCCGTGTGGATAAAATCCGTTTATATGCAGGGCCAGAAGTTTACAACAAGTTTAAGTATTGTAACAAACAATAAGAAATATCTCAGAAATGGCCAGATCAAATAAAAAAAACAAAAAAAAAATATATGACATAAATTGTGTTTTAGCGTGTTCTACATTTTTGAATAAAAAGTTATTCCTTTCTGTTTACTAGTTAGAAAAAAAAGTCAACAACATTTATTCAGAATTAAGAATTTTTAGAGACTATTTCCAGAAAATTCAATATATACATTTTATTTGCCATATAAATATCTTTAATATACGACATTTTAATCAAAATCGTTAGGGCCATTTTTGAAGAAATCAAAATTTTCTAATGTAGAGGGTAGTTTGGGGTGGGGAGATTTTTCTAAATATCTTTCTTTCGCATTCCTGGAAGATACCAAGCTCAAGTTTGGTATTCTACCGACTTTTCGTTTACCGTGTTCACGGATACGCACGGATCTTTTTCTAAAAATGCGGTTTTTTGGATGTATGGGACCCTAAAACGTATATTTTATGTGAAATCTCGCTATCGAATTTCCTTATACACTATGTATGTGTAGAGAAAGTAAACATGTGTTATCTTATGTAATAGAAGCTCCATTAAGAGGAGAAAGAATCTTATTTCCTAGATATGTATGAAGATGATGAACAGATTATGCACAAAGAGCAGTAAAAATAAATAGTGAACCGTGTAGACAACGTGACGATATCCTCTGAAAAGTGCCTCAATGATAGTTTATACATGCACTCTTATATAAATGGAAGGCCATATTCCGGCGTCAGAAATGGGTCAAGGAGAAAATTACATTACTGCTGCTTACACAACTTTATTGCATGTAAGACGCAACGCTTTTTAAAGTAAAGTAAATGCATTTGAAAGGTTTTTGGTTTGCAGATTTATGTCATTACGAGATCCGCATTATGGTCTCCGATATTGCCAGTTTTTGCATCTGCGTTCTTATTTGCTTGAACAAGTTTTCGGATCGTTGGGACTGTAGTCTATTTCCAGGCAGTTTTTCTCACTTTCGCGTAAAAGTTGCAACTGATCCAATGTATTTTTCTAAATCGCTGGAAATTTAAGAATAATTAATTATGTTGGAATTCTGTCACAACTGTACGATTACTTACTTCCCCGTAAAGAAAGTATTGCATTTCGCAAAAATTTGGATATCGAGATTTAATCAGAAATATATGTTTTGAGGCCCACGGGCTAAAACAAAAAGAATTAAAAAAGGTATCTGCACCTTGTGTGTGTGTGTTAGTGTGTGTGTGTGCAAAAAAAAAAAATGAAAAATCTGATGCGTTACATAACACACTTCCTTCTCTAGCTGCAAACACAAAAAATTATTCTTCTTTCTACACAATTCTAATCGAGACAATCATTAGCAAGGTATTATTATTTAGTTTCTAATAAGTAGGAAAGAAATAGAGGAAATACACTAGGTTAAACCGATAGTCAAATGTTTCAAAATCTACCGTTATGCGACTGTCATTGCAAATCGCTTCTTTGCTTGGCCAGGAGTAGAACAAAAGAAAATCGGACACTTGCTGTATTAGTATTTTACAATTGAATCCAATAACAAGGAATATCTCCGAAACGGCTACGTCCACAACAAAAACGTGGACATAAATTGTGTGTTTAATCGAGATCTATATTTTTGTTTAGTAAGTTTTTGTCTATCTCTCACGGTTTAGCAGTTAAGCAAAATTCGTCCAGAGTAAAGAGTTCTTCAGAGGCTATTCCCAGAAAATTCAAACTATAAATTTTATTTATCATGCAAAATCTTGAATACAAGTTATTTTTAATCAAAATACTTATACTTTTCTCATACGGGAATTTGTCAACTCCTGTCCATACAAACAAAGGTACTTCAAGTAAATAGCAACCAGCTTATGACTCTCACTTTAGCCTATGGTACTCCTTTATTTCCCTTCTACTTAAATGGAAACAAGTAATAAGACTGTTTCTGTTATTTTTTTCTCAATTAGCATGAAGTAAATAGAAGAATAAGATTTTTTACAATAATTTGTAGCAGAGATGTAGAGAAATCCATGTGAATGGAATACATCAGATTTATTTTCCTTGGAGTTAGTTTTTCCGAGTTAGACAAAGTTTTCGTTTTGAATTATCAAACACTTAATAGTTGTCTTCAATAGATCTTCGTTGTTCATTTTTACTTTATCTAGGTTGAGAAGGTACGAATTCCATCAATTAATTCCATTAAACAGAAATGCATGTTGTGAAATCCCTTATTCGAGAAAAAGGTTATGTGTGTGTGTGTGTGTGTGTGTGTGCGCGCGCGCGCGCGCTAGCAAATAGCACATCTCAAACCAAAAAGTAGTATAAATACCAAATTTGGTATTTAAGTGCAGTACATTACGAAAATAAATATATACCTCTTAGTTTTTTGGAATAGCCTGTGTAGGATTACATTCATCAGAAAGAATGTATACCTGGTTGTTGGTCTGGGTGGCTCCATTGGTTTGTAACTGGCTTTCTGAACTTATGTTGCGGGTTCTAACCCGGCCCACTCCGACATTTTTAAAGAGTGTTTAAAAGAGACAGGCCCATGTCAGTGATGTTCTGGCGTGTTAGGAACTCCTGCAGGACGAAATTTCGGCACATGGGCGGCGCTGATATGATCCTGGCAATTGACAGCGTCGTTAACCAATAAAATATGATGGGATAGACGAAAACGTACTGACCAAAATTGCACATCTCCTTAAAACACACCATTTATTCCTAATAATGTTTTTGTGGCATAGAATATTTCCGAGATATCCGTTACTAATGGTTCGCATGGTCCAAAAATTTATTTACGTTAACATATTTTAAGCTAGTGGGCTCTATCGGACGATGGATTAATGAAATAGGTAAAATGATGTGCAAATGAATCTAGATACAAACAGCTTAAAGTTATCGGATATTCCTCTTCACAGAATATACACTATCTGCACAGCTCATCCTAATCGAGATTCGAACTCGGAAAAATTTGAATGTACTTAAGGCAAACGCGATACCTCCAATCACAGAGGCCATCCAAACTTTTGTCCTGATTTTAATATCCTGTTCACCTTAACCTGTTTCTCGCGATTCCGTGCAAAGAGTAGATATGGAACCTTAAAGCCGGCATATAACGTGCAGTTCTTAAAACGAAATTGTAATATAAGTATTTCTGTAAAGATTTATCTATATTAAAATGAAATATATAAAAAAGATATATATATATATATTATATGGTAACATTTTCAAATAAATCCCTGAAGCTCAAAGTACCCTTTACATGAAATAATATTCAAAAACTTTGATTTGTACCTTTTCTACATATACTATGTATGCGTGTGTGTGTGTGTGTGTGTTCGTGTGTCTGTGAACACCATAACTCAAAAACGGAAAGTCGGTAAAATACTAAATTTGGTATATAAGTTAAGTTCTTCCAAGGATGCGACACCCCAAACTACCCTTTACATGGAAAACATTTCGAAAATGTTGATTTTCTCAAAATGGCTCTAACGATTTTTATTAAAACACCGTATATTAAAGATATTTACAGCACAAATAAAATGTATATCTTGAATTTTCTGGAAATAGCCTCTAAGGACTTCTTTATTCTGGATGAATTTTCCTGGATTTAGTAAACAGTAAGACATACACAAAAACATACCGCACAAAAAAGTAGATCCTGTTGAAACACACAATTTATGTTGTATACAGTTTTTTCGCGGAGTTGACCATTCCTTAGATATTCCTTGTTTCTGGTTTCAGCTTTAAAGTACTTAAACTTTGCATACACGGTTATTTGTCAACTCCTGGCATTGCAAGGAAACGGAATTCATCCTCTTGGCGACCAGCTTTTAAAATATTTGACTATTCTTTTAGCCTAGTGTTCCCTTATTTCCCGCCTACTTACAGAAAATCATTTTTGCATATGCTTATCTCGATTAGCATGAAGTAGAATGGAGCACACTTTTTTAACAATAATTTGTTACAGAGATGTAGAGAAAGTCATGTGAATGGAACACATCAGATTTTTTATGAAACGACTCCACACGTTTTATTGAAATACCATTTGTTTAATATATTCGCAGGACAAATGAAATGCAATAAACAAAATGTTAAGGGAATAGTTTCTGAAATCTTCTTCATTCTGAATGACTTTTGAATAACCGTAAGACACACACAAAATCTTACTACACAAAAATTTAAATTCGGTATGGCAGACAGTTTATATCAATACTACTTTTCTCCGCGAACCATTTTCTAGACATTTATTTTTCATTTGTTTGAATGGACGTCTTTCAAAGACTTATATTTTTGACAAATGGGAAATTGTTATTCATTGTTTTCCCCTTCTTGGTCATACAAAGAGAGCGAAATTTAAAAGCCACCACAAAGCGACTACTCTTAAACAGATTTGACTGCCCTTTAGGGCTGCTATGTTCTCCTATTCCTATGCATCCTTCAAGGAATGAAATAAAACCATTTGTGGAAATGCTTATCCCATTAACATAAATTACACAGAGAAATACGATTTTAATCAAATCTGATGTATTCCATTCACATGTTTTTCTCGATCTGTTCTACAAATCAACTTCTTAAAAAAGATTATTCTTTTTTCTACTCCATGCTAATCGAGATAAGCATCGGCAGAATATTCGCTATGCGATTGTCATTGATATTTGTTTCTTAACAGGACCGGAGTAAAACAAAAGCAACACGGAAGACTTCCTGTCTGACAAAATTATATGTAGTTTAAAATTGAAACGAATAACAAGGAATATCTCGGAAACGTTTGCTCCATAACAGAAAGATAAAGGACATAATTTGTGTGTTTTGAAGAGATATACTTTTTTTTTAGAGTAAGTTGTTCATTACATCTTAGGTTTAAGAGTTAGGCAAAAGTCATTCAGAATGAAAGGATTTCGGATGTATTCGTAGGTATTTCAAGTTATGCAGTTTATTTGTGGTGCAAATATTTTTTTATTTTAACCAAATTGTTAGTCATTTTTGATAAACTTAAAATTTGCGAAAATTTTTTATGTAGAGGGTAGTTTGGAATGGTGGGATTATAGAGAAAATCTTCGTGTTGTATCCTTTCGTTGTTGGGTTACGTTGTCTGTATTCACAATATACAACAAAGACAGACACTCGCACTGACCTTTTTCTAAAAGTACTTTTTTAGGATTCAGGGGTCACAAAACATATATTTCTGGTGAAATCTCGGTATCACATAATAATGTGTTAAAGAATGGGTATAGAAAGTCAAGTGAATGTAATGCGTCATTCATATTTTTTGCTTACGTATTTAAATTCAGCCTCAGGACCTAAACTTCAGTGCTGGAACATGTCATGATAAGTAGTTTATAATTATAGAAATGCATGTAAAGCTAAAGCGACAAAACACCGCTGTATGTATGTAGATTTGTAACAGGAGAATTTTCCAATTCAGTGATCCATCAGGAATAATAATTTCAATACATCTGCTACCCGCCAGCTCCTGACCTAGATCAGATACCAAATAAATCACATCTATTCATAGAGAAATTTAGAGTACATGACCATGCTTTTTCTAGCGCTTTGCTTCAGTGCAGATTCATCAGTTGGTTGTCTATAATAGTAATAATAATAATAATAATAATAATAATAATAATGCAAGGTTAACATTGAGTGAATGATTTTTACTTTCTCTAGCCAGTATGTACAATGTACATAGTGGATAGAGAAGGTATTGTATTTCACCCAAAAATTCTTGGAGATTTCATCGGAAATATATGTTTTGGCATCCCCTGAGTCCGAAAAAAAATGTTTTTAGAAAAAGATTCGTGTGTGTATGTGTCTGTGGACAGCATATCTCAAAAACTAAAATACCGTTAAATACCAAACTTGGTATTTAAGTTTGGTATATTCCAAGGGTGCGACATGAAGATTTTAAAGAAAATCCCCCCACCACAAACTGCCCTTTACCTGGAAAAATTTTCAAAAATGCTCATTTTCACAGAAAAAAATCCCGTATATTGAAGTTATTTACATCCCAAATTAAGTGTATATCTGGCATTTTTGTGAATAGCTTCTAGAAACCTCTTTATTATAAATGCTTTTTTCTGAATTTTGCATAACTAGGGAGCCGTAAGGTATAGGCTAAAACTTGCTGCACAAAAAATGTACATCTCGTCAAAACACACAATCTATGTCCTTTGCATTTTTGTTGTGGAGGTACCGTTTCCGAGGTATTCCTTTTTATTGGTTTCAATTGTGAAGTAATACTTTTCTCAGACAGGAAGTGTTCGTTTTTCTTTTGTTCTACTCCTGGCCAAGCAAAGAACCGATTTGCAATGACAATCGCATTACACAGCTTTTAAAACATATGACTTTCGGTTTAGCCTAGAATATATTAAAGACTTTTAAATTAAAAAAATCTAATGTGTTTCGATCACGTAACATTCTCTACATCTCTATAACAAATTATTGTTACAGATCTGTTCCATTCACGTGGCTTTCTCTACATCTCTGCAGCAAATTATTGTTAAATCGTTTGTGTTTCTATTTGCTTCATGCTAATCGAGAAAAAATTAGCAGAAATAGTCTTATTACTTGCTTCCTGGTAAGTAGAAGCAAAATAAGGCTGAACCATAGGTTAAAGTGATTGTCAAAAGCTGGTTGCTATGTGACTGAAGTTCCTTTGTTTGTATGGACAAGAGTTGACAAATTCCTGTATGAGAAAAGTATGCTTTTCAAAGCTAAAAAAAAAAAAAAAGAAAAAAAAAAGGGATAGGCATATAAAAAACGATCAACTTCACAAAAAATATATATAACATAAATTGTGTGTTTTAACGTGCTCTACATTTTTTGTGTGGTAAGCTTTTGTCCATCTCTTACGGTTTACAGTTATGCAAAATTCCATAAAATTCATCCAGAATAAAGTAGTCTTCAGAGGCTATTTCCAAAAAAAAAAAGTCAAAATATAAATATCTTTAATATACGATATGTTAATCAAAATCGTTACAGCCATTTTTCAGAAAATCAAAATTTTCGAAAAAAGTTCCATGTATTTTCTCTACATGTACTATGTACATAGTGTATAGAGAAAGTGTGTATATGTGTGTGTATTTGTGGACAGCATAGCTCAAAAACAAAAAAGTTCGTTAAATACCTACCTTAGTATTTAGGCTTAGTACCTCGCAAGGACGTTACACGAAGATTTTCAAGAAAATCCCCCTTCGCACACTACTCTTTACATAGAAAAAATTTCGAAGATTTTGTTTTTATGAAAAATGGCTATCGATTTTAATTTAAATACAGATTAATATATTTATATAACAAATAATATGTACATCTTGAATGTTCTGGCCTCTGTGGTCGTCTTCGTTCTGAATGACTTTTGCATAACTGGTAAACCGTAAGTGATCGACAAAAGGTGTAGATCTCGTCAAAACACACAATTTATGTTCTTTACATCTTTGTTCTGGTGCTGTTTCCGAGATATACCTACCTTGTTATTGGTTTCAATTTTAAAATACATATACTTTTCTCATATAGGATGTCGCCTGTGTTTGTTTTGTTTTACTTATGGCCATGCAAAGGAGCGGATTTTAATGACAGCATAGAGTCACCTTCCAAACATTTGACTATCGCTTTAGCATAGTGTATTATCATAGTTCCCTTATACTTATAAGGGACTAAGTATTAAATCATACTGCTAATGCCTATCTCGACTAGCATGGAGTTGAAAGAAGAAGAATCTATAATAAGAAGTTTCTAGGGCAGGTAGAGAAAGTCATGAGAATGGAGCACAACAACTTTTTAATTCAATATGCTATGCTAAAGGAGGTATATAATTGTATGATCACGGGTTGCGGTGAAAGAATACATAACATTTTTTCATGGAAAAAGAGTGTTTTGATATTTTGTTACTTATAGGATTGTCCCATGCGCGTGATGCTTCAATTCCACATAGCAAATTGTTCCCTCGTTTACTGTTTATGTTAATCATTGGGACCTTTTAACTGTCTTAATTCACACAAATATATACTCTCTTTCAAACTTCCAGATTCAAGAGAGAGGATAGGATAATATCCTGGCTAAAAAAATAAATCCCCGCCCTCCAATAGGAATTCGAGCCAGGGAGATGTGAATTTGGAGCTTAGACTGCTATCGACCATACCACAGAGGCAGTCCAGCAATGTTATTCAAAATGGCAACGCCGTTCATCAATGTACTCTTAGTGTTTCATGCATTTATTCATGTCTCAATACATATGCGGCTGTATCTGTATACTGGCTTAGTATTCTGGGTCGTATCGTGTGCCATTGGCGTTGATTTCCTAGGTCATGTGACAAACATGTTTAACTTTACACTCTCTTACTCCAAATTTCATAGGAATTAGAGTAGCTAATACCGCAAATATGCAAGTTGGTAGATGGTTGATAAGGTAATACTGTGGCATAACAAGAACTAAACTGTCTTCTGGACTGTTTCATAAAGACACATGCATTGAGCCTGTTTTTGGAGAGTTCTTCCTTTTTCTGCGCCACCTGGGTCCTGGATTATCCAACATCTTAAGGAAAACAAAGCATCAGGCCCAGATCAAATACCAAATTTTGACTAAAGCACCTGACGCAAAAATGTGCTACAACACCTAACATATATTTGTAATTATTGCCTCCAAACAGCATACTATCCAAGCTGCTGGAGGCAGGCGAACGAGCTAATGTTCCCGATGCTGGGAAAAGACAGAGCTGCTCCCATAAACTATAGGCCTGTACGCCTATTAAAAACCATGGGCAAAGTAGCGCAGAAGGTAATACAAAAATACCTGACCGCCCACATAAAAAAATACAATCTAATTGTTAACGAACAATTTCGCTTTCGCGCAAGCCACTCCACAACCCTTCAGCTTACCAGAAATGTGGAGCACATTACCAAGGCTTCAATGGCAACAAATTAATCGGTGTAGTATTTCTCGCCGTCCAGCAGGCATTCAATGCCGTCTATCATGCGGGACTCAAAAATATTAATTTCTGCGACACGCTGCTAAGGCTCATAGCGCACTACCTTAGAGAAAAGACAATCACCGTTACATTACAAAAACAGTGCACTGCACAGTACAAGCTCGAAGCTGGTGTACCTCAAGGTAGTTTACTGGGACCCACACTATTTACCCTTTACCTAAACGGCATTCCAAACACAGGGTACACACCTGTCATATGTTTCCATGACGGAAGCCGGAAATGATTAGCAGAAAGCTACAAACTGCACTAGCAAACTTAGAACCGTGGCTGACTAGCTAAAGTTCACATTGAAAAGCCACAAGCAATACTCTTCACCAAAAGAACCAAACGTCATAATAAGACCTCCCAACTGACCTTATATGGCGACACAATAAAATGGACAAACAAAGTTACATACCTAGGAGAAACGCTAGACTCCAAGCTCACCTTTGTGGTACATAAAACAGAAGTCACGCAGACAGCGAATCAGGTACTTGGCGCAATCTATCCCATCCTAAATCGCAAGAGCGCCCTAAGTCAGTAGATGGGGTTTACGCTACATAAAATCTTAATTAGGTCAGTGCTGACGTATGCTGTCCCATGTTAGGGACAGCGCCAAATCACACGTAAAGAAACTGCAAGTTTTACAAAACAAATCACTTAGAATTATCGCAAACATTCCCAAAAAGGCTCACTGGACTTGCTGCACGAAGACACTAAGATGCACACCGTAGAGCAATTCGTCAAAAAACTAGCAAACAACATGTACAAATAGGCTAGCAAAAGCTGCAATCCAGTCATTTGGGAGCTAGGACAATACGACACAACCGCGGATAAGCATAGGAGACCACTAGCGCACAAACCCAATAAACAGACATACTGCAGATGATGACGCAACCATACGAATCTACCTGAACAACCTCATACCACCTTAATTCAATAGAAAAATCCTATGCCCAAGTCCATGGGAGGATGATATCCCCGTCGGGGCAGATCGGGGCGAGAGGACAACCTCAATTGATGACGACCAAGCGGCTACAGTAGGTAGCAGAAAAACAAACCTCTCTATTTTTCATTAAATTGTTATAATAACTTAAAAAAGATAAATAAAATACGCTGGCGATGCTATATTATATTATAAGTAATATGTTTATTCCTCCCCTTGTACATACTCTTCCCAACATGTTTCTCTAGTGTAGTTTTACAGGACCATCAGCAGCCTTGCTGAGGAGCAGTCAAAGCGGCACCGGTTGAAGCCACAATAGACGGTAACGTACATCACAATTATTTTCTTAGCATGAAACCCAACCTATCTTCTCCAGCATGAGCATGAATTACCACCACTAACAATAGGTCCTGCTCTGGGCATCTGTCAAGAACAGTATCTCTGTCTGCATACTTCCGTGTGTGTAGGCGTCTTTGTAGCAATCACCCTTAACACACTCGGTTTGCTTCGGCGGTACCGGAGACCACCTTGACCTAATCTTCCCATCCATCACTGTAGTGTAGCTAGTGCATGGTGGGGGAGACGATGTACATCCCTTTTGGATGAGCGTCACCAGGTGTAGCAGAGGCGGGGACAAAAAAAAAAAACACTCCTCCGTCACACACCTGCCATCCAAAATAATGTGCTTTTCTTCTAGACTTAAACCCAGAAAAAATTTTAAGGTTGCAACATAAGTGCCTGCAGTTATTATAATAGCGAGATCTGATAAGTATGGACAATAACAGGGAGAGCGGAAAATTCCATTTTAAGCACTTTTTGCTATTAAAAAATCTCTATTTTTCAGAATGCAAAAGTTAAGTTTTTAAGATCAACACATTAACAACCTTAAATAATGCTTAATTCGTTTTATTTAATTAAACATTGCGTTTGATGTTACAATTGAACTGAAATAATATTTACAGATTTTACGAAATCAAAATTTGAAGAAAACTGGACAAGTTGAAGACCTGGAAATTTTCTGCATCTGAGTCTTAAAGTGCCATTCTTCTTTTAAAAGAGATCATTCTTTTGACTTCTTCATTAATATATTTCGAAATAGCATCTATTGCAAGTTTTTATTCCATGAACGGCAATGATAAATTATCTAGACTTCTATATAGACCTTAGTTTCGTTTGTATAGGTGAAGCTTAGAAAATCCTCTCTAGCAAGAACAACTAGAAGCTGGCAGCTTTGAGCATTTCCTCAGACTTGCACTGTCCAAGACATCCACATCTACATGCATCGTGATCACTGGCATAAAGGAGTAACCGGCACAGGAGTAGTATGTTCATAATACCTTGCTCTATCACCGAGAATTCCATTCCAAACAGACATGTGTGTTTGATTTTAAACTTACTTTTGTTTTTATTTTAATATTAATCCTTTTTCTAAAATGTTATTATTTGGTTGATTTTACAAAAAGAATAAGAAGTTCCGAACCGTTGGGTGCACGAAGGTCCCCGTGGTCTCTACACTGCGGAGTCCCATGGTTCTGGTAGATCTTAGGTCAGGAACAAGATTTGCCGGCTGGTCTCGTAGCCGAGTCGGTAAGGCATGTCTGCTGTGCCAGATGTCTAGGGTCGGTTCCCTGCTGGGGGGGGGGGCGGAATTTCTCTAGCCAAGAATATTACTTATGCTTCCCAGAGTCTGAAAGTCTGAATTGCTATGTGTGTGTGTGATCTAACGTAGAAATAGTTTACAGTACACGTTCCAAAGGTGAATGCTACTGATTAGATCATGAAGTTAAAGATGGGGTACAAATGAGGAAGACATTTTAGAAATAACTGCTGAGTTCTTTGTACATCTTATATTAAATCAAAAATAGAAAATTACATAGATAGTATTTACCTTGGTTTCAATTCTTATAATATTCACGTTATATTTCATGGAAGTTGTTGTATAAACAGAGTAACAGAGTTAGGAAACAAACATAAGATAGAATGCAACGTTATACTGATGTAATTTAGCTACTGTCCCAAAGAAAATATAGAAGTTCATAATTACTAAAATGCTTCTGTAGAAATTTAGACTTATTAAATTTACCAAATTGTCGTCGTGCACACGTTTTATTGCATATTGCTGGAAAGTTTGTAAATCAAAGAAATATAGGAGAGGCCGAAAGTGCAGGCAATGAAAGGAAAATGTTCACATTATAACTGCACGCCTAAACAAGCTATTCAAGTATGATTCCTATTTACTAAGCCAATCTTCCTCGTGTGAGAGACAAAGTGGGCGCATTATCGTATTTGCGTTAACGCGCGATTTCGTTTGGTGACTAGTATAACGTGTACCGAGCAACTGGTATGGTAAATTCCCAAAGGCAATCACTACATCTACTACAATCACTTAACGTGTAGTTGAAACGCAGCTGTCTCTGCATAACACATGCGTTACCATTTGTTACAAGAGGACTGCCATTATACAAAGACTAAATCAAGTCACTGATGCCATCTTCTACTTTCCGCAAGATAATAGCGACTTCTAAAACGGAATGCGCTACCATTGGTAACAAGACAAACGCCATTGTAAAAACTCTAAATGCCACTTCCTACGCCCTTCAGGGCGGTAGCGACTTCTGAAATGGAGAATAAGACGGCATGAGTTTGTACTTAGATGTTAACGAGACTTTTGCACAAACTATACAAAAACCATCAGAAATAATAATCAGGAATGCAGACCAAACCAACAGCTGCATGCCAGAAACAGAACACATGAGGTCCGACTATATGAAGTGGTATAATATATTTACTATAACGTCATTCATTCTTCACTGCCATGTTTTAAAGAACCAGGTTATAAACAGACAACATTTTAATATTTAAAGATCTATTTGTATTTCTTACTTTGTGTATACATAAAGTTCTTATTTTGGGGAACAAGAAATAAAGGATGGATTTTAAGCCAGAGTAAGATAAAAAGGAACCCTCATCTGAGGGATGGGTTGAGAAATGAAGACATTTAAGGAAGGAGCAGTACAAACGGCAACAACAGCGCACAAGATAAAATGGAATTTAGGAGTCACGTAAGTCAATAAGAGAACACGCGGTAACAATATTGAGACCTCAGACTGAGCGGATGGAAGCAATATGTGGTCGTACACCTTCGAAACTGTTCGTGGCAACAAGCGCTCAAACTGCAGGAGGGAAAATAGGTAGAGAAACTGGCTACATAGCAAGCTCAGATTATATTATAAAAGAATAAAATATAAACAAACACCAGCACTTCAGCTCAAATTTAAGTTGGAATGATTTGCCTAGGGTTTCCCTTATGCTGAAAATATAAACGTGTACAGTTTGTGCAAATGCTAGTTAAGATCTGAGAGAACAAAGGCATTAGCCATGCTGTCTCGACCTCCATTTCAGAAGTCGCTATTGTCCTGAACGGGTAGGGGTGGCATCAGCGATCATATTTTGGTGTTTGTTCAATAACGTTTTTCTTGTAACCAGTGGTAGCGAACCTTCTATGAGGTAGCTGTATTTCGACTCCACGTGAAGTTATATTCAGCTGCCGTTTTAGAAATTGTACGGAAAGGAGAGGAGGTATTAGGTACCATTTAATTTTTATACTCGCTATGGAGAAACAGTTTCGTTTCAAATCCAGGTGGTGGGACTGCCTGCTAAACTGCTGCTGCTGCTGCTGCTGCTGCTGCTGCTGCTGCTGCTGTACACGTTCCTTAGTGCAAAACTGCACGTTAACGCAATCAATGCACTAACTATAACAGTTATTACCTGGTGTGCCCAACCTCTGTTCATGAGCTAATGACGTCACCTGATCGCGTTATCCCGTGTCCTTCGTTTTGTGCATGTCCAGGCAAGAAGCATTGCCCCTTCAAGGATTTAGTGGCGTTTAACTGGGTTAGATTCTCAAAACGATGGCAGGATTCAAGCGAATCAAACATATTGCATTCCAGAAAGAATTGGAGAACATTTTTGTCTTGTGAGCATCGGTTTTCTTGGGGGATAATAATAATAAACAACACTTTGAAAATACCATTATACTGATTATAGCAAACACTTTATCAGGTATGCAATCAGTAGCAGCACTTGAATTTGATTATATCAGCTAATTTGTAAATTGATTGTGTATTTAAATCATTTCACTTGCAGGTGAAGCAAGAATAGAGAAATTAAAAGATACTAAAGCACCAGCTTCGGACGGTCTTCGTCCTGACAATATTGATAGAGCGTCTTACAGAATTGCTGAACACATTGCAAAGAAAACGAAGGATTTTAATGTAGGGGAGTTCAACAAGGATTGTTTAATTATAGCCGCCGAGGAAGTGTCTCCCAATGTGATAGATACTTTTGAATCAATGCCTATCTCGAAATACCGTGACAAAGTCCGTGTAAGAACCGCAGTGTAATATACAGAAAAGGTTAAGGAGTTCTCTGGCTTGGATAATAGCATGGACATAACTGATGAAGCTCAACTGGCTGTATTGGGGGGGGATACTTAATTCAATGTCATTGAAGAGCTTCTAAACGTAGTTTCTCTTAAAACGGATTCTTGTGGTGAAGACATTTTCATTGCTGTGTTAGATGTTTGTAGCAACTTAGAACTTTCTTGGGCTAAGATAGGACCCCATCGATAGAGGGTAAAATGGTTTTACTGATAGACTAAGAACATGTTAAAGGAATATTCTGTACCCTCTGATGTTTTATCTATACAAGGCATTATCCATAGGGAGGCATTGTGTGCCTTAAATACTGTTATGTGGGAAATTGTGTGAAGTTTATTAAAAGAAGCTTCCTTCACACATGCAATTTAAAGCAATCTGTGATATTATTATCATGCCAGGTGGCTCAATCGGAGTGATCTGTTGAGGCGCTTCTTCCAGCTATACTGTGCTATAAACAGCTTCAAAAACGAAGCAAGCATACAAATATAAATTACTCATATTTAGTATCATCATAAGCCACTGGTTTTTCATCATAAAAATTGTTTTCTTAATATTTATCATTTGTAGGGGTATCACTTTCCAGATCTAACTGATGAAGAATGGTTGAGTGACCTTGCTTTTTCGACCAATCTGTTCCATCATCCTGATACCCTAAACATGAGCTTACTAGGGAAAGATAAAAACATAATTACGTTAGTTGACGTGGTGAATACCTTTATGGTACAATTAACGCTAATGAGGTCAATTGGAAATATTTTCAATCCTTAAAATCCATTTTTACCATAAATGTCACCCTATTAGAGAAATATACAACAGTTTTGGAGGAACTGTATGACACCTTCGACTCCAATTTCTGAGACTTATAAATAATAGAGCAGAAACTCTGTCTTCTTCACGAAGCTTCTAATATTGCCTGCAAATACGCTCCTTATGATCTCAAATGCAACTAGTTGTTTTGTAGAATTCAGCAGCCCTGAAATATTCTGATGAAAATGATTGTGATTTATTTAAATCTGTTGCCAATGAAAAAATTGTTAAATTGCGAAATGTTGCTGCAAAGCTAATATCAACATTTTGGTTTACATATATTTATGAACAGATGTTCTTGAAAATGAATCAAATAGAAAGCAAATATTTTAGTAGGGTAGATCAGGATCATTTGGTTTGCCTTTTAACATTGATGAAATGGTTACAAGTAAACAGTGCCACAAGTTACCATCAAGAATTGCGTTCAAGAAGGTTTTTTGGTATTTGTACCATCCCGTATAATATTAGCATTGCTGAAGCCACCACCGCTGATAGATAGGTTTCTGCCTATCGCTGCTATACAAATGGGTGGAGGTTAATTGCCGTCTTCTCTTGCGCTGCAGGTTGGCACCGCGGGTTATTACGTCAGAGTGATTGTTATTCGTCGTCGTAATGTTAAATTTGCAGCAGCTTTCTTATTCCTCGGCATCTTAACACACATAATTTTATGTAGGATTCCTTATGATGATAAGAAACATGCAGGAATAATTTACAAAAATGGAAAATTTCCGCGTTCTATTTCAGATATACATGTACCAACCATTAGACTGTAGAACTACAAATGTCTTGAAACGATGGAGGGAAGCATGAGGTGACCAGGAGATATCTTCTGAATTGTCGAGCTTAATACTTTTCTACTGGTGTAACAATAATGCTACTTTCTTCACGTCTAGATACATTTTGCTTTTGTAATTCTCTGAACTTAATAGGCAGTTAAAGCTTTAGAGACAGCTTTGCTTCACAAAGATTTTTATACTTCCATATAGGGAATATAAGAAAGTGTTTTATATTTGAAGCAGTTGGTGAGCATTTATCACTTTAACAGTTCCCTTAGAAATAAAAAGGACTTTCTTTTATTGCTTCTGCCTATGTTGGAATTGTTCATTTCATTTTTATGCACAACCTTGTCGCTTATTTCCCCTCAAACTGCAGCGTTACGCTCGCTTCCCTCTCAAAACTTGCGGTTTTAATGTTTTAGAAACTTTCTGCTTTAGAATGAGTTTCTGATCCATCTTTCTTGCGGTCGACTTAAATCTCTTCTTTTCTATTATAGGATTATAACGTTGGCTATCAACTATTTTTGCCCATATCCATTTTCTTCTTTAGGGCACTAAATGGACTTGGAAACCTAAAATAAAATAACCTAAACACCACTTACAAGTTTTCAAATTACTTTCATATTAGAAAGTTTTCGGCATTGCTGCAGGACCTTCAGCAATCTCCGTTCGAGTAACCCATGTGAGGTAAAGGCATAAAATTATCATTTTTAACTAGTAGGAAAGCTCATCATGGGTGCAACAAAACATCACATGACTTTCTCTACCTGCCTATTTCATTCTGAGATAACATTTTGTTCTAAAGGTATAGTCCATTTTAAAATTAGACCGTTATCGTATTTAGGTGTTTACAGCAGTAAAGTAGAATTAGTTCTTAGAACGTGATTTACTCCACGCGGTGACGATATTCTGATGCCTCTGGTTGGCTAAGTTATATATGAATCAGTTCCTTCTGGTTGGAAGCGGGATGTCAAAGAACTGTACTCCAGCCAATGACAGATATGGGCGAGACATTGCGGTGTTCTCATGGCAAGATTTGTTCCACACAACTCTGAACTGTCAGGTGACTAGACACGCTCATTGGCTGCCGTAGTGAAATGGGTTGTTGTGCGATACAAATTATCGACCTAATCAACATGAAGAAGATTGTCAATTTTACATTTTCGTAACTGAATCCATATATGTAAAAAGTGTTGAATTAAAGTAGTAATTCTTGTCAGCAAATTCATATATTATATACCTTCACCTCTCAAGAAACGAAGGCACACACTGTTGTGATGAAGCAAACAGGATCTTCAGATTTATTCGGCCTTTGCCGCCAGTCGTTTGTCTGTGTATGGCGTCAATACAAGGCAGCTTTTATCCGCATTGCCTTTTGCAGAGAACTAGCGAGCCACTAGTAGAAGGGTTGGTTGTCAACTGTTTGATAGAGTAGAAGAGGAAGCAAAACGCACCAGGGAAAGATTTTATATGTTCAATTCAAATGAGTTTCTCTACCTATTTTGCAACAAATTAGTCTTGTAAAAGTTTATTTTTCTCTCTATTTCATGCTAATTGGCATAAACTAAGCACAAATGGTTTCATTCCTTAGTTATCTATAAGTAGACGTGAAATAAAGAATAAACCGGGCTAAAGGATAGTCAACCTTTAAAAACTCAGTCACTATATAATGCAACTGAAGTGGTTTTCTTTTTGCATGTCCAGGATGGAAAAACTAAATAGCCCCGTTTCAGAAAAGTTTAAGTGCTGGAAATTTTAAAAAACAATAACCAGGAGTGTCTCGGAAATGATTAACTCCACAAAAGAAGTAGGTATATGCATAGCTGTGTGTTTTAACGAGATCTACATTTTTTGTGTAGTAAGATTTAATCTATCTTTATGGTTTATGAGTTATAACAGACTCATCCAGAATGGAGACGAACTTAAGAGGCCGCTCCTAGAAAATTCAAGATAGGTATACACTTCATTTTCATAAAAAAAAAAATAAAGACATGACTTTATATCAAAATCTTTGAACCCTTTTTGATAAATTAAAAATTATCGTAAAATGTTGCATGTAAAGGTTATTTAGGGTGGAGCGATTTTCTTGAAAATCTTCTTGTCGCATCCCTTGAGGGTGCTGAACTTGAATATTAAATTTGGTATTTCATCAACTTTTCATTTTTGAGATATACTACCCACAAACATACACACATTAACTTTTTTCTATTGATATTCTTTTTTGATTCAGGGACCTCAAAATATTTATTTCCGATGAAATATCAATATCGAATTCTTCTCTGCCTACTATATACATTGTAAATGGCAGAGAAGATAAAGAAACAAGGTATAAGGGGTTTTCACTTGCGACCGGTCCACATCTCGTCTGTCACCACGTACCAACTTTGCGTCGCCTCCTTCCTTCTGCTGTCTCTCCGTCTCTTCTGGGCGCTGCGGTGTCCACCTGCCGGCGGCTGAAATATCACGAGACTCGTCTCTTTCTCAGGGGTGCAGAACAGAAACGACACGACACATTTTTGCTGACTACAATTTATTTGCAGGTTGAGAAGTTGACCTGGCGCGTTCTTTTGATTTTATAATGTTGCGGTTCTCGTGGCTCGGCTTTCCATTGGCCGAAATTCATTTACCCCATAGACAATGCACATTTATGGTGACCTCCCTTGACCTCGCGCGCTGAACAGGACTTTTGGAATACAATAGCAACATAACGGTAAATTTCCTGGCGACTTCAGCCCCTTCCGAAATAGCCTGCTTTTTCCTCTCAAAAGAACACCCCAAGTTCACGAATACAATCGTTACATATATTCAATTTTAGATATAAGTAATGAAATGTCTTAAATACTATCATATTATACAAATAAAAATAAACTTACACACTCCAGGATGTTCATCAGCGCTGAGTATGAATATCGGATAGCTTTAGTCCGTGAGGGGTCCTAACTCATTTATGTATTTATTTGATTAATTCACCGTCCAATATAACCATCCCGGACAAGAGCGTATTTCCAAATAATCTCCAGAACAATCATTTTTATAATCAGTCTATAAATAACACATGAAGACACAAACTCACACAAAAGGCTCTCTGTCTACCCCCCCTCTCTCTCTCTCTCTCTCTCTCTCTCTCACACACACACACACATGTGGTTCGGTCCCAGGCGACCGCTTGTGGATTTGAAGTGGACAAAGAGGCGCAGGGGTGGGTTTTCTCCGGGTTCTCCGGTTTCTCCCGTCATCGTATTCCACCGGTGCCCATGTTATTTGTATATATTGACAGTGGCATTGCCATATGTAGTAAAACAGGCGTTAAACACTATAAAAAAACACACCACACATATAGTTTTCTCCAAAACAAGATGGCCCTCAAACGGGACCACTCCTCTCTACCACTGGGCAATAACTATTAGCAAACAAAAGAGGAACTTCTGTACTAGGGGCGAGAGGCAACGTAGTAAAATATGTTTCTTTGAAACACTGCTTACAGGTCAGGAATCGCGCCTCAGTTTAAGGCGCAGCCTTGGCCACAGCGAGGGTTGGTTTCCAACTGCAAACTTTAAAGTTAGGCCGACTTTGGAAGAAGAGTGAGGCCGAATCATCATGTTCTGAAAAGTACTGTACACACCTCAGCAGCTAATGAGTTAACTCAAGAATATTAAACAGGATTTGCACATAAACGAATATGTTTTTTTATTGCAGAGTCTATTTCAGTAAATGATAACTGCAAAAACAACAATTAATAAATAAATCTGATGTGGTCTATTCAAATGACTTTCTCTACATCTCTGCAACAAATTATTGTTAAAATGTTATCCCTAATGTTTAAACGCACATGGCCACACAAATGATTGCTGTTGTATATGTCCGTGAAACATTTAATTTATTTCAACGTTGTACTGCCATGCAAAAAAAAAAAAAAAAAGATATTAAAGAGGTGATACATACTACTGCTGGATTATACTCAGTGGTGCCCCACCTACAGCAGCAGAGGGGAGCTTCATTTGTTTGGTAGCGGCCGGCAAAAACGTATCTGTGACGTCGCTTTCTATCAGTGGCGGGAGCTTCAGCAACGTCAATGTTAGGTATATGCGATGGTTCAAATACTCAGAAAACCTCTTGAACGCCATTCTTGTCACTCACTTGGTTGCCACTGTTTATTTGTAGGCAGCTCATAAATGTTTGCTGATAGCGAAGGACAACAGAGTCTTAAAGGACACATCAAATGATCCTGCCCTTCCTTCCCTACTATAATATTAGCTTTCTATGTGATTCATTTTCGAGAATATCTGTTCAAAAATATGTAGAACCAAATATTAATATTTGCTTTCCAGCAAAATTTCGCGAGTTGAAAAATTTTTCATTGCGAACAGATTTAAATAAATCCCAATCTTTTTTTATGGAAATATTTATTGTCTGTTGAATTTTGCAAAGCAACTAGTTCCATATGAAGAACGCCAGGAAAGTATTTTCAGGCAAAATTAATTCAAATTCAAGTGTCATACCGACTGCATACCTGATAAAAAAATCTGATGTGTTCCATTCACATGACTTTCTCTACATCTCTGCAACAAATTATTGTTAAAAAGCTTATGCTTCTATTTACTTCATGCTAATCGATAAAAAATTAGCAGAAATAGTCTAATAACTTGCTTCGTTTAAGTAGAAGCGAAATAAGGGAGTACCATTGGTTAAAATGATAGTCAAAAGCTGGTTCCTATGTCACCGAAGTTCCTTTATTTGTATGGATAGGAGTTGACAAATTCCCGTATGAGAAAGGTATGAGTAAGTTTTTTAAAACTGAAACCAATAACAAGGAATATCTTAAAAATGATCAATTCGCGAAATATACACACACACACATATGTATGTATATAACATAAATATAACATAAATTTTGGGTTTTAACAAGCTCTACGTTTTCTGCTAAGTTAGCTTTTGCCTGTCTCTTACGGTTTACCAATTAAGCAAAATTTCGTAAAATTCATAGGCAATTCTCAGAATATTCAAGATATACATTTTATTTTTCAGGTAAATATGTTTAATACACGATATTTTAATCAAAATTGGTAGAGCCATTTTTGAAAAAATCAAAATTTTCGAAATGTTTTCCATGTAAGGGTAATTGGGGGTGGGAGGATTTTCTTACAAATCTTCGTGTAGCATCCTTGGAAGATACAAAACTTAAATATCAAGTTTGGTATGTAACAGCATTTTTGTTTTTGAGCTATGATGTCCAAAGACACACGCACACACGGACCTTTTTCTAAAAATGCTTCTTTATTATTCAGGGGGACCCAAAAGATGCATTTCCGGTGAAATCAACTTTGACCACATGACGCACATATTCGAATAGACTTTTCTCTTACGTATCCGGCAGTTGACGACATGTGGGCTTGGAACATTTTGTGGAGTGATGAGGCCTACTTCACGCTCACTACGACAGTGAACACACAACTGTCGCATTTGGGGATCGTCACGAACGTTCATGAAGTTCCCCTGCATAGTGAACGTGCAACTGTTTGGTGTGGCTTCACGGCAAATTTCCTAATTGGTCCATTTCTCTTTGAGGAACTCGGAACTCACGGACCAAGGACATCAGCATGAATGGCACACGTTACTGTGATCTGCTTCGCCAGCATGTGATCCCTGCTCTACAGGAGAGAGGTGCTTTGGATTCAACTGTTTTGATGCAAGATGGAGCTCCACCTCACCTTGCTAATGAGGTCACTGAGTTACTCCGTAACACATTTGGAGAAGACCGAATCATTAGCCGATCGTTCCAGAATGCTTGGCCACCAAGATCGCCAGATTTGAATCAATGTGATTTCTGGTTGTGGGGTTACCTGAAAGACCGGGTTTATCAACGGACCACGAACACGCGTTGGAGGTTGAAGATGAGCATAGCGAGGAAGATGTTACGGGCAGCAGTAGTGCGGTTCCAGGCTGTCCTGTATAGAGATGTTTATCATATTGAGCAAAATTTGTAAACTGGAACCTAAACATGGTATGAAATTAACAATTGTTACCCGTTAATACGAAAATTAAAAAGTGTTTCTTTCAATGATTTAATTTTTATTTCTCTTCCGCGTCTCCTTACAAATGTTTCCAAAAAGTTACAGTCTCCTGCTCTCACCCGTTTTTCTTGGGGACCCTGTTAAGTAGCGGAAGTTGAATTATAACCATCTTGTACATAGTGCGTTTAGAGAGAGTAAAAACTACAAAACAAAACACATACATACCTCAGTAGCTAATGAGTCAAGTCAAGTCAAGAATATTATACAGGATTTGTATGTATATAAACGAATACGTATTCTTATTGCAGAGTTTATTTTAGAAAAAACTTGTAAAAAAAAAAAAAAGTCTAGTAGTAGTGGATGGCGAAACATGCTTAAGCTAATATTATGGTGTCTGCATTTCGATCCCTCCCTGGACGTTCTTTTGTCGCAAGGCACTGCAGGCATTGTGGCAGTTTGAAATCCTTCCCCGTGTGTTGAGAAAATGTCCCCAGGGAGAGCTGCTTTATATAAATATACTTTAAGGTCCAAAGACATGGACGTTTACGAAGAGAAAAATGTCAGCAATTGAAGAACAGCATCTCCATAAACAGAAAGAAGAATGAAGCACAACTTATCGACTGAACTATTCGTTTTGAAGTATCCATTGTCCAAACCGACAAGGTTGTTGCAGAGAAGAAGAAAATATACAGCTAACAATACGATATTTTCTTAATAAATATGACTTGCATATGATCTGCATCACTGGAGTCATGTTTGATGCTCGATGAACCATAACAAAAGTTTTCGTGAACTGAGGCATAAAGTACAGAATAGAAAAAACATTCACAACTAGTGTAATAAAATATTGTGCACCAATTTTAAGGAACCATTATATTTACATGACTTTCTCTGTTTCAAACTGTTTATTATTCTATCTTACAGCATGCTACTCAAGATAAACATTAGCTTTAACTTAGTTCATTATAAGTAGGAGGGATATAACAAAATACGCTTGGCCAAAGCGGTAGTCGCTATGTGACTTAAAACCGGTTTTTGCCATTGTTACAACAACCTTAACTCGATTATCACATTTCACTTTCTTGCTCAATTTATCGTTGCAGGCATTTTACTTATTAGTTAGTCCTTTTCCATTTAAATACATTTTTAACTCATTGGAATGAAATTCAATTTATATATTTTATTTTAGCTCTTTGCTTGGGCAAGAGTAAAACAAGAAAAGAAACGAGAAATTGCCGTTTAAGAAAAGTATAAGTATTATAACATTGAAAACAACAGGAAGCAATTTCTCGAAAATGGTTAACTCCACAGAAAAATATATGACACAAATTGTGTGTTTTGACGAGATTTACATTCTTGTGTAGTAAAGTTTTTGTCTATCTCGTATGCAAAAGGCATCCCAGAACGAAAAGGTCTTGAGAAGGCTATTCCTAGAAAAGCAAAGATGTAGATTTCATTTGTCATGAAAATAATATCTTAAAATGCATATGGCATTTCAATCAAAAAGGTTAGAAGCATTTTAGAGAGAATCAAAATGTTCAAAAGTGTTCCATTGATGAGGTAGTTAAGGTAGAGGATTTTCTGACTGGATGATCGTCCAACTCTGCTGTGCATAAGTGTGTGCGTGAGGTGGTATCCAGTTGGTAGACTCAGGCTCGCAAGAGCTGTAGCGGCACATTATTATTATTATTATTATTATTATTATTATTATTGTTATTGTTATTGCTATTATTATCATTATTATCATTACTGTTACTATTACAATTACAATTATTATTATTATTATTATTATTATTATTATTATTATTATTAGGATTATTATTATTAGGATTATTACTATTTTTATAATTGTTTTTATAATTATTATTATAATAATTATTTTACTGCTATTATATTATTATTACTATTATTACTATTACAATTACATTATTATTACGATTCTTATTATTACTACTATAGCTTTTATTATTATAATTATTATTATAATTATTATAATTATTATATTTATTATTATGGTTATTATATTTATTATTATGGGTATTATGATTATTATTATTATTATTATTATTATTATTATTATTATTATTATTATTATTATTATAGCTGTCAGAACTAATTGCGTTTGGACCGATTTCCTTTTTTAAACATGTTCACATATGTTTAACGGCAAGTTTGAATAATATTGGAGAATTGGCATATTGACTTCTCTAGATATAAAGTTATGGATGGGAGGACGCCACTGTTTCTCAATGTCGATACTATGCTAACTTTTAGCACCCATACTCGACATTCGACCCTCACATAATAAAGTCTAGAGACAAAGACAGTCTGTTCACTGAACTATTATGATTTTGCTTTGAGCTTATACTGTATAAACATTTATAACCAATTTTGTATTATATACTGAGTGTCGAGCAAGTGATTAGACCGCTGTCCTCTCACTTAGGCAGCTCTGGTTCGAACCCAGGGGACTGCATGTGGCGAACCTACCGGTACCTGGGCGATTTCTCCTATTCCCTGCGCCATTCATTCCACCACTTGCTCTATAATCATCTTCACTGTCTTCCATTTCACCGTCATTTCGTATCATCCACCTCCTCACTTTCATACAAGGCATCGGTCCGATCACCCATCCTGGCTTCTCTCCAATCCAAAGCCTCTACTCTTAACAGGCGCTGGCTAGTAAGTCCTGGGGGTGTAAATCCTACATACGAGGAGAGTAAATAGAGAAAGAAAAAATATACTAACTTAGAGGTAGCTGCTATTTTTACGCTCCTATTGCAACATTATTCTTATTAATATTATTATTCTTATTGATATTATTATTAATTAATATTAATAATAATAATAATAATAATAATAATAATAATAATAATAATAATAAAAACAGATCTTTGAAAGCTGCAATGTTTGTTGCTATTGCTGCCAGATAATCTGGAAAAAGGAGTACATATAATTTTCCATTACCTGAAACATTTGAAATATTGTAATTATCATCTCTTGTGGTGCCGTCGATATATGAATTAAAGAGAATCGGTGATAAAGAACACCTTTGTATATGTTTTGATTTAACTCTGTATTTTCACTACATATTTCCATTTTTAATGGTTAACATTGTTCCTGCATAGAGTCTGATTTTCCATTAGTACGAAGGGAATGCTAAAACTTTTTAGCTCCATCGCTACTTTGAAAGAAATTTGAAAGAGCTTTGAAATTTGGTTGTGTTTTTTGGGAACAGCTAAAAACATTTGTCATGGGCCTCGTATATGACTTTAGAGGACTTATATCCAGACTGCATTTCTGTTTAATTAATAATAAGTTAGCAATAAGGCCAAATGGAATCAGTTTGATGTACTGCAATACATTTCAGTTTGAAATATTAATATCTAAAGATACCTCTTTCATACGATTTAAAAAAAAAAATCTAATGAAACATTCATACACTCTTCCTCCATCGGATCACATATGCCCTAAAGATTTAATATAAATGTGTTACACTATTCATATTAAATGTTCTTCCTTTTGACCACGTAACGCTAACCCCGACAAAATAATGTATACCTAGAGCTGTTTTAATTACATCGTTAACTACAGGCTTACCTCGATACGGCTGTAAAAGAGGTATTCTAATGTTTTATGTATCAGACGATTTTTTCCTGTTATAACAAAGAGATTTGAAATAGATATGAAGACTGGCTATTTTTAAATATTGCGAAATGTGGAAAATGTAAATACACATTTTCGAGAATATTCCAATATCATGAAAAGTTAAATTGGCATAAATGTTACATTCTAATGGCCGCATTTTTACTCTAGGAATGTTCTCCCTAATTCTCGTTCCATTCTCATAGAATTGTATAAGAGTAAACTACACTTTACTAACAAAAGATTATTAATTAATCTATTTCATGCTAATTGACATAAACATTAGCAGAAATATCCTTATTACTTGCATCCTTGTAAGCAGAAATGAAATAAGCAAATACATTAGGCCAATGCGATAGTCAAATATTTTATACGCTGTCGTTATTTATTTATTCATTTATTTATTTATCTGTCCATAATGAGAACATTACAGGTTTCTCCAAATACAATGTTCACTTAAAATTTACAATATCATTTTGGTTACAAAATATGTGACAAGAACATCACAAAATTAATTACAAAATAAATCATAGCAGAACATAAAAAAAAAATCTGATGTATTCCATTCACATGATTTTCTCTATATCTCTGTAACAAACTATTGTTAATAAGTTCATTCTTTTATTTATTTCATGCTAATCGAGAAAAATTAGAAGAAATAGTCTTATTTCTAGCTTTATTGTAAGTAGAAGCGAAATAAGGGGGTACCAAAGGTTTAAGTGAAAGCCAAAAGCTGGTTGCTATGTGACTGAAGTTCGCTTGTTTGTATGGACACGAGTTGGCAAATTCCTGTATGACAAAAGAATATGGTTTTCAAAGCTGAAACCAAAAACAAGGAATATCTCAAAAATGATCAACTCCACGAAAAAAATGTATATAACAAATTGTGTGTTTTAACGTGCTCTACATTTTTGTGTGTTAAGTTTTTGTCCATCTCTTACGGTTTAGTATTTATGCAAAATTCATGCATAATAAAGTACTCTTCAGAGACTATTCCCACAAAATTCAAGATATACACTTTATTTGTCAGGCAAATATCTTAAATATACGATATTTTAATCAAAATCGTTAGAGCCATTTTTTAGAAAATCAAAACTTTTGAAAACATTTCCATGTAAAGGGTAGGTGGGAGTGGCGGGGTTTCCTTGAAAATCTTCGTATTGCATCCTTGGAAGCTACCAAACCTAAATACCAAGTTTGGTTTTTAAGGGACTTTTCGTTTTTGAGCTATGCTGCCCACAGTCACACACAGACACACACGCACACACACAGACAGACAGACCGACAGACACACACACACATATTTTTCTAAAAATGTTTTTTTTGGAATTCAGGAGATCTCAAAACATGTATTTCCGGTGAAATCTCGGTATCGAATTTTAGGTGCATTACAATACCTTTTCTATACACTATGTACATAGCACGTATAGAGAAAGTAATAACACAACATAAAAACAAACAATATAAAGTTGGTAACATTGATTCATATGTACACCAAACCTATCTATATGTTATTGGTAATAAATAATCACTGGATATAGCAAAACTATTAATGTTCATGTGAAATATATCGTGGTTAAGTGATGTAATTTATTGTATAGGGATTGCATTCTAAAGTATAGTCGAATACTTGTATGAATAAGTTTTAGCCCTCTGAAGGAAAAAAATGTTGCGAAATTTATTTGGTGCAATATTTTGAACGTAAAAGCATATTAACTGTCTTAGGTTAGCATCATCAATTATTATGTAGCAGTTTGTAAAGGAAAAGCAACAAAAGGCAAATTACTCTATGTGATGGGCGCTTATACTCAAATAAGCGAAGTAATGACTCATACGATCATTTCAACATTACAGGTTTCTCCAAATGCTGTTGTAATAATAGTTAATTGTTGAAATGTTATAAAATTCATGTTACAGCCAGATATTTTACATGTAGAAATATTAAATATATGGTAGTTTAAACAAAAGTGTTGATCGATTTGAGAATATATAAAGCAAAAGAAAAATGTAATATATAACGTATACCCCCCCCCCCCCGCCCCATTCAATAGAAATCTCGGTGTTGCTTCTGTTATAAAGTTCGGTTTTTAACAAACTCCCTTTTTGAGTTATGCGCCCATGCACACACAGCCAGAACTTTTTTCTAAAAAAGAATACAAAAAGTGTATATCTCGTTAAACCACAGAATTTGCCTATTCCATGGATAGATAAATAAATAATAACGACAGCTTATAAAATATTTGACTATCGCGTTGGCCTAATGTATTTGCTTATTTCATTTCTGCTAAAAGGAAGCAAGTAATAAGGATATTTCTACAAATGTTTATGTCAATTAGCATGAAATAGGTTAATGAATAACCCTTTGTTAGTAAAGTGTAGTTTACTCTTATACAATTCTATGCGAATGGACCGCAAATTAGGTACAACATTCCTACAGTAAAAATCTGATGTGTTACACTCACATGACTTTCTCTAGCCGTTCTACAAACTTCTTACATCAGATTATTCATCTTCCTGCACCTTGTTAATCGAGGTATTCAGCACAATGTTCTTATTACTTAGTTCCTTATAAGTAGGAAGAAAATAAGGGAATACACTAGGCTAAATCGATAGTCAAATGTTTTAAAAGCTGTCGTTATGCGATTGTCATTGCAAATCGCTTCTTTTCTTGGTCAGGAGTAGAACAAAAGAAAAACGGACACTCCTGTCTGAGAAAAATATAAGTACTTCACAACTGAAACTAATAACAATGAATTACCTCGAAAACTGTAAGCTCCACGAAAAAAATGTATATGACGTAAGTTGTGTATTTTAACAAGACCTACATTTTTTGTAAAGTAAGTTTTTGTCTATCTCTTACGGTTTATTAGTTATGCCAAATTAAGCAAAATTCATCCAGAATAAACAGGTCTTTAGAAGCTATTCCCAGAAGGTTCAAGATATACATTTTATTTGTCATGTAAATGTCTTTAATATACGATATTTTAATCAAAATCGTTAGAGCCATTTTTAAGAAAATTAAAATTTTCGAAAAAAAAGTCCATGTAAAGGGTAGTTTAGTGTGGGGGAATTTTTCTCAAAATCTTCGTGTCGCATCCCTGGAAGATACTTAACTTAAATACCAAGTTTGGTATTTTATCTACTTTTCGTTTTTGAGTTATCGTGTTCACAGACACACGGACATACGGACACACACACACACACACACACACACACGGACCTTTTTCTGGAAATGCTTTTTTTGGATTCAGGGGGTCGTAAAACATGTACTTGCGGTGAAATCTCGGTATCGAATTTTTGGGTGGAATGCAATACTTCTCTATCCCTATGTACATTGTACATACGGGGCAAGAGAAAGTAAAATTGCGTCATTAGAATGTAACATTTATAACAATTTAACTTTTCATGATATTGGAATATTCAAGTAAACTTCTGAGGTATGTGTTTCTGAAACATGTTCACTGCTTTCCTAATATATTTCTGGAATTAATCATTGACGAGATATTCCTTGTTATTAATTTAAATTTTAAAATACTTAAACTTGTTTCAAACGGGAATTCTCATTCGTTTTTCTTTTGTTTCACTCTGACTGGTTCTGCAGAGAGAACCATTTTCAATCCCAGAGCAGCCGCTAATAAAAGACTTGGCTATCGCTTAAGCCTAGCGCATTCTTTGGTTATTATTCTACGTATAAGGAATTAAGTATTCAGTCCATTTCTGCCAATGTTTATCTCGATACTTTGTGCTGGTTTGTAAACGTAACACAATGTGTATTTACATTTTCCACATTTTGGAATACTTAAAACTAACCGGTTCTCATATCTAATACAAATCTCTATGTTATGACAGGAAAAAATCGTCTGATACATAAAATATTAGAATAGTGCTTTCCCAGCTTGCTCTTCTCTCTGCCGTGGATTGCCAACGAAGTATCTTAAAACCTCCGTTTACCTTAAAATTCTACAAAAGTTTTGTAATGATGGTAACAAAGGAGATTTATTTTATCTTTGATTAGATTTAGTAACAATTATTGTTTTATAGAGTTAAATTCAAATATGATATATAATTTCTGGCATTTAATTTATGTAAACTTGTATAAAAATCCTGAAAATCTCATACGAATCGAGGTTTAATATTTTGTTATGTAAAAAAATCTGTACTTTGTTTAACTAGTTTTCCTGTAAACTGCAAATATTGAAAAAGGAGATGTGCTGCGATCTTTTGTTCCCCAAATAGGGATAGTAATGAAAATAAATGTTGACTTGCCTATATAACAAGTGGCCTAACTTTGCTCTGGCCGATAAGTACTCATTTGTACCTTCACTATTGAGACGTGCACAGAGTCATTGCTTCGTACTACGGCGTTCTGTTCTTGTGACTTTCTGTCTAGCTTAGTTAGGCCGAAGTTGACTCATGTTTATTTTCAGAAGTGATAGAGACTTTCAGTTAATAAAACACAAATTTTTTTCATGTAAAGATTTTAAGCAAATAGTATTTTAATGAACATCATTTACCGATTTAAGGACATAGCATGGCACTTCTCTTGATTTTTTTATTCACTTTTTGTTTACACATGTTCGCCCTGCATGGTGTAGTGGCTACCATGATATCCTCTAAAACCCAAGATAGCAGATTCAAATCTGGGGTAGGATGATAGACTTTTTGAGATGCTAAAATCCTTAACATGTCTTGCTTCAGTTGCCCGCGTATTATGAAAAGCTGATGTGTTCCATTCACAAGACTGTCTCTACATCTCTACAATAAATTATTGTTAAAAAGCTTATTCTTCCATTTATTTAATGCTAATCCAGAAAAAAAATAACAGAAAATAGTTTTATTGCTTGTTTTCTTGTAAGTAGAAGGAAAATATGGGTATAGCATAGGCTAAATCGATAGTTAAATCTTGTAAAATTTGGTTGCTATGTGATCGAAGTACCTTTGTTTGTATGGACAGGAGTTGACAATTTCCCATATGAGAAAAACATACGAATTTTAAAGCTGAGACTAATAACAACGAATATCCCAAAAACGACCAAATTTACGAGAAGAAAAAAAGTATATAACATCAATTGTGTTTTTAACGAGCTCTCTATTTTTTGTGTGGGAAGATTTTGTTTATCTCTTACGGTTTACCAGCTTTTGCAAAATTGCGCAAAATTCATCCAGAATAAACATGTCTTCAGAGACTATTCCCAGAAAATTCAAGATATGCATTTTATTAGTCATGTAAATATATTAAATGTAAATGTTTTCCATGTAAAGAATAGTTAGTATGAGGGAATTTTCTTGAAAATCTCCCTACCACCATTTACTAGGATACATTTTCGAAAATTGTGTTTTTCTCAAAAATTTCTCTAACGATTTTGATTGTAATATCCTACAGGAAAGATATTTACATGACAAATAAAATTTATATCTTGAATTTTTTGGGAATTGCCTCTGAAGATGTGTTAATTCTGAATGCATTTTGCTATATTTTGCATAACTAGTAAACCTAAGAGGTAGACAAACTTATACACAAGAATTTAGATCTCATTAAAACACACAATTTATGTCCTATGTATTTTTCGTGGAGTTGAGCGTTTCCGAGATATTCCTTGTTATTGGTTTCGATTTTAAAGTGCAACTTAAACTTTTCTCATGCGGGAATTTGTCACCACATTTTAAACTTATGGGAACCAACTTTTTAAAAATTTGAATATCGCTTTCGCCTATTGTATTCCTTTATTTCCCCTCTACTTATAAGGAATTAAATAATACGACCACTTTGTTAACTTATCCATATTTTGATTAGCACAAGTAGAGAGAAGCCTCAGCTTTCATAAGCATAATCTGTTGAGGAATAGCTAGAGAAGGTCATGTGAATGGAATACATCCGATTTTTACAGATTATTCGGATCATTGAAGCAGCCGGTAAACACAGAAGCAATGCAAGGTAACAAAGATACTTTCCATCACCTAATTGTGCCGCATATTTTTCTTTCATATTTATGAAAATTGTCTGCTTATATAGAAAATCTAGACCATATTTTACTTGTTCAGCCTGCGCACTGAAAGGTATAAACTCTATTAAATAAACTCTATTAAAACCTTTTTAAAGTCAGCAATGGGCCATACAATTGAGAACATCTCCCTCCACCAATTAATTTATTGCAATACTCCTTAAAAGTTCATGTCCCTTGTGAAGGTTCACCGGTTACCGAACACTGCTCTAAACCAAGTGTTCCATTCACATGACTTTCTCTACATCTGTGCCAAAAATTGTTAAAAAGTCTATGCTTCTATTTATTTCATGCTAATTGAGAAAAAATGAGCAGAAATAGTCTTATTACTTGCTTCCTTGTAAGTAGAAGTGACATAAGGAAGTACCATAGGCTGAAGTATTAGTCAGAATCTGGTTAATATGTGACTGAAGTTCCTTTGTTTGTATGGCCAAGAGTTGACACATTCCTTATGAGAAAGGTATAAGATTTTTAAAGCTGAAACCAAAAACAAGGAATATCTCAACTCCACGAAGAAATGTATATGACATAAATTGTGTGCTTTATCGTGATCTACGTTTTTGTGCAGTAAGTTTTTGTCTATCTTTTACGGCTTACCAGTTATGCAGAATTCAATAAAATCACCCAGAATAAAGAAGTCCTTTAGGCTATTCCCAGAAAATTCAAGATATACATTTTGTTTAACATGTAAGTATCTTAAATATAAGAGATTTTAATCAAAATTATTCGACATTTTTGAGGAAATCAAAATTTTCGATTTTCTTCCATGCAAAGGGTAGTTTAGTGTGGGTGTATTTTCTTGAAAATCTTCGTGTCGCATCCTTGGAGGATACCAAACTGAAATTCCAAGTTTGGTGTTTAACGGTCTTTTCGATTTTGAGCTATGGTGCCCGCAGACCCACATACATACATACATACATACATACATACATACATACATACATACATACATACATACATACATACATACATACATACATACATACATACATACATACATACATACATACATACATACATACATACATACATACATACATACATACATACATACATACATACATACATACATACATACATACATACATACATACATACATACATACATACATACATACATACATACATACATACATACATACATACATACATACATACATACATACATACATACATACATACATACATACATACATACATACATACATACATACATACATACATACATACATACATACATACATACATACATACATACATACATACATACATACATACATACATACATACATACATACATACATACATACATACATACATACATACATACATACATACATACATACATACATACATACATACATACATACATACATACATACATACATACATACATACATACATACATACATACATACATACATACATACATACATACATACATACATACATACATACATACATACATACATACATACATACATACATACATACATACATACATACATACATACATACATACATACATACATACATACATACATACATACATACATACATACATACATACATACATACATACATACATACATACATACATACATACATACATACATACATACATACATACATACATACATACATACATACATACATACATACATACATACATACATACATACATACATACATACATACATACATACATACATACATACATACATACATACATACATACATACATACATACATACATACATACATACATACATACATACATACATACATACATACATACATACATACATACATATATACATACATAGACACATACACACACATACACACATACACACATACATACATACATACATACATACATACATACATACATACATACATACACACACATACATACATACATACATACATACATACATACATACATACATACATACATACATACATACATACATACATACATACATACATACAGACACAGACAGACAGAGAGAGACACACACACGGACATTTTTCTAAAGATGTTTCTTTTGGATTCAGGGGTCTCAAAACTTAGAATATTTCCGGTGAAATCTTGGTATCGAATATTTTGGTGCAATACAATACCTTCTCTATACACTATGTACATAGTACATATAGAGAAAGTAAGAATATATATATAACATAAATTGTGTGTTTTACCGAGATCTATAGTTTTGTTAAGTAAGTTTTTGCCTATCTCTTACGGTATACCAGTTATGTAAAACTTCCCCAAAATTCATCTAGGATAAGGATGTCTTCAGAAGCTATTCCCAGAAACCTTATAAATAAATATACATTTTGTTTGTCATGTAAACTACCTTTAATATACGACATTTTAATCAAAATAATTAGTGGCATTTTTGAGAAAACCAAAATTTCCGAACATTTTCCATCTAAATAGTAGTTGGAAATGGGGGCATTTTCTTGAAAATCTTCGTGTCGCATCCTTTGTAGATACCAAACTTAAATACCAAATTATATATACAAGGGTTCTCAAAACATGTATTTCCGGCGAAATATCGGTATCGAATTTTTGGGCTGCAATATAATACACTATATACATAGCACGGGTAGTGAAATTAAAAATGGATATTTTACTCGATTTCTTATTTCTTTCAATTGTTGTTTTTAAAGATATATGTTTCTGTAATAAGATTATCTTGATTTGAGTAAGTGTACTAAAGGTGCTTGTTGCTCGTAGCTGAGGTTGGTTTTAGGGCTTCAACTATGTGGCTGCGTCGTTTTCCGTGGTCCTTGGAAACGCGTGTATGTAAATATGTAATGTAACCACATGGAGTGGTTTGCATATGGATGAAGTCCTCAATAATAATGGGCTCGGCCAGAACCTCTCCCCTCAAATTCCATTCCTGTCACGCTCTTTAATATCCCTTGCCTCCATTCTTTTCAATATTGCTTCGTCCACTCGGTATCACACATATTCGCAATTTCTGAGATGTATAACAACATACTACTGAATTTCGCTAGTTGAATAGGTGTATTTATTGACATACCAGTACCATACATTGAGCTTCATCAACAGCACGGGTCCACAGACTGTAGTGCTTTTGTAATACACAAAATAGAAAGCAATATTTAAAAAAAATCTGATGTGTTCCATTCACATGACTTTCTTTATATATCTGTCATAGGTTAAACTGATAGTCAAAATCCGGTTGCTATGTGACTGAAGTTCCTTTATGTGGACAGGAGTTGACAAATTCCTGTAAGAGAAAATTTTGTTTTCTAAAGCTGAAACCTAAATCAAGAAATATCTAAACAACGATTAACTCCATGAAAAAACTGTATATAGTATAAATTGTATGCTTTAACGTGCTCTACATTTTTTGTGTAGTAAGTTTTTATCTATCTCTTACGATTTAGGTGCTATGCAAAATTCCGTAAATTTCATCCAGAATAAAGTAAGCTTCCGAGGCTATTCCCAGAAAATTGAAGATATACATTTTGTTAGGTAAATATCTTTAATATACGATATTTTAATCAAAATCGTTATAGTTTAAGAAAATCAAAATTTACGAAAAAAGTTCCATGTAAAGGGTAGTTTGGGGTGGGGGGATTTTTCTCAAAATCTTCGTGTCGCATCCCAGGAAGATACTAAACTTAAATACTAAATTTGGTATTTTACCGACCTTTCGTTTTTGATTTATCGTGTTCACGGACACACGGACACACTGATACACGGACACACGGACACACACAACACACGGACCTTTTTTGGAAAATGCTTTTTTTTTGATACATGGGACCCTAAAACATATATTTCCGGTGAAATCTCGGTATCGATTTTTTGGATGGAGTACAATACCTTCTCTATACACTATGTACATACTACGTATAGAGAAAGTAAAAAGACAAAGATATTCAAATATAGGTATTTGAATTTACATCATCAAACACACCTTAATCAGAAGCATTAGTGCACCGTGTTATAATAGACAAATAACCTAAGAGAAATGTATACACATAATATATACACAAAATATAACACCACAACACAACGATGACTTAAGTATGACATAAAATATATGAGTGTAAAACATTATAACCACTTTTGTTTATCTATTCTTATCGCCCCCCCCCCTCTTCTCTAATGTCAGCCTTCTCAGATCTCAGCTGTCTTGCCTTAAGTATATATTTACTTAGCCCGTCCACGTTTTCCATGCCTGCCAGTAGTGTCCAACATGCTTCTCGCTCTACATTCGAGGTGGTAAAAGATCGCGGTAAATATTTTCCCTCCATTCCTCTCTTACCCTACTTTTTGCCAAGATATGGGTCCACGACTCTTCCTCCTTACAAATGGGGCAGATTCTCATACCATTCTAGTTAGCAATTTTTATGATCTGCCATGCTCCTAGTCTACTCTACGCGAGTCCCTCTAATGAGTTTGGTACCTGTTAAGATGTATTGCTCTATACCCCACGCGATTTAAGCCCAGGCTGTACTTCCCATAAAACCTTCTCAGTGCATTGCGCAATTATTTGGTGTTTGTCAATACTACATCCGCGGTACTTAATTGTTCTCCAAATGCTCCTTCTGTTTGCCTGCCCCGCCATCCTAATACAACCCATCCCAATGGTTTCCAACCTTTTCTTTAATTTCGATGCCTATGTCAAATTACTTTCCATTCGCAACTGTTCATGGTAGCAGACTACCCTAATTAGAGATTCACTAAGTTAAATAAGAAGATGCATATATAATTAGGATTAATTACATCACTTTGATATTTTATGCCATAACATTTGTTCAGCCATTGTTCTTATATTATTCATACAGGGTGTTAGAGGTATAGATATACATCATTGTGCCTTAATGTGTATCTATTCGGCGTGTTGTTTTTTATTTTCTTTTATCAGTTTTCCAACAAAATAATCACAATAATTTACTATCTGATATGTTTTGCATGGTCTTAACTATGCCGAGAAACAATGACTCTCAATATAGACTATTCGTATTGCGTCCAAGTTTTCACGCCTCATTATGTGACCACCTGTCCTGGGTAGTGTGAGGGGGTAGCCTTGCTGTGAGCGTTCATAATTAGTTCCGATACATTCGCTATAGGGATGGCTGCCCACTCAATGTTAAACCTTCCGATCCGCGGATTCAGAGCAAATAAACACATATGCCTTGCGTATGTCACGCCTACTAAGAGGTACTAATCAATCTGAAAATATACTGCTCTTAATAAGTAAAGGTATATATCCACAAAAGAAGTGAATATTGATGTATTATTGTTCATTACACTGTTCTTAGTTGCCAATATAAATATCCGCCTTTTACCCCTAACGTCCTATATACCTGTTTCCTAACTACTATATGTATATATCCTATTAAACTCGGGAAAAGAAAGGAATATAAAGGACTCGCGCGCTTACGTATATGTTCATTCGTATTCGCCAGTCAACGTGGTTCCAAAATAACATCTGCGATTCGAATTTGGGAGCTAGGTTCGATCCCTGATAACCGCCCATTTTGTCTCATGGATGTTTTTATGGTTTGCCTGGGTCGGTAGGTGAATACTGGGGCAGAACATCCTCTATAGGACTTTCCTGTTTATCACTTCCTTGTCATCTGTTTCGGATTTAAGGACCAGGTGAAGGTTTGCCGCAGGGTGTTGGATGTGCGCTCTATAGATATTTTTTCTCAGGTGTCGTTTCTGGTACATTCACCGAGGTCCATCGTTCGGGGGTCCTTCGTGTGGGACCACCCTTTACTCTGACAGTGGGAATACGCCGGTGACGTTGGATGGGTTCTATCTGGAAACGTTAGGGACCTCGTCCATGCTTACACTGGTCATCTCTTCGGGTTTCTCCTCTAATCCCTCCCTCTAAGTCTTGTAAGTCACAAAAAACCTACAATAGTCTACGTGCATGGCTGAGGGCCCACTTCATCTAATCCTGACTTGGTGAGTGACTTCTAGTTTTTCCCTGTACCGTAACGCCCTGCTTAGTGTCGTCTTCACAGGGGCTTATTTCTGGGTAACTATACCTCTGGTTCTACCTGACGGGCAGAAGACACCTTCCACGGAGATTGTAGTGCAAGGTAAAGGCGGTCAAAACCCGTGCCATTCTTGCTCGTTACTTGTAGGCCACGCCACTCGTGTGAATCTCGTGTATCGAGAACTAGTGCTCTCGAGCGAGGCGATTAGAGTATTCTTGTAACTACTGGCGAAGTAGGTTGACGTATGACGCTTAGTACAAGCTGGCTACGTAGTAACTAGAGCTCGGATTTTTAGGTTTTAAGATATGTAAGTTAGAACGTTTCAAAGTAGTTTTGTTTCAAGTCGTTTGGGTGTCAATGTGTGAATCTTATTGAACCTAAAAATAAAAACGCTAATGGGACATTAAGACCCAAAAATTTAAAAACTTTAAGTTTTTTTAACCTCAGTAGAGCATTTTTTAATTTTTTGTTTAGTTTTGTTTTGAGTGTACATGTGGGGTTAGCGAGAGAATAATGTATCACGACTTTTATTTTCGTATAGAAACTGCGTGTATATAGTATGCGCCAATGGCACCTTGCGATGTTGAAAGATCTTTTTCTGCCTGTAGGGATATATTAAAAAACAACAGAAAACTTAGAAATGTAGCTGGTTTTGAACAGCGGTAGTACTGATATGTGGAATTTCTTTTATGTACGTGTTATTATGTTAAAAAACAAGTGCTGAATTCTTTTAGTTAAAATGTTCCAGTATGAGTTTACTGTGTAACAAATCGCCTTAAAATACACTACATATTAATAGTACTCTTTCGTGAAGTAAAATAGTTTTCATATTTTTATCTGTATTATGTCATCGGCTTCCTTAAATAGGTAGGAAAACCGTTTAACTCCTCCGCCGCCGCCGAAAGGAAAGGAATATTATTTTAACGCCTCAAAAGAGCTAGGAAAATGTTTTAAAATCCTAAAGAGGATCGCAGATAATAATAAAAGACTAAAACTGCATTTATAAAAAGCTAAAAATGCAGTCCCTGGTAAAAACACAAGATAACCTATCATTAACAGGACATATATCAAAAGGGTTCACAACAAATGGTTTGAATCAACGATATTAATCGTTAATGGCATGTATATAATTGTGTGCTATGTTTATAACTACCTATACTCAAATAAACATGTTCAGATTACAACCGAAAATAGAGTTACTTTTTGCAACATAAGCGTCTTAGGAGCAATAATACACACACTCACGCACGCACGCACACTCACACTCACACTCTCTCTCTCTTATTTATAATAAAATTGGAGACCACGTACACAGATCTGTAGATTGTGTGATTCCACATTTCGTTCTTAACCCTTTCCCTAACGTGGATTATTTAATTATCATCCTTATCCTGGTAGGCTGTTTAAACTTAAATAATTTAAACAGATTAAATGATATAACGTAAGGAACTGATTATGCAAGTTTCTGCGCATTATACCACATTATTGGTATTAACCATACTTATGAGTCTTGCGAGTAATCGAGAATCTCGTACGCTCATTAGTCAAGCTCTCTTCTGCCAGCTATGTGCTCAGCTCCGTCTACTGTTTGTGAGAGGCGCGCTTAGCGGCAGCGAAAAACAAGCGAAGTTGAAAGCTGCCTTGACCGACTCTGTGCAAGGCAATTGATCTCTGCGTTTATGTGCTCTCTGATGGCAACCTCGACAAGTTTATTTACTGCTAGGTAATTCTTTATGTGCCAGGAGATGGCACTAGTGTGTCATCCGATATACCTGGTACCACTATCTAAATGTGAAGTGCCTTGCCGGCCCTTAACACCGCACGTGCGTGAACGTCTTGCTATCAATAATTATTTTATTTCGTAAGACTGCGTAGTCGACTTATTTTCATAGTTCTATTGCCATTGTCGCACGTGTTCGAGAATTTAACATGTGAACAGTGGTCTTGGAATAGCACACCTGTGTGCTTACACACGCGCTAAAATGCTTTCTAGTTCTGGGCTTCTGGCCGAGTCATCTATAGCTATGGAAGTAAGAGAACGAGTCCCAGCGAGTCAATTTTGATAAGGAGTTCTGAACGCGGCGAAGCAACGAGTGGAAATTATACTGCAGAACTGTTGCAAATGCAATGGAATTAAATAAAAAGTATTTGTAATAGAGTTTTCAAGTAAAATAAAGAGAATTTTGTTACAATATCCCGTGCGGTATTAACGGTGGCGACTGAGGAGGCCACAAACAATACCACCTTGCCTATGCTGGAGCTGACCACTTGCTTTGTTGTTTGCGATACCTACATCTGAAATTGCATTTTATTTTCTCTAGTAAGTAAAACGAGTTGTCATAGGTAGGGCTCGTAGAGCTCGTAAGGCTGTAACTCGAACCACAACCACAAGTATAGCACAACTTGTACTTAAAGTCGGAGAGATCCATAGTGACCCCTGACAGTTGCCTTACCTCGTGGTCGCTCCGTTACACTGTTGCCACTTCGTCCCGTCCACGGCTACAGCACCAAACCTCTCAGTCGCTGGGTAGGGACTCTTCCCCTAAAGCATCTTCATCATCAACTTCATCTTTATCGCTGCTTCTAAAGTCACTGTCACTGGTATTATTATTGGGGAAAGGGGGAGCAGGATCGGGTACTGAGGCACAACCGGGTAGATGGGTTTTTTAAACTGGAAAGTGCTACCATCTACCACTTCTTGACTGAACTGCATTCTCATATCGGCAGCAGTCAGAAGCAGGAGTTCGAAGAATATAGTCCCATTATTGTGTCTGTAATCTTTATGATTAAAATTTCCGCGTTTTGAAGTAATTTAACTGAAATTTGAAGTCAAGAGTTTAGGAGGTAAGTATCTACAACAACACATTTTACTTTTGTTACATTAAATTGCAAAGATTTAAGTATTGTTTTCAATGTCGTTACAATTCGGAAAGCAAGTCGTTATTGTGGTATGCCTTAAGAAGAACAAAATGGCGTGTGGGGACATAACGGGTCCCACCAATCCTGTGTCCTAACAAGTTTCGTGATGTTGACTTCATGCCAGCTGAAACCACAGAACAACACTCCTCAGCTATCAGCATCAACATCTGAGAGGTCAATAAATTTTACCCTACATACCGAGCCTTTATAGGCAGTCTCTTTTCTTCCCTCCAAAATTGCGGAGAAAATAGCAATATCGGCTGAACCATTAACATTTGCAGTTTCACCAAAAGATGTGTTGCCAGTTCCCTGTGCTAAAGACCTCCCTCATCGTCAGGAAGACGCCGCAGGAAAACAGCTGTCCTTACAGAGTCACCAAATAAGGCTGAGCTTCAAAAAAAGGCCAATACTCTACCTAAGTCACCAGCAATTTGCAGAAAGTCTAAGCAATTTGCAGAAACAACAAGAGCAAAGAAAGCCAAATATATCGAAGAAAATTCTAGCGATAGCCAGTGCTCTTATACAAAGAGAAATATAGTGAGACAAAACGAAATGACGACTGGATTCAGTGTGTGAAGTGTAACAGATGGGCCTATGAACTTTGCACAGGTTGGCCCCAAAAGGCATTGAAATATTTTGAAGTTAATGACTGTTAAGTATAGAAAAACTGTAGTACCCGGTTGTGCCCCACCGATTAACCGTTCTGCCCCTGCCCTAGAGGCAAAACCGTATTTTGTAAACAAAAACTTTTTATTTTATATTACGTATGTGATAAAAGATGGCAACGAACCACATGTTTTAAAATGTTCACAATTCATGATACAATAATTTACAATAAAGTCCATTTCTTAAAACATTATATGTTATGATCAATTATAATTTATTGTTAGATACCCGATCCTGTCCCCCCTTCCCCTGCTTATATTTGGGGTTAGTCGGCGCCAACTGAAATTGCATCGAGGAATGTTTGTTACATTTGCGACAAGGATGACATCATTGCTTACGTTGCACACCGCTTATCAGGCATCACTTTAATTTTCCTAAAGGGAAAATTGTCATTGCTATTTGTTTTGCTCTTGGCTATGAAAACAGAATCGAATTTCAATCATCTAGCAACCCACCTTTAAAGGATTCCGTTCTACTTATAAGAAACTTAGTGATAAGACCATTTCTAATAATGGTTATTTCTATTAGTATGAAGTAGATAAAAGAATAAGCTTTTGTAAGAGAGAACTTTATTCGAATGGGATAGATCGGAACTTTCTTTCAGTTTAACTCCTTTAAGCGGCAATTACATGATCATATGATCATATTAGTTCAGATATTTAACGTGCTCTCACAATTGGCAGTTGCCTATGCTTGTATTCATCGATGTGATGATAACATATGAGTTTAGCTAATAACTAAGTTTTAGTCCTTAATTTTCATTGTAAAACTCCCCTAAAGGTATGAAACTAAGAATGATGTGCCGAAAGTAAAGGGAAGTACTGCATTAATGTCCCCAAAAAATCTGCGAATCGCTATGACATGTCTTTTTACGACGAAAGAATCTGGACTACATTGTACCCTATTCTAACATTCTGGAAAATATTTTGTTGAACAGTGCTCCTAGAAAAACCTATTATCTTTCATTCGCTTGACTTTCTCAACCCACTATCGTTTATTCTATACAGCTTCGTAATCTTTTCCTAGAAGCATATTACGTTCTCTACTTTGAATTTCACCCAAAATTCCAAACAGAAATATCGCCGGAAATACAGTTTTGCGCCTGGTGAATAACACAGAAAAGCATCTTTAGAATAATTTCCCTGTGTGAGTGTATGTGTGTTTCTATCAGTCTGTCTGCATCTTTGTGAATAGTGAAACTTAAAAACGAAAATGTTGTTAAATACCAAACTTGATATTAAAGTTAATTTCTTGCAAAGATACAACACGAAGATTTAAAAAAAAAATTATCTATCCATACAATCCTGTACGATTTTATTAAAACCATATTTTGAAAATACTTTTTGAAAAATAGGGCGTATATCTTGAATTTCATGGGAATAGCCTGCGAAGTACTCTTTATTCAGAAGCAATTTCGTATAATGTTGTATAACTGATAAACGTAAGCGATAGATAAAATGCAGTACACAACAAAGTAAATCACTTACAAATATAAAAAATACAGTTTTACTTCAAATTTGTGACATAACCCATTTCCGAGAGATAGTAAATGAAGTCGGGAAGCCCTCAAACCTGGTATGCAAATTTGATCCCCTATACATTTCTAAGACTGTTTCCTCTTTCAGCATCCAACATTTCCACTTTTTTCCTTAAATCTTCTAGTAGCTGGATTCTTCTTCTTCTTCCGAGTTAATTGTTGCTTCTACCTTTTCTTCTATGTCATCAAGCAATAGCAGTTGGTTTTAGAATGCGCCCTATTCAGTTTGCTTTCCTCCTGCGAATTGCGTGTAGGATTTACTTCTTCTCGCCATTCTTCTCAGATGTTCTTCATTTGTCAGCATGTCTGTCCACTTTATCTTCTTTATCCGTCTCCAGCACACATCTCAAAACTCTCTAATATTTGTTCTCCATTTTCCTGAAGTCCTTATCTCCGATCCATACAGAGCAATGCTGCAACATTTTACTTAACCAAGCTTTTACGCAAGTTCACTGCTAGTCAGCAATGTTCTCTTCTTCGTTAAGGATTTCTTGTCCGTGTTAACCTTATTCTCTTTTCCTTGCTGCCGTTAAGTGTTCGTCAGTAAACTTCCCAAGCATTTGAACTCATTCACATGTTCTAATTGTTGGCTTCTAATGACAATTCGGAGTATGATATACTCAACACTTTTGATTTCCATAGCTTGATATTCATTCTATATTTTCTTACTGTTTCCACCAAACGTCGACCATTCCTTATTTCTTTATCAGAAGAACCAGGTCATCTACATATTTGATGGTGTTAACTGCATATCCTCTTACCATAAATATCTCTTCAGTGACTTTCAAATGGGATGAGGTTTGTCCTTGGGCGCCATCAGGCCGGCAGCCAATCGGAGTGCTGCTGTGTTGACATATTGCATTCGCGCTTAACTGGGGAGTAACACACTAAGTGATTCCGCCTCTCATAAATACTACTTGCGCTAAGACAAAATATTCAAATTTTACAAAAAAAATAATTTACGAGGAAGATAGGGAGTAATGTTCGCGGCAGAACCGTAATAAGCACAGATTTTTAGCTCAAATAGTTTTCATAAAACACAGGATTAAACATTATGTCGCCAGGCAGATTTGCATGCTCAGTGTGCAGGTGAGAGGAAAATATGAAAAGAGTCGGAGTAGCGACCTGGCAACTCAGAGCACGATAACGCATCTCTTTCGCTGTAGAGTAGAACTCTTCCCATTTGAAAAACGTTATAGCTCCTTCTAAGGCCTCATTTGCTAATTAAACTCCTTAAAGTTTGAGAAAGATGAGTTTGAGACGCTGTTAACTATTTTCTTACTGTTTCCACCAGCCCGTCGACCACTTCTTATTTCTTTACCAGGAGGAGCAGGTCGTCTACTTATTTGATGCTGTTAACTGCATTTCCTCTTTCCATAAAAATCTATAGCTTCTTTTAAGGCCTCGTTTGCTAATCAATCTCCGTAAAGTTTGACCAAGATGGGTGACATGCCACATCATAATTATACGTTATTAATTATTCGAATTTTTCATACTTGCATTCTTATAATGTGATTTCTGTATTTAGTTGTTTCTCGCGATTGCATGGAAAGCACGTGAAATATTAAGACTGGTAAATAGTGTCCAGTTCTTAAACATTTGACGATAGCTAATCTCGTATCTATAACGAAATATTTAATATTTCTATAAAGATTTGTCTCGATTAAAATGAAGCAGATAGATTAATAAACTTTCGTGAGAAGAGTTACTGAAACATCAGTACCATAACCGGAATTTGAACCAGGGATCTTCCGGTCTGTAGCCGGTTGCTCTACCACTGAGTTACCATGGCAATATGCCGGCTATGCAACTCCTGCCCTACATACGGCTTTTGTGGAAAAACAATTAAAATAAATACTAATTGACCATAATAGTTGGCTACACTATGAATTCTGGGACTTAAAGTAATTATCACATTGTAAGTTGCCATCGAGGTATGTCATCTCAAAATAATTTGAGATCAACTTGTGGTTTACCAGGAAATTGAGTGCTTTGTTGCCATGGAAACTCAGCAGGTAACTGGCTAGAGATTTGGAGATCCGTGGTTCAAATCCCGGCTAAGGCATTGCATTTTTCAGTCTGACTCTATCCAAATACCATCCTTCATACGGCTTGTGTGAAAAAACAATCAAAATCAATAGTTTAGTAGAATACTTTGTATATTCACTATTAATCACAGAGGGTAGAGAAAGTTATATGAATGTAACATAAATATTTACATAAATATGAACACATAAATAGCACATAATCGAAACGCATCTTTCCAGAAATAGCTTCATTACACAATTGCAGTAGGAAAGGAAGGATACAGAATATATAATTGATAGCTATGTTCCACACTCTTTCCATAACAACGCCAGAGAGGGCGATAGGCCTGTAAAAATTAAGTTAGTCCTGGGGAGCTGGTAAACGGAGGGGAAGTGTGACGTCTCCCCATTCCACCTGGAGTTGTTACCAAACTGTTGCTCGCCAAGCAAAGGTTCAACAGTAGCGGAACCAACTCGGCGAGTGGCCGAGTACCATGGAACACGCGATGGGACTGAGGAATTTTTACTTTCTCTAGGCCCGTATGTACAATATACAAAGTGATAAAGAAGTATTGTATTCCATCCAAACATCCGATGTCATTTCACCGAAATAGCATGCTTTAGGAAACCGCTGAATCCCCCCCCCCAAAAAAAACTATTTTCAGAAACAGGTCTGTGTGTGTCTGTCTGTCTATCTGTGTGTGCATGTGTCTGTGTCTGTGACATTATAGCTCAAAAACGGAAAGACGGTTAAATACCAAACTTGGTATTTAAGTTTAATATCTTCCAAGGATGCGACACGAAGATTTTCAAGAAAATCTCCCCACCCCTAACTAGCCTTTACATGGAAAAATATTCTAAACTTTTGTTTTTCTTAAAAATGACTAACAATTTTGATTAAAATACCACATATTAAAACTATTTCTATCACAAATAAAATATATATCTTGAATTTTCTGGGAATTGCTTCTAAAGACCTTATTATTCTGGATGAATTTTACTTAATTTGGCATAACTAATTAACCGTAAGAGATAGACAAAAACTTATAACACAAAAAATGTAGATCTTGTTAAAATACACAAGATATTTCATGTACTTTTTGTCGTGGAGTTTGCTGTTTTCAAGGTATTTCTTGTTATCGGTTTCAATTGTGAAGTACTTATACTTTTCTCAGATGAAAGTGCCCGTTTTTCTTTTATTCTATTCCTGACCAAGCAAAGAAGCAATGACAATCGCAAAACGGCAGCTTTTAAAACATTTGACTATCGCTTTAGCTTAGCGCATTCTTTTAGTTCCCTTCTATTATACTTCTAAGGATCTAAATAATAAGAACGTTCTGCTAATGTTTATCTCGATTAGCATGGTGTTGAAAGAAGAATTATCTTTTGTAAGAAGTTTGTTTGTAGAGTAGCTAGAGAAAGTCATGTGAGTTTAACACATCAGATTTTAAAATTGAAAACATTAAAACCGCATTCATGAGCTCGGATACCAGATGCAAATCTATGTGCACAGTTAAAAGCAGTCGTGTGTGGCAGTGAAGTAAATTTGAATACTCTTGTATTATTCTTAAATGTTCTCTACTAAATTCATTTTACACTGTGAGCTGTGCAGCACTGTGGTTCTACCCCTACCGTCAACTGCCCTAAAAGCAACTCAATGGGACAGAAAACCGAGACACTCATGTTTTTTACTTTCTCTAGACGTACTGTGTATATAGTGTATACAGAAGGTATTGCACTCCACTCAAAAATTCGATACCGAGATTTCACCAGAAATATATGTTTTAGGGTCCCCTGAATCCAAAAAAAGCATTTTCACAAAAAGGTCCGTGTGTGTGTGTGTGTGTGTGTGTGTGTGTGTCCGTGTGTCTGTGAACACAACTCAAAAACGAAAAGTCGGCAAAATACAAAACTTGGTATTTAAGTTTAGTATCTTCCAGGGGTGCGACAAGAAGATTTTGAGAAAAATTCCCCCACCCCAAACTACCCTTTACATGAACTTTTTTCGAAATTTGGATTTTCTAAAAAATGGATCTAACGATTTTGATATTAAGGACATTTACCTGACAAATAAAATGTACCTATACATCTTGAATTCGAAAATTTTGATTTTCTAAAAAATGGTTCTAACGATTTTGATTAAAATATCATATTAAGGATATTTACCTGACAAATAAAATGTATCTATATATCTTGAATTTCCTGGGAAAAGCCTCTGAAGACTACTTTATTCTGGACGAATTTTACGGAATTTGGTATAACAGATAATCCGTAAGAGATGGGGAAAAAACCCATCACACAAAAAATGTAGAGTACTTTAAAACACACAATTTATGTTGTATGCATTTTTTCATGGAGTTGATTGTTTTTGAGATATTTTTGGTATTTAACGGTTTTTTTGTTTGTTTTTGAGCTATGAGGTCCACTGACACCACTCACATGTACACACACACGTGCAACCAGAGACCTTTTTCTAAAAATGCTTTTTTTTTTATTCAGGGAGACCCAAAACATGTATTTCCGATGAAATCTCGGTATCGAAATTTTTGGGTGCAATACAATACTTTCTCTATACACTATGTACATAGTACTGTAGAGAAAGTAAAATGCTTTATTTGGATTCAGGGAGACTTAAAACGTGTATTTCCGGTGAAATCTCGGTATCGAATTTTTGGATGCAATACAATATCTTCTCTATTCACTATGTACATAGTACGAGTAGAGAAAGTAAAAAAGGCTTCTGGATAAATGAAAAAAAGACAAAGAAAATAAACTCAGGAATTCGAGATGTAGTAATAAAGTAAGTAGATAGCTTTATATGCATGAGATATTGGCAAGAAAGAAGTTAAGGTAAAGATGCAATGTACGAATGGAGAACGACAAAGGGATTCTGGCCAGAAAAAAGAAGCCACATTTTTCCGCGGAGACAATACGGAGAAAACCGAAAAGGGAGGACTGGCGGAAGTTGGGTTGAAAAAAAAGCACCTGTCCTCGAGGGAAGAATTATTCGATTGCTTGGGTTTATAGCGAATAGGAGTCAGTTTCTTTCCTACATGCAAAGGCGGTGTTCATAAAAATTCTTGAGAACGTTGCTCAGCAAGATTACGTTTACCAAAGTGAAAAGCCCAATTCTGCCGCTGGATTAACCATCGACCACTCTGGCAGTCAATTCCCTCTTTTTCCTTTCTGCTGTAATATCAATATAAAGTTTAAAGTCACTTTGTGGTTTGGGCGTACAACTACATTAGCATACATATTACAAGTGTTTAAGAACAGAGGTTATGTCAAACTTAGCTGCTGCTCAAACTTCTGATAACTTTTTCTAGCTGCTCTTCAAACTTCTCACAAAAAATTATTCTTATTTCTACACAATGTTAATCGAGATAAACATTAGCAGAATTTTCTTATTACTTAAATCCTTATAAGTAGAATGGAACTAAAGGAATGCGCTATGCTAAAATGCTATTCAAATAATTCAAAATCTTCTCGGGCTTCTAGCCAAGTTTTTACCTGGCTAGAAGCCCGAGAAGATTTTGAATTAACACGTCGCCAGGAAAGCTTCAGTTCTTATTTTGATATTCAAATAGTTTAAAAGCTGTCGTTGTGCGATTGTAATTGCAAATCTGAGAAAAATATAAGTATTCTGCAGCTGAAACCAATAACAAGGAATATCTCGGAAACGGCTACCGCCGCAACAAAAAATAAACGACATAAATTGTGTGTTTTGACGAGATCTAAATTTTTGTACAGCAAGTTTTTGTCTATCTCTTACGGTTTAGCAGTTAAACAAAATTCGGCTAAATTCATACAGAATAAAGAGGTTTTTAGAGGCCATTCCCAGAAAATTCCAGATATAAATTTTATTTGCCATATAAATATCATTAATGTTTTGCAATTCAATCAAAATCATGAGATCAATTTTTGGGAAAATAAAAAAAATTTTTTTGTTCATGTAAAGGGTAGCTAAGGGTCGAGGAATTTTTCTCAAAATCTTTGTGTCACAATCCTAGAAGACTTGAATACCAAGTTGGGTACTTTACCAACTTTTCGTTTTTGAGTTATAGTGTTCACAGATACACGGATACATAGACACACACACGGACCTTTTTCTACAAATGTTTTTTTTTTGATACAGGTGACCCTAAAACGTATTTTTCAGGTGAAATCTCGGTCCCTATCGACATTGAGTGGAATACAATACCTTCTCAATACACTGTGTTCATAGTACGTGAAGAGAAAGTAAAAGCTTTTGATATTAAAGTAGAGGAGACGCCCTGGCTCAGAGTAAGGCCGCTAGGCAGCTTCAGGGGACCGCACGCCTGAGCGTAGTCTAGGCGGGTTTTCTTCGGGTTCCCCCACCAATTATTCCATTACTTGTTTCATCACTTCTCCTATCATTCTTCCGTATGCACCTACTTCTTCATGCTCATACCTGGCATTGGGCTGATCCCCCATCCCTGGAATGCTTACTTATTCCTAAAAGTTTTTCCATTTTTAAGCGGTTGCCTTGAATTCCGTTATTCAATTCTTTTCGATTATTCCAAGATCCATCTTCCTAGCCTCCAGCGCTCATTGCTTCTACAACTCTTCTCCTCCACAATTACCTACGCCGTTTTCTTCGTCTTCTTCTTTTATCTTCCTTGTGGACTCAGCACTTTCTCGGGCCATATCTCATCATTGAAGTGAAAATATTTTCTTACAAACAAATGAAAAAACATATAACAAGTTAAACACAGTTTTAATGTGAAATTTAATAACTATAATCAATACAGTGTAAATAATTAGTTTTGTAATCATGAGCCCTCGCTATAATGGGGTGTTACTGGAACATAAACTTCCGTTTAGTGTGATAAAATAGCATCATAGAGATTGTTGTTATTGGAAGCGTCATGTAGCCTTAGTAATTTAAATACGAACATTATAATCCATGTTTGATTTTAAACTAAAGTAAACTAATTAACAGACGTAATATTCAAAACTCGCAAACCATTAACACGTACTCAGCAGCTGTAATGAACAAAACTATAACGAATATGGAAATGGTGGCTGGCTATGTGATCATAACCTATATGTTCGCATTCACACTGAACTACATGCTGCGGAAATAAGAAAACGCTAAACGTTTAGCACCAACTATCATCTACGTATACATCATTGGCTGTGAATCAGCTAAACTACATGCTGCGGAAATAAGAAACCGCTAAACATTGAGCACCAACTATCATCTACGTATACATCATTGGCTGTGAATCAGCTAAACTACATGCTGCGGAAATAAGAAACCGCTAAACATTGAGCACCAACAATCATCTACGTATACATCATTGGCTGTGAATCAGCTAAACTACATGCTGCGGAAATAAGAAACCGCTAAACATTGAGCACCAACAATCATCTACGTATAAATCATTGGCTGTGAATCAGCTAAACTACATGCTGCGGAAATAAGAAGCCGCTAAACATTGAGCATCAACTGTTATTTACGTATACATCATTGGTTGTGAATCAGCTAAACTACATGCTGCGGAAATAAGAAAACGCTAAAATTTGAGCACCAACAATCATCTACGTATAAATCATTGGCTGTGAATCAGCTAAACTACATGCTGCGGAAATAAGAAACCGCTAAACATTGAGCACCAACTATCATCTACGTATAAATCATTGGCTGTGAATCAGCTAAACTACATGCTGCGGAAATAAGAAACCGCTAAACATTGAGCACCAACTATCATCTACGTATAAATCATTGGCTGTGAATCAGCTAAACTACATGCTGCGGAAATAAGAAGCCGCTAAACATTGAGCATCAACTGTCATTTACGTATTCATCATTGGCTGTGAATCAGCTAAACTACATGCTGCGGAAATAAGAAAACGCTAAAATTTGAGCACCAACAATCATCTACGTATAAATCATTGGCTGTGAATCAGCTAAACTACATGCTGCGGAAATAAGAAGCCGCTAAACATTGAGCATCAACTGTCATCTACGTATACACCATTGGCTGTGAATCAGCTAAACTACATGCTGCGGAAATAAGAAAGCGCTAAACGTTTAGCACCATTATCTATATATACCTACTTCATTGGCTGTGAATCAGCTAAACTACATGCTGCGGAAATAAGAAGGCGCTAAACATTGAGCACCAACTATCATCTACGTATACATCATTGGCTGTGAATCACCTAAACTACATGCTGCGGAAATAAGAAAACGCTAAACCTTAGGCACAAACTATCATCTACGTATACATCATTGGCTGTGAATCACCTAAACTACATGCTGCGGAAATAAGAAAACGCTAAACCTTAGGCACAAACTATCATCTACGTATACAAATAATAAATACTAATTGCTTAAGCTATCCCTTTCTAAATAAGCAACGACTGTGAATTCCAACCCTACACTCACACTACTACGGGTAGCCAGTGGTCTACTTTAGATCCTACTTCGGCAGGATGGGTTTAGCCTGTTGATCTGACTAAAGGAGTAATGAGAGGGAATGAGAGGATGGAGGGCTCATAGGCTGAGAGTGCATGGTATTCACTGCTGCCATGACATAGAACGGGAAGTCTAAATTGCTACTGCTTTGATAAGTATGATTGGTTTGTGAAGTAAACCAATATATATATATATATATATATATATATATATATATATATATATATATATATATATATCTGGGTACCAGCAACTTATAAACTTTGCAAAAACTCATAACTTCACAAAATCTCATGAAACTCCACAAGTGAAGCAAAATTAATTAGTGGAATAAAAATTCACTATGACATGATTACACTAATGACCCTCGTTGACTGTGTACGTATTATTATGAACTTCAGAGAGAAACTAAACAAACTGCATAGTACCCTTATTCCGAACGCTCAGTTTGCATTTCTTGCAGTTGTGGAAGACAATGATCTCCGTGGAAATCTTGGGTTGAAGAGCCACACTATTTTACTACCCTTAAGTATTTGCTATCATACACGTAAAACTATATCCGCATTAAATATTATTCTCTTATACAGTAAAGTCCGTGCACTTCTTGACGCCTGCACGATTCCTAACATTTAGCTCCATAAGTTAATTACATCATAGCAGTTGCGCATGCGCAGAAGTTCCTTAAAGCGTGCACCAGTGAAGATGTGTTAGCGGCGCTGTTGCCATATCTGGTTGGGTTTAGAGCAGTAAAGCGATAGTTTCAAACGCGCTTAAAATAATGCGTATACCTGGGCTGTCCCAGAAGTACCCGATCTGACGTATAGATAGCGGTTGTTGTTTCAAACAACACAATGGTAAAAGGTACCAACCTCAGAAAGTTCAAGTTTGACGACTTTACATTGTTTAGCATTTGTTTGGCAACCATCAATAGTGAATGTTCTTAGCGAATTTGTAAACATGGAAAAAAACTGGTCATCGTTAGGTGATACAATATTTTCATTTGAAAGATCTTAGTCCAACTAGTATTTAAACTGAGCTAGATTCTACTTTGGGGGAGTCTGCTCCTTCGTTTACAACAGTGAAGTATTAGGTGGCGGAGCTGCCAAGACGAACATCGTAGTGATCCACCAAATGAGGTCAGCAGTCCAGAAATTGTAAAGAAACCCACAAAATGGTATTGGATGACCATCGATTGAAAGTGCGCAAGCTAGCAGACGTTGCACTCATTTCAAAAAATTCTGTACATCATATGCTGACTGAAAATGTATATATGAAAAAGTTGTGTGCAAGGTGGGTGCCACGTTTGCTCACAACAGATCAAAAACAGCGTCGTGAGGATGTTTCAATCGAGTGTTTGGCAATATTTCACTGCAATAAAGCTGATTTTTTGCGTCGATTCTTAACAATGGATGAACCTGGGTCTATCACTTCACACCTGAGACAAAGGAATAATCGAAACAGTACATTGGACGGAGAGAATCGGCTCCAAAGAAGGTGAAGACAGTTTATTAAATATATGCATAAGCTTTCACGGCCGGTGTCCATGGTTTTAAAATTTAAAATTTTCGGCAAAACAGCCCGAAAATTTTAAATTTTAAAAGGTGAAGACAGTTCCACCTGTAGGCAAGGTCATGGCGTCATTTTTATGGAATGCACGCGGGATAATTTTCATTGATTATCTCAAAAAAGGAAAGGTGATCAATGGCGAGTACTATGCGTACTTGTTACAGCGTTTGAGTGATGAAAACGAAAAAAAAAAAAAAAAAAAAAAGCCGCATTTAGCGAAAAATAAAATTTCATTTCACCAAGACAATACACGTCCATTATGGCCATGACCAAAATCAATGAGTTAAAGTTCGAATTGCTTCCTAATGCACACTATTCGTCAGATTTCGCCCCCTCTAAGTATTTTCTGTTTCCAAGCTTGAAGAAATGGCTTTGTGGTAGAAGGTTTGCCAACAATGAAGAGGTAGAGTCTGCAGTTGATTGCTATTTTGTAGACCTCGATAGTTCTCATTATAAACAGGGTATCTAAGCTATTGAACATCGCTGTGAAAAGTGTATCGAGTTGAAAAGAGACTATGCAGAGAAATAAAGAGGTTTCCCCCCAACATTTTTGTGTTTTCTTTGTTATATCGGGCACTTCTGGGACAGCCCTCGTATGTTACATTTAAAGAAAAACTAACCAATAAATCTGCAAGGTATTCCGTTAGGGTGTTGAGAGGTTAGTTGGCTTCTCTATAATAACCACTGTCATTTTTTATTAATTGCTTATCAGTTTATTTTTAAAGAGTGCCAATATTCGATTATTTCATGTGTTAAGAGTGTAAAAATCAGCTTTTAGTAAGAGAAGTTGAGAGTTGTTTACGCCAAACTTGGAAAGTGGAGTGAGAGGTTTTCATTCTTAGCAGATGCTCTTTTGTCCGGGCACTAAGAGCTGCGTGTGTCGGTAAAGACCCTTTTAGTTTGAAAAAGAGTATTTTTCCATTATGTAACACTTGTCATGTGGGTGTTATGTTGCATCCTGGGAAGAAAATGATGTATTTTGGGTAATATCGACTTCAGTTTCGCGGCCTTTCTGACCAATCAGAAAGAAGCCGCCTGATAGCAATTTTGCTATATGAGGAGAAGATTGCCGCATATCGGGGCTGTCTGTTAGTTGCATCGAAGCATTGAAGTTACGTCAGGAATGTCATGTAGTTATATCGGCTTTCAAGTTAAACAACGCAACTCTCATAGATACTTAGTTATCGGCGCCCTCAGCAGTGGATAGATAAAGTCAGTGACGCGCATCTAGACTGAATTATATAAAGATAACTTAAAGAGAAAAGGGTTATAAGTAAAATACGTGTGAATTGTCGCTAAGGAAAGCCCCTAGTAAATAAATGACTTTGCAGGTTGTAAAGCAAAGTGCTGTCTTGTGTCTTCTAGTGACAATAAATTGAAGGAAAAATAACGCGTGTCTAAGCCATTTCATAAGATCACTCTCCGAACTACCCTCATTGCTTCCACCCCGAGTGAGTCAAACCAGCATGCAGGCAGAGTCCAGCTGAGGCGCCTCATCGGTAGTAGATCTGCACAACATCAAAGGTGCGTAGATCTACTCACCTGGTAGTGGAATGAATCTTTAAGCACCTATAACGCCACATACGCGGGGCTGCTAACGTTACATACTTGGCGCCCAAACGCGGGGCTACAAAACCCTACCGTTCACGTGCTCTAATACCGTTATGGAACAGCCGCCACTGGCTCTACGTTGTATTCATTCTTTAAATAAGATTAATGGTGCTAATATAGGAGAAACAATGGGCTTCTCCGACGTCATCAGTACTTGCTATAGTTAGCCCAAGTCAATAGGCTTTGTTGTGCTTATCTCGTGTTATGATCGCTTTAATGAACAAGGCTAAAGCGATTAAGATAACGACATGGTGCTGCTTGTTGCTCTTATAATTACTTCGTAATGGGCTTGAGTCTTTACCGCAGTACGTTTTCAAAGCGCTATTCAATAATTCAAACTGCGGGAAAGAAAACAGGTGCAAACTTTTATAACTTCACTTTCTCTACTATGTATAGTAAGTAGAGGAATCATTTTATTAAGACAATTCTAGAGACATTTCATCGAAAATAGCATATTTTGAGGCCCCTGAGTTCAAAACATAGATAAAAATGTGATGTGTTCCATTCACATGACTTTCTCTAGCTATTCCACAAACAAACTTTCCTTTCAAAATATTATTCTTTTATGTACATTATGCTAATCGAGATAAACAATAGCAGAAATTGTCTTATTGCTTGCTTCTTTGTAAGTAGAAAGGAAATAAGGAATGTACATAGGCTAAAACAACTCTTTTTAAAAGCTGGTTGTTATGTGAAACACTTTGCTTTGCATGGCCACTGTAAAACAAAAGAGATGAAACAAACGATGACTTCCCTTTTGAGGAAAGGTAAGTAGTTTAAAATTGAAACCAATAACAAAGAATATCTCATAAAACAATCCACTGTATAAAAAAATGTATGACATAAATCAAGTGATTTAAGATTTGAAGCTTTCTCTGTGTTGATTACTATAGATGACTTCACGGGATAGCAACCGAGTTAGATTGGAATATAACTACAGGGACACCACCAAGCTATAAATATTCGTTATTTGTTTTTTTTTTTTTGCCAGTTCCCTGACGAAGCCCTCAGAGTCCAGATGGCCGAAAGCTTGGGTTTCTTTGATTCCAATCTAACAGGGTTGCTATCTTGTGAAGTCATCTGCAATAAAACATGTGTTTTAAACAGTTGTACATTTTTTTGAGCAATAAGTCTTTGTCTATCTCTTACGTTTTACCAGTTATGTAAAATTCAGCATAATTCATCCAGAATAAAGAAGTCTTCAGAGGCTATTCCCAGAAAATTCAAGATATACAGTTTATCATGTAAATATCTTCAATATACGGTATTTTAATCAAATTCGTTAAGAGTCATTTTTGACAGAAACAAAGCATTAAAAATTTTTCACATGTAAAGGGTAGTTTGGGGACGGGGTATTTTCTTGAAAATCATCCTGTTGCATTCTAAGAAGGTACTAAACGCAAATACCAAGTTTGTGTTTAACGGTCATTTCGTTTTTGAGCAACATATTACAAAACATTGGTTTGCTTAACAATACTTCTGATGATGTGGCACTATACATATTCCACACACACACACAAATGCACACACGCATAGGGACCTTTTTCTAAATATGTCGTTTTTGGACTCAGGTTGACTCAAAGCATACCTATATTTGCGGTGAAATCTCGATATCAAATTTTTAATAAAAGGAAAAAGCGTTAGTCAAATCTACAAGAACTAGACGCTATATACTAATTTTAAAAATCCTGTTCTCTGCGAGAAATAACTGAATATAGAAAGTAATTCAAAGAATGATAACGTGTTTAACAATTCGAACCATTAATAACGGATATCTCACCATAAAAAGTTATACTGAGCGTTTTAAAGATATCTGCAGTGTTTATGTGGTATGTTCTCGTCTCCCGTTTAACGTTTATCAGTTTGTTTACATGAAATTCCTTTCGAATGAAGCAAACTTATTTCCAGAAATGTCAGTATACATTTGGATAGTCTGTAATAAAATATCCTTAATGTATGGACTTTTAATCAAATCACTAGAGTCTGTTTTGATAAAATCGAAAATTGCGAAAAATGCGCCGTTTAAAAATAGTTTGGAGTGGGAAATTGTCATGAAAAATCCTCGGGTTGCATTCTTGTAACATTGAAATTAAATACGCTGGGTCTGTACGTTTGGTTTTCAAACGTCTTTTAGTTTTTTAGTTATGTTCTTCATAGAAACACACATACAATAGACACTCAACTCACTATAGACTGTGCAGTATCAATCGGTGTAGAACAGATGGTGTAAATGCTTGCTTATTGGAAAGTTTTGCTCGGTACTGTCAGATGGTAGCTTCTTTGAATCGTTTGCCTCTCACCTAGACGGTCCGGGTTCGATCCCAAGCGACCGCATGTGAGATTTGTGGTGGACAAAGCGGCGCAGGGGCGGGTTTTCTCCGGGTTCTCTGGTTTCCCCCGCCATCACATTCCACCGGTGCTCCATCTTCATTCAAGTATCATCAGTGTCATCGCCTACATTGCCACTAGTAGTTAAAGTGGGTGTAAAACAATACAAAAAAAAAAAAAAAAAAAAAAAATTGAGTCGTCTCAGGTAGGTCGAGTTCTCCCCACCTCCACTATAGGAAGTTTCCAAGAGCAGCCAGGCCGACCTGGAAGCGTTAGGGACCTCTGTGTATTCTGCGACGTGTCTGCCTACGGTCTGAAGCTTTCTGGGCTCGTTACTTCATCAGTTCAATCTGGGGGGTGTGATAACCACAATTTAAATGCTTGAGTTATTAGAATATGAAATATGTTTTAATTTAATTTTAATACTTTATTTTTATTTATGTTTATAAATAGAGGTTCATGTTTAATTCAGAATTTATTATTATTTTTACCATTACATTTTTAATAAATATTGATTGTTTCAGTATAAAATGTTTTCGAGATATTGATGTTATTGACTGGAATTTTCAGACACTCTCTGACGATCTAACCTCATTTCTTTGCAGTCTTGTTCGTGCAAGGGTGGAATTTCAAAACCAGCATTTAGTAATCCTCTTTTTAACGTTCTGATTATCGCTTAATTGTCCTACGTTCCCTTGTACTTAAAACCAATTGTGTTAGAAACAATTTCAGTGAGTGTTTATTTCGGTTATCAGAAGTAGGTGGAAAAATAAATTTGTGAACCATATGTGGAAAAATCTGATGTGTTACATTCACATGACTTTCTCTGCATCTCTGCAACAAATTATTGTTAAAAAGTTTATGCTTCTATATATTTCATGCTATTCAGAAAAAAATATCATAGTCTTATTACTTGCTTCCATGTAAGTAGAAGAGAAATAAGGGAGTACCATAGATTAAAGTGATAGTCAAAAGCTGGTTGCTATGTGGCTGAAGTTCCTTTATTTGTATGGACAGGAGTTGACAAATTCCTGTATGAGAAAAAGTTAAGTTTTTCAAAGCTGAAACCAAAAACAAGGAATATCTCAAAAACAATTAACTCCACGAAAAAAATGTATGCAACATAAATTGTGTGTTTTAATGGGCTCTAAATTTGTTTGTGTGGTAATTTTTTGTCCATCTCTTACGGTTTAGCAGTTATTCAAAATTCCGTAAAATTCACCCAGAATAAAGTAGTCTTCAGAAGCTATTCCCAGAAAATTCAAAATACACATTTTATTTGTCAGGTTAATACACGATATTTTAATCAAAATCGTTAGAGCCATTTTTGAGAAAATCAAAATTTTCGAAAAAAGTTCCATGTAAAGGGTAGTGTGGGGTGGGGAGATTTTTCTCAAAATCTTCATGTCGCATCCCCGGAAGATACTAAACTTAAAAACCAAGTTTGGTATTTTACCGACTTTTCGTTTTTGAGTAATTGTGTTCACAGACACACACACATACACACACGGACCTACAGGGGACCCTAAAACAAATATTTCCGGTGAAATCTCGGTATCGAATTTTTGGGTGGAGTGCAATGCCTTCTCTATACACTATGTATATAGTACGTGTAGAGAAAGTAAAAATTGGTGGAAAAGGTTGCGTAAATGTAACAATCAGATATTTCAATTTTCAAAATAAATTCCATATTATGTGCTTATGAGATAGAAACAGAAACGATAAAAACGTTCTATAGGGATGTGATCAGCAAATTCCAAAAATGAGTAAGACTTGCCATTCTTCAGCTCGCATCTTGTGTTACTACATATACTAAGTTTCATAGTAATAATTTCAGTCACTTACTTAAGCACGTTTACATATCCGAGCAAAAAATTTAAAAATTCCTAGGTTTCATATTTCATTAAAAACTTATTAAAGCTTTACCTTTAAACATAGAAGCAATTTTCTCCCGTGTCGTAAATTGATATTGGAATTCTTTGCTCTATTTTCCGTATATTTCCAGTTTTGGAATTTCGCCATTACATCGTGCAGTTCCCCCTGTTCTCTCGTTTGGGCTATTTCAAGTGTTGGGTTATTTTTGCACGGTTGTTTTCATGTCTCCAAGAAAAAAAAAATCTGATGTGTCTCTACACCTCTGCAACAAATTATTGTTAAAAAGTTTATGCCTCTATTTACTTAATGCTAATCGATAAAAAACTATAATCTTATTACTTGCTTCCTTGTAAGTAGAAGGGAAATAAGGGAGTACCATGGGTTAAAGTGATAGTCAAAAGCTGGTTGCTATGTGACTAAAGTTCCTTTGTTTGTATAGACAGGAGAGCACAAATTCCCGTATGAGAAAAGACGTTTTTTAAAGCTGAAACCAATAACAAGGAATATCTAAAAAACGATCAAGTCCACGAAACAAAATTATATAACATAAATTGTGTGTTTTATTGTGCTCTACATTTTTTGTGTGGTAAGTTTTTGTTGATCTCTTATGGTTTAGCAGTTATGCAAAATTCCGTAAAATTCACCCAAAATAAAGTAGTATTCAGAGGCTTTCCCAAAAAATTCAAGATATACATATTATTTGTCAAGTAAATATCTTTAATATACGTTATTTTAATCAAAATCGTTAGAGCCATTTTTAATAAAATCAAAATTTTCGAAAAAAATTTCATGTAAAGGGTAGTGGTGGGTGGAGGATTTTCTTGAAAATCCTCGTGTCACGTCCTTGGAAGATACTAAACTTAAATATCAAGTTTGGTATTTAACGGTATTTTCGTTTTTGAGTCACACACACACACACACACGCATACACAGGGACCTTTTTTCAAAAATGCTTTTATTGGATTTAGGGGGAACCAAAACATGAGTTTCCGGTGAAATTTCGGTATCGATTTTTTGGGTGGAATACAATACCTTCTCTATACACTCTGTACATGGCATTTGTAGTGAAAGAAATACGACTGGACTTTTCCAATATATTCCCGGTTATTATTTTGAATTTATAAGTTTTTATGTTTTTCTCGAATGGATAGTCCTCGATTTTTGTCCTTTTTTTCCCTCTCTATCCTGGTCATGCAAAGAGAAGGGAATTGCAAGCAATTCCATAGGAAATAGTTCTTCAGAGTTGACAATAGCTTCAACCTACTCCATGACCTTATTCCCATTGTACCTATAACCATTTATACAAATGTTTATTTTTGTTGATATGAAGTAGAAAGAATAATACATATTTTAAAGAACACTTTGCTGAAGAATGGGGGAAGAAAGCCATGTAAATGTAACCACGTAATTTTTACTTTCTCTACACGTACTATGTACATAGCGTATAGAGAAGGTATTTTATTGTACCCAAAAATTCGATAGCGAGATTTCAACGGAAATACATGTTTTGGGTGCCCCTGAATCCAACAAAATTTTTTTTTAGAAAAAGGTCCATGTGTATGCATGTATGTGTCTACGTGTGTGTGTTCTTTTGTGGCCAGCATTGCTCAAAAAATACCAAACCTAATATTTAAGTTTTGTATTTTCCAAGGGTGCGATACGAAGATTTTCAAGAAAATTCCTTCATCCGCAACTACCCTTTAGATGTAAAAATTTTGGAAAATTTTGATTTTTTTTTCAAAAATGGCTCTATTTTTATCAAAATATCGTACATTAATGTTATTTATATGACAAAAAAATGTATTTCTTGAGTTTTGTGGGAATAGCTTTTGAAGTCATCTTTATTCTAAATGAATTTTGCGAATTTTGCGTAACTAGTAAGCTGTAAGAAATAGACAAAAACTTAGTATACAAAACCTGTAGAGCTTGTTTTAGCACACAATTTACGTTATAAACTTTTTCTTGATAGTTTTTGAGATATTTCTTGTTAATGCTTTCAGCTTTAAAATACTTACACTTTTGTCATAAGTGACTTTGTGAACTTCTGGTCATACAAACAAAGGCAGTTCAGTCACATAGCAACCAGCTTTTAAAAGATTTGATTATCACTTTAATGTACTCCCTTTCTAATTACACGGAAGCAAGTAAAGAGATAATTTCTGCTATTTTTTTCTTGATTAGCATGAAAGAAATGGAAGAATAAGCTTTTTAACAAAAAATGTAGCAGATATGTAGAGAAAGTCGTGTGAATGGAACACATGACTTGTGCCATACACAAGCGTCTCTTGTAGTGGGTTTGACTTTCTATCCTTCTGCTTCAGCCGTAATTAAAATGGATTGGTTCCAAGTTCTCCGCTGCAAAATGCCTTAAAAAAAAAAAAAAAATAAAAAAAAATCTGCTGTTAGAGGCCAAACGTATGGTTAAGTGTTTGGACTACAGTTTTTTTTTATTTACTCAATGCTTATACAGTGCTTCGAAAAAGTATATAAGATGTTGCCATTTGCTATGAAGGTTTATAAAATTTCTGTGTACACGTTTCGTTGTTTTCTAACAGTGGGAGTATTCGGATTCCGAAATTCACTCTGAAATTGCTGTGAGAGAAGCGATTATAAACGACACATTCTAAACATCGTATACATTTCTTAATGATTTCCTAGATATTGCTATTAATAACTTGAATTTCCAATACTTGTCTCAAATGGGAAGGAGCTGGTTTAAAATTGAAGCGCTAGAAGTCGTAGTTCAAGACACGTTACGAAGAATTGCAATGAACATTATTACTAGGGATAGCATCTTGGGGACCGATAGCAGGACCGAATAAAAGTTGGCGCAGCATGTTGTGATGTGTTGACAATGCAGTGTGTACTTAGTAGTTCTAAAATAAGGAAAATTGAGCAGTGGTTGCGTGGTGGACTGCGATGTTTACACTAGCAGTGGAAGACGATTGAAGTTGGGCGGGTAGTAAACAAAAGTACCGCTGGTTTACGACGATTAACAATCTAAAATATATTCCTGCATTCAATTGTTGTTCTGCAACAAGTCGTCAGCATCATTATCTGTTTCATTTTCTCTCATATAAATAGATTACAATGTACAGCATGCATTTGTAACGTCTCAAATGTGAATCGTCTCCGATTGGCACGTAAACAGGCTTTATATTGTGAAAAACTTCGCTCCACATCTCAAGATGTGATTGGAGTAAAACAAAATAGGACATATCATCAACTATTGGGTAAGATACTCCATCAGTAATTATTTCTGTGACAACACCTCGTAGCACATTTCCTACTTCACGCATTATTGAAAATCCGATATTTTTCCCAGTCTTCGCTTTCTTTTTCACAGATCTAAAACAGGTGTGACGGGTTTCTGATTAATTAATTGCACAAGTTCATCGATTGTTTTAAGGGCTCGAGGCATTCCAATGTTCAATGTTTCCAAATATGTGTTATTATCGTATATATAATTGCAAAATTTTTCTGAATGAAAACTCTTCATGCAATCCATTTGAAGCAAGGGATTTTACAATATTGAATAAAGAGAATGCGCTATCATCAAAGGCATTAATACCTATAAACCAGTATTGAAATATACAGCATATCATACTGCTGCGTCGAGCCACGCTTCCCAACGCATTACTAAAGGTTGTTTGCATGCGGCGCGTGCAGTCGCAATGCAGGTCGACCTCTAGTCGGTAGGGATGGAACCGTATTGGCATGTATCCCGCCATCGGCACCTAAGTTCCTATCTTTAGTTATTACCTCACCAGCACCTTTGATTTGGAATCATTGCGATTATTCCACTAGTGTTTGTTTGGGACTTCATTATTGTTGTCGCTAAACACAGTTATGGAGAGGAGAAGTGAGTTCTTTGCTCTGAGAGAGGAAGGCCATGGCATAATTTTTATATTTTTGAGTCTTGGCAACATTGATTGCTGTAGATGCCATCTAGTGTTTTCATTGAAAAGCTTTACATTGACCTTAACCTACGTCAATAGAGCGTTATTTGTGTTGTTTACAGTGACTTAAAATTCTGTATCAGCGAAAACAGGAATTAACTCGTGAAAATGTTCCTGCGATAATTTATTATGATTATCGACGTGGATTATCAAGACAAGAGTCTTGATCAAGTTACTAATACATTTGACAATTAAGCTCCATCCTTTTTCCGCTGTAAAACGCCACGAATATAATCGTGGCTGCGTTCGCTCACTGACGAAATTCGTGAAGGTCGTCCAAATCAGTTGTTAGCCAGAAAACATTGATGCTGTGCAAAAATCTGATAGTGCAAGAACGTCATTCTACCCTAGGCATTAGTTCCACCAACATATATAAAGTATTACATGATCATTTAGCCATGAAAAAGGTTTCCTCTTGTTGTATCCCATATAATTTGATACAATCAAAAGGATATTCGTGTCGATTGTTGCACACAAATGCTCAAGAAATACAATGATGGAGCTTCAAAAAGAGTACAGAAGATTGTAGCAGGTGAGGAATCATGGATCTCTACATATGAGCCGGAACGTAAATAGCAGTCGACTGTATGGGTGTTTCATAATGAACCAAAACCAACAATAGTTGTTCGCACTCGAAGCACTTCGAAACAAATGGTCGCAGTCTCTTTTTTCTTTCTTCAGAAAAACTGGTCATGTGGCAACAGTGATTTTATAGGAATGTAAAACGGCCAATTCTGAATTGTTCCCACCCTTTGTTTGCCGAAGTCTTCGATGAAATAAGGAAAACAAACAAGAGTCGTCGGATCGTTCTTCATCAAGACAATGCAAGCGCTCACACATCTCGTCTAGCAACCGACTATTTGAACACTTAAAAATAGAATTGATGACTCATCTGCAGTACAATTGTGATTTGGCACCCAATGACATATTTTTGATCCCGAACATCGAAAATAAAATCCGTGGACAATGATTCTTGTCGGCAGAAGAAGCCGTTGACGCATTCAAAAACCATTTTTTCTCAAGAAAATGCTATAACAAATGGTTCGAACGCATGCAAAAGTGTATTGATCATAAAGGAAATATTTCAAGAAATAATAAAGCAATTATCAAGAACTAAATACTAGTTTTTTTATTATTAGGCTCAAAATATAAATAGTGCCTCTCATATTGCCTGACTCCGTTTTACGGCATTGCTATAGCGTTGCTGTCATATTAAATAGTTATAATATATTTTCTTTTTTGGTATGAAATTGCAAACCTCATTTTTACATATAGGTACATACTTAGGGTTTAACAACTACTGTTATGGTGGACCTTTATTCCCGTTAGCTTTTTGCCTTAGTATTTACTAACGTTTATTCCTTTTTTTCTCTTTTTTATTAGTTTGCATATTTAAAATAAAGATTATTGCACAATTTTTATTAAATGTTATGACAATACCATAAATTATGTCTTTAAGTGAATTGAGATAATGTATTTACATAGCCGCAGCCCAGAGCTCAATAATTTTAATTGCTTCTGCACACATTTGACTTTTTACCTTAAAAATCTCATGTGTTCCATTCACATGACTTTCTCTACCTCTTTCCAAAAAATTATTGTTAAAAAGCTTATGCTTCTATTTACTTCATGCTAATCGAGAAAAAATTGGCACAAATAGTGTTATTACTTGCTACCTTGTAAGTAGAAGCGAAATAAGGGAGTAGCAGAGTAAAGTAATAGTCAAAAGCTGGTTGCTATGTGACTGAAGTTCCTTTGTTTGTGTGGACAGGAGTTGATCAATTTCTGTATGAGAAAAGCATATTTTTCAAAGCTGAAACCAAAAACAAGGAATACCTAAAAAAACTATCGACACCACGAAAAAATGTATATAGAATAAATTGTGTGTTTTAACGTGCTCTACATTTTTGCGTGTTAAGTTTTTGTCTATCTCTTACGGTTTACCAGTTATAAAAAATTCCGTAAAATTCATCCAGAATAAAGTAGTCTTCAGAGGCTATTCCAAGAAAATTCAAGATATACATTTTATTTGTCAGGTAAATATCTTTAATATACGATATTTTAATCAAAAGCGTTAGAGCCATTTTTGAGAAAATCAAAATTTTCAAGAACACTTCCATGTAAAGGGTAGTTTGGGGTGGGGGATTTCACGCACACACATACACATAGACAGACAGACATACACACGGACATTTTTCTAAAAATGCTTTTTTTGGATTCAGGGAGATCCAAAACATGTATTTCCGGTGAAATCTCGGTAACGAATTTTGGGTGCATTGCAATACCTTCTCTATAAACAATGCACATAGTGCGTATACAGAAAGTAAAAAATCTAATGTGTGTTCAATTCACATGACGTTCTCTACTTCTGTGTAACAAATTATTGCTAATTAGCTTATTCCTCTATTTACTTCATGCTAATCGAGAAAAAATTAGCAAAAATATTCTTATTACTTACTTCCTTGTAAGTAGAAGCGGAATATAGAGTATCATAGGTTAAAGTGAAGTCAAAAGCTGGTTACTAGGTGACTGAAGTTCCTTTGTTTGTATGGACACGATTTGACAAATAGCTGTATGAGAAAAGTACAAGTTTTTCAAAGCTGAAACCAAAAACAAGGAATATCTCAAAAACCACCAACTCCTCGAAAAAATGTATGTAACATAAATTGTGTGTTTTAATATCTTCTACATTTTTTGTATGGTAAGCTTTTGTCCATTTCTTACGGTTTAGCAGTTATGTAAAATGCATCCAGAATAAAGTAGTCTTCAGAGTCTATTCCCAGAAAATTCAAGATATATATATATTATTTAATTTACGATATTTTAATCAAAATCGTTAGAGCCATTTTTGAGAAAATCAAAATTTTCGAAAAAAAGTTCCATGTAAAGGGTAGTTGGGATGGGGGGATTTTCTTGAAAATCTTCGTTTCGAATCCTTGGAAGATATCAAACTTACATACCTAGTTTTGGTATTTAACGGTCTTTTCGTTTTTGAGCTATGCGTACACACTCGGACCTTTTTCCAAAAATGCTTTTTTTTGGATTCAGGGGGACCAAAGCATTTATTTCTGGTGAAATCTCGGTATCGAATTTTTGGGTGCAATACAATACCTTCTCTATACGCTATGTACATAGTACGTGTAGAGAAAGTAAAAATACAAATATAATCATAAATGTTATACTTTACATTTCTTTCCATATTCTAAGCCTTCTTTGTAGATCTCATTTAGTTTTGAATGTATACAAATATAGTGAAAAATTCTGGTGTATTAGATTTACATGGTTTCCTCTATCTGCTCTGAAAAAAAAACATTCTCATAAACTATCCATTTATCAACATCATGCTAAAAATAAAATAACTAGAAATGGTCTTATTGTTTAGTTCTTTGTAAGTAGAAGGGAAATAAGGGAATGCCTTGTGTTAGAGCGATAGTAAACTGTTTCAAACGCCATCGCTTTGCGATTGGCATTTAAATTTTGTTCTTTTTTTGGTGGCCAGAAGTAAACAAAAGATATGTGAAACGGATGGGGACTTCCTATTTGAGTACTTTATAATTGTAAGCAATAGCAGGAAATATATCTGAAACGGCTAAGTCTACAAAAACACTGCATATGACATAAAGTATGTGCTTTAACAAGATCTACATTTACTGTAGAAAGCTTTTGACCATCACTTACGGTTTACCAGTTATACAAATGCTATTCAGAATGAAGAGGATTTCAGGGGCTATTCCCAAGAAATTCAGGATATACATTTGCTTGCCATGTAAGTATCTTTAATATACTCGGGCGTTATTTTGATCAAACGCGTTATAGCCATTCTTGAGAAAATCAAAACTTTTGAAGGTTTTTCCATGTAAAGGGTAGCTGGGTGTGGAAGATTTTCTTGAAAATCTTGTGTTGAATTCTTGGAAGATACTGTACATTACCTTCACTATGCACTATATATATCAAACTGATTGATAAGTCGAAGTATGAGAAAAAGGTGTACCTCTATAGCGAAAATAAGTTTACAGAGAAATGCAAATTATCACATCACTGGAAATATGCGGCAGGGTTTTAATAAAAAGTTTAGATAGCCAGCAAGGTATTATTTATTATTCCTGTAAGAAGTCGAGAGATTCCAATTATTATACAGGACAGCAGCAACAACTTTCGTGTAGTATAGATTCAAAATAAAGACCTCTTTAATGAATATTAATAATCAAATACTATCGAATTACCCTTCTGATTAGTTCCCTAATGATTTGGATTCACTTTATGCCGTAATTAACTCCTCTTCGACGCAATTTTATCTGACGTGTCTAATGCAACTGCTTCCGATGAAATCTTTGAAAGAAGTAATGCCCATTTTCTATTACTATTAATGTTGTTACGTTGTCAGCGCAAAATAGCCACGTTGTTATGCATTACTCCCCTTGAAGGAGTAAACACGACACGCAAATTCCATAGCATATAGCTTGTATGTTAGTGATGCTCCTGGTGATTTATCTTAGCACATAATGGTGCATATATACACCACGTACAGCGTTTTCAACTAAACTTGGCAGAGATAGCTTTTAACAGAAGGACCGATTTCACAGAATTAAATATTTAATTGCAGGTGGTGACTACAAAAGTTCGCAAGACCATGTGTATCTTTCCCAACGAGTATCATAAGACCCCGACCATTGTCAATAGAAGAAAAAGAATTACTAGGCTCTCACAGCCTTACATAATAACACAGGAAAAACAAGCTCACATATCATTTGTTGATTTCTCTGATTGACCATGGAGTAATAATGTAGTCAAATTGTTAACAAAATTACCCTACTTTTATTCAGCCTCTTTATCTTCATATAATAATTTGTTGACATAAAATAACACAAAAGGATTCACTAGAAGCCCGTGTATTTATAAATAACAGTACATTAATATTAAAGTCCGTAATAATTTGGCGTTCTTCATTTTATTACACAATTCATGTTTTTACTTTCTCTACACGTACTATGTACATATTGTATAGAGAAGGTATTGCACTCCACCAAAAAATTAGATACCGAGATTTCACCGGAAATATATGTTTTAGGGTCCCCTGCATCTAAAAAAAGTATTTTCAGAAAAAGGTCCTTATGTGCCTGTGAACACGATAACTCAAAAACGAAAAGTCGGTAAAATACCAAACTTGGTATTTAAGTTTAGTATCTTTTAGGGATGCGACACGAAGATTTTGAGAAAAATCCCCTCACCCCAAACTACTCTTTACATGTAAACTTTTTCGAAAATTTTTACTTTCTCAAAAATGGATCTAAGGATTTTGATTAAAATACCGTACATTAAAGATATTTACCTGATAAGTAAACTGTATATATTGAACTTTCTGGGAATAGCCTCTGAAGACCTCTTTATTCTGGATGAATTTTACGGAATTTTGCATAACTGCTAAACCATAAGAGATGGAGAAAAAGTTAACACACAAAAAATGTAGAGCACGTTAAAACACATAATTTATGTTATATGCATTTGTTTCGTGGGGTGGATCGTTTTTGAGATATTCCTTGTTTTTGGTTTCAGCTTTAAAAAAACTTTACTTTTCTCATACAGGAATTTGTCAACTCCTATCCATAAAAACAAAGGAACTTGAATCACATATCAACCAGATTTTGACTATCCTTTTAACCTATGGTACCCCCTTATTTCGCTTCTACTTACAAGGAAACAAGTAGTGAGACTATTTGTACTAATTTTTTCTCGATAAGCATGAAATATATAGAAGGATAAGGTTTTTAACAATAATTTGTTGCAGAGATATAGAGAAAGTCATGTGAATAGAACACATCAGAGATTTTAAAGGATAGATCTTGTGTTTCCGTATTAATACCCAAGCCGTACCTGACTCTGTGTCCACATGTTTTGTGTCCAATGCCACAATGATGCAATTTGTGGTGGATACCAAATCTAATCCTATTGCTTCAGTACAGAAAAGATACGCAACTACATTTTCTACCTATACCGCAGCATCTGTTCCCAGATAAACAACACAACTATGAACATTACTGAAATTCTATACCACATACAGCACATCTACAGCTAAAGTATATCAAATCAGCTCCAAATATCCTATAATCATGCTGCACGAAGGTGTTTTGCAGTTTTCCTTTACTAAAGAATAGGTAATCATAAAGTCATATAATGGTATACCAGTGAGAGATTGTATGTTTTTAATGAGTAAATCCACTGATCCACAAACTTCGTTATATTTCATGGATTAATACTAACAGAATATGTATCTGTCCATCCTTACTTCACCGACGTTGTAAACAAACCGGAATGTATTCTTCCGCGAGCGCATGTGCACTCACCACGTGGTATTCGTTTCCTGCGTATCTAGGTTTGGTAGGAAAAGAAATAGCTACCTTCTTTCACTGTACTCAGAAAATGATTGTTTCTATGAAATAGGTAGGCGAATCGTTATCCAGTATTAAACGTAACATTCTCCTGTAAAATTAAAAAATACAGACATTTTGTTTTCAAAGTTTGCTGATGTATTGCATACTACATCATCCCAACTGTTTGTTTGTTTTTGCGAATTTAGCACTCACAAATAGATAACCATACATTGCACATGTCTTTAATACGCTACCATAATGCAGTGTTATCCAGAGGAGTTAATGTGAACATGGAAGTGGTTCCATTCTTTCCAAGTACAAGTCATCCATTTCATTTGCACTTTGAATCATCACCGAGATTGATAATTAGCCGGTCAACGACAATATCCATCATTCCCTCCAAATCTCACTTTGTTGCTCTTCCGAACAATGTGTGACACACGTTCTCTGCATTTTCGGTTGTTACTTGTTGAAAAGCAGCTTGCACAAGATGTCGCACCTCGGCTAATCATTTGAAAGTTTTGCACACTTTAAGTTGGTTTCGAAAACACCAGTACATTCTGTTGTTAAGCTAAGAATATTGTTTAATACAAAAGTAAGACACTTTTCACAAATCGTATTATATACATTAGGAATAATTCTTTACTCGAAACTTTTTTAAAATTTATTTGCTTACGTTTCACCACACTGGTATTAAAATGTTTCCACTATTACTTGCTCACAAGAATCAACCGTTACAGACGAACTGAACAATATATTATATGCATTCTTACATAAAGAAATGATTAAATGATCAGCAAATGTATTCAGAAGTTGCAGCCAATACCAAGCTGTTCATACCCACCATTTTCCCTACAACTCTGACCAAACGACATAGTAACACAGTTGTTAACGACTGATGAAGTTTCCGATGCTACCTCCACAGAATTAACAAAGGTCCCTCACCACTTTGCGACTGTCCTGAGAAACATCTCTTGACGGAACGTACACTGTTTTCCAGAGAAAGCCCTTCTGTCTCCCACTACACCAGATACTGAAATACCACGTTACCAGCTTCGTCTTCCACCAACTCAACAACTAATATGTTTGTCTTATTTATACTCATATGTAAACAAACCGTGGTATATCTTTAGGTAAAACACGGGTTGTACCTAGATACAATAAATGAAAAAAAAAAAGTATTTCCTTATGTAATTCTATAAGACAACAATGCATATTGATTTAATTGTTTTTCACACAAGTCATGTGTAGGACCGGAGTTGGATATCAATATTAATTGACCATAATAGATGGCTATAATATGAATCCTGGGACTTAAGTACCTACAACATTGTAAGTCGCCATTGGGGTTGTCATCTCAGAATAATTTGAGATCACCTTGTGGTTTACCGGGAAACATGCGAGTCAGTTGAGAAGTTTAATGATATGCCAGCATGTTGCCATGTTAGCTCAGTGGTAGAGCAACCGGCTAGAAACCAGGCGATCCATGGTTCAAATCCCGGCTATGGCATTGAAATTTTCATCTGATTCCATCTACCTAACAATGCATAGTTTTATATGATGCTTGTACCTACTCTCTCGGCAATTTAAGTCGAACTATGCTGGAAAAAAGTGGTGAAACGTTCAGCAAGCAATTAGAGCCGTGGCAACCTGTAGCTTTTGTTCACATAACCGGTGAAGTAAAAATGGGCAGATAATATATATCTGGCAAACAAGAAAACAGCTGACGAATTATGCAGCAAGCATTTCATCATAGACCCATGTCACACTGGAAAGTATCCCTAATATTGCAAGGATAAACCGTTAAACCACCGTTAAGGTGGGGGTTTCGGCTAATATAAGGATGTAATAAACGTCGGGAGAGTTCATCTCTGTCGCATTAGTTTCAGTCGATTTGTTCTATTGTGCAGACACCAGAGATGAGACAGCAATATAGCTCTGGGGCTGTTGTCACTGTCTATGATGTAGCGGGATGGTTAAACAGAGCAGTGGTCTACCGATCAAAAGTTCACGTAAATCACTAAAGAGGGAAAGAAAGGGGGTTTTGTTTATACATACAACGCAAAATATAAACTTCTGATGTGTTGCACTCATATGACTTTCTCTAACTGCTCTAGAAACAAACTTCTTACAAAAGTTTATGCTTCTTTCTATACAATGCCAATTGAGATAAACATTAGCAGAATATTTGTATCACTTAGCTCCTTATAAGTAGAAGGGAACTAAGGGAATGCACTATGCTGAAGTGATAGTCAAATGTTTTAAAAGCTGTCGTTATGTAATTGTCATTGCAAATTTCGTCTTTGCATGGCCAGGAGTAGAACAAAAGAAAAACGGACACTTCCGTAATAAGAAAAGGATAAGTACTTTAAAATTGAAACCAACAGCAAGAAATATCTCGCAATCGGTTGCCTCCACAACAAAAATGTAAGGGAATTAAACTCTGTGTTTTGACGAGATCTACAATGTTTGTGCAGTAAGTTTATAGTTTAGCAAATAAAGCAGAATTCGACAAAATTCATCCAGAATAAAGAGGTATTCAGAGTCTATTCTCAGAAAATTCAGCATGTATACTTTATTTGGGAAGTAAATATCTTTAATAAACGGGATTTTAATCTTAGAGTCATTGTTGTAATTTTCTTGGAAATCTTCGCGTCGCATCCTTGGAAGATACTAAACCTAAATACCAAGTTTGGTATTTAACGGTCTTTTTGTGTTTGTGCACACAGACATACACACGTAGACACACGCGGACCTTTTTTCTAAAAATGATTTTTATTTTATTCAGGGGTACTCAAACATGCATTTCCGGTAAAATCTCGGTATCGAATTTTTGGGTACATTACGATACCTTCTCTATACACTATGTACATTGTACATTCCCTACCCTATGCTCATTAAAATCATGGTGACAGCACTTCAAAAGATTCATGTTACATAAATGAGTATTGTCATATAAATTCATGTGATATAAATTTTGATTTAAGGGGATATATATTCTTGGTGTATTAAGATTTTATATTTTAATTGTTACATACAAATTTATACAAAATGTAATAAGCCATTCGCCGGTTATTCAAGATGCGCTTTATTAGTAATTCAAATGTGTAATAAATGTGATACTTTAATAAAACATTTATGGTCATTTAAATTAATAAAAAAACTCTGGTATAGTTTGTGGTAGGGAGTTTTTGTTGAACATCGTGTTGCTCATTAGAAAGAAGTGAACTTAAATGTTATTTTACTTTCTGTATAAGGTAAATAAAAGGTAGAAAAGGTATAGCATTCCACCCAAAAGCTTTATGGTAAACTATTTTTATGTCCCCTGAATAAAATAAAAGATTTATAGAAAAGCTCCCTATATTGTGTGTGTGAGCAGCATGGCTCAAAAAACAAAAGGCAGTTAAATATTAAACTATGTATTAAAGTTCAACATATTTTATTGGCTGCGACACGAAGATTTTTAGGAAAATCGTCCAACCCAAACTAATCTTTACATGGTAAAATTTTCGAAAGTTTAAATGTCTCAAGAAGGGCTCTAAAAATAGTATTTAGTTTAAAAAATAAATACATAGACACACACACACACACACACACACACACAGATACCGTAGAGTCCCGCTCAACCGATCTTCGCTATATCGACATTCCGTCTTATTCGAAAAGAAACTCACACAATTTATGACCGGACACGACGTTACCGGCTGGCTGAGGTTCAACCACATTGTTTTTGCTGCGTGCCACTCTCAACAGGGTTTTGCCGCAGGGTTTTTATTACGGGATGGGTTTTAAAGATGGGTTTTTCAACTTTTGGGATGGGTATGGCTGTGAGGAGGTACCATATTGCTCCCCAACAGCTGTTCTTAGGGTGCAGCGACCCTTCTGCTCCTCTGGTGTATGGTGTTTCAAAAACTGAATAATAAATATTTTTAAAATCTTGCAGGTTTAAAATTTTGAAGCTAGTCACCTCTTGGTGAGGTAGAAATGGAGCTCAGCTTTTGCTTCTGGTGTGTACACAATTTATACACGACGCGAGCAGTTGGCAGGAGGAGGCAAGTGTGCTGTTCAGAGGTTGCCAGTCATGGTGCAACGGCACTCTGCACCGCTGGTGTAATTGATACACAAAATATCTATTTTGGGGTTGAAATTTTGAAGTCTATGCAACTCTTGAGGGATTGCAAGGAACTTAGCCATAGAATCTGTTGGAGATGCTCCTTTGTTACCGGGGATGCCCGCAAGCCATGCGAGGAAGATGGTATCGCCTGAAGCGGCGGTTTCTGGGATTATAATCCCCAAGAGACTTAACGAGGGCCCTCCAATGGAATGGTAAACCTTCGTTAAATGTTGTTGTCCGACGCCTAATCTCGTCCTCCGTGTATGACAGTCCAGAGGCTTCGTGCAGGAGATTCGTAGGAAATCCTAAAGGTGCAGAATAGATGACCCGAAGGCAACTATTCTGCATCCACACTGAAGCTGTTATTGAGATAATTATTATCTTTGAATATAATCAAAAATAATTTTGCCCCAAATTCAAACTTTTAAGAACAAATGAGAAAATTGGTTTCATTTATATACTTTTTAGTTATTTTTATACTCATAGATTCCATTTTTTTTAAGCAACAGTAGACTGGAATCTGTCGCCATGCCCCAGATCTCGCAAGCGTAGATTAGTAAGGGAAGTATGAGACCCCTCAAAAGGTGCAACTAAAGAGGAAGCGGCATCGTGGATTTCAGCATCGGGTACAAGGAGGCCACAGCCCCAGTGCCCCGACACCTCAGTTCCTTAATGTGCTCCCCAAAAGTGTCGCTCTTATCAAGCTTCACCCCCAAGTAGGTGATGGTGTTCGTCCATTCAATCCTTCGTCTGAGGTACGTGAATGAAGGGAAGTTTGCGGGAAAGCGATGCTTGGTGAAGAGGATAACGTGATTGTTCTCCGGGTTAATGGACAACCGCCAACGCTCATACCACTCTTGGAGGAGGCGGATGTGTTTCTGAATAGGGTTGAAGGCTCTGCGTGGGTTTCTGTTTGTACAGAAAAGAAGCACGTCATCAGCATATTGGGCTATGTTGATATGCTGCTCTGTTGGAAGGTCGGCCACGTAGAGCTGAAAAGCGTGGGGTATAATACAGAGCCTTCGGGGCTCCGCCTCTTATTGGCTTTAATGAAGATTTGTGTCCCGCAACTGAAACTACAGATGATCAGTATTTTAGGTATATGTGTATAGAGTGTATAATGTGTGGCGGGAGCCCCAGACGGATGAGTTTTAGGAGCAGACCCGCGTGCCAAGTCATAGAGAAGGCCGTCTCCACGGCCAGCGACACCGCCGCACACCACTCGCAGTAGTTGCTGGAGCGTAGAATGCCCAGGACGGAAACCAAACTGATGGTCTGGCATGGCTTGAATGTCGCCCAAAAGAGGGGACGAGCGCTTTAGCAATAGCCTCTCGAAGACTTTCGAGAGAACTGATAGGAGACTGATGGAGCGATAGTTTGAAGGATGGAGTAGATCTTTCCCCGGTTTCAAAATGCATATCACCCGGTCCTCCTTCCACTCTCGTGGAAAGTAGCACAAGGTGAAGCACATGTTGAAGACCTTGGTCAGAAAGGGCACAGCCTTGCTGAGAAGGCAGCGAAGCATGGCGGGGGTCTCCTCAGTGTTATTGTATTCTAGCCTTGGAGGGAGAAACAGGAGCGCTGTTGTATGAGTCTTGCGCTGCCAATAGAACTTTCTCCCGCCGCGAGCTGGTGAGTGACTCGGTATCGCCAGTGCTGTAGGCAACGCCGTGCATGTCGCTTGCTCTTCTTTACAGTGACTTTTTCTCTATATTGTTGTTTTGTGATACCTTCGAAAAGAAAGAGCGTGTAGGTGTCTATGGAAGATAAACTGAAGGCAATTAAGAGACTGGACAACAGTGAATCAGCATTAAGAGGAGTGGGTAGAGTAAAATGACAAAGAATAACATCTTCAGCTATTTAACAGAAAAAAATTATGTGATTTTTTCTGATTCAATATATATATTTTACTGATCGTTTAACCTTTTCACTGCTAACATATTTTTGGGCGAGAAGCACCTCCTTGCTGAGTTAAGAGGACACTATGGTGAAAAATTGAAATTTGGTTTTGAATAATAGCATTTTTATTCCAAGTTGAAAATGCAATAATATGCAATAATGACTAAAAAGTGAGTATAGTAATATTTTTCTAAATTTACGAAAGAGGTCTCACACCGTATGTTTCTACCTGCGCCGTCATTATCCAGACATGCCGTGCCACCCATTATTTAACCTGGACCCTCCCCATCCTAAACCACAGGCGAGATAGAGCACTCCAACAACAGCATATTTCCGGCCGTGAAATAGAGACTGTTTTGGCGGCAGAATGCAGCTTGACTCGGCCCAAATGACTTGCAGTTTTCCTTTATTTTATATTACTCGGAATTTTTACGTAAGGGTTTAAACATTAATTTATTTGACGTAGGGGTCCTTTATAAATATTAATAATTTTAACAACTGCAATTAAAGTTAAGAATAGATATGATGCAATTAAAATTATAATTATATTAATAGGTTGATTATATATTTTTAGTAAAAAATTATTAGGTAATAAGTTTAGTATTAATCTATTTTCTAAATTAACATAACAAAAAAAATAATTAAATAAGACTTTAAATTATTAACTTGAAATCATTGATTTAATCTTCCCAGTAAACAGTCCGTGTGAGTTGACAGATTTAATTGATTTAAAACTTGCTGCAAGAGAATATGAATATGAAATTCTACATTGACTAATACCTCCATAACTCACAATGAAGGATTCGAATCCCTTGAAACAGCATTGAAGTGCATGAAGCAACAGGAAGAAACCTCCAGCACTCTTCTACAGAGCATGGCAGCGAGAAAACGACACTCGTCGGACAAGCAAAAGTCTATTACGAACTACTTCAAACAAATCTAATTATGTATCAATGCTTTTTATGCTACACTTTTAATCATAGTGCCCACTAAAAGTAATAATGTATTAGTTTTAATAATAATACACCTATAAGCATCCATGATATTGTTATTTCTTCTTTCCCTATTAAGCTACGTTCACGCTAATCCGAAGTCTCCCCGCCCGTTTGCGTCAGTTGAGCGAGACTTTACTATATACTGGAAATAGACTCTGAAGCCTCTTCATTTTAACAGATGTTTGGTAAATGCAAACTACAAGGTAGGGGTCGGAAAATCTGCACCAGCTCATGACGTAATACAAGCGTCAGGCGAGAGAGAATACGTATCCTTGCTTCAATGCTCCCTCCTTCAATCAACACCCTTCAAACGCAAACAATCAGCAGTGTGCAACGCATCGATACAATCTGGCTCTTTCGATCCCGCGAAAATGGAAATAGAGCTTTTAATTCCAACAGGAATAGATGGAATAATATGTTGCTTCTCTATGTTGAGTTCGAAGTTTCGATTCGTGTTTACAGTCAAGCATTAAATGACATTACGAATGCCGTCACAAAAGTCCACAAGTATGTCACAGTCTTCATAGCATAGTGATGAAGTAGAACAAAGAACACTAATTTTATAAAACCTAAAGGTCATGAATAGGGCCCGGATTTTATGTAATATAAAATTAAGAAATATGCACATAAATATGTAACCAAATTGCAGAAACATGTAAATATATAATACATATATAAAATCCAAAGCTTTAATTTGTAGAAGAAAGAAGTTCAAAGGTAGGCTATCATGTTATTAAAATGAGAAGAGTTCTACTCTGTAGCGAATGAGATGAATTATCGTGCTCTGCGTTGTCTCTCTCTTTTCATATTTCCCTCTCACTTGCACACTGAGCATGCAAATCTACCTGGCAACATAATGGTTGACGTAAGCTGATTTTTCTAAACTTCTATAATTTTGAAATTTTGAAATTTAAAACTCGAACATGCATTTTTGCATATTATGTACACGTTTTCTTAAACGTAAAATTATTGTGGTTTATCAATTACCTGTGTTCGTCATTGCTGCATTTTTAAAAAATCGTGTAAGCCCTAAAAATAATACTTGGAGCCTAGCTACGGAATACCTGCCTCTTAGATTCGCAACAAAAATCCATTACACATGAACTAACCTGAACTCTGTAGGGACTAGGGTTAAATAAACACGAGCCCTGATTTCGAGACATAAACGTAAACATACGATAGCTGACGCATACATCATAATACATACATATAATAATGGTCATTACAATGCTTAAGTGACTCTGATTAGGATATGATACATGGGTATGATAGCTCATGTGTGTTTTGAAAGCTATTTGGATTAAAATTCTGCGGAGTTTAGAGTCCACTATCTTCCTCGTGAATTAGTTTTTGCAAAATTTGAATATTTTTGTCTTAGCGCAAGTAGTATTTATGAGAGACTTAGCTCGTTACTCCCAGTGAGGCGGAATTGTAATATGTCAACACAGCAGCACTCCGGTTGGCTGCCGGCCTGGTGACACTCAAGGACAAACCTCATCCCATTTGAAAGTCACTGTAGTCAAATAACTATGTCAGTTGTTAATCAGTTCACTTCTTCAGGGGTATGCTCTTTGCACCCAATGGCATGTACAGATCTTTGTAAAACTCAGTATTAGATGATGTAGGCTGCCCCTGCAAGTGTGTTTTGATGTTCCTTACTGCAAAACTCAACGGGGATATTTCAAAATAAAACCGATAAGTGTAAAATTGGCTGAGTGGCATTCGTTTTACCCCTCTGAATTATAACGGAGACTTGAGGAGCCCCACTGAGAGGTAAAACGAAGGTCGCCCTTTCCTGTTCCCCACTGTCCGGCTTTAACCTGAAATAGCCCCTTTGAGTTTTGCAACTATTTTTGAGCACGGGAGGATATCAACACACGCCAAATATCTGTTTATTTGAAGAAACCTATAGTTTATTTCTAATATGTAGATCGGTTCGTAAATGTTATTCAGTTTGAGATTTCATCCTACACCCCATCCGTTTATCAGATTTTTGGCAGAAGACTATTTTACCATTAGGAGTTAAAGCACTGTTAACAGAAATGTATGTTTTTTAGCTTGACAGCAAAGAATCAATAAACTTAAATAAAACTGCCTGTTACAAGTTCGGAAGTGTTTAAGAATAAGAAAGGTGAACGTTTGAAACGAGGTGTTGCCGTATAGGATCGTGCAACTTAGCTTTGTATGTAAGAAAAATGTATGGGTCTGACAACAATGTATGAGAAGCACAATAATAAAGCTTACTCTTTTTACTTTCTCTACAGGCACTATGTACATGGTGTATAGAGAATGTATTGCACTCCACCAAAAAATTCGATACCGAGATTTCACCGGAAATATATGTTTTAGGGTCCCCTGTAAGAAAAAGAAGTATTTTCAGAAAAAGGTCCGTGTGTGTCCGTGTGTCCATGTGTCCGTGTGTCTTTGAACACGATAACTCAAAAACGAAAAGTCGGTAAAATACCAAACTTGGTATTTAAGTTTAGTATCACGAAGATTTTGAGAAAAATCCCCCACCCCAAACTACCCTTTACATGGAACTTTTTTCGAAAATTTTGACTTTCTAAAAATGGCTCTAACGATTTTGATAAAAATATCGTATATTAAAGTTATTTACCTGACAAATAAAATGTATATTTTGAATTTTCTGGGAATAGCCTCTGAAGATTACCTTATTCTGGATGAATTTTTCATAACTACTAAACCGTAAGAGATGGACAAAAACTTAACACACAAAAAATGTAGAGCACGTTAAAACACACAATTTATGTTATATACATTTTTTTCGTGGAGTTGATCGTTTTTGAGATATTCCTTTTTCTTGGTTTCAGCTTTGAAAAACTTACTTTTCTCATACAGCAATTTGTCAACTCCTGTCCATACAAACAAAGGAACATCAGTCACATAGCAACCAGCTTTTGGCTTTCACTTTAACCTATGGTACTCCCTTATTTCGCTTCTACTTACAATAAAGCAAGAAATAAGACTATTTCTGCTAATTTTTCTTGATTAGCATGAAATAAATAAAAGATAAGCTTATTAACAATAATTATTTACAGAGATATAGAGAAAGTCATGTGAATGGAACACATCATATTTTTTCCTTTCTGACTTGCTCAGGAAAATGTATAATAACACCTCCATAATGTTAAAATATATAAATTTATATAGTATATAGTATATATAAAATTGTTTGAAATATGTACTATACATCTATACATCTAAATATGTAAAAAAATTCTGATGTGTTACACTGACATGACTTTCTCTAGCTACTCTACAAACTTCTTACTAAAGAAGTTCTTACTTCTTTCAAGACCATCGAGATTTACATTAGCAGAATTTTATTACTCAGTTACTTATAAGTAGAATGGAAATAAGGGAATGCACAAGGCTAAAATGATAGTCAAATGCTTTAAAAGCTGTCGTTATGCGATTGTCATTGCAAATCGCTTCTTTGCTTGGCCAGCAGTAGAACAAAAGAAAAACGGACACTTCCGTCTGAGAAAAGGATAAGTACTTCAGAATTGAAACCAATAACAAGGAATGCCTCAAAAACGGTAAGCTCCACGGAAAAAGTATGTGACATAACTTGTGTATTTTAACAAGATCTACATTTTTATACAGTAAGTTTTTGTCTATCTCTTACGGTTTACTAATTATGCCAAATTAAGCAAAATTTATTTAGAATAAACAGGTCTTTAGAAGCTATTCCCAGAATATTCAAGATATACATTTTATTTGTCATAGAAATATGTGGTGTTTTAATCAAAATCGTTAGAGCCATTTTTAAGAAAAACAAAATTTTCGAAAATGTTTCCATGTAAAGGGTAGTTAGGGGTTGGGGGGTTTCTTGAAAATCTTCGTGTTGCATCCTTGGAAGATACCAAACTTAAATACCAAATTTGGTATATAACGGTCTTTTCGTTTTTGAGCTATGTTGCCCACAGACACACACACACACACACAGACACACACGGACATTTTTTTAAAAATGCTTTTTATGGATTCAGGAGGACCCAAAACATGTATTTCCGGTGAAATTTCGGTATCAAATTTTTGGGTGCATTACAATACCTTCTCTATCCCTATGTACATTGTACATATGGGACTAGAGAAAGTAATATGTAATTTAAAACTTTGGAATAAGGGACCTTTCAGTGAAGTTCGTGACATTTTAGCTGTTCTCATAACTATATACATAAGCAGAATATGTAGTTACATAATGCCTGGGCTCTAGTCATAAATTTCATCAGTAGGCACTGGTAAGGAATAACATTAATTGTTTTTCAGGACTTGTACGTGTAAATCAACTGAATTTTGTAAAATCTAAAACTAGGCCGTGATTGGCATGAAAATGATGGTGCTCTTACGTCAATACTTGTGAATTAACATTAAATGAATGTGAAACTGAAACGCTCCACTTGAAATGCAGAATAATAAGAATATAAATCACCTTCAGCCTATATAAACGTATTAAGTAAAAGTGCCCAACCTCTGCTCTTATGAGCTAATTGCGTCACCTAGCACGTTGCCCCGGCTCTTTCGTTATGAACATGGCCAGGTAGGAAGCACTTCCCTTCAACCATTCAGTAGCGTTTAACTGAACGGTTCAATTCTCAACATGACGGCAGGTTTCAAGGGAACCAAACAAATCGTATTCCTAAAAACAAAAAAACAAAAAAAGAATGGGAGGAAGAATATTTTTTTTGTTGTAAATAGTCCCGATGCAATATTAAACGACACTATAAAAAGTACCATCATACTGATTTTGGAAACATTTTTATCAGGTATACAATCAGTAACATCTCTTGTATTTTGCCTGCAAGACGCTCCCCACGATCTTCAAATAGAACTAGTTGCTTTGCAAAATTCAACAGCCATTGAATATTCTTAGAAACAATACTTGGATTTATTTAAATCTGATAACAATGAAAAAGTTTCCAAATTGTGAAATTTTTCTGGAAAGCATATATGAATATTTTGTATTATATTATTTGTGAACAGATGTTCTTGAAAATTAATTAAATAGAAAGCAAATATTGTAGCAGGGAAGGGAGGCCAGTATAATTTGGTCTGCCTTTTAAGACTCTGTGGTTCATCCCTGTCAGCAAACATTGGTGGCCTGTTACAAGAAAACAGTGCCAACCGAGACACTAACAAGAAAGGCGTTCGAGGAGCTTTTTTTAGTATTTGGACATTCGATGAAAAATTAACGTTCCCTGTAACTGATAGAACGCGACGTCTTAGAGGTATTTGCCTGCCGCTACAAACACAAAAAAAAAAAAAAAAAAAAAAAAAAAAAAAAATCGTAACTCCCCTCCCGTTTTTTGTTTGTTATATTTCTACGTTCTCTATACGCACTATGTACATATGTATAGAGAACGTATTGCACTCCACCCAAAAATTCGATACCGAGATTTTACCGGAAATATATGTTTTAGGATCCCCAATATCCAAAAAAAGCGTTTTCACAAAAAGGTCCGTGTGTGTGTGTCCGTGTGTGTGTGTCCGTGTGTGTGTGTGTGTGTCCGTGTGTCCGTGTGTCTGTGAACACGAGAACTCAAAAACGAAAAGTCGGTAAAATACCAAACTTGGTACTTAAGTTTAGTATCTTCCAGGGATGCGACACGAAGATTTTGAGAAAAATCCCCCACCCCAAACTACCCTTTACATGGAACTTTTTTCGAAAATTTTGATTTTCTCAAAAATGGCTCTAATTTGTATTAAAATTTCGTATATTAAACATATTTACTGACAAATAAAATGTATATCTCGAATTTTCTAGGAATGGCCTCTGAAGAGTAGTTTATTCTGGATGAATTTTACAGAATTTTGAATAACTGCTAAACCGTAAGAGATGGACAAAAATTTACTACACAAAAATGTAGAGCACGTTAAAACACACAATTTATGTTATATACATTTTTTTCATGGAGTTCATCGTTCTTGAGACATTCCTTGTTTTTGGTTTCTACTATGAAAAGCTTATACATTTCTCATACAGAAATTTGCCAACTGCTGTCCATACAAACAAAGGAACTTCAGTGACACAGCAACCAGCGTTTGAATATCACTTCAACTCTCTTATTTCGCTTCTACATACAAGGGAGCAAGTAATAAATCTATTTCTTTTAAATGTTTTTCTAATTAGCATGAAGTAAATAGAAGTATAAACTTTCTAAGAATAATTTGTTGCAGGGATGTAGAGAAAGTCATGTGAATGGTACACATCAGATTTTTTTTATTTTTTCACTGTGTTTGCCGTTTTGCTTTCCGTTTTAATGCGCACACACACATATACACATTTCACAAATATATAAATATCCATGCCCAAGGCGGGACTCGAACCCAAGGTCCCCTGCGCCACAAAGCAGCAAAGCTCTCACTTTCGCGAGCACGGCCATGGGGATCGGCAGGTTGGGCATCTATGGTACTAAGCATATATCTCCTTCGAACCGTGCGTCATGTGCATGCCGAGTTGCGTTTCCTGACGTCACAATTCTTGTTATCGCAATGAATAATTTGACGACTCCTGCCGTAAGAGACAGTCAAAGTTTTACTGCACAAAAATGTAGATCTTGTTAAAACACACAATTTATTACAAATGCATTTTGTTTTGGGAGTTAACCAATTACAGGATATTCGTTGTTATTGAGGACTTGAAACTTTCGCGGTGCTGGTTGTTAGTGATTTCTTCTCGGGAATCAAGTGGTGGATTAATTTCCCCCTGGCTGACGTCCCGAGAAGAAATCATTTTTATTAGTTTAACATTTCTAGTCGGTATTTTATTTTGTCTACCAAATGGAAGTCGTTAGTTATTCTCTCTGCAAGAGAATGCAATTTCAATGTTACCACATGGCAACATAAAGAATGTTAATATCGCTTTAACGCAGTTATGCCTACAAGGAAAAATGTAATAAACATTGTTTATCTCGATTAGCATGAAATATATAGCATAATAGGCTTTTGTAAGAATAGCTTGCTCAAGAATGGATAAAGGAAGTCATGTAAATGTATCACATCACATCTTTTTAGTTTTGCATAAGAATATCTAATTCGAGCCCTTCAATATAAACTAAGAGAGCTTTACAGAGCTCTTGTTATAAAACTTATTCTTCTTTCTGCTCTATGGTAATTGAGATAAGCATAATTCGTATTTTGTGTGTCACAAATATTATTTATAGCGGATTTTATCCATATTAAACGTAACTCCATGGCACGACAGTCTACAAGGGACCATGGCCTACCGCCCGGCCGCTGCATCCCCACCTCGGCCCGAAAGCGTCATGAATGACGTGCAGTGCTGGAGGGTGAGACGTGATCAGCGAACGGCTCGAGTCTCTCCCGGACGGTTGATGCGGTCTTCTCCTTCTGCAGCCTCTAGTTCTCAATCAAGTAGCTCCTCAATTGGCCCCCACGAGGCTGAGTGCATCCCGAATCAGGGGAAATTCCCCATGCCGGTACCGGGACTCAAACCCAGGTCTCCCGCTTGGCAATCAGCCGTGCTACCACTGCGCTAAGTTTAACTCTGAAATAACTTGTTCACAAACTGCAGTTCCCTGCTTGCAGTACAGTATGAATAACTCTCTCATTACAATCTCAATAGAAGAGGAAGGTCGCGTTTATAATTCACAGAAGAGAGGCAACTGACAGAACAGTGAAGCAGAAAATTCAATAGATGTAGTCACTTATTTCATCATATGTTTATCGCAAGAAAATGGAATATAAAAGTCTATTGATGGAGCAGAAAGGGCTTTTGCCTTTCCTTGAAAAATTCTCTGATTTTTACATTTGTATCAATCGTAGTGAAGATGACAAAGAGCAGCAGTACCGTGAATACTTGAACCAGTAACATTTTCCTTTTTATACTAAAGGAGAGAACATTATATTTCTGGAAACATGCTTGGGTATGTATTTTTGTCTTTCTGCATTTGAACTTTCTTGTGAGGGTACTCTTTGAAGTAAAACTTTGTTCGGTAAATGCATAATTCATTTTATTTCAAGAAAGGTAAATGATTAGGCCGTTATTATTTTGTAGATTATTTAAATTACTTCTCACAAAAATTGTGGCTATTGCCACATGAGCTACGTGAGCCCTGGTCGGAATGGAGAGACCCGAAGGGCGACCAAATCCGGGTGACAGCGAACGCAATATGTCGGGGTCCCTAACATTTCAGATATAATGTGTCCGATATCATCCGGTGCACTCCTACAAGATTCTGAAGCCCCGGTGATACTGAAAAGTATGTCCCACTAAAAAGATCACGGAGTCATGTCCTAATGGGGATGCCCCCGCAACGAAGACAGAATGAAACGTTTAAAGAGCGTAAACCACTGCCCAGCCGCAACCTACCGAACACCGACGCTTGATCCTTCAACCCTGAAACAAATGACAAGGAAATGATGGATACAGAAAATGATTCACAGGAAAGTGATGTTAGAAGATCTCCAACCTCAATATTCGACTACGATCCGGGGAAACCTTGCAAACAAATCGAACCGGAGACCTCCCTATGCGGGTCACAGATAACATAGGTCATTCATTTTTCCAGAGCTGGACTACGTCTCACTCTACAGCAATCTCTACACGTGGCTTTGTATTACACAGATGTAATGGGGATCCGTCATAGCTTCGGCAACAGTTCTGCTATGTAATGATATACAATTGACAGTTGCACTGATTCTAGATTATAAATTGACAGCTTCCGTCGGTTGAAGGCATAGGGACACGAGAAGGATCATTTTCATATTTTGAGTACGGATTAGTAGTCCCTGTATTATATAATTTTGGACCATAATTTGGGATAAAATGGTCATTATGTATCTAAATAGATTATTTTAAATTTTTACGGTTGCAATTAGTGCAGAATCTAATTGGACTAAAGCAAATATTTTTGAGTATTTCGTTCATAACACCTGATCGTAGGAAGTGGCCAATCCAGTAGATTTGCCGTAAAATTCCAACCAATCTCATTATCTCTGGACATATAATTTAGACCAAACTGTTCAGCTCAGCTAACCTTGCTCTAATATGGGACCTAAAGTCTATTCCATATGTCTTTGCCCCGTTTTTGTTAACTGTCACATGCACTACTTACCTTTCGTTGGCGATGCAAACTAGTTCATTTTTAACATCATTTATTTTAATACATTTAAAGAAAATTGCCATGAAACAAATATATTAGGTAACAGAGTTTATTCATCAACAGTTAGTCAATCAGAGGTTAGGAGAATGGAAATGGAGTGCGGAATGATACATGCAAACGGGACAAGGTTATAAAACAAGGTTCCGGCGAGCTTCATTTTCACGTGGCGCGTTAATAGGAAAAGCAAGAGGAACTATAAGAAGTTTATGCAACGAGATAAGACAAGAGACTCAAGCTAGTAACGAAGTTAAGAGAAGATGTTGCAAAAGACACAGCAATCTCAAAATCCAATCAACTAAATGTAACACTTTTACTTTCTCTAGTACGTATGTAATACAATGTACATAGTAGACAGAGAAGACATTGCATTCCAATAATTGGATACCGAGATTTAACTGGATATAGATGTTTTGAGAGTCCCTGAATAAAAAGAAATTAAATTAAAAAAATAATTTTTAGAATCATGTACGTGTGTCTATCTCTGTTTGTGTGTGGGTGTGTGCGTGTATTTGTGTACAGTATGACTCAAAAACCAAAGCCTATTAAATACCAAATTAACTATTTAAGTTCAGTACTAGGGTCGGCTGATAAGTCCCAGGCGTTACACAGATATGGCACCACTAGGCCAGTTAGACGGTAGCATCGTATAGTTATACTATAGGACTAGCTTGTATCCATAGCTACAAGTCAATGGCTAAATGGATGAAACTTGGATACATCTTTACACTCCAGAAAGTAAATCACAGTCAAAATAGTGGAGCGCGCTAGGTGAACCAACTCCAAAATAGACAAAATCAATTTCGTCAGCAACAAGGTTATGGCGAGTGTTTTCTGGGATGCACAGGGACTTATTTTGATTGATTACTTGGAAAAGGGTAAAAATATCACTGGCTACTACTACGTAAGCTTACTGCAACGTTTGAGTGATGAGGAGAAAAGTTAAAGACCTCATTTGACCAAAAAAAAAGAAAAAAACATCTTGTTTCATCACGAAAATGCTCCGGCCCATCGCTTAATCATTGCAATGGGAAAAATGTGCGAATTAAAGTTCAAATTGCTTGAACACCCATCCTATTCACCAGATCTAGCAGCTTATGTTCTGCTAATGATTATCTCGATAAGCATGGTGTAGAAAGAAAAAGAATTTTATGTAAGAAGTTTGATAAAACTGCTAGAGAGAAAGTCATATGAGTATAACACATCAGATTTTTTTTCTTTTATTTCTATTTATATAACTTCCTTTAACTTCTAGAGCTGTATCGCGGTTTTTACTTGAGAATAAACTTATGGTAATACGAGTATTTCATTCGCTTTTGCCATAGAGTACGTACTCAAAATATACATTTTCCCACTGCGCAAACTAATGAATGATATAACTAAAGAAAGATTCCTCAGTAGAAGCAGAGCTCCAAGCCGCTGTGCTAAGAAGCCACAATACTGGCAGTCAAAATAGTCCTCCTGAAGTTTTGGATTGAGGCTAAGGGTCATGTGTGTGATACATACGGAGTAAAGGTAAATTGTCAAGTCATAGACGCTTAGTATGCTAATGAGCAGTATTATACTTTGAGAAAGTGGAAGGGGAAGATAAGGAGTCACGTGGCTACATCGGTTATCACAAAGTGCCGCCACACGAAACAGATTGGCCACAGACAAACTCCCTTTTCTACTGTCTTAAAAGACCCTGAGTAAAGAATACACACAACACATTCAGCAATTTTAAATAGAATAATGATTCTGTGTGATTTATAGATCACTATTATACTTCCAGTCATATCACAAAACGTTAGTTGCTCCTCAGGAGATAGACAAGACAATGGATGTCAGAATACTGTGTATGTAATTTCGATAAATATGTTAGACATTCGGTGCTTTTACATTGAAATGTTGTTTACTCTTTTTCTGATACTCAGAGAAGACCAGAGCTCACTTAAAGCACATTCCATACATAAACTTAGAGATTTCCAATAAAGAAATGTTTTTAAGGCAGAAATAAGGTTATTTGTTTCCTGTTCCAAGAGAGTTGTGTATTATTCCCGTACGCATAGATAAACTCAATGATGCAAAGGAAAGTGACATAAATAAACCACCCTGTTTTATCTTACATAGTCTGTGTTTGTCAGATGGTAACACATAAAGAACAATTGATGTCAGGATCACAATAAAACCCAATTAAATAAATAAGCTCTGTTTGTGACATGAAAACGTATGTCATATACATTGCAGATGTTTGTATTTTTGTTTTCATTGAAAGTATTATAGAATATCTTTAGCTATGAACACATTAGTTGTAACTTAAAGTGAGAAACAGAGCAAGATGGCTTCGGGGTATTGCTGCGACTCGAATTCGGGAGTCTCAGGTTCGATTTCCGGCGGCTCCCTTTTGACCCCTGTGTTTTTCTAGGGCTTTTCTCGGTTCGCAAGGCGATTGCTCGAATAGTTTCTTTTATCCCCCGAAAGTTTTGTTCCATTGTTAGATCATTCATCTTCCGCTCTCTTGATCTCTTTTAGATTTGGAAATGTGGGCGACAGTGTTTCGGTGCGGTGAGGTGGGTGAAAATCAAACCTTATGTGTTACCATCGCACAATTTTCTCTGCCTATTCTGCAATAAATTATTCTTAAAAACATTGTCTCATTTCTATTTCGCGCTAATGAAGGTATATTTTTAATAGAAATAGTCTTTTATTTACTTCTTTGTAAGCAGAAGAAAAATAAGGAAAAAGCACTAGGCGATAATGAAATCTTTTATAAGTTTGTTTCTATCTGAAACAATTTTAATTCGGTATCCTTTACATGGCCATGTATAAAAGAAACATTGTCACCAAAAAATAAAAAGGTAAGCAACTTAAATTAGAAAGCAATAGCAATGAATATCTCATAAACTGTTAACTCCATGAAAAAGTTGTATATGACATAAATTGTTGGTTTTAACAAGATGTACATTTTTTCTCTGATAAGCTTTTGTCTATCACTTACGTTTACTAGTTACATAAAAGCCATGAAGAGGTGTTTGGCTCGGTATCTGAAGGGTGTCTTAAATAAAACAGACCAAAAGCGTATACTGCCAAAATAATCAAATTTGTTAAAAATTCGATTATAGGAGTATTTCAAAACATTGGTTTGCTTAAAACTACTTCTAGTATTGTTTCAAAATATAAACATTCCATTTTATCCACTTCATTTGTCATATACATACGGTTCTTTAATCAATAAATATCTGTCTGCAATTTTGAATCAACAATTTCCAAAAATGTTCCATGTGAAAAGTAGTTGGGGTGGGGGGATCTTCGTACCGTATTTAATCGACTTTTCGCTTTTCAGTTATGCTGACAAACACACACACATGCACACTCGCAAATTTTTTTTTTGAAAATGACTCTAGGAGACCCCAAAACGTGTATTTCCGGTTAAATCTGGGTATAAAATTTTGGAATACAATGTCCTCTCCACCTAGTATTATATTGTACATGCGAGCTAGAGAAAGCAAAAAGGATGATTGTAATTCTCACCATATCTTCGGCTGGTTGATAGAGTATAAAGACGTTTTTGGGGACGTTTCAGAGCACGGTCTGCTTGTCTAGGGAGTCTCAATCTTATAACTGTAGGTACCCAGTCGCACCTGGCTCCGGCAGCCCGGTGTATCCTCTCACCTCATCTCTACCTCCCGAGGGCGCACTCTCGTAGGAAATACGTGCGACAACCTCATCGGTTCAGTGCCAAGTCCCCTTTGTCCTCCATAAAAAAAAAAAAAAACCCATAGGTAGAGTCAGACTGAAAAATTCAATGCCATAGCCGGGATTTGAACCCTGGATCTCCCGATCACTAACCGGTTGCTCTGCCACTGAGCTACTATCCTACACACGGCTTGCGTGAAAAAACAATTTATCCCCCCCCCCCCAAAAAAAAACATGTTTAACAAACGTAACACATTCAAGTATGTTATTTTCGACTCGGGCGAGACATTTTTCTGTAACAAAAGTGTTTCTTCTCTTCCTTATATGTGAGACTGAATATGAGTGTGTTTTAAAAAAGAAGGTTTGGAAACGTACATTCAACGAATAAATACGTAACACCCTAATTTATCGAATCAAAGTCCTCGACATGACCGACTTTAAAACATTCCTGCAGGCCATTATCTTACTTCTTGTTAATCGAAACAAACTTTCATCACACATTTGCGCATTTCTTTGTAGATACGAAGGCAAGTAAGTATCTATGTTAGGAACGAAGACTTCATGTTTTACTTTCTCTACACGTACTATGTACAGTGTATTGAAAAGGTATTATATTGCACCGAAATATTTGATACCGAGATTTCACCGGAAATAGATGTTTTGAGACCCCCTCAAAACAAGCATTTTAAGAAAAATGTCCGTGTGTATATGTGTGTCTGTGGGCAGCATAACTCAGAAACGGAAAAGTCCTTTAAATACCAAACTAGATATTTAAGTTCAGTATCTTCCAAGGATGCAACACGAAGATTTTGGGGAAAATCTCCCTTTTCATGAAACAAATTAGAAAATGTTTATTAACAGAAAAATAGCGCTGACAGTTTTGATTAAAATACCGCACATTAAAGATATCCACATGGAAAACAAAATATATGTCTTGAATTTTCTGGGAATAGACTGTGAAGACCTCTTCATTCTAGATGACGTTTGCATGACTGATATACTGTAAGAGATAGATAAAAAGTTATTACACAAACATGTAGATGTTTAAAACAATCAATTTATGTCATTTATATTTTTTGAGGAGTTACCCGTTTCCGAAACATTCTTCGCTATGAGTTTCAATTTTAAACTATTTACATTTTTCTAATACAGGAATTTGTCAATCCCTGGCCATGCAAAGAGAATAATTTGTCAACCCCTGGCCATGCAAAGAAAATAATTTGTCAACCCCTGGCCATGCAAAGAAAATAATTTGTCAACCCCTGGCCATGCAAAGAAAATAATTTCAGTCACATACCAATCACCTTTTAAATTATTGGACTATCGCTTTAGCCTTTTTTTCTTCTACTTACAAGGAAGCGAGTAATAAGCCACGTTTATTTGGATTAGCATGAAGTAAGGAGAAGAATGAGTTTTTTAACAATAATTTGTTACAGAGATGTAGAGAAAGCCCTGCGACTGGAACACATCAGATTTTTTATACCACAAATTATTCATTTCTCAACATACTCCACTTTTTAGAAATATACGCTTCTCTTAACGCTCCTGCCATTTTTAGCCTCTCCTAAAATAGAAATTTTCAAGCCCGTAAAATAAGGCTCTATGCATTTCGAAGATGACTTCATTTGATTTAAGTTATTCCCTCGAGCTATATCTTCATATTTGAAAAAGAAGAAACCGCAGGGAGCTGAGATGGGCGAATATGGAAGGTACGGCACCAATTCATTCACTTTCGCGGCGACAATTCCGGATGAATGAGCTGGTACGTTGTAGTGAAACCGCACTGTCTTCTTCGCTAAATAATGGGGTTGTATTTCCCTCAAATTCTTGTCGCATCAGAACAATAACTCACTGTTGTATTGTCCAGTAATCGTTTTTCTTTTATGTGGGAATTCAAGGGTATGATATCCTTTGCATCCTTTATGACCGTCGGGATCACCTATGGAGCAGATTCACCGGAAGCAACCCATTGTTTTGATTATTGCTGGGTTTCTGCAGCATAATGAATCTCATGTCTTATCAACGATGACAGCTCGACCTAAACAGTCCTCCAGATTTCGCTTTAATAGGTCCAAAGCCGCACCCGCTTGTTGTTGATTGTGAAAAATCGCTGCACACATCGGGCCGGCACCTTTTTCATTTCCAAGTAGAGATCTGGCGTTGCCGTCGACACAACTATAGCTTCTGCCACATCGCGGACTTTCGTTTCACGATCAGCGAGATTAAAAATTCCTCGGTAACCACATCTGACGGGCGTACTGGGCGCTCATCTTCAAGAACGTTTGTTCGACCACGCTTAAAGTCATTGAGCCAATATCTAACTGCTGTCATAGAAGGAGAAAGGTCCCCATAAACAACATCCAATTTCGGCTTTATCTCCTCGCAATTTTTCCTAACAAAACAAAAACGATTCATGGAAAACGCATTGATGGACTAATTGAATTCAAACTGACCTTTGAATCAGTACAGCATTTGTTTGATGACGTTTAACAAAAAGTACACAAGGTATCACCAGTTTGTCGTAGCCACGTCTATTTGTAACACTGCTACTTATTAAACCACCCTCATATGAGGATAAAATAAGAGACTTCAGATTTTCTAAAAAGCGGATAGTTATATGATGTCTTTGAAATATATCTCTCTCTCTCTCTCTCTTTTTTTTTTTTTTTTTTTTTTTTTTTTTTTTTTTTTTTGTAGTTTGAAGAGAGATAAAAAAAGAATAGCGATTAAAGAGAAGTAGGAGAAAATAAAAACTATGCAGTATTTCTAAATTCAAACTAATAACAAAGTATATCTCGGAAATTGTTAACACCACACATTTTTTTATTTTATTTAAACTGTGTGCTATGAGATCTTGTATGTACTTTTTGACAGTATGATTTATATATTTCTTTTCTAATTATTTTATTCTAGGCAAGCAGTAGAGAAAGTAAAAAAACATATGTTCCATTGACATGACTTACTCTACTACAAAGACATTTCTAATGTCCTAGTTGAATCATTTACAGAGGCATCTAATGCAAATGACAAGAAACCAGAATTTTTGAAACTTAAAAATGAATATAGGTCATTTATAAAACAAACAATGGTGAACAATAATACCCAAAAGTATAACGATAGCATACAAATTCAAGAGTTAAAAGATATTCTTAAAAATGTTAGCAACTCCGCTCCTGGACCTGATTGCATACCATATGAAATGTAAAAAAAAAATTGCCCGACGAGGGACTAGTATACCCATGTGACCTATATAATTATATTTGGACAGCTAAAGTATTCCCTTTCCAATGGCTTAATAGCATTGAGATACCTATAGTGTGTGTAAGCTTTTAGACAAATTTATCAATAATCACTTACAATGGACCTTGAAAAAAAAAACAAGTTCTTCAGTAATATTCAAAGTGGATTTCTTAATTTTCACTCCACAACAGACAACCTTCTTGTTCTAGAAACTGCAATTTTGAAAACTTTTAACAATTATTCTTACCACCTAGTTACAGTGAGTCTGGACTTTGAAAAGGCTTACGACACTGAGAGTATGTAATAAAAGTGCTGTTGGAGAACAATATAAATGGAAATATGATACACTTCATAGATAATTTTCTGAACTATAGAAACATACAAGTAAGGTTGAACGGCCATCTCTCTAAATCCGTTTCTATAGCAAAAGGTGTACCACAAGGTTCAGTTTTAAACGTGACACTCTTGCTAATTACCATTAATGATATAGCATCTACTGCTAAAGCTCTTGCTCCATCAACATTACTCGTCGATGATCTCACAATATTCTGTCAAGGTAAAAACATTAGTGCAACAGGAAAGCTACTTCAGGAAGCGATATTATATTTAGAAAATTGGTCGCAAAAGACTGGGTTAAAACTCTCTGAAAGTAAAAGCAAATGTATAGTATTTTCAAAAACTAGACAGCAATATACACAACCTGAAATATATGCCAGTTGCCATAGAATGAAATGCATATCCATCAGTGAGTACACTGAGCACACTGACCTTGTCCGTCACATGTGGCGAGGGCTACACACTGTTCCGTCACAGTGACTCGGTGAGGCAGTGTAGTGTCCCGGAGTGAATGCATATCCATCAGTGAGTACACTGAGCACACTGACCTTGTCCGTCACATGTGGCGAGGGCTACACACTGTTCCGTCACAGTGACTCGGTGAGGCAGTGTAGTGTCCCGGAGTGAATGCATATCCATCAGTGAGTGCACTGAGCACACTGACCTTGTCCGTCACATGTGGCGAGGGTTACACACTGTTCCGTCACAGTGACTCGGTGAGGCAGCGTAGTGTCCCGGAGTGAATGCATATCCATCAGTGAGTGCACTGAGCACACTGACCTTGTCCGTCACATGTGGCGAGGGCTACACACTGTTCCGTCACAGTGACTCGGTGAGGCAGCGTAGTGTCCCGGAGTGAATGCATATCCATCAGTGAGTGCACTGAGCACACTGACCTTGTCCGTCACATGTGGCGAGGGCTACACACTGTTCCGTCACAGTGACTCGGTGAGGCAGTGTAGTGTCCCGGAGTGAATGCATATCCATCAGTGAGTGCACTGAGCACACTGACCTTGTCCGTCACATGTGGCGAGGGTTACACACTGTTCCGTCACAGTGACTCGGTGAGGCAGTGTAGTGTCCCGGAGTGAATGCATATCCATCAGTGAGTGCACTGAGCACACTGACCTTGTCCGTCACATGTGGCGAGGGCTACACACTGTTCCGTCACAGTGACTCGGTGAGGCAGCGTAGTGTCCCGGAGTGAATGCATATCCATCAGTGAGTACACTGAGCACACTGACCTTGTCCGTCACATGTGGCGAGGGCTACACACTGTTCCGTCACAGTGACTCGGTGAGGCAGCGTAGTGTCCCGGAGTGAATGCATATCCATCAGTGAGTGCACTGAGCACACTGACCTTGTCCGTCACATGTGGCGAGGGTTACACACTGTTCCGTCACAGTGACTCGGTGAGGCAGCGTAGTGTCCCGGAGTGAATGCATATCCATCAGTGAGTGCACTGAGCACACTGACCTTGTCCGTCACATGTGGCGAGGGTTACACACTGTTCCGTCACAGTGACTCGGTGAGGCAGCGTAGTGTCCCGGAGTGAATGCATATCCATCAGTGAGTGCACTGAGCACACTGACCTTGTCCGTCACATGTGGCGAGGGTTACACACTGTTCCGTCACAGTGACTCGGTGAGACAGTGTAGTGTCCCGGAGTGAATGCTCCAATTCAAACGAATGTATCTCTATCAGTGGCTGTCACTGTTCCGTCACAGTGACTCGGTGAGACAGTGTAGTGTCCCGGAGTGAATGCTCCAATTCAAACGAATGTATCTCTATCAGTGGCTGTCACTGTTCCGTCACAGTGACTCGGTGCGGCAGTGCAGTGTCCCGGAGTGAATGCTCCAGTTCAAACGAATGTATCCCTATCAGTGGCTGTCACTGGCGACCGTCATTAGTGTCACACTGTTCCGTCACAGTGACTCGGTGCGGCAGTGTAGTGTCCCGGAGTGAATGCTCCAGTTCAAACGAATGTATCTCTATCAGTGGCTGTCACTGTTCCGTCACAGTGACTCGGTGAGGCAGTGTAGTGTCCCGGAGTGAATGCGTATCCCTATCAGTGGCTGTCACTGGCGACCGTCATTAGTGTCCCAGTGTGAAAGGATCCTAAAACTGGAACCACTACTTTTCAATCAACTACGCCGGTATCGAACCCGTATCTCCCGCTTGGTAAGCAGCTGCGCTACTTCCGCGCCAAGGAGACGACCTTTATTGTTAATCTTATTTTCCTGGAACGGCCACAAAGCTCTCGGGAAACTCAGCTCTAACAACCCGCATATTATGAAACACCTTTTTTGGAATTTGATAAGCGTATCTTCAATAATTGTAGATATTTATGAGAAATTAAACTCGCAGTACTATAATGTTTTAATACGATTATTTCTCACTGTCAGATACTTCACAGATAACATACATCTGCGTTACTCCTTCACATTTTACCAGGCTATATTTATCAACAGCAAATTCAATGCAGTCACTTTTGTCGCTAATTTTCGAATGATCCATTTATTGTTAGAAAGGTAAATTGAATTTTTCTGGGACAGTTGTTGCAATAAACAGCTGGTTCATCGAAACTCGATACGTTTTATTCCATTTCAAAGAGGTGTAAAGTTATAACGATATCTGGATATTGGTTGTTACGAATGACGCAATTTCAGATAAAGACAAAACGTTTTCAATGGCAGCATCCCTCCGGTTCATATTTACTGATTGATTCCCCCTCTTTATTGTAACGGAGGGAAGCTCTTTGTGAGCAAACATTATCGAACCAATTATAGAGACCAGTGCTACTGGTCCTACACACTTCCGCTGCAGGGTTGATGAAAGAGGGCTCATTTTATTTACTGGTTACTTCAGGCGGCAAATAACACGCCATGCGTTAGGAAAACAAATTTCCTTAGCGTACATCATAGATCATGCAGCTATCTGAATATGCACATATATTGCTAAATCAAAAAATCTGATGTGTACCATTCACATGACTTTCTCCATATCCCTGCAACAAATAATTCTTAAAAAGCTTATACTTCTATTTACTTTATGCTAATCAGAAAAAATTAAAGGAAATAGTCTAATTACTTGCTTCCTTGTAAGTAAAAGCGAAATAAGGGACAACCGTAGGGTAAAGTTATAGTCAAAAGCTAGTTGCTATGTCAATGAAGTTCCTTTGTTTATATGGATAGGAGTTGACAATTTCCTGTATGAGAAAAGTATACGTTTTTCATAGCTGAAACCAATAATAAGGAATGTCACAAAAACGACGAAATCCACGAAAAAAATGTATATAACATAAATTGTGTGTTTTAATGTGCTCTACATTTTTTGTTTAGTAAGTTTTTGTCCATCTCTTACAGTTTAGCAGTTACTCAAAATTTAGTAACATTCATCCAGCATAAACTACTCTTCAGAGGCTATTCCCAGAAAATTCAATATATACATTTTATTTGTCAGGTAAATATGTTTAATAAACGAAATTTTAATCAAAATCGTTAGAGCCATTTTTGAGAAAATCAAAATTTTCGAAAAAAGTTCCATGTAAAAGGTAGTTTGGGGTGGGGGGATTTTTCTCAAAATCTTCGTGTCGCATCCCTGGAAGATACTAAACTTAAATACCAAGTTTGGTATTTTACCTACTTTTCGTTTTTAAGTTATCGTGTTCACAGACACACGGACACACACACACACGGACCTTTTTGTGAAAATGCTTTTTTTGGATATTAGGGACCTAAAACATATATTTCCGGTAAAATCTCGGTATCGAATTTTTGGGTGGAGTGCTATACTTTCTCTATACACTATGTACATAGTGCCTATGGAGAAAGTAAAAATCTGATGTGTTCCATCCACATGACTTTCTCTATATCTCTGTAACAAATTATTGCTAATAAGCTTATCTTTTATTTATTTCATGCTAATCGAGAAAAATTAGCAGAAATAGTCTTATTTCTTGCTTTATTGTAAGTAGAAGCGAAATAAGGGAGTACCATAGGTTAAAGTGAAAGCCTAAAGCTGGTTGCTATGTGATTGATGTTCCTTTGTTTGTATGGACAGGAGTTGATAAATTCCTGTATGAGAAAAGTAGATATAAGTTTTTCAAAGCTGAAACCAAGAAAAAGGAATATCTCTAAAACAATCTACTCCACGAAAAAAATGTATATAAGCTAAATTGTGTGTTTTAACGTGCTCTACATTGTGTGATAAGTTTTTGTCTATCTCTTACGGTTTAGTAGTTATACAAAATTCCCTAAAATTAACTCAGAATAAAGTAGTCTTCAGAGGCTATTCCCAGAGAATTCAAAATATACATTTTATTTTTCAGGTTAATATCTTTAATATATGATATTTTAATCAAAATCGTTAGAGCCATTTTTTAGAAAATGTTTTGAAAAAAGTTCCATGTAAAGCTAGTTTGGGGTGGGGGAATTTTTCTCAAAATCATCGTGTCGCATCCCTGGAAGATACTAAACCTAAATACCAAGTTTGGTATTTTACCGACTTTTCGTTTTTGAGTTATCGTGTTCACAGACACAAGGACACACACACATACACACACACACACGGACCTTTTTACTTTCTCTATACGCACTATGTACATAGTGAATACAATATGTATTGCACTCCACCAAAAAATTCGATCCCGAGATTTCACCGGAAATATATGTATTAGGGTCCCCTTTAAAAAAAGCATTTTCACAAAAAGGTCCGTGTGTGTGTCCTTGTGTCCGTGTGTCCGTGTGTCTGTGAACACGATAACTCAAAAACAAAACGTCGGTAAAATACCAAACTTGGTATTTAAGTTTAGTATCTTCCAGGAATGCGACACGAAGATTTTGAGAAAGTCGGTACATGGAACATTTTTCGATAATTTTGATGTTCTAAAAATGGCACTAACGATTTTGATTAAAAGATCATATATTAAAGATATTTAACTGACAAATAAAATGTATATTTTGAATTTTCTGGGAATAGCCTCTGAAGACTACTTTATTCTGGATGAATTTTGCATAACTACTAAACCGTAAGAGATGGACAAAAACTTAACACACAAAAAATGTAGATCACGTTAAAACACACAATTTATGTCATATACATTTTTTTCGTGGAGTTGATCGTTTTTGAGATATTCCTTTTTCTGGGTTTCAGCTTTGAAAAACTTATACTTTTCTCATACAGGAACTTGTCAACTCCTGTCCACACAAACAAAGGAACATCAGTCACATAGCAACCAGCTTTTGGCTTTCACTTTAACCTATGGTACTCCCTTATTTCGCTTGTATTTACAATAAAGCAAGGAATAAGACTATTTCTGCTAATTTTCCTCGATTAACATGAAATAAAGAAAAGATAAGCTTATTAACAATAATTTGTTACAGAGAGATAGAGAAAGTCCTGTGAATGGAACACATCAGATTTTTGTGAAAATGCTTTTTTTTGGGATATTGGGGACCCTAAAACATATATTTCCGGTGAAATCTCGGTATCGAATTTTTTGGTGGAGTGCAATGCCTTCTCTATACACTATGTACATAATGCGTATAGAGAAAGTAAAAATCTAATGTGCTTCATTCACATGACTGTTTCTACATCTCTGTAACAAATTATTGTTAGTAAACTTATTCTTTTATCTATTTAATGCTAACATATTAGAGAAACGGACTTATTACTTAGTTCCTTTATAAGTAAAAGGGAAATAGGGATACATTAGGCTAAACCAACAGTCAAATATTTTAAAATGTGGTTGATATAGGATTGAAAACCTTTCTTTGCATGCCCAGGAGTTGACAAGTTTAAGTACTTTAAAACTGAAATCAATAACAAGAAATATCTCGAAAACGTCCAACTCCACGAAAAAAATATACATAACATAAATTGTGTGTTTTGTCGTTATCTACATTTTTTGTAGAGTAAGTTCAATAAAACTCACTCAGAAAAGAGGCATTTAGAGTCTATTCCCAGAAAATCCAATATATACATTTCGCTTGCTATAAAAATATTTTAAACATCCGGTATTTTAATCAAAATCGTTAGAGCCATTTTTGAGAAAATAAAAATGTTCGAAAAAAGTAAAGCGTAAATCTTGAATATGTTCGTGTTTGATATTGAACGAATTTTTCGTTTTTGAGCTATGCTACCCACAGACACACACACGTATGTTTTTCTAAAAATTTTGGGGGGATTCAGAGGGCTCAATACATGTATTTCCGGTGAAATATCGGTATCGTATTTTGGGTGCAATACAATGCTTTCTCCATACACTATGTATATAGTACGTATAGAGAAAGTAAAAATGAATTAACTCTAATTGATCTAATAGTTAAACTATGAAACCTGAGACTTAAAGTATGTAGGACATTGTAAGGTGTCATTGGGGTATGTTATCCCATAACAATCTGACATCTTCATGTGCTTTGCCGGGAGTAGTGCAAGTAAGCTGGGAAATTTAATGTCGTGTCGGTATGTTTCCATTGTAGCTCAGTGGTTAGAACAACCGGACGGAGACCGGCACATCCTGGTTCAAATCTCGGCTATGGCATTTAAAGTTTCAGTCTGACTCTAGCAATCCAACTTCTGTCCTATACACGGCTTGTTTGGAAAAAGCAATTAATACAAAATGCTTAAATAGTTTGGAATGATTTATGTAGAACGTAAATCCATATGCATTATTTCTTAAATTCTACATTTAATTGCCAAAACAACGCAGGAAATGAGGGGAAGCTAAATCTTCGATTTGTCTTTTTTTGTTGTTGTTTTTTTTTTTTTTTTTTTTTTGTTTTTTTTGCCTGGGGTACTTTTTATACTGCTTACAGGTAAATATTGTATTCCACCCAAAAACTTATTACCGAGAACCACTGGAGGTTGGAATTATACGTCTGAGGCTCTCTAAATAAAAAATACATAAATTGAACATAAACACTTTAGTGAAAGGTCTGCGAATTGTCCGGTTAAATACCAATGTTGATATTTAGGTTCTGCGTCTTACAAGAATTAGATATGAAGATTTTCAAGGAAACCCTCCCTTGTCAAACTATCCTATACCGGAAACTATTTTCCTTATTTAAATTTTCCTCAAAATACAAATTTAATGAAAGTATCTTTAAGATATTCACATTACAAATAAAATATATGCAATTTTAGGAAATAACGTGTGAGGTCATCTTTATTCTGAATGAATTTTTTAAGCTTGTAAACTGTAAGAACAGATAAAAACTTACTGCTCGAGAGATGTAAAACTCATTAAATCACAATTATTTGTGACGTCATCCTTTACGGGATGTTCTTCGTTATATGTTTGAATATGAAATGCGAGGGATGATCGGAAACTAAACTTTCAAGGCCCATATTCTTGGTGTTTAGTCTTTCACAGCGAACTTAGTAGCTTACGTAATTCTAATGCAAGCGGTTGTCAGCTGCGCAGAGTTTCAGCCGCTACCACCTACAGCGCTATTGCAAGGTAAACATAAATGGCGACTCGTTTGGAAGACAGCTGATAGTGGAGTGACTGTAATGTCTCACCATCAAGTTTGTGGCCGGTAGAAAAAACGTCACTGACGAGAATCGCAGTGGCAAATCCAGTACGGTATCCACAGATTTGAACACAGATCGTGTTGGGGAGCTGTTCAGTACAACAGGAGGATTGCGTTGCGACATATGGGGTTGAACTGGGAATGTCTTTTGGAAACATTCATCACATTGTTCACGATATTCTGCAGCACCGGAACGTTTGTTCCCGATGAATTCCACGAAATCTGAGCCACCACAACCACAACCAACAGTGGTTCTCCACGGAAGGGAACAGTTTTCTGTTGATATTGTCACGGGTGACAAAACACGGATTCACCACTATACTTCCAGCAGTAAGGATCGTCAAGGGAGTGGAAACACCCCCCTTCTCCAAAGACAAAGAAGTTTAGGCCGGGAAGATGATGCCCACAGTGTTTTGGGACAGCTCAGGTGTTATGTGGAGTTTATGGAAAGAGGGTAAACATGACCGCTGACAATACTGCGAGACCTCGACATGATTGCGCGAAGCAATCAAGAGGAAACGGCTAGGACTCCTCCCGACAACCTCTAAGAGCCGAGAAGACCACCACGCTGTTGAAGCAGTTTCGCTGTGATACCACCAGCCACACTCCATACAGTCCAGATCACCTTCCAATGTACCCTTTTCCTCATTTCAAGGAACACCTAGGAGACCGAGTATTCTCTTCAGATGAGAAGATCCCACCACGTAGGTGGACACACAAGGAAGGGTTTTTACCAGGAGGAAATATTCAAACTCAACCCAAGATGTAGGATGTGTCTAAAAAGCCTCAACCGATATGGGAACTATGTGGAAGGATAATCTAATGTATCAAGTATCTGTTTTGGTTGTACCAAATAAAATATACTCGTTTCACTGCAGGCTTTCCAACCGTAGTCTCTGATCATCCTTCGTACTTCATATTTTTCAACTCCAAAATTCCTGTTCGTCGTTTTCCAGCCCCATTTTCTCTCTGAGCATATAAAGAGAACAGAATATCAAAAGAGTCACATAGAGACCGGCTGTTAATAGACTTACTATCGCCTAAGCCGACTGAAATCGCGAACCCCGCTTGTATGTACATGAAAATGGGTAATAAAATTATTTCTGCAATTTTGCTGAAGTATTTTATTTGAAAAGACTTCAGTTCAAGAAAGTACCTCATTAAAAGAGTTGCACCAGCTACAAATTTGGCCCCCTTCCTACTAGGAAAGTTAAAAAGTTCTCTCCTTCAGCTTTAGATGTGGAAGGTGCAGAAACACCTGTGTGGTTCTCCTGTGCAGCTTGTTCTCATTTGAATATTGTCATTTAGTCGCTTTCGTCTGACTTTATAAATTATTTTTAATGTTTTAGAAGCCATACACTTGATACAATTATTGCTTATTACAAATTAAACTCAATAATAATAATAATAATAATAATAATATGACCAGGTTCAATCCAAAGTGCCCGCATGTGGGATTTGTGGTGGACGTAACGGCATCTAGGCGGGTTTTCTCCGACTCCTCCGGTTTCCCCCGCCACTTGTTCCACCAATCGCTCCATCATCACCTTTCCTGATATCCATTTCGCTTTCATTTCATGTCATCCACTTCCTCACGCTCATGCTTGGCTACGGGTGGACCACGGTTCCAGGTTCTTCATACTGTGGTTACATGCCGTTGGCTTGCCGACAGTCTTCTGACCCCTAGGCATCTGCTTGTAAGTCCTAGGGGAGTGCCAATCCTACACACGGGGAGGGTAAGTCGAGTATGAATAAATTATTATTTCACATTCAAATGATAAATGAGTACCTTACAGTAATGTTAGCGATAAATCTTTTAGCATTAACACGACGTTTTAATTGTCCGTTCAATCTTATTATAAATAGCTTCTATTTTATTATCGTTTTTTCATATTATAAACGGATTTTATTTTATTATCATTTTTTCCTTTTGCTGATCGTTTTTCTATTTAATAACCTTTAATATTGTGCCTCATAATTATTTTGAGCGTTTTACATTAATCCACACAATTTGTGATAAGAATAAAACGCGACATTAAGTTTAAAAAAATAAATAAATAAAAAAATCGCATTACCAGACTCTTGGTATATTTTGTTCAGAAATTTTGATGTGGAACTTATACCCTCAACTATGAACCACGTCCATCCCTTGGTGTTTGTGGTATGACCGGCGACTTGAGTTGGTTAGACACAGTTGGTGCAAACGTATTGTTGCATTTGTTGTTTTTCTTTATTTAAATGTTGACAGAATATCCTTGCCTCTTATCGGATTGAACAAAGTGAGCAACGAAAGGGTGGGAACCGGAAGCATCTTACCTTAGTTTCTGGAAGACACTCGCTATATGTCCCCGTCTCCTATTGGTTATATGACAAATCTCTGACACCCAAAATCTAAGCAATTAACGGAGATCAGTTCTTGGGTCAGGAGCGAGGGAAAGAGAGGGGTTATGTGGAATGATTGCATGCATTTATCTTGTAAACAGTGTTCTTTGTTATATATTTCGTTTGAAGGAACAACAGACATGGCCAACAAATCCAAAATTGTTGTTCTTATTGAGCAATAGTATAGAACAGCGGAGCTATATGGAAAATTTTCAATAACATGGCCAAACTGATGACACAAATACCATAACGGGGCTATTGGCATTGGCATTACAAACAAGTTTAAAAACATCATGAGGAAGAACTGAGCTACACACAAATTAACCACATAAAACGAAGAAACATTACAAAAAAATTATAATTTTGCAAAGGATTGTCACCTTCTTTATACTCATTTACTTTCAAAATTCCATTTTGAACATTTATTAAAATTCCAAAGCAAATGTTACTTTCTCTACACGTACTATGTGCATTATGTATAGAGAAGGTATTGCACTCCACCCAAAAATTCGATACCGAGATTTCACCGGAAATATATGTTAGAGTGTTCCCTGTATCAAAAAAAAAAAATCTGATGTGTTCCATTCACATGACTTTCTCTACATCTCTGCAACAAATTATTATTAAAAAGCCTATGCTTCTATTTACTTCGTGCTAATCGAGAAAAATTAGCATAAATAGCCTTATTACTCGCTTCTTTGTAAGTAAAAGCGAAATAAGGGAGCACCATAGATTAAAGTGATAGTCAAAAGCTGGTTACTCTGTGACTGAAGTTCCTTTGTTTGTATGAACAGGAGTTGAAAAATTCCAATACGAGAAAAGTTTAAGTTTTTCAAAGCTGAAAACAAAAATAAGGGATATCTCAAAAACGACCAACTCCATGAAAAATATGTGTATGACATAAATTATGTGTTTTAATGTGCTCAACATTTTTGTGTGGTAAGTTTTTGTCCACCTCTTACGGTTTAGCAATTATACAAAATTCCGTAAAATTCATCCAGATTAAAGTAGTCTTCAGAGGCTATTTCCAGAAAATTCAAAATAAATTTTAATAAAAATCGTTAAAGCCATTTTTGAGAAATCAAAATTTTAGAAAAAGGTTCCAGTTTGGAGTGGGGGGATTTTCTTGAAAATCTTCGTGTCGCGTCCTTAAATACCAAATTTGGTGTTTAACGGTCTTTTCGTTTTTGAGCTATGCTGTCCATAGACACAAACACACACACGCACACACGGACCTTTTTCCAAAAATTCCTTTTTTGGATTCAGGGGAACCCAAAACATGTATTTCCAGTGAAATCTCGGTATCGAATTTTTGGATGGAATACAATATCTTCTCTATACACTATGTACATAGTACGTGTAGAGAAAGTAAAAAGCATTTTCAGAAAAAAGGTCCTTGTGTGTGTGTCCATGTGTCTGTGAATACGATAACTCAAAAACAAAAAGTCAGTAAAATACCAAACTTGTATTTAAATTATCTTCCAAGGATGTGACACGCAGATTTTGAGAAAAACCCCCCACCCCAAACTACCCTTTACATGGAACTTTTTTAGAAAATGTGGATGTTCTAAAAAGTGGCTCTAACGATTTTTATTAAAATATCGTATATTAAAGATATTTACCTGACAAATAAAATGTATATTTTGAATTTTCTGGGAATAGCCTCTCAAGACTACTTTATTCTGAGTGAATTTTACGGAATTTGGCATAACTACTAAACCGTAAGAGATGGACAAAAGCTTACCATACAAAAAATGTAGAGCACATTAAAACACACAATTTATGTTGTATAATTTTTTTTCGCGGAGTTGATTGTTTTTTAGATATTCCTTGTTTTTGGTTTCAGCTATGAAAAACTTACTTTTCTCATACAGGAACTTGTCTACTCCTGTCCATACAAACAAAGAAACTTCAGAAACATAGCAACCAGCTTTTGACTATTACTTTAACCTATGCTACTCACTTATTTCGCTTCTACTCGTACTTACAAGGAATAAGACTATTCCTGCAAGTTTTTTCTCGATTAACTTGAAGTAAATAGAAGCATAAGCTTTTTAACAATAATGTGTTGCAGAGATGTAGAGAAAGTTATGTGAATTGAACACGCCAGATTTTTGTTATTTAAAATAAATAATAAAAGGCAGTGTCATGGTCAAGATCCCATTGCCGCCGCTCTTCTATCTGAGCTGCAAATTGATGCTGGTAGGCCATGAAATTTTCCACGTGACTCGGATTTTCCGTAAAACGCAAGGCGTTCTCAATTTCTATTGCGGTAACATATCGCACTGTCGCCTTCATTCTATCTCACTCTGATTCCACCCTTACAGCTTACGGAAGAACAGTTAATAAAAGTAACAATAAATAATTAAATAAATCTGCATTGTTATCATCCTGATACTTTGTTTTCTATATCAGGACGTAGTATTGGCAGGTTAAAATTTATTTATTAATTATTTTATATTTTTATATTCTTTAAATTTTTTTGCTAATGCTATCACACTAAGTTAAAACTTATATAACAACATTTTAAAAATATAACTAAAATTTGTACTATAATTAATTTTGATATATCACTGAAAACCAAGATATCCCCCTGCTTTATTCATAACAGGCCTCTGAAAGCCAGAAGTAAAATGTTCCATTTTACGTACAATTAAACAGAATCAAATATTAATTAAATTTCATACATACCTAATTTCACTCTACAAAACATTCTCTTCATTTTTTAGAATAATAGTCTGCGTTAATAAAATTTAAATATAGCACAGGGATACCTTTAAATATTTGCAAACTAGGCTATTTCCCTTTTTTTAACACAGAATTAAATTAAACATTTGTTTTTTCTTTTCTTTTCCACATTGTTCGTAACACTATAATTAATAAAACTGAATTGATTACGTTTTGTGAACCAATCTAAAACTATATTGGTGCACAGCCGTCACAATGTAAAAAATAAATAAATAAATAAATAAAAAAGGATACGCCGATGAACACAGAACATGAATGTGGGAGGAGCTACTCTACTAAATTATCACCAACGTAACACACGCCTTAATATATTGGCATTTTTCTCCAGTACACATAGCTTTTATAGTGTATATTGAAACAATTAGTAACTTTATCGAACCTAGTACTTTAGCAATTCGATTAGCTGTTATAATTACAGATTATCTTATTAGGAAACAAACACTGGTGGATGTAAGCTTGAATATGGGGGAAATGTGAACAAAACTGCAATCACTCTTTCCTTCTCAAGTGAAACTTCAAGTGAATTAGGTCAAGTTTAGTTTGTGCAAAATGTTCATATATAACGAACACAATTACAGGTCACGACCCGCATACAAATCTCGGAATTACGTCACATATAAGGAAGAACATCGGCAATTTAGCAGTTATCTCTTTAAACGCAAAGGAAAATTTGTCAAACATTGGATATTCTAGTGATCAGTTAAGTTATATGCAAATAACACGTCAATGTAACTCGGAAAATAATGCGTAAAATAAATAAATAAATAAATAGTGAAAACTAATTTAAGCATTTCATATTTACATAAGGTTGAGTAATTCTACCTTTCTAGCTTACGGAAGAACAATTAATAAACGCAACAATAAATAACTAAATAAATTGGCATTGCTATCATCTTGATACTTTGTTTCCTATATCAGGATGTAGTATTGGCAGGTTCAAATTTATTTGTTAATTATTTTATATTATTTATATTTTTACATTTCAATTCAAATAGTACATTTAATTTTTTAAATTGTTTCATTTGTATATTCCTCTTTAACATTCGTTACTCATGTCTAGGAGTGGTGGTTTTTAGCATTTTGAAACCAGAAATTTAGCATTTTGATTTGTGCATAGAGCGTTTTATAGCATAAATACATTTTCAATTTGCATTTTATAGTAATTTAAAGAAAAAAGTACGTCTAGAAACTAATTGTCATAAACAGAGGTTATCTCATGAAAAAGCTTTAATGTGTCACTAATAACACATTAGTAAACGGGAACTTAACTCAAAATAATAAAATCTTGTTGATATAAACAGTAAGCATATGAGATAAAAATGTGTCAATAGTGTATACATAAGATCAGTGTTCTCATTTGAGGACATGATTTCTTTATTCTCATTTTTTTATTCAAATTTGTGCACAAATTCTCGTAAATAGAATCTGTTTCTTTAATATTTGTTAACAAGAACATATAGATTTAACTTTGATAACTATGAAATTGATTTATTTCTGTAAGCCAAGTCCAGATTTATAATACGTATTTTACAAACAGATGAGGGATGAGGGAATTAGTTCCGTATTTCAGATCAGTACGGTGGACAAGTGTGTCAGAATCATAAACATTCCAAGGGTGCACAAACTTATCACATGCAATTTCTGGAAGAAAATAAATAAAGAACGATAAAAAACATCGGTGATTTCGCATTTATATCGCATTTTAGTATAATTTTCGTATTTTGGGTCAATTTCGTATTTTTCGCATTTTCAAAAGACATTAAAATGTGATTTAGAGGTCATGAAAAATGAAAATACAAGATTAAAAGACTTCAAGAACATTTCGCGCTATATCGCATTTGCAAACTTCATATACATTTTAGTACATTAGGCTATCATTTTGTATCGTTTAACACTCTCACATACATACTTCCAGACTCTTGTGGGGGCATAAGGAATAATTCTGGTTAAAGAAAAATTCCCCGCCCCAGCCTGGAATTGAACCCGGGACCACCAGGTGATTAATTATTTTTCTTAATAAAGAATATATGTTTCAATTCATATACACTTATTCTGATGTGCGCCATGGTGCACCTCCTCAGGACAGAAATCAATGACTTTAGTTCATTTTATATGGAGTAACATGAAGATGGCGTTTAATATCATTCATAAGAAAACGCTGGAGCCTCTGTCTGGAACTGATATGAAGGTAAGCTGTTTGCTTGACTACACCACGCGAAAACATTTGAACAGAACAGCGTAGCTCTTGACAAACACAAGATTAATTAATTACACATCCACTTACCTTAGCCGACGTTTGTGGGAGAACCAAATACATTTGGTAACACCGAAGTTTAGCAGCCACCTGCAACATTTAGACAGTTTGATGTAGAGTTAGCAGTGACTGAAATATTTCTTGGCTAATTGCAATTAATTAGTACTTAACTTATCTAACAGTTATTATCCTGCAACGTTCACACTAATACCACAAGAACACTACACTATTAGGATCAACAATACTATACTCAGTAGAAATTTGGGAATAGCAAGTATAGTGGATAAAGCAGGACAGATACACGGTTCATTTCCCAAAGAAGTACTAGGGTTAACTAGATCAGCACCAGTTGGCTTCTCACCAGGAGGTCTAGGGTTCGATTCCCGGCTGGGGCGGTGAATTTTTCTTAAACCACATTTATTCCCTATCCCCCACAGAGTCTGGAAGTATGTATGTGAGAGTGACCGTGTGTGTGTGATTGAGGAAAATGAAACGGTTTAAACCCAACGTCAAGAACCTACAGACGAGTTGTTTCTAACGAAAAGCCCCAAATATGACCTTAGTTGTTAAAGAGGGCTATACAAATGAAACAATAACAAAACATCTGATGTGTTCCATTCACATGACTTTCTCTATATCTCTGCAATACATTATTTTTAAAACGCTTATGCTTCTATTTACTTCCTGCTAATCGAGAAAAAATTAGCAGAAATGGTATTATAACTTGCTTCCTTGTAAGTAGAAGCGAAATAAGGGAGTACCATAGGTTAAAGTGATAGTCAAAAGCTGGTTGCTATGTGACTGAAGTTCCTTTGTTTAGACACGAGTTGACAAATTACTGTATGAGAAAAATATAATTTTTTCAAAGCAAAAACCAAAAACAAGGAATTCCTAAAAAACAATCAACTCCACGATAAAAATGCATATAACATAAATTGTGTGTCTTAATGTGCTCTACATTTTTTGTGTGGTAAGTTTCTGACTCTCTCTTACGGTTTAGCAGTTATGCAAAATTCCGTAACATTCACCTAGAATAAAGTAGTCTTCAGAGGATATTCTCAGAAAATTCTAAATATACATTTTATTTGGCACGTAAATATCTTTAATATGCGATATTTTAATCAAAATCGCTAAGGACATTTTTTAGAAAATCAAAAATTACGAAAAAAGTTCTGTGTAAAGGGTAGTTTGGAGTGGGGGAATTTTTCTTAAAATCTTCGTGTCGCATCCCCGGAAGATACTGAACTTAAATACCAAGTTTGGTATTTTACCGACTTTATCGTGTTCACTGACACACGGACACACACACGGACCTTTTTCTGAAAATACGTTTTTTGGATACAGGGAACCCTAAAACATATATTTCCGTTGAAATCTCCGTATCGAATTTTTTGGTGGAGTGCAATACATTCTCTATACACTATGTACATAGTGAGTATAGAGAAAGTAAAAAGGGCGGGATAATCGGGATGGCTCAGTTGGTTTCTGATCCCAAGGTTGCGGGTTTAAACCCAGCCCAGACCGATGAGTTTTAAGTGCAATATCTGTGTATTTATTGGCATGTTAAAGAACTTCCGTGGAACGAAATTTTGGCAAACGGCGGCGCTGATACAATCCTGGTAATTGACAACATCGTAAACAAGCTATTAAATACAAATTTAATCAAGATGCATAGCGCAAATAAAACCAGGAAGAACAGCTAGAAATACAATGTTTGAACGAATTTTCAAATATTGCTATAGAGGTTCACAAAATTAAGCAAAAGTCGTATGTTACAGAGGAAAAGGAGTAAATGCAATAATGTAGGAAAACAATGTCAAGAAATAGGGATGGAGGATATGTGGTTTAATGAACATAAAGATGTCACAGGATTTTGGAGAACTGTCAAAGATAAGGTGTATACAAATGCCAATTATGTGTCTAGGAAGTAGAGAAGGAAAGAAATCACTGTCGCTATATACATTTATAAAAAGTGATTGTGACAGTGGAACGTGTATAAATATATGCAATAAAGACGAGATCAGCAATGTTCACAACTGAGAAATATTCTTAAAAGAGACACGATGAGTATGTGTAAAAAACAAGGGTGTATAGGGTCTATTTTCTAAAAAATTACTCTAACAATTTTGATTTACATTTTGTATATGGAAAATAAAATGCTTAACCTACATTTCTTGTAAATAGTCCCTGAAGTCCTCTTCATTCTGAATGACTTTTGCATATCTGACAGACCGTGACAAAGAAAATTAGGTATGAACAAGTAGAGCCCAATACTCATCTGGAAGACGGACCACTTTTGGAATATTGATGGCATGCTATTCACCACTTTATGGATTTTCTTTATCCCAGTACTCACAGTTAGGCCGATTAATAAGTTGTGCCATTGGGTTTGAATCTGGTGTGACTACGCTTGACCAAATAATTAGGTTTTGAAAATCTTCTCTTTCGCCATCCTTATTCAGGAACCACACAAAGTGTCAGTCGCCTATCTGGGTCGTCCATACTTAGTGCGTGGAAAAGTCTGAAAGTAAGACTTCCATCGCCCTCCGCCCTTAACTACTATGCTGGCCTCCAGTACCCAAGGTCTCGGGTTCAAACTTGGCGAATAGCGATGGACTTTTCGGCCGTAAAAATCCTTAGCAAGGCTTCCTTTCGGAAGTGAAATAAAGCTCGTGTCGTAGATTTAGGGCACGTAAAAGAACGTCAAAACTGAGAAGCCTATGAGCAACATTAAGCGGTCTTTCACACTCAATATACACAGAGTGATTATGTAGAACTGACACATTTCTTTCTTTAATTATTCCGTTGGAATTTAATTCAATGACGCAATTTCAGCACCAAATTAAGCAGAATGTTCTGGAGTTTCGATTCCTTGTTACTAGATGCGCAGATGTTTATGTTTTATTCCTTGCATTATCGGCAGCTGTTTCGACATTTTGCTCTTGTAGTCAACGTGAAAATGCAGTACGATGTAGAAGTGAGTTAAGGATATTTTCAGCAAGATGGCGCTACATGCCAATCATCAACGATCTAAAGCTCAACATCACAAAGGAGATTCAAGCTATTGACAACAGAGTCCTCCAACGAGTGGCCATTAACATGGAACGACATGTTGAGTCGTGCCTTATGCAGGATGGAGGACATTTTCAACATTTACTATAGAGGTAAATAATCTTCTAAAAGTCCTCTACAATTTAGGTACGATAAGTCGTCGCTAGCATAACACGTTTTGAAACAATTAATGAAACAAATGTGTCAGCTCTATATAAACCACCCTGTAGAATGGGACGCTAAGAACCTGCAGTTAACTAAGTAGTTAAAGGGCATCCATAAATAAAACTAAATTTCAATTTCATTTGTTACACTTTCACAATGCGATGAAAACTGTTTTCTTGATACCAATCTCACGTGAACATTGCCTCACTGACATATTTGGGAATTATGCAAATCCTTGCACGACTGCATCACAGCTGTCATTGTCAGTGGAGGTTGTCTTTCTTCAACACCGTTCCATCGACTTTAAACTTGTCTCAGATTCTTCTACTCTTGGTGGTAGTCTCCACTACAATAACATTTCAGTTTCATCACTGTTTGTTTACAAATACAAGAACAATGAAAATGTAGCTATGCTCTTTCAGTGTCTTCTGTATTGTACACGCTAAGAATTGTGTTTCTGACTTATTTTGTTGCTGAGAGATGTGCATACATCATTTTGGGACATCCTGTATATTATTCAACTTTGCATTTACCCTTTCTGTAATATTTTTTTGTCATTGTTAAAAGAATTAATTATTTGATGATACATCTGATCTAATTCATACAGGTTCCCTTGATGATAAAGAGTGAACAAGCAGCTCAAGTTTTGTTTTTGTTGCTTCAGACTACATGTTCCCTTGATGATAAAGAGTGAACAAGCAGCTCAAGTTTTGTTTTGTTGCTTCAGACTACATGTTCCCTTGATGATAAAGAGTGAACAAGCAGCTCAAGTTTTGTTTTTGTTGCTTCAGGCTACGTGTTCCCTTGATAATAAAGAGTGAACAAGCAGCTCAAGTTTTGTTTTTGTTGCTTCAGACTACATGTTCCCTTGATGATAAAGAGTGAACATGCAGCTCAAGTTTTGTTTTTGTTGCTTCAGACTACATGTTCCCTTCATGATAAAGAGTGAACAAGCAGCTCAAGTTTTGTTTTTGTTGCTTCAGGCTACTTGTTCCCTTGATAATAAAGAGTGAACAAGCAGCTCAAGTTTTGTTTTTCTTGCTTCAGACTACATGTTCCCTTGATGATAAAGAGTGAACAAGCAGCTCAAGTTTTGTTTTTGTTGCTTCAGGCTACGTGTTCCCTTGATGATAAAGAGTGAACAAGCAGCTCAAGTTTTGTTTTTGTTGCTTCAGGCTACGTGTTCCCTTGATGATAAAGAGTGAACAAGCAGCTCAAGTTTTGTTTTTGTTGCTTCAGACTACGAGTTCCCTTGATGATAAAGAGTGAACAAGCAGCTCAAGTTTTGTTTTTGTTGCTTCAGACTACTTGTTCCCTTGATGATAAAGAGTGAACAAGCAGCTCAAGTTTTGTTTTTCTTGCTTCAGGCTACGTGTTCCCTTGATGATAAAGAGTGAACAAGCAGCTCAAGTTTTGTTTTTGTTGCTTCAGGCTACGTGTTCCCTTGATGATAAAGAGTGAACAAGCAGCTCAAGTTTTGTTTTTGTTGCTTCAGACTACTTGTTCCCTTGATGATAAAGAGTGAACAAGCAGCTCAAGTTTTGTTTTTGTTGCTTCAGACTACATGTTCCCTTGATGATAAAGAGTGAACAAGCAGCTCAAGTTTTGTTTTTGTTGCTTCAGGCTACGTGTTCCCTTGATGATAAAGAGTGAACAAGCAGCTCAAGTTTTGTTTTTGTTGCTTCAGGCTACGTGTTCCCTTGATGATAAAGAGTGAACAAACAGCTCAGGTTTTGTTTTTGTTGCTTCAGACTACATGTTCCCTTGATGATAAAGAGTGAACAAGCAGCTCAGGTTTTGTTTTTGTTGCTTCAGGCTACGTGTTCCCTTGATGATAAAGAGTGAACAAGCAGCTCAGGTTTTGTTTTTGTTGCTTCAGGCTACGTGTTCCCTTGATGATAAAGAGTGAACAAGCAGCTCAGGTTTTGTTTTTGTTGCTTCAGGCTACGTGTTCCCTTGATGATAAAGAGTGAACAAGCAGCTCAGGTTTTGTTTTTGTTGCTTCAGGCTACATGTTCCCTTGATGATAAAGAGTGAACAAGCAGCTCAGGTTTTGTTTTTGTTGCTTCAGACTACATGTTCCCTTGATGATAAAGAGTGAACAAGCAGCTCAAGTTTTGTTTTTGTTGCTTCAGACTACATGTTCCCTTGATAATAAAGAGTGAACAAGCAGCTCAGGTTTTGTTTTTGTTGCTTCAGGCTACGTGTTCCCTTGATGATAAAGAGTGAACAAGCAGCTCAAGTTTTGTTTTTGTTGCTTCAGACTACACGTTCCCTTGATAATAAAGAGTGAACAAGCAGCTCAGGTTTTGTTTTTGTTGCTTCAGACTACATGTTCCCTTGATGATAAAGAGTGAACAAGCAGCTCAGGTTTTGTTTTTGTTGCTTCAGGCTACGTGTTCCCTTGATGATAAAGAGTGAACAAGCAGCTCAGGTTTTGTTTTTGTTGCTTCAGACTACATGTTCCCTTGATGATAAAGAGTGAACAAGCAGCTCAGGTTTTGTTTTTGTTGCTTCAGGCTACGTGTTCCCTTGATGATAAAGAGTGAACAAGCAGCTCAAGTTTTGTTTTTGTTGCTTCAGACTACATGTTCCCTTGATGATAAAGAGTGAACAAGCAGCTCAGGTTTTGTTTTTGTTGCTTCAGACTACATGTTCCCTTGATGATAAAGAGTGAATAAGCAGCTCAGGTTTTGTTTTTGTTGCTTCAGGCTACGTGTTCCCTTGATGATAAAGAGTGAACAACCAGCTCAGGTTTTGTTTTTGTTGCTTCAGGCTACGTGTTCCCTTAATGATAAGGAGTGAACAAGCAGCTCAGGTTTTGTTTTTGTTGCTTCAGGCTACGTGTTCCCTTGATGATAAAGAGTGAACAAGCAGCTCAAGTTTTGTTTTTGTTGCTTCAGACTACATGTTCCCTTGATAATAAAGAGTGAACGAGCAGCTCAAGTTTCGTTTTTGTTGCTTCAGACTACGTGTTCCCTTGATGATAAAGAGTGAACAAGCAGCTCAGGTTTTGTTTTTGTTGCTTCAGGCTACGTGTTCCCTTGATGATAAAGAGTGAACAAGCAGCTCAGGTTTTGTTTTTGTTGCTTCAGGCTACGTGTTCCCTTGATGATAAAGAGTGAACAAGCAGCTCAAGTTTCGTTTTTGTTGCTTCAGACTACATGTTCCCGCAAGTATTCCCACTGACTAGCGCACAACTGAAATGTACAAGGTATTTTTTTTTTTGCTCAAAAGGGGCTGGAATGTGTCATGCTGTACATCAGCTTGACAGAGTGGAGTGGGGTCAAGTTCATCTCTCTTCAGCGGAACAAAAATGGGCTTTGGACAGTCAGCCTCAAATTGACTATAATTCTCGCAAAGTTTAGAAAAGGCACAAAGTCTAACCACCTGAAAAATTGAGGAGGCGTGCACATGGGGAGCAGTGACCTTGCGTTTAGGCAGTGTCGCAGGTCACAAGTATACGTTGGTAAACTGTTACATGTCCAAGACTCCCTTACAGAACTTGTGTAAAGTTTATGGTGTTATTTACTGCGGAGTCGCTATTAATTTACTATTCTACATTTCAAAATCATTAACGTCTAACCGTGGAGAATTGAAGATGCTGCCCATAATTCATATAGTACTTAGCATATTAATATTTTATCCAAAGCTTCCCAACAAGAGAAGGTTTTAATAATTCCTGAATGTAAACATAAACGTGAAAAATTGCGTGATTAAGTTGTTACATGCAAACTATAAATACTATTGGGATTTTTTAAGTTACTTGATCAGTTCCATCCAGTTTCATTCAAATATCATCTACAGATGATGAATCTGCAACCACAATAACTGGATGCACATCACAAGCATCAAATAAATATCATTGAACACTGCGATAAGTTTTTACTTTCTCTACACGTACCTACTATGTACATACTATATGGAGAAGGTGTTGTTATGTACTCAAAATTCAATACCGAGATTTCACCGAAAATGCATGTTTTGAGACTCCCTGATTTTAAAAAAAAATTAGAATCATGTCCGTGTCCATGTGTATGTGTGTGTGTGTGTGTGTGTGTGTGTGTGTGTGTGTGCGGTATGGGCAACATACCTCAAAAACGAAAAGTCGGTTAAATACCACACTTGGTATTTAAGTTGAGTATCTTACCAAGGATTAGACACAAAATTTTCAAGAAAATCCCCACCCCCAACTACCTTTACAAGGAATATTTTTCGAACATTTTTATTTTCGCAAAAATGGCTGTACTATTTTGATTAAAATATTTTATGTTTAAGCCATTTATAAAAAATAAATGAAATTTATATCTTGAATTTTCTGGGAATATCTTCTGAAGACCTCTTCATTCTGGATGGGTTTTGTGTAACTTGCAAACTATAAGAGATAGAGAAAAGCTTACTATGCAAAAAATCTATATCTTATTAAAACACACAACTAATGCTGTATGCAAATATTTTTGTATAGTTAACCGTTTTCTATATATTCCGAATAATTTGTATTCATTTTAAGGCATTTAAACTTTTCTAGAGCGGGAAGACGTGTTTCTTATCGTTTCTTGTTTGTTTACTCCTTGCAAAAAAAAGAATGGAATTTCAATTCATTTACATAGCGACCGACTTAAAGGACTTAACTATCGCTTTAGCCTGTACATTTTCTTATTTCCCTTCTACTTACAAGGAAGCAAGTAATAAGAGTAACTTTGCTTATGTTTATCTTGATAAGCATGACGTAGATAAAAAATTAATCTTTTGAATAAAAGATTTCTTTGCGGAACAACTAGACAAATTCATGTGAATGGAAAACTAAACATGTTTCTTTCAATTCACACCACATGGGAAATGTAGTTCCATTTTCCGTGCTTACACTAACAAAACATTCACATTAGATGTTAAAATGTTTATATTATCGTGAAACACTTTCTATGTGCACTAAATCAATAAAAATGCATTTACACTTTTCAGAATTTTCACTGCTTAGCTTCGTAGTTTCAGTCTTGCTCTGATCACGCTTTGTAGGTGAAGGGTCGGTCAGGTTCTGGCTGGTCTTCTGCAGGGTATACCGTGTTTCACTGCTTGGGAAAAAAATAACATCTTCAGGTATTAAGATGCATTTAATCACAGTAAAACCTACACGGCACTCTCACGTGCTGCGGGAAACTGACCAAGAGTAGAGAGAAGAAGACAGAAAAATGTTTTGAGGAATCTTGATTTTTATGATGTATGAATTATAATATGAGGTACGTCCAGAAAGTAAGTTCCGTTTCAATTTATCTCCGCTGCAGCGCTGCGATCGCAGTTCCGCACACGCGCGGTAGACGCTCTGTATCAAGGAGAAGAAACGTGCGCTATTTTGAGATCGCTGTCAGCCACATATGCTTTGTTGTGCTTTTTTACAATGTCGGTGTTGATTTAAAATCCCGCCGCTTGTGAAATCAGATCTGTGATTCGTTTTCTGAATGCTATGAATGTGAAACCAATTGAAATTTATCGGCAAATTTGCGAAGTTTACGGACAAAATGCGATGAGTGATTCAATGGTGAGAAGATGGGTCCGACAGTTCAATGAAGGACGTAGCGAAGTGCACGATGAAGAACGAAGTGGGCGTCCATCTTTGGTTACAGAAGAACTGGTTCACGCGATTGATGACAAGATCCAGGAAAACCGCAAGTTTACAATCAGTGCTCTCGCTATGGAATTTCCCCAAAGTTCACGATCACTAATTTATGAAATTGTTACCCAAAAACTGAAATTTCGTAAACTTTGCTCATGTTGGTTACCAAAGATTCTTACTGAACAACACAAAACAAAACGGATGGGTAGTGCGCTTCAGTTTTTAATCCGTTATGATGAAGACGGCGAAGAATTTCTGACACAGGTAGTCACAGGAGATGAGACTTAGGTTTCTTACGACACCCCTGAAAGTAAGCGGCAATCAATGGAATGCAGGCACACTTCATCCCCAGCAAAGGTTAAGCCGAAACAAATCTTGACACCTCATGTGTTCTGGGACTGGAAAGGCTCTTACTCATTGATTTCTTACCGCGTGGTCAAACAATCAAACCAGATGTATATTCCGAGACACTTACGAAATTGCACCGCGCAATACAGAATAAGCGCCGAGGATTGCTGTTAAAAGGTGTTGTTTTTCTTCACGACAACGCACGACCACACACTGCAAATGTGACGAAAAACATTCTACAGGGATTTGGCTGGGACGTGTTTGACCATCCTCCGTACAGCCCTGACCTCGCTCCTAGCGACTTTCATCTGTTCTTACATCTCAAGTCTTTCCTTGGCGGTCAACACTTTCACAATGACGAAGAGCTGAAAGAAAATGTTTCCAACTTTTTGAAGACACAGGCGGCAAACTTCTATGAAGAAGGTATACAAAAACTTGTGCCACGCTATGACAAATGCGTGCAAAATTTCAGCTGTTATGTGGAAAAACAGTTTAAGAGTTGTAGAATTTTGTGCAATAAATAATTATTTTGTATCTGTACACAATTTAATTTTAATACCAAACGGAACTTACTTTCCGGACGTAGCTCGTACAATGCAATGTCTTTATTTGCGCAGGAGGAATCAAATTGCATTTTTTGAGGTTGCGCTTAATATAAAATAAAATGAAAAATAGGCATTAATGTATCATTCAAAACCTGCAAGTAAACCTAGAATTACAATATAAAGTTAATTAATTACAAAGAATATAAATATACAGTTATTTGCAGGTGCTGTTGGATGTTCGTGTGAGTAAAACTGGTCATCGCAAAGCAATATCCCTGTTCTGTTTCCTGATACACAAAGTTCTCTCTCTCTCTCTCTTGGGATGAGACTAAAAAGAAATCTGGATTAACTTCACCAAACTTGGAGATTCCAAACAACGTGCTTGGCATTAGTAGCCAGCTAAAATCCACGCTGTAACCAAGCTTTGAAGTGGCTTGCAAAAGCAACTCGAAACTAACATTGTTTTGCTTCTGTGTTGTACCTTTGTGTCTTTAGAATGATAATGTTAAAAAGTAGCAATGTGATACAGTCACAAGACCATCTCTAACAACCTAAAGTTCACGTATATCCATTAAATTAGCTTCCTTACTTACATAAGTAGATAAGTATTGTATTCCACCCAAGAATTGCATGACGAAATTTCACAGAAAATATATATTTTCATGTCCTCTGAACCTTTTTAGAAACAGGTTCATGTCTCTGTGTGAGTGAATAAGTGTGTATATGTGTCTGTGTGAGTGCGCGTGCTCGCGTATACATCGTCTAAAATGAAGGTGGAATGACCTAATTTGTAATTAAGATCCATATCTTCTAAAAATGCAACACGAGGGTTTCCAGAAAATAACACTCACCTCATGGGAAAAGTGGCTATTTTGAGTTTATAAAATATGGCTCTGAGTTTTTATTAAAATGTCACATAATTAAGATATTTATGACAAAATTTATAGGTTGAATTTACTGGGACTAATAAGCGCACTCCTCTTAATTTGAAAATAGTTTTGTATCATCTTGTATACGCCATAAAGGTAGACAAAAGTAGGAAAATGTAAAACTGTTTAAAACAAACAACTGATGTCAACTTTTGTGGAATTATTCATTTCGAAAAGTCCCTTATTATTGGTTTGCATTTTTCTTACCTTTTATCATTTTTACTTTCTGTACACGTACTATATACATAGTGCATAGAAAAGGTAAAATTGATACGAAATTTTGATACCGAAATGTTACAGGAAATACACATTTTAGGGTCCCTGTATCCAAAAATATCTTTTTAATGAATGGTCCATTTGCGTCCATGTGTCCGTGAACACGATAACTGAAAAACGAAGAGTCCGTTCAATACCAAACTTGGTATTTAAGTTTAATATGTTCTAGGGATCCGACACAAAGATTTTGAAGAAAATCCATCACTCCAAACTATCCTTTACATGATAAAAATTACGAAAATAATGACTAACGATTTTGATTCAAATATAGTATATTAACTATATTTACAACACAAATAAAATGTTTATTTAAAATTTTCTGGAAATAGCCTCTGAAAAGCTCTTTATTCTAAAGGAACTTTACTGGATTTTGCATACCTGGTAAACGGTAAGAGATAGACAAAAACTTACTACAAAAGTGTAGATCACCTTAAAACACACAGTTATGCCCTATACATTTTTGCATGGAGTTGGTAATTTTTTTTAGATATTCCTTGTTATTGGTTTCAGTTTTAAAATAGACATTTTTACACACGGGAATTTGTAAACTAGTGGCAATGCAATGCAATATGAGGAGGCCTTGGGACGTAGTTAACTTTGATGCTAGAAATAATAGTAATAGTCAAATCCAGCTAGTTTTCCTTACAAAAGGAATTCGGTTAAACAGTTGCTAGTGAAGTTACGGTTCCGTTTTCACAGGTTTATAAGAGGCGCGTGATTATGGAATAGCAAAGATTGTGGAGAGCAGATATTGGTACTTGAGTAGATTAAACTATTTCAACAGGAAGGGTATCATATTGTTTACTTAGATGAATCATGGTACGATACTCATGATGTAAGAAAAGTTTGGACTGACGGCAATTGATGTTGCTGCCTATCCTGTGTCACAAGGAAAAAGAATCATGATCTAGCAGCCAGGGTTGGATTGAGGGCTCTGAAAATATTCGGGAATCCTTGGCTGAGTCATATTACGAGATGAATGCTGAAATATTTGAATCTTGGTTCAAGAATACACTTTTGAAAAACATTATTACTAAAAATGTTATTGTGTTAGAAAATTCTAATTATGATTCTCGGCTAAAGATCAAAATTCCCAAAATGCCCAGCGGAAAGGACGAAATGATCAGATTCATGGAACAATATATTTTAGTTTTACCCAGTCCAGGTACTATAAAAGCCCTGCTTCTGGAGAAAATTTGGAACCCAATATACGAAAGTGTATGTAATAGATGAATTGGCAAACATCATGTCCATGAAGCCCCAGGTTATCACTATACCACTGTTGTCTCAATCCGATTGAGCTGACATGGGCACTCCTTAAACATGCTGTAAGAAACTGGAATGTGACTCCTTCTATAAGTGTACAAAGTGTTGAGAGAATGTGTACCGAATATGTGTGTGAGAAACATGTGTTCAACATGCAACAAGAGCGAAAATTTCAACTGCGGAATGTTTCACACCACAATGCTTCGTTTGTGATACATGAAAGTGAAAATGACAGTGACAGCGAGGAAAGCGAAGACACAGCGTAATGTAATAGACAATGATGTTAGATATATTTGGCACTATGTAGTACTCTCGTTGTACTCATACCCCCGCCGCTGAATCCTTGCACTTGACAGTTCGGTTGGTTTCGCGTAAGGTTGGCTATGCTGCCTTTGCGGCGTTGCCAGATATCTAGTAAACAACAACAGCTGATTACAAATGTCTCTATCGTGTGTACAGACGAATATAAACAGTGTACATAATAAATGAATGCCGATCAATAATGGCACTAATTCGTTATTGTTGATGTTAATTGAAAATAACAGTGATTCTATAACGCATGTAACATACATACGTATTTACCACAATAGTGAAAAACATGCAAAATAACTTGTTACAATTAGAGAAAGGTATAACAAATTAATTTAGAATTTGAATGGCTCAATTCCATCCAAGTCCCCGTCGTCATAACTATCGGAAGTATCATCGTCATTGTCATCATCCTCATCAACATCGTCGCCGTCGTCGTCACCAATTCACCGTTCACATTCACTGATGATTCCGTCTAATTCCTGAGCTTTTCGTATCATTTTGTGCACATGATTCACTTTCTTCTTCCATGAAGCCGCCACACCTTCCGCAAAAGTCTACCCACCTCTACAATTGTGAAAGTCTTATGTTCCCTCACGTACAAGCACCAACAGCACTATCAACAATAACATTAAATAACAACGAATAATACGTAGCTTGTACAGAACAACTCAACGCACGTGTTAGGAGTTCACAAACTGAGCACGTGGTTGGAAATAGCCAGATATTGCAACGGTGTGGAATCTAAATCCGTTTCCGTTGTCTGATCGACCGACCGGAATGCTGCCTTGTGATTGGTTCAGAAAGTCAAACGGGGAACGCTTTTCATCTGTTTTCTGCGGGGGTATAATAAGAACTTTCCTAATGTTATTATTCACTTGATACTCTACGAAATAAATGTCCATAAGCGAGGAGAAAATGTGAAAATGTTGCCTTCTGTGTCAATGAATACCGGAAATCTTATCACAACCTTTGATGACATGATAATACTATAGCCCATGGGCAGCTTGGCATTTTTCCTACTATCCTTGTCTAACACAACAGTGAAAATCATCTCGGGTTTCTTCCTTTAGAAGGTCAGTAAGTTTTAAAACTCTGTTATATGCTCTAATTACCTGCGGTGGTATGAGAGAGAAGATAAAAAGACATCATTGGTGTTGCAGCGAGTGAAGTGCAGATTAATGAAGAATCATCCGCCACTGGGGTTTCTGTTCTACCTGGTTTGCATAAAAGAGAGGAGGTGGAGTAAAAAGAGATAGTGGGTATTTTCCTCTTTTTCTAATAACCAAGAGTAAACTTACAGCTCTAGACTATACAAATGGTTTTCAACAGTATTAATATGAATGATGAATCAAAAGAACTGGAACTCACAAAATGGCGATAATACAACAAATGAGTGACAGGTGATGCTGCAGAATGTATGGGATGGACCACACATGGAACATGTTTTGCACAGCAATGAGGAAACTTGGTGCGATTGTGGTTCTTTTGATATATCAATAATAATTGAATGGGAAAATAGAGCAGTTCGACAATAAAAGAATCATTTGGAGCACGCCTGCATAATTCTACAACCCGTTTTAAAAAGTGAAACATATAAATTTGGCTTCACAGTTCTATCCCTGAGTTGGAGCACAAGGAAGTAACTAAACGTCGTGTTACATACATCTTTATCTTTGAGCGTTGCTTGTTCAGCTAATGTGGTTTTCACTTAATTAACTTCCTTTGAGAGAAGCTAAGTGCAGGAACGCACAAAATGTGCCCAATTGGTTGGCGAGCACCTCTGCAGTGTCTTCCAGCCCTTCAAACTCGGCAGAGTGTAAACACAGGCACCCAACAATGTACTGCTGCATTATGCTTCCTCTTTAATAATTATCGAGAGTGGTGTGTAGTCCTTTATCAGCCTCTCATCTCTGACATTGCCCTCCCCGCGATGTTTATCACAGAAACAAGCATTAAACATTTAATACATTATTTTTGGATTCCCTCCTGAGATAGGTACCGTTTCCACTTCACTTCCTCTTTACGGAAACCATGTTTCATTTCAATAAACACCGACGAACACAAAATCGGCCTTTTATAATGTGTCATGTCTCTATGCCAAGTAGTGGATTATAGTGTGTCATGTCTCTATACCAAGTAGTGGATTATAGTGTGTCATGTCTCTATACCAAGTAGTGGATTATAGTGTGTCATGTCTCTATACCAAGTAGTGGATTATAGTGTGTCATGTCTCTATGCCAAGTAGTGGATTATAGTGTGTCATGTCTCTATACCAAGTAGTGGATTATAGTGTCTCATGTCTCTATACCAAGTAGTGAATTATAATGTGTCATGTCTCTATGCCAAGTAGTGGATTATAGTGTGTCATGTCTCTATGCCAAGTAGTGGATTATAGTGTGTCATATCTCTATACCAAGTAGTGGATTATAGTGTGTCATGTCTCTATACCAAGTAGTGAATTATAATGTGTCATGTCTCTATGCCAAGTAGTGGATTATAATGTGTCATGTCGCTATACCAAGTAGTGGATTATAATGTGTCATGTCTCTATACCAAGTAGTGGATTATAGTGTGTCATGTCTCTATACCAAGTAGTGGATTATAGTGTGTCATGTCTCTATACCAAGTAGTGGATTATAGTGTGTCATGTCTCTATACCAAGTAGTGGATTATAGTGTGTCATGTCTCTATGCCAAGTAGTGGATTATAGTGTGTCATGTCTCTATACCAAGTAGTGGATTATAGTGTGTCATGTCTCTATACCAAGTAGTGGATTATAGTGTGTCATGTCTCTATACCAAGTAGTGAATTATAATGTGTCATGTCTCTATGCCAAGTAGTGGATTATAATGTGTAATACTTTTACAGTATTATGCATCGAGTGTATGTATAATGGTATAACGGTAGAAATTACGATGTGAGATAACTTTCATACGAGCATCTTAATGGGACAGGGTAGTCTCAACATACGCAAATTACACCTTAAGTGAGTAAAATTACCATTGCTCTTAAAGTATTCATTGTTTATCGGAAATTATTCTATAAATCATGACAATTATTTCAAATGGTTACTTGCATTAATATGTAGCTTATATGGTATAATCAGCTATCTTATGAACCTCAACTTTTCAGCAATGATACAATTTCAGCAGAAATTAAAAAGTCTGATGTGCACCATTCACATGACTTTCTCTATATCCCTGCAACAAATTATTCTTAAAAAGCTTATACTTCTATTTACTTTGTGCTAATCAGAAAAAAATAGCAGAAATAGTCCTATTATTCACTTCCTTGTAAGTAGAAGGGAAATAATGGAAAACCATAGATTAAAGTGATAGTCAAAAGCTGGTTGCTATGTTAATGAAGTTCCTTTGTATATATGAAAAGGAGTGGACAAGTTCCGGTATGAGAAAGGTATACGCTTTTCATAGCAGAAACCAAAAATAAGGAATGTCTCAAAAACGACGAACTCCACGAAAAAAATGTATATAACATAAATTGTGTGTTTTAATGTGCTCTACATTTTTTGTGCAGTAAATTTTTGTCCATCTCTTACGGTTTAGCAGCTCTTCAAAATTCAGTAAAATTCATCCAGAATAAACTACTCTTCAGAGGCTATTCCCAGAAAATTCAAGATATACATTTTATTTGTCAGGTGAATCTCTTTAATATACGAAATTTTAATCAAAATCGTCAGAGCCATTTTTGTGAAAATGCTTTTTTTTTTTTTTTTTTTTTTTTTTTTTTTTTTTTTTTTTTTAGATATTGGGGACCCTAAAACATATATTTCCGGTGAAATCTCGGTATCGAATTTTTGGGTGGAGTGCAATACCTTCTCTATACACTATGTACATAGTGCGTATAGAGAAAGTAAAAAGAAATATGTTTGAAAATTCAAAAAAATAAAAAAGTAGAAAATTTGCTACGTTGTTGCTTTCTTACTATGATCAATATATGATATAACAAACATCACGACTGTGGTTCAGAAAGCTCAGCTATGTGTTGTATATACGTGCTGATAATTTGAGCGTTTCAGCTCTCATATTTTCAGAGTAAAAGGTACATAAGTATCCAAAAATGCTGTTTTGAGAAAAGTGAATTTAAAGATACGAATGTGCTAAAAAGGGGCATTGCAAAATAGCTTTAAAATGCAGACTAGCATTTAAATTATATTTAAATTGATTAAAATTCTCTTAGCCCCCCAAAAGTATACATTTTCTGAAACTAGAAATAATAGAGATTTTATTAATGTCTAAAACAAAAAATGTTATTTTTTACCATTTCAGAGTTCCCTTAAAAGCAATTACAGTCAAGTTTCATACAACTATTTATGATCGACCATCTATCTAAATTTAAAATATGTACACATTATTTCTAATATTCCTCGCTTAGCTGAGTCGGTAAGTGCTCTGGCCTTACCTTACGCAGTGAAACTGCTGGAAGGGTTGTGGTATGGGTAAACGCGAAAGTATTGATTTTAATCCGATATATTTCTTGATTTTTGTGACAATAAGTTATTAGTCACATCGTGTGCTTTGCATAAATTCCCGGTGGTGTAAGTTGCATCTCACTGCCACTCGTGTACGACATTTATACTTTTTTTTAAACTCGCGTTAATTCATCTTCAATTCAACATACGAGAATAATAGTTTTACGAGATGTACACAGGCCCATAAGGATTGGTTGTTATATGTGACTCTTATGATAGGTGGAAATCTGCACATTAATGTAGAGGTGCATTTTATTGAGGTGCAAAAAAGTGTAGCTAAGAGCCGTTTGAGCATAAAAAATCTAATGTATTACATAAACATGACTTTATCTGCATCTCTGCAACAAATTATTAAAAAGCTTATTCTTGCATTTCTTTCATACTAAACGAGAAAAAATTAGCAGAAATGGTCCTTTTACTTGCATCCTTGCAATTAGAACGGAAATAAGGGAACACGCTAGACTAAAGTGATTGTCAATTTTTTTAAAAACTGGTTGCCATGTGCCGTTGTTTGTTGAATGACCAGAAGTTGACAAAGTTCCGTATGAAAAAAGGATAAGTATTTTAAAGCTGAAACCACTAACAAGGAATATCTCAAAAACGGCCAATTCCCAACTCCACGAAAAAAATGTTTATAACATAAATTGTATGTTTTAACGAGCTCTACAAAATGTGTATAGTAAGCTTTTGGTTACATCTTACGGCTTACCAGTTGTGCAAAATTCCACAAAATTCATCTAGAATAAAGATGTCTTCGGAAGTTATTCTCAGAAAACTCAAGATATACACTTTGTTTGTAATGTAAATATATTTAATATACGATCTTTTAATCAAAATTGTTACAGCTATTTTTGAGAGAGTCAAAATGATCGAAATTTTTTTTCCTTATAAAGGATAGTTTGTGTTGGAGGATTTTCTTCAAAATCTCGTGTCGCATCCTTGGAAGATACTAAACTTAAATACCAAGTTTGGTATTTAACGGCTTTTTCGTATTTTAGCTATGCTATCCACAGACACACACACCCACATACTCACATACACGGACCTTTTTCCAAAAATTCTTTTTTTTTTATTCAGGGGGGCCCAAAAACATATATTTTCGATGAAATCTCGGTATCGAATTTCTGGGTGCAGTACAATACCTTCTCTATACACCATGTAGATACATTACAGTGTAGAGAAAGTTAAAGCTGCAGAAACTAAATTAAGCATGCCTGAAGGACTTTTGATTCCTTCCTCCTTTATTTTATACAGTGTATTTCTTCAGAACATCAATTTGCTTTCACTGTTTCTTTTAACCTTATCAAACCTTAGTGTCTTAAAAATAATTACAAGTAGTCACTAATCTAATGATTACAGTCATTATTAATCATTATTAATGATTATGGTTTACCCCACAACCTACCTATATTGTGCCCCTTAATAGCACCTGCATCCATTATTAATATAACCTTTTTACTTTCTCTATAGGCACTATGTAGTGTATAGAGAATGTATTGAACTCCAGCAAAAAATTCGATACCGAGATTTCACCGGAAATATATGTTTTAGGGTCCCTTTATCAAAAAAAAAACATTTTCGGAAAAAGGTCCGCGTGTGCGTGTGCGTGTGTGTCCGTGTGTCCGTGTGTCTGTGAACACGATAACTCAAAAAAGAAAACTCGGTAAAATACCAAACTTGGTATTTAAGTTTAGTATCTTCCAGGGATGCGACACGAAGATTTTGAGAAAAATCCCCCCACCTCCAACTACCCTTTACATGGAACTTTTTTCGAAAATTTTGATTTTCTCAAAAATGGCTCTACCGATCTTGATTAAAATTTCGAATATTAAAGATCTTTACTGACAAATAAAGTGTATATCTTGAATCTTTTGGGAGTAGCCTCTGAAGAGTAGTTTATTCTGGATGAATCTTACTAAATTTTGAATAACTGCTAAACCGTAAGAGATGGACAAAACCTTACTACACAGAAAATGTAGAGCACAATAAAACACACAATTTATGTTATATACATTTTTTTCGTGGAGTTCGTCGTTTTTGTGACATTCCATATTTTTGGTTTCTGCTATGAAAAACATACATTTCTGATACAGGAATGTGTCATCTGCTGTCCGTACAAAGGAACTTCTGTGACATAGCAACCAGCTTTTGATTATCACTTTAACCTATGGTTTTCCCTTATCTCCCTTCTACTTACAAGGAAGTGAGTAATAAGACTATATCTGCTATTTTTCTCTGATTATCATAAAGTAAATAGAAGTATAAACTTTTTAAGAATAATTTGTTGCAGGGATATAGAGAAAGTCATGTGAATGGTACACATCAGATTATTTTACTATTACTTAATTATTTTATTATTAATTGTTATGACCCTCTCAGAATACAAGTTACTATCAATTCTTTCTACTAACTTAAGGTCTCTGAAGAGGACAAGTGAAGTGTATTATTTTACCCATAGTGTCAAAACATCTGCGCTATAATTATGCTGCTTCTGTCTAATGTTGCAATAAGAGCCACTAATGTTCTTAATGCTACAATTTCTCTTAATCATCTCAGTTTGACTTACAGGCGCTGGCAAAGTGAAGAGAATTTTGCCATCATATCAATACATGCAGGTACAGACATATTGTCTTCTCATTTACAGCTAAAGGTGTGGACATATAAACCACATGGACTTTGAAAAGAGGAATCAAAAAGTATCTGCTCCTGATTCTCTCTCTTTTTCTGTTGTGATCTTATATCTCTGTAGGTGAGCTAGCCACCTTCCAGGAACTGCTAAAATCGGCTCTGATATTCTGATTACAAACGAAGAAGATACAATATGACGGTTCTGTACAAATCAGAACTGACAAGACGACTGATACAAACAAACCTCAAAGTGGAGACATTTTTGCTTGGGGCATCACAATTATTTGCTTGTGTTGGTGACTCATCCGGCTTTTACACACGCAGCGGAAATAAAGGTTCGCAAAATGCTCGTGCTTTTAACACACTCTTTATTATCGTGTAGGTGATTCATCCGGCTTTTACACACGCAGCGGGTAAATAAAGGTTCGCAAAATGCTCGTGCTTTTAACACACTCTTTATTTTCGTGTAGGTGACTCATCCGGCTTTTACACACGCAGCGGGTAAATAAAGGTTCGCAAAATGCTCGTGCTTTTAACACACTCTTTATTATCGTGTTGGTGACTCATCCGGCTTTTACACACGCAGCGGGTAAATAAAGGTTCGCAAAATGCTCGTGCTTTTATCACGCTCTTTATTATCGTGTTGGTGACTCATCCGGCTTTTACACACGCAGCGGGTAAATAAAGGTTCGCAAAATGCTCGTGCTTTTAACATACTCTTTATTACCGTGTAGGTAATAAATAAGGCTCAGATTTTAAGAAATATTAAATAAAATAAACACACGAATATGTAACAAAAATTGGTGAAATAATAAGTAAATATGTAATGAAGCAATTAGGTATAAGTGAAATCCAAAATTTTAATTTTATATTTTTATTTATTTTTTTTTATAAAAATAGAAGTTCACTTCTGTATGCGTGCGTTTCTGAACCAATGCCATGAACAGTTCTTTGTAAAATGTAGTAATACATTATTAGCTATCCCTACAAGTGTAGAAGTGATGCTAGTTTCTTTGGAGAAGTCCGTTGTTTATTCCTAAGAGGTAGATTGCTTCGTAAATGTTCACTTTGAGATTTCATTGTACACCTTTGCGTTTTGCCTAAGTTTGGCTGTTCAACACATGTTTAACTATCATTGGTTAAAGCAATGCCAATAGAAATTCATATTTTTAACGTTGATGACGATGACTTAACTACCTATATATATATATATATATATATATATATATATACATATATATACATATAGATAGATAGATATCACGACATTAAGCAAATTATTTCCAGAAAAAGTCAAATTTTTTCAAAACGTTCTAGCATTGCCAAAAATTAATATTTCCGGATTATTTTTTCGCTGATTTTGGCTTAATGCGAGCTTTATTCGGTAAATGAGAATCTCGATCTCAAGCCACCACATGTGAGATTTATGGTGAATAAAGCGGGGCAAGGGCGGGTTTTCTCCGGGTTCTCCGGTTTTCCCCGCCATCGCATTCCGCCGATGCTCCATCTTCATTCCATGTATCAGCCTGTGGTGCTACAAGTAGTAACGGCGGACGTTAAACACTATAAAAAATATCCCACATAGGTGGCCCGGGTTCAATCCCAAACGACTGCATATGAGATTTGTGGTAAACGAAGCGGGGTCTGGGCGGGTTTTCGGCCGGTCCTTCACTCATTCCACCAATTGCTCAATTAGCACCTTTCCTATTTCCATTCGCTTTCATATAATCCATTTCCTCATTGTCATGCTAAGGGCCGACTACTCGTTCAAGGTTCTCCATTGTGTAATTTCATGCCGTTGGGTCTCAGACAGGCTTCTGGCCCATAGGCATCCACTTATAAGTCCTAGGAGGGTGTCAGTCCCAAAACATATGGGGAGGGTAAGCCGACTACGAAACGAACGAGGATTAGTAGTTCTTCTGTTCAATTTTCTGGGGTTGAATACATAAAAATATTAGGCAAAGTATTTTAAAAATCCATACCTTTGGTGATTTCTATTGTAATTCAAAAATACTATTTTACAAAACAGCTTTCTTGTTAATGTATATCAGTGTCTAAACACTCCCACTACACTCATTGAACTTTTGGTGTGCTTGCTTCCCTGTGAACGAACATTAGATTTGTTACCCATTTCAACTCCCAATTGCTCACTGAATCATGTCTACATAGAAGTTGTTTCAAGGAGTGGTGATTCAAGACCGCTATAATTCCGAAAGTGCAGTCTCTATGGAACTTATAACTAGTTGTTTCTTCCGGGCTGAGAAGCTGTGCTCTGCTGGAATCTTCCCGAACGACGTCTTGTTCACAGCTGCGGTGATCATCTTCAGTGGCGTGGTCGTAGTCTTCTAGGCGAAGGTTTAGTCGCTACTGACTCCAGAGTCCAAGAAAGGATCGTCCAGGTTTACCGCTGAAAGCGGTCTTACCTGTGCGATATTATAGGGGAAATAGATTTTGTGCACAAGCTTTGTTGTCTTTGTACGCAGGGCGGTGTTAAAATTCCTGCGCAACTTCAGGCTTGATCGTAGACTGCCATTTGGGCGGTTACCCACCCAAGTGATGACCACGCTCAATGCTGCTTAACTTGGTATGCCGCTTGTGGGGCTACCGAGTTAAGCAGGCTAGGTGGCAAAAAAGTTGGTAGAATATGGTCGTAGTCGCCCAAGTGTGCACCAAAGGGTTAGAATGAAAGGGTATTTTGTCATACAACGTGTGGGCTCTTTCCCTCACGACGTAGATGATATACGGGATTCCAGAGTAGATATGTAGGATGTGAGATGGGAATCTGCTCCCAGTATCGTAGATCATTCTTAGTGCCCTGTTCTGAACGGCCTGAAGTCTGAGGATTGTGGACGGTGCCGCTGACCCCCAGACCTCGCAGCAGTACAGGATCAACTGACTCGTTAGCCAGAGTGACTACGGTATTTATATGCCGGCTGCACTGTTTCTTAAACAGTGGGTGTTGTATTAGCCCCTCAAATCACTGTGCTACCTATTCGTCCCCAAGATTGTAGAGCCAAGAACTTCACTCCTTTCTGCTACTCGCTTTACCTACGTGACCTGACGCTTTGCTCACCAACTGCAGGAGATACATCAGTCTCCTCTTGTTCTACACATTACCGCAGTTTGTTGCATGAAAGTTTAATGTAATTGATAACTTCATAAATTATTTTAAACATGCTTTAAATAAATAGCCAATAATGTATCAAATAGTAAAGAAATAGTCATATACAAGAACTAAACTCTCCTGGAAGATACCCTCCTCACGACCATCCACACTATCCAACAGGCCGCACCGTGGCCGAGTGGTTAGACCACTCGCCTGTCACCTAGACGGCCCGGGTTCGATCCCGAGTGATCATGTGAGATTTGTTGTGGACAAAGCGGCGCAGGGGTGGGTTTTCTCTGGGTTCTCCGATTCCCCACGGCTTCTCATTCCAACGGTGCTCCATATTCATTCCATGTATGACCAGTGTCATCGCCTGTGGTGCCACCAGTAGTAAAAGTGGGAATTAAACACTAGTTGTTGATGCAAGGCCTGTAACGCGCCACGCTTGGATGGCTTTGAGGTTCTCAAGCTGGCGTGTTCAAACCCGGCGGACGACGATGGATTCTATTTTTGGGCTTAAAAATCCTTAGAATGGTTTCCTTTGAAGCTGTTTGTTCCCTGTCGTAGATTTACGGCACGTAAAAGAACCTCAAGCCTGATAAATAGCCCTTGAGCAAAATTAAGTGGTGTTTAATGCCCAGTATAGAATGAGACCATAATAAGTGTCCATAAATAACCTCAACTTAATTTTGACTAATTCGGCTACGTGTTCATGATGACGCAAAATGAAATGAAATGAAATGGCCTGTTATTTATGGACGCTCTTTAACTGCTTTGGTTCTCAGCATCCCATTCTATGTTGGGCGTGAAAGATCGCTTAATTTTGCTCAGAGACCTCTCTTATCAGGCTTGAGGTTCTTTTACGTGCCGTAAATCTACGACACGGGACCACAGCTTTACTTCCCTTCCGAACGAAGCCATGCTAAGGATCTTTACGCCCGAAAAAATCCATCGTCCTCCGCCGGGTTTGAACCCGCGACCTTGGGTATATGAAGTTAGCATGGTAGCCATTACACCACGGAGGGCGACTAATGTGATGACGCAATTCAAATGGGCACAACACATAGGTCTTTATTTCTACGAATCATTCCAAATACAGAGCAGCTTGCTTCAGCCCCGATATTTAAATTTTAATATGTACTCGCAGTCTAACGCTTTTTCATCAAATGTAAAATCGCGTCTTACTAAGATTTACTTCCAAGTTGATAAACAATACTTGCCAAGCTTGTCTTCTGGGCCATCAGCATAAAAAAAAACTATGATTATTATTACAATTATAACAATAAAGAGGGTATTGATTATACAACGAAAGTGGACACTCCACACACTGCGACTTACGTGAGATCTATTTCATCTACACCCTCGGGAGGAAGGGATGAAATAAAGCAACCACATAGATCTACAGGCCACAGCAAGACAGATCCTAGAGATGTGCTTCTCCAACTTCCTTCTACTATAGGGCGAAGAACGACCCTATCAACCAAGGAGCCCTCTAGTGTGCATGGAGAATACTTTTTCCGTGACGCAAGCATCTGCACCATCTGCTCGGCAGCACCTCGTGTCACGAAACCTAGAAGCATTGAAACTGAAAAGGAAACGAAAGGAAGTGAAGGTATATAAAAGAAATCGCGGTGAATGAGAATCTACATAGCATTCGCCTACAGACCGGGAAAGCCCACGAAAGCACGGGAATCGAACCCACGACTTCCTGAATGCGTGTCTAATACATAATAATAATAATAATAATAATAATAATAATAACAACAGCATCAGTAGGAAAAGTATAGAAGTGGTGGTGGCGGCGGCATAGACGCCCCGAACAGTTAAATGCGAACTAAAGTTAAATAAAAGAGTGAGCAAAGGAACATGAGAGTGTGACGTATCCCTTGACCCTACACTCGTATTTCTAACTGTACCAGAGCACGTGATGATCTGCTAGATGCATCAAATAATAAACTAATCCTATACCTACGAGAATAGCAGATGACATCCGCGCGTTGGCTCCCCAATCACATTTAAATATTCATTATGTAAAATAATCCTATGCGTGAATTTTGATGACTTCAGCGCTTCGGGTCTCCAAACTCATTTGAAAATGCATTACATAAATTGATTAACAGTTACTTAAGATTCATCCGGCTTAAGTATTGCCTACTGAAAATAAATACATTACAAAATACATTCTGAATAATGCTTCCCCACATTCCCCTCTTATACTTATATGTGTTATAGTTCTTCTACAAACTTTTCATACCGAGCAAGTTGGCTCAGGTATTTCGTCTGGGACTGGTATTCATTCGGGAGTTCGTGGGTTGGAATCTCGCGGCCGAACTCTCCGAACCCCACGTTTTTTCGTGGGGTTTTGCCGAGTCACTAGGCGAATTTCCTCTCCCTTCATTTCATCCAACTGGTCTCTATGACGGTTTTAAGTATCGGCGAGGATTGCGGTGGTGGAGCCTTTCCGTGGTGGTAAATGAGCATTAGAAAGGCAGCTCTCAACGGAGTCGTAGCTATGGAGTCGTCTGTAGAATTCAGGGTATTCGACCCACTTGGGGTGCGGAATCCTAGCGCTTCCCGCGTCGAGATGAAGAACTGCTTGGACAATTACAGCCCACAGTATCTAAGATATCTTATTAAAATTTATACCAGTATAGTGATAGTTCTGCTATGTATCAAAATTGTAGGCATGTATTTCGAAAATTTGGATTTTTTCAAAAATGACTATAACAACTTTGATTCAAATACCGTAAAGATATTTATATGGCAAGTAAAATATATATCTTGAATTTTCTCTTTACTCTGAATGAATTTTGCTGGATTTTGCGTAACTGATAAACCGTAAAAGACAAACAAAAACGTATCACACAAAAATGCAGATCACGTTAAAACACATAATTTATGTCATATACGTTTTTTCCGTGTAAATGACCATTCAGATTCAAAATACTTAAATTTTTCTCACATACGGAAAGTTGTACTCCTGGCCCTGCAAAGAAACAGATTTCAACATGATAACCAGCTCCTAAAGGACTTTACTATTGTTTATCCTAGTGTATTCCCTTATTTTCCTTCTGTTCACAAGAAACCAAGTAATTAAGACAATTTCTGCTAAATGGATGCGTAGGCTTCCACGACCTGTGTCTTGATGTGATAAAGTCAAGAGCCCAGAAGAAGCTCACGGCAAGATGAGCGAAACGTCGGCATTCCCATGCAAGATAACGCGGCCTTTTCCGGAAGCTAAGAAGACACAATTTCTGCTAAAGTTTATTCGATTATCATAAAGTAGACAGAAGAATATGTGAAGATGTTTTAGCTGTGCTGTTCATAGATTCACATACACACACAAAACCACAAATGTTTATTTGTTTTAAATTCTTGGGACTTCAAAACAAATGTATGATGAAATGTCGATTATCATAAAGTAGACAGGAGAATATGTGAAGATATTTTATCTGCGCTCTTCATAGCTTCACATATACACACACAAAACCTCAAATGTTTATAGGTTTTAAATTCATGGGACCTCAAAACAAATGCATGGTGAAATGTCGACTTTGAATTTTTGGGTGGAATACAATGTTTCCTCTACTTACTATTTATAATATAAAAACAAAAAGTTACACATTGTGGAAGCAAGATCAGGCATGTCTCACGTTCTATTAGGTTTTGACCACCGCAGGTTTTGTTGAGGTTGTAAACGCTGTAGAAGTGGTTACCAAACTTTCCTAGTTGATGGCCAACTCTGCCCTTACGGTAATGAAATTCCAGTAACTAGTTTTAAACCAAGCTGAACAACGTGTATTCTATCAAGAACTGAAATTGAAATATATAAAAATCTGATGTGTTCCATTCATATGACTTTCTCTACATCTCTGCAACAAATTATTATTGTTAAAAACGTATGCTTCTATATACTTCATGCTAATCGAGAAAAAGTTAGGAGAAATAGTTTTATTACTTGCTTCCTTGTAAGTAGAAGCGAAATAAGGGAGTAGTATATGTTAAAGTGATAGCCAAAAGCTGGTTGCTATGTGACTGATGTTCCTTTGCTTGTATGGACAGGAGTTGACAAATTCCTGCACGAAAAAATTTGATGTGTTCCATTCACATGACTTTCTATACATCTCCGCAACAAATTAGTTTTAAAAAGCTCACGCTTCTATTTACTTCATGCTAATCGACAAAAAAATAGCAGAAATAGTCTTATTACTTGCTTCCTTGTAGGTAGAAGGGAAATAAGGGAGTACCATAAGTTAAAGCTGGTTGCTATGTAACTGAAGTTCCTTTGTTTGTATGGATAGGAGTTGACGAATTCCTGTATGAGAAAATGTAAGTTTTTCGAACCTGAAAACAAAAATAAGGGGTATCTCAAAAACGATCAGCTCCACGAAAAAAAAAAAATGTCTACAACATAAATTATTTGTTTTAATGTGCTCTACATTTTTGTATGTTAAGTTTTTGACTATCTCTCACAGTTTAGCAGCTATGAATAATTCCGTAAAATTCACTCACATTAAAGTAGTCTACTGAGGCTATTCTCAGAAAATTCAAATTATACATTTTATTTGTCAGGTAAATAACTTTAATATACGATATTTTAATTAAAATCGTTAGAACCATTTTCTAGAAAATGTAAAGGGTAAAGGGTAGTTTGGGGTGGGGGAATTTTTCTCAAAATCTTTGTGTCGCATCCATGAAGATGCTAAACTAAATACCAAGTTTGATGTTTTACCGACTTTTCGTTTTTGAGTTATCGTGTTCACAGCCACACGGACACACGGACACACACACGCACACACGGACTTTTTTCTGAAAATTATTTTTTTTTGGATACAGGGGATCCTAAAACATATCTTTCCGGTGAAATCTCGGTATCGAATTGTTTGGTGGAATGCAATACCTTCTCTATACAGTATGTACATAGCACGTGTAGAGAAAGTAAAAAAATAATCGAGAAAAAAGTATTCAAACCATTCATACAAGCCATCAATTAAAAGACAAATTCCTGATTATGCTACCTTCGCACAGTCAATATACCGCGGCCCTTTAAAAATTTTCAGTGGGCAGATTAGATCTCTTAAAAATATCAAGAAACCATGTTTTTAGACCGGGTCGTATTATTTGCTTCCTTGTAAGTAGACGGAAATGAGGGAGTACCATAGGCTAAAGTGAAGGGTAAATGTTTCAAAACCTGGTTGCTATTTGATCGAAGTTCCTTTGTTTGTATGAACAGGAGTTGACAAATTTCCGTATGAAATAAGTATAAGTATTTTATTGCTGAAACCAATAACAAAGAATATCTCAAAAGCGGTCAACTTGACGAAAAAATGTATAGAACGTAAATTATGTGGTTTAATGAGCTCTACATTTTCTGTAGAGCAAATTTTGTCTGTTTCTTACGGTTTACCACTTATGAAAAATTCCGCAAAATTCATCCAGAATAAACTTCTTCAGAGGCTACTCCCAGAAAATTGAATATATACATTTTAATTTGTCATGTAAACATCTTTAATATACGATATTTTTATCAAAACTGTTAGAGCCATTTTTGAGAAAATAAAAATGTTGAATTTGTTTCCATATAAAGTGTAGCTGGGGTGGGGGGATTTTCTTAAAAATCTTGGTGTCGCATCCTTGTAAGATACTGAACTTAAATACCAAATTTGGTATTTAGCGGACTTTTCGTTTTTGAAGTATGCTGTTCACAGACACACACAAACGGACATTTTTCTAAAAATGCCTTTTTTTATTAAGGGAGTCCTAAAACGATATTTCCGGTGAAATCTGGGTATCGGATTTTTGGGTGCTTTACAATACCTTCTCTATACACTTTGTTCAAACGAGGGTGGTCTGAAAAGTTATCGCGGCACTACTTGCATGATGTTTTCCCCTCACCTTGATACACAAGTTAATTGACCCTATGTAAACTTCGAGTCATTCCAGGCAATAGTTGTCTATAGGCAGTTGTTTGAAGCAGTGGAAGTGCACATTGCTCATTTCAGAATAAGACAAAAATCGGAAAAAAATTATCCAAGTAATTCATCCCAATCAAGGTTTGTACCCGTGACCTCTTGAACGTGAGGCAGATACGATAACCCTACACTACAGAGGTGAGTCCACTGAATTGATAAAATAAATTGTTGAGAAGAAATCCTGACCCTAGTTAGGATTGCCATGGAGTAAAAGTCAATTGTTACTCCACAGAATATTCATCAACAGTTATTTTTCTGAGTAATAAGCTTATAATTCTATTTATTTCATGCTAATCGACAAAAAATTAACAGAAATAGTCTTATTACTTGCTTCCTTATACGTAGAAGAGAAATAAGGGAGTACCATAGGTTAAAGTGATAGTCAAAAGCTGGTTGCTATGTGATTGTAGTTCCTTTATTTGTATGGACAGGAGTTGACAAATTCCTGTATGAGAAAAGTTAAGTTTTTTGTACCTGAAAACAAAAACAAGGAAGTCTTCTCGGGCTTCTAGCCAGGTAATAACTTGGCTTGACACCAACGTTTCGAAGAAGTGCATCTTCCTCGTCTTCAGGGTGAACTGATCAGAAGCCCGAGAAGACTTTGAACTAACACGTCGCCAGGAAAGCTATAGTTCTTATTTTAAAAACAAGGAATGTCTGAAAAACGATCAACTCCACGAAAAAAAATGTATAAAACAAAATTTGAGTGTTTTAATGTGCTCTACATTTTTTGTGTGGTAAGTTTTTGTATACCTCTTACGGTTTTGCCGTTATGCAAAATTCCGTAAATTTCACTCAGAATAAACTACTCTTCAGAGGCTATTCCCAGAAAATTAAAAATATACATTTTATTTGTCAGATAAATATCTTTAATATACGATATTTTAATCAAAATCGTTAGAGCCATTTTATAGAAAATAAAAAATTTCGAAAACATTTTCATGTAAAGGGTAGTTTGGGGTGGGGGGACTTCTCTCAAAATCTTCGTGTCGCATCCCTGGAAGATACTACACTTAAATACCAAGTTTAGTATTTTACCGACTTTTCCTTTTTGAGTTATCGTGTTCACAGACACACGGATACACGGACCTTTTTCTGAAAATACTTTTTTGGATACAGGGGATCCTAAAACATATATTTCCGGTGAAATCTCAGTATCGAATTTTTTGGTGGAGAGCAAAACCTTCTCTATACACTATGTACACTGTGTGTAGAGAAAATAAAAATATCTGATGTGTAACACTTCTTTAGCTCCTCTAGAAACTTCTTACAAAGGATTATTCTTCTTTCTACACAAATCTAATCAAGATAAACATTAACAGAATGTTCTTATTACTTTGTTCCTTATAAGTAGAAGGGAACTAAAGGAATGCGCTATGCTAAAGTGATAGTCAAAAGCTTTAAAATCTATCGTTATGCGATTATTATTGCAAATCACTTTTTTGCTTGGACAGGAGTAGAACAAAAAACAACAAACAAAAAAGAAACAAAACAAAAACGGGCACTTCCTGTCTAAGAAAATTATGTTTTTTAATGCCAAAAACCGATAAAAAGGAATATCTCTAAAACGACCAACTCCACGAAAAAATGTATAGAACGTAAATTGTGTGCTTTATCGTGATCTACATGTTTTGTTTGGTAAGTTTTTGTCTATCTCTTACGGTTTAGCAGTTATGCAAAATTAGACAAAATTCATTCAGAATAAAGTTCCCTGTAAAGGGTAGTTTGGGGTGGGGGGATTTTTGTCAAAATACTTGTGTCGCATCCCCAAGTTTGGTATTTTACCGACTTATCGTTTTTGAGTTATCGTATTCACAGACACACGGACACACGAACACACTGACACACACACACGGACCTTTTTCTGAAAATACTTTATTTGGATACAGGGGCCCTAAAACATATGTTCCCGTGAAATCTCAATATCAATTTTTTTGGTGGAGTGCAATACCTACTTTATACACTATGTATATAGCACGTATAGAGAAAGTAATAAGCTGTTGTAAGAAAAGTTTGCTTGTGCACCACACCATGTGAATGTAACACATATTTTTTTAAAATATGTAAAATGTTTCCAAATCATATAATAATCGGATTTAAATACTAATATCTAGAAACCATCACTACAAATGTAAAACTTTTATAATAGATAAGAGTGTAGCATTTAATCCATTAAAAATATCACCGTCTATCGTTTGGAATGACCAGAAAAGCACCAGGAAAACCACTGTTTGTATAGCGTAAACACTTTCTCCTCTAAGACATCGGATACAGCTGCAGAAATGTGAGACGTACATTTTGCTCTCGAAGCAACCGATTTGCTCTTCGTATTCCTCTTCTTGTAACCCACCTTCATTTGTTGTAAAAGTAATATAAGAGTAGAGTAGATGTGCTTTTGTGAGAAAGAAATGTAGCCAACATTATACCACAGGCTGTTATCGTGCAGCATCGTTTTTCAAAATAGAACAGCTTTTTTATGCGCCTCTTCTTGGTTAAATGCGTGACATTTACTCAATATGTGAATCTTGCAACTAGAAAATATATTTGGTCGTAGTTTCCTCGAAATTGAAGGGGGGAAATATGAGCAGGAAACGAACCTCGCCAGAATATAAAGTACAGGAAATAGAGTTTTCAAAGCAGTAAAGTAAAACGCGAAAAGTCCTATTTGGGCTGAAGTTCACTACTTTTCGGCTACAAAGTTTGGTGGTATGCTGTTAGTACTGGGTGATCAGCATAGAGCAGAACAAGTTTCGGGTAATTAGCTGGCCGGCGGTGCTGCTTGCACAATGCGTGGTATGGAAGTGAAGAAGAAGGAAACGAAATGTAGTAATGAGAGGGATGATATGAAAAATTTCGGATCAAGTTAACCAATCTAGTATTCGCTTAGCGACCGAGAAAAACCGCGAAAAAACCTTCGGTCAACCTTCGGTCCCGGGGTTTGAACTCGGGATCTTGCTAACGTGAGTCACTCACCGTGGTGTCATCTTATTAGATTAACACTAAATTCCAATCAATGACATTGCAGTGACGTGATTTATGTTAATTTAAAGAGCTAACCGTTGTTTTGTTATAACGTGTCTTTCTGTATTTCTGCTACCTATATTTTACTCCCTTAAAGTTACTCACATTTATAACTTTTGCAGTTTTTACCTAAATCATTTAAAAATATTACCACTTTCTGCTGTACCACAATTATAAGTCTACTTTAAATGTTCTGACAATATCTGTAATACTCTTTGTAAAATAAATTATTTTATTTTTATTATAATATTTAGTTAGGTATTGCACACGACGCAATGATCTAAATACTAATAAGGAAAAATGTTATACAGAAATTTTCTCACTCTTCTGGATGTTTCAGGTAATTCTGAATCTTTGAATCCAATTTTATAAAGGATTTTATCTCAGTCATTGAATTAATTATATTATATCCTTAGCAACTTAGAAGTATGCATGAATAAATCCGCATGGCAACAATTAAAGTTCATTTCTTCGAAGTTTCCTTTGAAAATATGGAGCATATGATTACAAAGTACATTATATGGAACATTCCAATGCACAAAAGCAAATAATGATGATGATGATAATAATAATAGTAATAATAGTAATAATAATTAATAGTTAATCAGACTATTAGATTGTGCGCTCTTGAGAAATTAGCTGGTTAACTATTGGGATTTAAACAGCTCTGAGTATGTAGTTGAAGTCAAACGTTCAAAATATTTTTGGATATAAATAGTATTTTTTAATTTTTTTTAAATGGTTGAATAAATTAACATAAGGGTATCCTTAACGTCATTAAGAAATTGCTGTATCTGGCTTATTAAGTAGGGAAATGTACAAAATAATCAGTATATGTCTAAAATGCTTGACTCTCTCATGGTAGTCCCTCTTACAATCTACAGCTGCAGCTTTCGAAATAATGTGATCCATTCATAATACTTTCGCTACATCTCTGCAACAAATTATTGTTAAAAAGTTTATTCTTCTATTTACTTCATGCTAACCGAGAAAAAATTAACAGAAATGGTCTTATTACTTGCTTCCAGGTAAGTAGAAGGGAAATAAGGGAGTGCCATAAGTTAAAGTGATAGTGAAAAGCTGGTTGCTATGTGACTAAAGTTTCTTTGTTCTATGGACAGGAGTTGACAAATTCACGTATTTTAAAGCTGAAACCAATAACAAGGAATGTCTCAAAAACGACCAACTGCACGAAAAAAAAAATATATATAAATAAATTGTGTGTTATAACAAGCTCTATATTTTCTATTAAGTAACTTTTTGTCTATTTCTTACGGTTTACCTGTTATGTAAAATTCACAAAATTCTTCCAGAATAAAGATGACTTCAGAGGTTATTCCCAGAAAATTCAAGATATACCTTTTAAATGTCTGTAAATATCTTTATACGATATTTTAATAAAAATGGTTAAGAGCCATTTTAGAGAAAATCGAAACTGTCGAACATTTTTCCATGTAATGGGTAGTTGGAGGTGCGGGGATTTTCTTTAAAATACGGGACTTTTTGTTTTTGAGACACATACATACCCACCCACACACACATACACACACGGACACATGCGGACATTTTTCTAAAAATGTTTTTTTTTTATTCAGGGAGTTCCAAAACATGTATTTCCGGTGAAATCTCGGTATCGAATTTTTGAGTGCAATACAATACCTTCTCTATACACTATGTATATAGTACGTGTAGAGAAAGTAAAAATATATTAATATTTTGATAACATAACTTTCAGTAATAATAATTGTTTACTAATTAATGTCGCAATTTGCTATACTTTCATCTCTTTGTTAATTGAAAACTTTTGCTAGTGACAAACTTTTTGCAGCGTAGTTTTCTATGTCGCTTCACAGAGTTACGAAAATTTCACTGTGTAATCTCATTCGAAGGTGGGAATGTTTGAACGGGGTGGGAGGAATAAAACTCTGTTTTAAATTTTGGAGCAGAGGCTTAACCTGGAGCTTCTAGCCAACCCAAAGTCAGTGTTGCTGCGCTTCAGCGAATAAAAAAAGAAAAGCATCCCAGTGCTGCTTACCAATGTTGGACGCTCATCAGATTCTCAACAAAATGATAGCAAAACTTTCTCAATTCCAATTGAAATCCGTTTCCTTTATTCCTGTTTCACTAGGCAAATAGAAATTAGTGCTTGTTGTATTGCATTCCTAATATCACATACATATTTTTTCTTTACATTAAAATCACTTAATGTTATTTAAAAAATCTTATGAGCTCAAAAATATTCTGTTCAAACTAAATCAATATACCTAATTTATATTTAAAGTTATACATGTACATATGTATGACTTCAAGGGATAGAAGAAAATATATGCCATTCAATCTGTCTCATACAAGAATATTTCTGAAGCCAATATATAGAAAGAAAAGAAAGGGAAAAAATATGACTTTTTATTTGTGGACGCTCTTTAACTGCTTTGGTTATCAGGGTCCCATTCTATACTGGGCATGAAAGACCGTTTAATTGTGTTCAGAAACCTCTTTATCAGCTTCAGGTTCTTTTACGTGCCGTAAATCTACGACACGGGACCAGCGGCTTTACTTCCCTACCGAAGGAAGCTATGCTAAGGATTTTACATCCGAAAAAATCAATCGTTCTCCGCCAGGTTTAAACCCACGACCTTGGGTATATGAAGTTAGCATGTTAACCATTACACCACGGAGGGCGACTAAACCAATATATGGGATGGAAGAGAGAGAGAGAGAGAGAGAGAGAGAGAGAGAGAGAGAGAGAGAGAGTGAGAGAGGGACAAGGTGCGGGGAGGCGGCGCTGATTGTCAGACGAAGTTTATGGGTGTATTCTTATGTTTGCTATCGCACAAAGGATTCTAAATGTAAATGGTTTTCTAAACCTGCTTAGCACGAATTGATTTTGGAGAAGGAAATGCACACAAATATTGTTATTCATTTCTCTACATCCAGCACATACACCATACCCTCGTGAATGCCGAAAGGAACTTTTACAAGTAGAATACTCAAGCTTAGCTTTGTTTTACTAAAAAAACGTCTTGTATTCCTATAACATACGGCCATTCTCGGAACAAAGTTGGTCTCGAGGTGAGATGCTATTGTTTATCCTGCAGAGTCGCGCCTGATATTTAAAACTCTTTACCACTCATATCTCATAAGCCTAGAACCCTTGCAAGCAATTTAAAAGCAGTCAGTATACAGTTTTGTCGATCTGGCGAAATAAAACATAACCGGGCCGCGCCGTGGTTGAGTGGTTAGACCACTCGACTCTCACCTAGACGGCCGGGGTTCGATCCCAAGCGACCGCATGTGAGATTTGTGGTGGACAAAACGGCGCTGGGGCGGGTTTTCTCCGGGTACTCCGGTTTCCCCCGCCATCGCATTCCACCGGTGCTCCATCATCATTCATGTATCACCAGTGTCACCGCCTGCAATGCCATTAGTAGTTAAAGCGGGCGTTAAACACTACCAAAAAAAAAAAAAACAAAAACAAAACAAAACAAAAAAAAAACAAAAAAAAGAACATAACCGATGCACATTTTGAGAAGTAAATGAACACGCATTGTATCGCGATACTTAAAGAGGAGATCCCAAAGCATAATCATTATGCTACTGCATTAATTATATAAGATTCAATAAGCTATTACCAATTACCCGCTTGATTTATTGTTAAGAAGTTATCGTCGCTACAATTAGAGTAGCTATATGCTTACTGTAACTTCAAATACGTGGCGACTTGCGTCCGTTCCTCCTAGTTGTTTACGTCAGGATCATTCTAGTCTGAGACAGATATACCACACTTTCTTGACTTTATCTTTGATCTTATTTTCTTATCTTGTTTCCTATCTTGTGTAATACTTATTCCCAATTATTTATACTCAGCTATGTATTTAATTATCTCCCCATTGCGTTTTACAGTATAAACATTGATAAACAGGCATATATTTAGATTTGGATTTATCCATATATACTTTCGGGTCTCATTTGTACACTCGGATCAATTTCCAAATAAAACAAGCCTTCATATTCTTAGGCCCGAATTAATTGATTATTCGCAAATCTCAGGCATCAACCTTAACATTAATGGGGAGGGATAATATAGCAGAACAACGACCATTTGGCAACAAATAACCGTGTTACCACTGCCATCTGATGGCTATTAACCGAAATGCGCTCCCTTGCCACTGTTATTATTCATATTACGAGACTTCAAAAACTTTCCCGTACGATTTTTAAACATTTTCTTTTCCACAAACCTTGTCGTGACAATAACGAACGCAACAAAAAGAATTGTTCAATTTGGTGCAGTCGTTCGGAAGTGATGCGCGTATAATATATATTCAATGACTTTTCTGGGAATAGATTCTAAAGTTATCTTTATTCAAAAAAGAATTTTGTTGGATTTTGCGTAACTAGTAAACCGTAAGAGTTAGACAAAAACTGAGTACACAAAAAATATAAATCCGTTAAAACGCACAGTTTTATATCATATACGTTTTTTCCTGGAATTGTTCAACTCTAAGACATTCCTGGATTTCAAGCAGATAGCAACCAGTTTTTGAAAGATTTTATTATCGTTTTAGCCAAGTGTAGATATTTCATTTTTACTGTCTCTACACGTACTATGTACCTAGTATATAGAAAAGGTATTGAACTCCACCCAAAAATTCGATACCGATATTTCACCGGAAATAAACGTTTTAGGCTCTCCTGTATCAAGAAAAAGTATTTTCAGCAAATGGTGCGTATTAGTGTGTGTATGTGTGTGTGTGTGTGTGTGTGTGTGGCAGTGTGTCCATGTCTCTGAACACGATAACTCAAAAGAGTCGGTAAAATACCAAACTTGGTATTTAAGTGTAGTCACAAAGATATTGACAAAAATTCCCCCACCCCAAACTACCCTTTATATGGAAAACATTTGGAAACGTTTGATATTTTCAAAAATGACTTTAACGATTATGATTAAAATACTGTATATTAAAGATATTTAAATGGCGAACGAAATGTATATGTTAAATTTTCTAGGAATAGCATCTAAATACCTCTTTATTCTGAATTTTTGCGTAAATAGTAAACCGTAAGAGAATAAACCTGTATTCCTTATTTTCCTTCTACTTACAAGGAAGCAAGTAATTAAGACAATTTCTACTAATATGTATGTATATTATCATAAAGTAGATAGAAGAATATGGTTTTTAATAATAAGTCATGTGAATGGAACACATCAGATTTTTTACAAAAAGGTCCGTAAAGGGTTACATGGATAAAATTTCGAAAATGTTGATTTTATCGAAAATGGCTCTAACGATTTTATTAAACCACCTATATTAAAGATATTTATATTGCAAATAAAATATATTTTTTGAATTGTCTGGAAATAGCCTAAAAAGACCTCTTTATTCTGAATTAATTTCACTGAATTTTGGGTATATGGGAAACCGTTGAGATAGAAAAAACTTGTACACAAAAAATGTAGATTTCGTTAAAACACACAATTTATATACGATTTTTTTCTCGCAGGGAAAGTTGTAAACTCATGGCCTTGCATAGAAATGGATTTCAACCACATGGCAAGCTTTTAAAAGATTTGACTATCACTTTAGCCACGTGTATTCCCTTACATTCCTCCTACTTTCAAGGAAGCAAGTAATTAAGATAATTTCTATTAATATTTATCCCGATTATCATAAAGTAGCTAGAAGGATATGTTTTTAACAATAATTTCTTATAGCCATGTAGAAAAAGACATGTGAATGGAACTCATTAGATTTTTTTTTTTAAATTACAGGTTTGAAAACAATTACTGAAAAAGCAATTTTCTGTACAAATTCCCCATTATCTTAAAAACTAATTGACACTAAAGGCTGAAACTTTTACTTCATTTGCAGCTAAATATGCTTTATTTTAACGGAAAAGTTTTTATGTACATGGATTATATTTTATAATTTAAAAATTATTTTCAATAACATTTTATGAAAACGTTATCAAAGAAATCTCATGTGTTCCATTCTCATGACTAGATAAAAGAATAAGCTTTTTAATACTAATTTGTTACAGAGATGTACAGAACGTCATGTGATGGAACACATCAGACTTTTTCTCTTTCTTTACATACCTATAGTTTACCCCCATTGTTGTGTTACAATGTTATTAACTTTTTTATCGTAGAGTTGAATTTCGTTGACTTTGATGCTCATGCGCCTCTCATATCCAGTAATTAAAGTGTTTCTTTTTAAATCGATACCTAATTAATAAATATTTACCCTTTGTTTATTAGTTATTATGTCGGATATAGTTGGAAGCATTAACTGCATTATGTGCTACAATGCATACAATATATTACCAATTTTACTAATGCGATGCAAAATAATATAATCACCTCTTTTCTTCCATTCTACTTCTGATTCAAGCATAATAAAACTGCTAATATAACACCAAAATATACGTTGATACTATAAGTCGTAATCAATATAAGTAATTGTATAATACCCTCATTTGAAAAATTATTAATGGCATAGAAAGATAATTTTAAAGTTTGATTTTATGAATACTGAATTATAAATAGGCACTATAAAGTATTAGAATACTGCGGGTATCCAATATATCCGAACGCCGAAGTATCGGAACGCCGTGCTAAAGATGAAATGTTTTGGCAATTTCGATTATATTCCATGTTAAATACTTTTAAAAAGTAATTAACTTATATAGCTGGATCGCGAATAATTCTGACAAAGTATAAAACACTAAAATTATTATGGATTCAAATCGCTTTAGATGCATCTTGATCCATTGGTCACAAGTAAATAAAAATAACATTGATTTATAAACAACACATTTGTCTAAAAATTCCTAACAAACATAATTTAGAATTAATATTATTTCAAATAAAAATATCTGATGCGTTCTATTCACACAACTTTCTCTAGCTGTTACACAAACAACCTTCCTTACAAAAGAGTACTCTTTTATCTGCCATTTCTAATTGCCTTTATTGCTTGTTTTCTTGCAAGTAGAAGGGACATAAGGGAATACACCAGGCTAAATGATAGTCCAGTATTTTAAAAGTTGGTCCTATGTGAAACAAATGAAGTTCAGTTCGATTTGCATGGCTCATAATAAAACGAGAGAGATGAAACCAAACGTCACTTCCCGTTTGAGAAAAGTTTAAATAGTGTAACATTGAAATCAATAACAAGGAATATCTCAGAAACGGCCAGCTAAGAAACGTATACGACATAAATGATGTGCTTTAAGGAGATATACATTTGTTTGTAGTAAAAGTTGGTCTATCTCTTTCGGTTTAACCGTTATGCAAAATTCTGCAAAACACATCCCGAATAAAGAGCTCTTCAGAGGCTATTACCAGAAAATTCAAAACATACAGTTTATTTGTGATGTAAATATCTTGAATATACGGTATTTTAATCAAAATCGTTAGAGCCATTTTTGAGAAAAAACAAATTTTCAAAACAGTTCTATGTAAAGGGCATTTTGGGGTAGGGGATTTTCTTGAAAATGTTCGTGGCGCATCCTTGGAAGATACTAAACTAATATACCAAGTTTGCTTTTTAACGGTCTTTTCGGGTTTGAGCTTTGCTAGCTATAGACACACATGAACCTGTTTCTAAAAATACGTTTGTTAGATTCACATGATTTTCGCTACATCTCTGTAACAAATTAAAAAGCTTAAAAACATTCTTTTATCTGCTGCATGATAATCGAGATAAAGTTAGCACAAATTGTCCTTATTACCAGGCTCATGGTATTTTGATTAAATCTATATGTTTTGTGCAGTAAGTATTTGTATATCCGTTACGGTTTGTCAGTAATAAAACGGTCATCCAGAATGAAGATGTCTCCAGAGGCTATTCCCAGAGAATCCAAGATATACATTTAGTTTGTTATAAAAATAGCTTAAACATAAAGTATTTTAATTGGTATTTACCGGTGTTTTCGTTTTTGATTTATGTCCACAGACACACACACACCCACACACTCACGCACACACTCATACAGACACACACGGATGTTTTTCTAATACTGCTTTATTTGGATTCAAGGTGACTCAAAAGATGTATTTCCGGTGAAATCTCGGTATCGATTTTTTGGGTGCAAAGACCTTCTCTTTAGACTGTGTACATAATACGTGCTGAGAAAGTAAAAATGCACATGTATGTATGTATGTATGTATGTATGTATGTATGTATGTATGTATGTATGTATGTATGTATGTATGTATGTATGTATGTATGTATGTATGTATGTATGTATGTATGTATGTATGTATGTATGTATGTATGTATGTATGTATGTATGTATGTATGTATGTATGTATGTATGTATGTATGTATGTATGTATGTATGTATGTATGTATGTATGTATGTATGTATGTATGTATGTATGTATGTATGTATGTATGTATGTATGTATGTATGTATGTATGTATGTATGTATGTATGTATGTATGTATGTATGTATGTATGTATGTATGTATGTATGTATGTATGTATGTATGTATGTATGTATGTATGTATGTATGTATGTATGTATGTATGTATGTATGTATGTATGTATGTATGTATGTATGTATGTATGTATGTATGTATGTATGTATGTATGTATGTATGTATGTATGTATGTATGTATGTATGTATGTATGTATGTATGTATGTATGTATGTATGTATGTATGTATGTATACGTACCCTAATGGCGCTAGTAAAGCTTAGGTCTGATAAATTAAAGGATATAAAAAGCCACATTAAGAGTTTTTCCTTGATTAGCTATTCAGGAATATGAGTTCATTTGCGGTAACTCTAGCAAAAAGTATAATAACTAGCTTATTATTCCAGTGAGAAAAGGTGGCATAACTGGTAATGACTGGTAATTTCTATGAAAAATAAAGACTTTATCATGAACAGACGTAAACACATAACAGTAACAACTAATATTCATTTTGAATACTTAGTGTCATTTACATCAATTTTAAAAATATATTGATGTTTCAATGTGAATTATTTGTATCTGCGTATACCTTTTGAATTTATTCTCCCTTTTCATGCAAGGAGTGTATACACTGATATTACTTTTTATAGTACGTATATATAATATACATAGTAGATAGAGAAGCTATTGTATTCCACCTAAAATTACGATAATAAATAAATAAATAATCTGTCATCCATTCGCATGACTTTCTCCACATCGCTCTAACAAATTATTGTTAAAATACATGTTCTTATATCTAATTTATGATAATCAAGGTAAACATCAACAGAAAGTATTGATTATTTACTTCCTAGTAAGTAGAAGGAAAATAGGGAATACACTAGGCTAAAGCGAATGTCAAATCTCTTAAAAGGTGTTTGTAATGTGGTAGAAAGTTGTTTCTATGCAGGGCCAGGAGCTTACAGCTTTACGTAAGATAAAAGGTTAAATATTTTAAATCTGAAAATAATAACAAGGGGGGCTTTACACTTTTTGTACAGCAAGTTTCTGTCTATCTCTTACAGTTTACTAGTCACCTAAAGTTCAGATTCATTCAAAATAAAGAGGTCCTTAGAGGCTATTTCCAGAAAATTTAAGATACACATTTTATTGACCATATAAATATCTTTATTGTACGGCGTTGTAATCAAAACCGTTAGAGCCATTTTTTAGAAAATCAAAAATTTCTAAATTTTTTCCAAGTGAAAAGTAGTTTGAGGTGAGGAAATGTTGCTCAAAATCTTTGTGTCGCATCCCAGGAAGATACTAAACTTAAACACCAAGTTTGGTTGGTATTTTATAAGCTTTTCGTTTTTGAGTTATCGTGTTTGCAGACACATAGATTCACACACACACACACACATATGCGCGCGCGGATCCTTTTTTCCAATAATGTTTTTTTTTTTGTATTCAGAGGTAGTCCTAAAATATGTATTTCCGGTGAAATCTTAGTATCAAATATTTGCGTGGAATGCAATACTTTATCTATACATTATGAACATAGTACAAGTAGACAAAATAAAAATTCATTTTTAAAACAATTCCGCGCGCGCGAAAATTTTGATTTTACCAAAAATTGCTCAATGATTTAGATTAAAATACCATATGTTTCAGACATATTCATGGTAAACGAAATGTTTATCTTGAATTTACTGGGAATAGCTTCTGAAAACCTCTTCATTTTGAATGACCGCAAGAGATATGAACTTACCGCACAGAATATATAAACCTCGTTGAAACACGCTATTTATCGTATTACAATTTTTTTTCGAAAAAAATTGACCCTTTCCAAGATATTCCTTGTTTCAGTTGTTTCACCTAGTGATTAGCTTTTAAAAGATTTAACGTCGGTTTAGCCTAGTTTATTCCCATATTTTCATTCTACGTAAGAGGAAGCAAGTAATAAGGCCAATTCTGCTAATGTTTAGATCGATTAACATGGCATAGATAAAAGAATAATAGTTTGCTTTGCATTAGAAACAACTCATTGTCTATAGGTTCTTTACGTTGGGTTTAAATCGATTTATTTTCCTCAAACATTCACATTCACTCTCATATACATATTTTCAGACTCTGTGGGGGATAGGGATAAATAGGGAAGAAAACTTCCCCACCCCAGCCGGGAATCGAACCCGAGACTTCCGGGTGAGAAGTGAGAGAGCTGACCACTTGACAACAGAGATAGTCTTTCTCTTTGTTATTAAAATGATGCATGTGTGAAACTTGCAAAATCCACAGATATAAGATATCTTACTGGAATTTATAACAATTATTATACATAATAATATATTGTCAAAGTATCAAAATTCTAGCTTACATGACTATTTAAATAACAACTTTTTACTGCCTAAATGCACTATTCCATTAAGAACCATCCTTGTGATACATTTTAAAATATTCACGTAGAAATGCAGTTTAACAATAAATGAGTTTACAATAGACTCGTGATTATTACATTTAACTATGAGCTCTAAATAGTGTAGGAAATGTATCATTTTTCGAACTCTGAAAAATTCATAACTGTTCAAAACTTTAATAATTTGCTTATTAAAATTGTAGATTTCTTTAGAAGAAGTATAATACCATTTTCTTTAACGTACGTGTGAGAGGAAGTTTCAAACAGATTAACCAAGTTAAAATTGGTATTTAAAATACATAAAATGACAAAGACGATACAAATATTTTTCTAAAGTTCAGAATTCATATCATTTTATTACAAAAGAAATATAATTTTTTATTTCACTTTTCATAACTTTTCATTTTTCACAGATGCTTCTCCCTAATTCCAGCCACTGCTTTCATTTGCTGTAATTAACTTCACATCAGTACTTGGCTTTTGAAACGACAGTTATCTATAAAGGTTGGATTTATCTACGAGTTACGCTGCTATGATCAAAAGCCATCTTTGCAACGATAATAGTGGCAGCTTTGCAGTTGTTTCTTCTGTCACTTCTCTGTGGAGTTAGCATGAGTTATCAGTCTGAGTGAATAACAGTGCATCGCTGGGATGCTTGTATATTTATTGTTGTCTAGACTATTATCTCATTTCATTTCTTGAAAGTGATTCTTGTCCGTGTATATCTGTAAACAACATAAAATAAAACCGAAAAGTCGGGTAAAAACCATACTTGATTTTAAATTTGAGGTGGGAATTTCTTCCCGGTATCTTTTTATCCATTTATTTTTTTTTACAATGTAAATATGTAAGTTTATTTTTATTTGTAGTAATATAATAGAATTAAAATATCTCATTGCTAATACCAAAACGATTGTATCTGTGAATCTGGGGTATTCTTTTAAAAGGAAAAAGCCAATTTCTCGCAGACTATTTCAGAAGGGACCAAAGTCGCTAAGAAATTTACCGTTGTGTTTGTCATTGTATTCAGAAAGTCTCGTTCGGCGCGCGAGGTCAAGGGAGGACACCTGAAATTCTCAATATTTGCGACGTCTATGACGGTCACCAATTTCGGCCAATGTGAAGCTGACAGCTTACAAATTACCGGCAAATTAAGAAACCGACGTGAAAACAACGTTCGGCCAATAAGAAGGTGATTTTAAGGCGCAAAGTCAGATATACATAAATACGGGTATCCAGAAGACATGGGCGCTTGTTGCTTGTTTCGTTCGGTTAGTAAAGTGCGCTCTAGTGCCCAGGACGGCCAAAGCAGGGAAACGGGGTAAAGAAGATCGTGCGTGAGTGTAGATCGCTCAAAGTGGTGCTGGCGTCAGAGTAAAGAACATTGCACAGTGAGAAGTTCTTACCGCGCCGCGCGAGGTCTCGAGCCACGAGAAACGCAACATTATAAAATCAAAAGAACGCGCCAGGTGGACTTCTCAACCTGCAAATAAATTGTAGTCAGCAAAAATGTGTCGTGCCGTTTCTGTTCTCCATCCCCTGAGAAAGAGACGAGTATCGTGATATTTCCGCCGCCGGCAGGAGGACACCGCAGCGCCCAGAACAGACGGAGAGACAGCAAAAGGAAGGAGGCGACGCAGAGTAGGTGCGTGGTGACGTAGTAGAGTAGGAAGGGTCGCAAATTCAGCAATAACAAAGATGCAAAATGTAGATTTTCACCATAGGTACCCACCCCAAACTACCCTGTATTAGAAGCATTTTCCGATAATTATGTTTCCCTCACAATTGTTTCTAGCAATTTTGATTAAAATATCATATTTTTAAGATATTTTCAGTACAAATGGTATGTATATCTGGATTTCTCTGGGAATATTCTCTGAGGTCTGAATGACTTTTACATAATTCCTAAATCGTAAGAGATAGCTATTTTAAAGCAGATACTTTATATTTAATTTACTGTACGCAATTATATTTTTTCAGTGTTTATACTTTTCTCATTTGATTGAAGTCATCTTTTATACTTTTAACGTAGTGTACTCTCTTATTACGCTTTTACCTGAAATGAAATAAATAATAGGACCATTCCGTTAATGTTTATGTCGATTAGCACGAATGATATAGCAGAATAAGCTTCTGTAAAAATAGGAGGGAATAGGCTTTTGCGGCAGAATAGTAGAGAAAGTCATGTGAATGTATCATTTCAGATTTGCCTCTCTCTCTTCTGCTGCTGCTACTGCTACTCTACTACCCCCACCACTACGTTCTGTAACAGGTAGAGAGAGTATTGCACTCTACCCGTAACTTATCGAGATTTCATCAGATATGCGTGTTTTGAGGATTCCTGAATAAAAATACTACTAGATAAAGATGTATCTCGATTAAATGAACTATAGTTTAAGTTTTAGCTTGTATGCTCACTAATAAACGATACAGAGCAGAGAGCGTCATTTAAAAGTAACATAATATTTTTACTTTCTCTACACGTACTTTGTACATAGTGTATAGAGAAAGTATTGTATTGCACCCTAAAATTCAACACACAGATTTCATAGAGAATGCATATTTTGAGAACCACTGATTAAAAAAAAAATCATTTGTAGAAAAAGGTCCTTGTGTGTCTCTGTCTGTCTATCGGTCTGTGTGCGTGTGTGGGCAGCATAGCTCGAAAACGAAACGCCGGTTAAATACCGAACTTGGTATTTAAGCTGAATATCTTCCAAGGATGTAACACGAATATTTTCAGGAAAATCTCCTCACCCCCAACTACCCTTTACGTGGAACATTTTTCGAACATTTTGATTTTCGCAAAAATGGCTCTAACGATTTTGATTAAAATATATTATAGATATACGATGGATGGGGCAAAAGTAATGCAACTGTTTATTTTCTTGATGGTACCCGTCCGGTTGGAAAATGTGACATATACAGACGAAAGGACAAGGTATTAGCTACATGTGTGGACAATGAATAGCACTGAATATCGTAACACGCTAATTTATTATGGTAGTATACAGGGCAATATGGCCTTCACGGTGCAAAAGAATGACAACACAGCACACATAAATGACATGACAACCTGGGCCTATAGACCCTCAAAGTAGTCCCCTGCTACTGTCACCACTCGCTGCCACGTAGGTCGTCCTTGCTCATTACTGGTTAGCCATGTCCTTGCTGAAACTTTCCCACTCACCGTGCTACTGTACGATATGGTAGGGAATTATTCCCAAGGGCTTCCACTAATTCACTGTGACATTCCATTGCATTTCTCCCTCGGAAAACGGCTATTTTAATGTAAGCGCGCTGCTCAACACGGGCTACTTCCATCTCGCACGACACTCACCAACTGACTGATGTCACTACAGCATCCATCTTCACGTAATGTATCACCAGTGTAATCGCCTACGGTGCCATTAATAGTAAAAGTGGGCGTTAAACACTACAAAAAAAAAAACCACAGCCATTTGTTGTTCTGCATACACACTATTCCTGCTGAACTTCCACACGACACGTATTCGTTTGTGATCCGTTCTCATATCTACAAGAAAAATGCTAGTTGCCATGACTTTTGCCGCAACCCTCGTATTTATATTTAAAATAGTTTTATGACAAACGAATAGTATATCTTGAATTTTCTGGAAATAGCTTCTGAATACCTTTTCATTCTGGATGACTTTTGTATAGCTGGCAAACAGTAAGAGATATACAAAAACTTACTACACAAAAAATTTAGATCTCATTAAAACACCTCATTTATGCAATATACCTATATTACTTTCTCTTCAAGTACTATGTATTTAGTGTATAGAGATTGTATTCTATTGCACTCAAAAATTCGATACCGAGATTTCACTGGAAATACGTGTTTTCCTAGATCCCTGAATCCAAAAAAGCATTTTTAGAGAAACGTCCTGTTTATCTGTGGACAGCATAGCTCAAAAATGAAAATACCGTTAAATACCAAACTTGGTATTTAAATTTTGTACTTCCTAAGGATTTCGACACGAAGATTTTCAAGAACATCCCGCCACCCCAAACTGCCCTTTACATAGAAAAAAATTCAAAAATATTGATTTTCGCAAAAATGGCTCTTAACGATTTTGATTAAAATCCCGTATGTTAAAGATACTCTCATCCCAAATAAAAGGTATATCTTTAATTTTCTGGGAATAGCTTCTGAAGATATCTTTATTGTGGATGAATTTTGTGGAGTTTTACATAACATGGTAAATTGTAAGAGATAGACAAAAACTTTCTTCACTAAAATATAGGGCTTGCTAAAACACACAATTTATGTTGTTTATTTTTTGTGTAGTTGACTGTTTTTGAGATATTCCTTATAATTGGTTTCAGTGTTAAAATACTTATACTTTTCTCATACGAGAATTTGTCAACTCCTGGCCATACAATCAAAGGAATTTAAATCACATGCTAACCAGCTTTAAAAACATTTGACCATCGCTTTAGCCTATGATACTCTTCTATTTCCCTTCTACTTACAAGGACGCAAGAAATAAGACTTGTTTTGCTAATTAACACGAAGTGAATAGAAGAATAAACTTTTTAATAATAATTTGTTGCAGATGTAGAGTAAGTCATGTGAATGGAGCACTTCAAATGTTGTTGTGGGTATCACTATTTCACTACGATGTTGAGATCTTGTTACGAAACCTGTCCTTTTCGATATCCCATTCACTTGATTACGTCGGGAGCTGCGCACAGGCTCCAATTCAATTGCACGAGCACTTCAAATGCCAAGTGCTGGATTTTTCACAAGTGGAACTTTTACATTCAAATATCGATTTCTCATATCAGCCATTGTCATTTAAACTCCGATTTTTACGCAGAATCAACAGATACTGTCGGACACATATTGCATCTAAACAGGACTGAATATATGATTTTCAGTTAGTTATGCTTTATTAAAAATAAATTCCAAAGTATTCTGTGCAAGAACTTGCCAGTGTGAACGCATCAACTTTTTAAAATTAAATATTATTTAAATAAACGCAGTATTATTATCCTGAAATATGTAACCGGAGAGAGATTTATGAATGGAATAATGTTCTTTGAGTCACACAAATTAAAAAAATCTGATGTGTACCATTCACATGACTTTCTCTATATCCCTGCAAAAATCTTCTTAAAAACTTATACTTCTTTTTACTTTATGCTTAGCAGAAAAAATTAGCAGAAATAGTTTTATTACTTGCTTCCTTGTAAGTAGAAGCGAGCGAAATAAGGGACTACCATAGGTTAAAGTGATAGTCAAAAGCTGGTTGCTATGTCAATGAAGTTCGTTTGTTTATATGGATAGGAGTTGACAAGTTCCTGTATGAGAAAAGTATACGATTTTCATAGCAGAAGCCAAAAATAAGGAATGTCTTAAAAACGACGAACTCCACGAAAAAAATGTATATAACATAAGTTGTGTGTTTTAATTTGCTCTACATTTTTTGTGTACTAAGTTTTTGTCCATCTCTTACGGTTTAGCAGTTATTCAGAATTTAGTAAAATTCATCCAGAATAAACTACTCTTCAGGGGCTATTCCCAGAAAATTCAAGATATACATTTTATTTGTCAGGTAAATATCTTTAATATACGAAATTTTAATCAAAATCGTTACAGCCATTTTTGAGAAAATCAAAATTTTCGAAAAAGGTTCCATGTAAAGGGTAGTTGGGGGAAGGGGGATTTTTCTCAAAATGTTCGTGTCGCATCCCTGGATGATACTAAACCTTAATAGTTTGGTATTTTATTGACTTTTCGTTTTTGAGTTATCATGTTCACAGACACCCGGACACACACACACACACACACACACACACACACACACACACACACACGGACCTTTTTGTGAAAATGCTTTCTTTTGGATATTGGGGACCCTAAAACATATATTTCCAGTGAAATCTCGGTATCGAATTTTTGGGTGGAGTGCAATATCTTCTCTATACACTATGTTCATAGTGCGTGTAGAGAAAGTAAAAATTGGAGAACAACTGTGGGGGAAATTTCCTCACACATTAAAAAGGGAATACATTTCTAAGACTAATATTTGAAAAGAAAAGCTGCTTTAAAATATAACTTCCTTCCTTACTAGAATAGTTATTTTTGATATACTTTGTAAGTTGCGTTGCCGTGGCGGACTGGTTAGACCGCTCCCCTCCCACCTAGTGGGCCCGCGTTCGATCTCAAGCGCCCGCACGTGGAATTTCTGGTGAACGAAAAATAGAAATTGAGGTTTTTTTATGGACGCTCTTTAACTACTGTGGTTCTCAGCGTCCCATTCTATATTGAACATGAAAGACCGTTTAATTTCGTCAGAAGTCTCTTTAAATGACTTGAGGCTTTTTTACGTGCCATAAATCTTCGACATGGGACCAACGGCTTTACTTCTCTCTCGGAGGAAGTCATGCTAAGGAATGTTATTCCCAAAAAATCCATCGTCTTCCGCCAGGTTTGAACCTGCGACCTTGGTTATATGAGGTAGCCACTGCACCACGGAGGACGACTAGTGAACGAAGTGGCGTCTGGGCGGGTTTCCACCAATTACCATCAGCACCTTTCCTATCATCCAGTTCCTCACGCTCATGCTTGGCTACGTGCTGACCACTCGTTCCAGGTTCTCCATCCTGTGGTTTCTTATAGTCAACCTAGGTAACATCTGCTCTCTCTCTCTCTCTCTCTCTCTATCCTGTTACGGTGCTAAAATGAATGCTTTAGTCATGACTAAACAGACCACTTTTTTACTTTCTCAACTAAGCACATGTTACATAGACACTTTTAGAAAAAAAAGGCCAGTATGCGTGGCCGTGTTTGCAAGAAAACCTCAAACTGTACTTTACATGGAAACTTTTACGACTATGTTGATCTTCAGAAAAACATGTTTTAACGATATTGAGTACCGTACGTTAAAGCTAGTAGCATGACAAATAAAATGTATATCTTGAATGTTATTGGAAAAGCCTCTCAAGATCTCTTTATTTTGAATGTCATTTGAACAATTGGTAAACCGTAAGAGATATACAAAAACTTACTACACAAAAACGTAGATCTCGTCAAAACACAATTTGTCACCTTTTAAAAGATTTGAGTATCTCTTCATGCTAGTGTACGCCCTTATTTCTCTTCTGCTTACAAGTAACTAAGAAATAAGACCGAATGTTTATCTTTATTAGCATGGATTAGATGGAAGAATAACCTTCTGTAAGAATAATTTGTTGCAGGATAGGCAGAGAAGTCATGTGAATAGAGCACATAGATTTTTATTTTCTCTATATGAACTATGTAGGGAAGCTACTGCACTCCAGCCAAAATTTCGATACCGAGATTTCACCGGAAATACGCGTTTTATGGTCTCCTGTATTAAAACAAAGGATTTTAGAAAAGTGTCCGTGTTTCCATGTGTCTCTGAACACGATAACTCAAAAACGAACAGTCGGAAAAATACAAAATTTGGTATTTGAGTTTAGTATCTTTTAGGGATGCCACACTGAGATTTTGAGAAAAATCTCTCCACCCCAAACTACCCTTTACATGGAAAACATTTCCAAAATTTTGATTTTATCAAAAATGGCAGTAACGATTTTGATTGAAATATCGTATATGGTAAATAAAGCGTATATCTTGGATTTTATAGGAATAGTCTCTAAAGACCTTTTTATTCAGAATAACTTTTGCTGAATGTTGCGTAACTGGTAAACCATAAGAGATAGACAAAAGGTTACTGGAAAACAAATTACTACACAAAAATGTAGACCATGTTAAAACACACAATTTATGTCGTATACCCTTTCTTTTCGTTGAATTGACCATTTCTGAGACATTCCTTGTTATTTGTTTCAGATTTAAAATACGTAACATTTTGCTCACACGGAAAGTTTTAAACCCTGCATAGAAACGGATTTCAACCACATGCTTTTAAAAGACTTGACTATCGTTTTAGCGTAGTGTATTCCCTTATTTTCACTCCACTTACAAGGAAGAAATTAATTAGGACAATTTCTGCTAATGTTTATTTCGATTATCATAAAGTAGATAGAATTAGCTATATGCTTTCTAACAATAATTAGTGGCAGCGATGTAAAGAAAGTTGTGTGAGTGGAGCACATCAGATTTTTACTTTCTCTTTACTACTATGTGCATAGTATATAGAGAAAATATTGCATTGCACCCAAATATTCGATACCTGGATTTCACCGGAAATATATGATTTGAGACCCCCTGAATCCCAAAAAAGCATTATTAGAAAAATGTCCGTGTGTGTGTGTGTGTGTGTGTGTGTGTGTCTGTGGGCAGCATAGCTCAAAAACTACCGTTTATATGGAAAACATTTCGAAAAGTTTGATTTTCTTAAAAATAGCTCTAACGATTTTGATTAAATTCTCTTATATTTAAGATATTTACTTACCAAATAAAATGCATATCTTGAATTTTCTGGGAATATCCTCTGAAGATTACTTTATTCTGGATGAATGTTACGGAATTTTGCATAACTGCTAAACCGTAAGAGATGGACAAAAACTTAAAACACAAAAAATGTAGAGCACATTCAAACACACAATTTATATTATATACAATTTTTTCGAGGAGTTGATCCTTTTTAAGATATTCCTTGTTTTTGGTTTCATCTTTGAAAAACATACCTTTCTCATACAGGAATTTGTTAACTCCTTTCCATACAAACAAAGGAACTTCAGTCACATAGCAACCAGGTTTAGCCTATAGTACTCTCTATTTCGCTTCTACTTATAAGGAAGCAAGAGTCATGTGAATGGGGCACATCACATTTTTTGTATTTGAGCTACATTTTCAGGTTACGTATACAATTGCATAGTATGGTAGGCAGGGAGGTCTCATGACATTCGCTGTATAGTGATTTGAGTAAGTCTCATAATGTATGATTTCTACTCAAAGTATTGTAGTCCGTAAAGTAACTGATCCTCTCAACTGAAATTTAGTTACTTTTGAAAGATTCTCGCTTTATTTTTGCCTAGCCCCGAAATAACTTCATAGGTTTTCCTGACATTAGTATGTTATTACAAAGCTCTGGATAATTTCCAAGTTAGGTAGGTTATTTTGTATTTGACATTCTGGGTAGAATGGTAGGGGTTGTGTTTTATTGGCAAATTCCCGGAACTTTCTTAACACAGTAGTATATTGTCACGCATGCGTACAATATTGTGTGAACAGCAGAACACAAAAAGGAAAAGTCCGTTAAATACGTGTTCGATTGCCGGCTGAGGTAGGAATTTTTCTTTAGCTCTTGTTTATTTTCCCAAGACTTTAATTATAAATAAGAGTGTAAATGTGTGTTTGTGGTAACTATTTAACTCTTTATTGCACAGTGTTGCACTTATGCAACAAAGATGACTAATCAAAGCGTTCACAATTTTTGGTGAACTATTTTCTAATTTAGTATTTACACTAACATTCAACAATAAAATTAAGCTACATAGATAGTTTTATATTGTAAAATTATTAATATTTTTGCAATTAAAACTGTAATGTTTTTCTTTCTCTACACGTACTATGTACATAGTATATAGAGAAGGCATTGTATTGCACCTAAAAATTCAATACCGAGATTTCACGGGAAATACATGTTTTAGAAAAATGTCCGTATGTGTGTGTATGTGTGTGTGTGTGTGTGTGTGTCTGTGGACTGAATAGCTCAAAAACGAAAAGGCCGTTGAATACCAAACTTTATATATAAGTTCAGTATCTTCCAAGGATGCGACACAAATATTTTCAGTACAATTCCCCACCCCAAATACCCTTTACATGAAAAAAAAAATCGAAAAGTTTGGTTTTTTTCAAAAATGCCAATAACAATTTTGATTAAAATCTCTCCTTTATTTAAGATATTTACATTACAAATAAAATGTATATCTTGAATTTTCTGGTAATAGCTTCTGAGACCTCTTTATTTCGGGTGATTTTTTTTTTTAAATTTTGCCTAACTAGCAAACCGTAAAAGATAGTCAAAAACTCACTACACAAAAAATGTAGATCTCGTTAAAACACACAATTTATGTCATATAATTCGTTTTTTTTTTTTCGTTTAGTTGGCCGTTTTTGAGATATTCGTTGTTATTGGTTTCAGTTTTAAAATCCTGGCTTTTCTCTTTCGGAACTTGTCAACTCATGGTCACGCAAAGAAACGGATGTCAATCGCACAGCAGCCATATTTTAAAACATTTGGCTATCGATTTAGTCTAACGTATTCCCTAATTTTCCACCTATTTATAAGGAACTAAGGAATAAGACCGTTTCTGCTAATGTTTATCTCGATTAGAATGAAGTAGATAGAATAATTAATAATATTTTGTTACAGAGATGTAGAGAAAGTCATGTGAACGGAACGCCTCAGATTTTTTTAATAAAAACAGAACATCCTTGCAACTGTAGTTAAATGTAACCCCGTCCAGGCGTGCCACCACACCGGTTATTTTACTGGGGCTCTCCCCAACCTTACCACCGGCACATTTGACTGCAGTCGCTGGGATTTGAAGTCGCGACCTTCGTCTTTAAATGCATCACCAGTTTATCTCTATCACACTAACGATCACGGCTATTCAAGTCGCTTTAGTTGTGTTACCGGTTAAAGGGACATATGTAAATACCGGTTTGCGAATTAGAGGAAGAATGACATATCTAGCAAAATAATTAATGCAATAAAAGGTTAAAGATAATGACCCCAAGATACATCAGAAAACCAGTAAACTCCATTGGTTTGTCAGAAAAAAAAATGCTGCCGATGTGTCGTAAAGACAGTGTATAAATGAAACAAATGTACAGGATCATTTAAACATATTGTTAAAAAAATTCTCAAAACAAGAAAGGATGCTCATTTAAACACATGCACCAAAACCCATCGTTCTCGATTTATTGAAGTTCAAAATGTTAATGATCAAATCATTTTAAAGTGACACATTCTATTTTGGTCTTTGTCAACTTGTAAGGAGGTGTTCCATATAAATATCACTTATAGCAAATGATCCAAATGTCCACCTCTTGCGCCTATACACGCATGCGCCTTGTGGAAACATGGAATGTCAAATACTCCCTGTCGGTGTCGTATGGTTTCGCAGGCTTCCATGACACGTAAATTAAATGCATCTTCGTCTGGAATGTCTGGAGCACTAAAAGAAATGGTTTAAGGTCCCCCGAAAAGATAAATATCCAAAGAATTGAGGTCGGGTAGCGCACAGGCAATGGAACTGGTCCCCCTCTACCTATCCATTATACTAGATGCAGCCAATACATTTCAAATAATGAGATTAAAATATAATGCTAGACACCAGTCAGTGGATTTCGAATAAGAAGACTAAAATGTGCTAGAGCGTCATGTATAAACCACGTGTTTCTTCTTATTTGTAGAAGCACATTTTCTAATAAGTATTGGAGAGTGTGCTAAATGAAGTCCCTGCAGACAGCATTGTAAGACGTGTTGGGGGAATGTATTACACATCTGAAAGATGACAAACGTTAACAAGCAGCTATGGGAACACAAGGCCAACTCTGCAGGGTAAAATGAGTCAAAGCCTTCTATAATTGAGCGCATAAATAAATGCAGTTTTTGGTGGGATTAGGAAAGCCGTTGAATGTGGCTTTCATTACTAAATTGATAACACGAAAACGAAGCGTTTGAGAGCATATGTTTATATGAGCATATTTTCTTGTTTCGATGTCAGGAGTCCATCCAAATGTGGTAAAAGTATTTTTGAAACCCTCTTTATATTTCTGGAAAGAAATATGGTGGCATTTGTCTTATTTTATAGTTCTTTCCGGGGAAGTACAGTAGTTATTTTCTACAACATGCCTATCTATTGGATATTAAAAACTTGTAGGCAAGTATATTCTTTTATAGCTCCAACGTAATCAATTCTAGTGCGCCTATAGGCTTTTCAAAACTCTTTAGTGCTTTAGTAATTTATGATGTTATATAGCTCAAAGTCCGTAGAAAGGCTTTCAACACTGAAAAATTATCAAACTGGCTAAATGGATTTTGACTACCCTAAATACACAAATTTTCTTTACACGTACTATGCACATTACCTAAAATAAATGTTTTGGGACCCATTATAGCCAAAAAAAAAAAACATTTTAATGACCGTATGTGTATGTAAGTATGTGTGTGTGCGTATGTGTGTGTGTCTGTGAACAGCATAGCTCAAAAATGAAAAGACCGTTAAATACCAAACTTGGTATTTAAGTTTGGTATCTTCCAAGGATTCGACATGAAGATTTTTAAGAAAATTCCCCAAGCCCCAACTATCCTTTACATGGTACTTTTTTCGAAAATTTTGATATTCTTAAAATAGACCCTATCGACTTTGATTAAAATATCTTATACTAAAGATATTTGACTAACAAATAAAACGTATATCTTGAATTTTCTGGGATTAGCCTCTGAAGACATCTTAATTCTGGATGAATCTTACGGAATTTTGCATAGCTGGTAAACCGTAGGAGACAGGCAAAGGCTAACTTAACAGAACATGTAGAGCCCTTTAAAACACACAATTTAATTTATTTTATATATAATTTTTTCGTGGAGTTTATCGTTTAACCAGCTAAAACCAATAACAAGGAATATCTATAAAAAAAAAAAAAAAAAAAAAAAAAAAAAAAAAAGGATCAACTCCACGAAAAAAGTATATATAGCATACGTAATACATAATATATGAGTATATGCTTTTTTCATATGGGAGTTTGTCAACTCCTGTCCATAGGAAACTTCAGTCACATAGCAAAGGAATAAAGGAGTTCCAGTCACATAGCAACCACATTTTGACCTTCACTTTAACCAATGATACTCCTTTATTCCCTACTACTTACAAGAAAGCAAGTAATTAGACTAATCCTGCTATTTTTTTCTCGATTAGCATGAAATAAATAGAAGCATAAGCTTTTTAACAATAATTTGTTGCAGATATGTAGAGAAAGTTATCTGAATGGAACACATAATATTTTTTAAAATTTTCGCGGTAGTTGAAAGAAATCGTAATAGTTACAGCAGACTACAGTAATAATCTCCTTCAACACAGAGCTCCTTTTGCTTTTAGATATCCAAGCAACGTCTACTTGTCAGAATTTCGTATCTCTGTACATTCTGCAACCTTGTTGAGCATATCGGTCTGGTGATATGAAAGGGCACCTTTCTAGCGGAAATCGAATATTGATTGAGCTTAGGCGGCGGAACTTCATTGAGAAATGTGGAAGAATCTGAAGCTGCAATGTGGTTGGTAACTTTCCGTTTCAGTTTATCAAATCCCTAGGTAACGGTCTCAGATAATGGAGTAAACCTTCTAAAGGAAAACTTCTTGTGCTACTCTTTTTATACTTTAATTCATTCAAATATGCATATCTCAATTTTGTTTTCATAACTTCTATTAATGTTAGTTGTCGAAATGAAGAAAAACACCTGAAGTGTTGCATAACTGTCTTTATCAGCTTTAATTTATTTTTAACTTATATTATATATTATCTACATGACCTTATTTTTCTATTTACGTTATGTTAATTGAGATAAGGATTTGCAGAAATTGTATCGATATTTTGGGTGCAATACATGCGGTTAAAGCGAACCAAAATAAATTATATTGCAAAAAAAAAATACCTTCTCTATACACTATGTACATAGTACTTGCAGAGAAGGTAATGCTTGCAAATCGTTCCGTAACATCACAGGAAAGGTCCGCACTTTTACGCGGACAAGCTATATAGAAGATCCTGAAGTTTTGTAGCTGATTTTAGTCGTGTTGACATACGTGCTCTGTCAACCAAAAATGTAGTATTGCGGCTTGAATTTCCACTATTACTACGTACATATATACGTACACACAGGTAGTGTTTAACGCCCGCTTTAACTATATATGGCACCTCAGGCGGTGACACTGATGATACATAAATGAAGACGAAGCACCGGTGGAATGCGATGGCGGGGGAAACTGGAGAACCCGGATGAAACCTGCCCCAACGCCGCTTTATCCACCACAAATCTCACATGCGGTCGCTTGGGATCGAACCGGAGCCGTCTAGGTGAGAGGCGAGTGGTCTAACCACTCAGCCACGGCGCGGCCTTTCAATACGTACATGCATCCATACACACATACAAGGGAGAGAGAGAGAGGGAAACATTTATATTGCATTCATACTATTCCTTTACCTGGAATCGTTTATAAGTGGATTTCCAAATTGCTGATTCGAAGTTTTATTTTTTTATCTACATTTTTTTTTCAGTTATGGATAAAAGGGAACAATTACAAATGTTTAAAAATTGGAGGCCATAAGTTGCCTTAAAGTTCCATGTAAATCACGAGAAACATCTGAAAATTGAAACAACTTTAAAATATATACAATATATTGAACAATTGGAACCATAGTAATGGGTATCTTGGAAATGGCTTAAACATTATTGAGTGGCTTAAATAGATTTTACATTTTTGTGTAGCATTTTATTTATCACTTAATATTTATCAGTTATACAAAGTAATACAACATTCCTGCAGAATGAATTGAACTTTAGATTTTCTGTTCTTAGCAAATTCAATATACACGTTTTATTTTCAAGTAAATATATTTAATGTATGGTCATTAATCAAAATGGTACCATACAAATTAGTCGTACAAAGCCCTTATATAACTTCCCTGCAGTTTGCGTATATATGTTCCTCTGAAAATTCCTTTGGCAATGTCTCGTAATTTCGACGACTGGAACCCCCGACTTGGTATATGGAACGAATGCCCGGCAAGTCAGTCAATAAGAAGACAGTGCAGTTGACAGCAGACAGTGCGGAGTGCAGTTCCAGTTCAGTTGTGACTCAGCTGTGTCTCAGTGACTCAATTGTGATTTGATTCGGAGCATCACTTGTGTTGTACCGTGTGTGTGTGTGTGTTGATAGTGATTTAGTGCAAATGTTTATTTACATTAGTCGCAAATTAATGTGCTTAATAATAACTGGTGTTCTCATTTGTTACAATGTACATTTTGTATGTTATGAGAATATTTTAATCATTAGTGCCGTTTTTGAGAGAAACAAAAATTTCGAGAAAAAATCTTCCACATAAAGGGTAGCTAGGGTTGAGTCCCATTTTCCTGAAAATATATAATGTTACATCATTGAAAGATACTGCAATAAAATATCAAATTTGCTGTTAGCTTACTTTAAGGGTTTGGATTGAGCTGCCACCTCCCCCCGCACACACACACAAACACACACACAGACATACACACATACACACAATACACACATACACACATACACATATATACACACATACATACACACAATACACACACAACAATACACACATACATACACACATACAAACATACATACACACATACACACAAATACACACATACATACACACATACATACACACATACATACACACATACATACATACACACATACATACACACATTACACACATGCACACACACATACACACATACAAACATACATACACACATACACACAAATACACACATACATACACACATACATACACACATACATACATACATACACACATACATACACACATACATACATACATACACACATACATACACACATTACACACACGCACACACATACACACATACAAACATACATACACACATACACACATACACACATACACACATGCATACACACAATACACACATACATACACACATACACACATACATACACATACACACATACATACATACATACATACATACATACATACATACACACACATACACACATACACACATGCATACACACATACACACATACATATACACACATGCATACACAAACACACATACATACACACATACACACATACATACACATACACACATAGATACACATACACACATACATACACACATACATACACACATACACACATACACACATGCATACACAATACACACATACATACACACATACATACACACATACATACACATACACACATACATACACATACACCCATACACACATACACACACATACACATACACACATACATACACACATTCACATACACACATACACACATACATACACACATACACACATACACACATACATACACACATACACACATACACACATACATACGCACATACACACATACACACATACATACAAACATACACACATACATACACACATACACGCATACATACACACATACATACACACATACATACACATACACACATACATACACACATACATACACACATACACATACACACATACACACATACACACATACATACACACATACATACACATACATACACACATACACACACATACACACATACACACATACATACACACAGACATACACATACATACACACATACACACATACACACATACATACACACATACATACACACAGACACACACAGGCACACTCAGACAGATAAACACGGACATTTTTCTAAAATGGCTTTTTTACGATTCAGGGGGTCTCAAAACATGTATTTCCGGTGAAATATCGGCATGGAAGTTTTGGGTGCATTACAATAGCTTCTCTATACACAATTATATAGTACGAGTAGAGAAAATAGAAAAGTCTGAGGTGAGATGACCGAGTGGAGTGACTTATTCAGAATGCCTCGTGCCATCTTAATCTTCTTCGTGGTTTTCTCTGGTTGGAGGCGAATGCTGGAATGCCAAACATTTTGCTGTTCACAATCCCTTCCCATAGGATAGAGGTTCTGAACTCTTCAGCTGCTCCGCTGCGAAGCCAGAGCACCAGTGCTATAGTTTTTTTTCAAAAACTTAATGCCCCTCAAACGGGACCGCTCCCTCCTACCTCTGTGCAATAACATTAGCAAACAAAAGACAACTCTGTACTAGGTGTGAGTGGCAATGTAGTAAAATCTGTTTCCTGGAGAGACTGCTCGCAAGTCGAGAATCGTTCCTCAGAGAAGGGCCCAGTAAGTTTAAGACAACAGGTTGGTTTCCAGCCTTACACACACCTAACCGCTAAACAGAAAAACCGCAAAACTTAACTTTGGAAGTAGAGTGGGAGAGGGCCATCATGCTCTAAAAACGCTGTACTTCTGACGTTATTAGAAGTAGTCGGGCCGGACATCAAGCCCCTCCCGGAAGAATACTTGAATTGGGTTGGACTCGATACCGTGACCCGATACTGTGGGAGATTGGGGGTTGGGCCCGAGTGAGACGTCTTCATTTCCTCCGACACTAACCTGAAGAGTTAGTAGACACAAGACGGTAAATGTCGCCCTCACGACATCTTTGGTAGCCATGCTCTTTGTGGTTGAAGCACGTTAGTGGCGTACCTACTTCCGTCCTTACATAAGCAGGGGAGTCAGATATAACACAGGCACCGTCTAATGGAAGAACTCACGAACTTGTTTCCTGCACGTCACAAGGTACACCTGAGTAGTCTGGTTATTTGGTTATTTCAGTGATTGTCTTCGACATACTACTTATGGGGGTTCCTGGAACCAATGAGGTCCAGATAGTCAGTCTGGAACTGTTAAGAACCTCGCCTTTTAGCGCTTGCCACCTTCCGGATTTGGTCACCCTTCTCTGCAGGTGATTACTGTAACGCACAGAAGGACTACCTGAGCAGTCACTTTCTCCAAAATTGTTTTCTTTGGGAGGGGGGACTACAGAAAAGGTCCGTTTACTCACAGGATATCATTTCTTACTTGGTTTCCTCCCCTTCAAGGGGTTTGGAGGTCTGCTGTGTGCACTCCTTTATTATTTTCTCTACACGAATTGTGCACATAGTGTATAGAGAAGGTATTGCAATCCATCCAAAAATTCGATACCGAGATTTCACCGGTAATAGACGTTTTAGGATCCCCTATATCCCAAAAAAAAAAGTATTTTTGGAAACAGTTCCATGCGTTTGTGTTCTATTTTCACAAAAATGGTTCTAACAATTTTGATTAAAATATTGTATATTAAAGATATTTATATGGAAAATAAAATGTATATTTTGAATTTTCTGGAAATAGCGTCTGAAGATCTTTATTCAGAATGAATTTTGCTAAATTTTGCGTAACTTGTAAACCGTAATCAATAGGCAAATAGTACACAAAAAATTAGATTATATTAAAACACACAATTTATAACATATACGTTTTTTTCGTTGAACTGACCATTTCTGAGATATTTCTTGTTATTTGTTTCAGATTTAAAATACTTAAATTTTTCTCACACGGAAAGTTGTAAACTCCTGGTCCTGCATAGAAACGGATTTCATACAGATGGCAACCGGCGTTTAAAGAATTTGACTCTGTTTTAGCCTAGTGTATTCCCTTACGTTCCTTCTACTTACAAGGAAAGCAAGTAATTAAGACAATTTCTAGTAATGTTTATCTCGATGATCATAAAGTAGCTAGAAGAACATGCTTTTTAACTATAATTTGTTACAGCGATGTAGAGAAAGTCATGTGAATGGAACACATTAGATTTTTACTTTCTCTATACGAATTATGTTCATAGTGTATAGAGAAGGTATTGTACTCCACCAAAAAATTCGACACTGAGATTTCACCGGAAATACATGTTTTAGGGTCCCCTTTATCTAAAAAAAGTATTTTCAGAAAAATGTCCCTGTGTGTGTGTGTCCAGTGTCCGTGTGTCAGTGTGTCCGTGTGTCCATGAACACGATAACTCAAAAACGAAAAGTCGGTAAAATACCAAACTGGGTATTTAAGTTTAGAATCTTCCAGGGATGAGACACGAAGATTTTGAGAAAAATCCCCCCACCCCAAACTACCCTTTAAATGGAACTTTTTTCGAAAATTTTGATTTTCTAAAAAATGATTCTAACGATTTTGATTAAAATATCGTATATTAAATATATTTACCCGAGAAATAAAATGTATATTTTGAATTTTCTGGGAATAGCCTCTGAAGACTACTTTATTGTGAGTGAATTTTCTGAAATTTTGTATAACTGCTAAACCGTAAGAGATAGACAAAAACTTACCACACAAAAAATATAGAGCACATTAAAACACACAATTTATGTTGTAAATTTTTTATTTTATTTTTTTGGAGTTGATCGTTTTTGAGATATTCCTTGTTTTTGTTTTCAGGGTTGAAAATCTTAACTTTTCTCAAACAGGAATTTGTCAACTCATGTCCATACAAACAAAGGAACTTCAGTCACATAGTAACCAGCTTTTGACTATCGCTTTAACCTATGCTACACCCTTATTTCCTTTCTACTTACAAGGAAGAAGGTAATAAGACTATTTCTGCTAATTTTTCTAGATTAACATGAAGTAAATAGGAGCCTAAGCTTTTTAAGAATAATTTGTTGCAGAGATGTAGAGAAAGTCATGTGAATGGTACACATCAGATTTTTTTTACTTTTGCGGTGAGAAGAATTAAGTACATGTAGGCTTTCAGTTATAAGACTGTCACTACCCGCAAAGGATTTTGGAGCAGGAATTTCAGGGCTTTGACCCAGGTCCATAAAATCCTGTTACATTTAGTGAAATTCTGCCACGGTTGACAACTCGGCTTCGACTCATTTTCCATATCCCCCCACCCCGTTAATATGTTACTGATTTCTTTATTCAGAGCAAAAGCAGATGCTGACAACATTTTATTTGAATGGCATTTAAATGGATGTTCTCGGGCACAAGCATAAACGAAATCCATTTTTCAAGCAAAATGCAGTTATAAATGGACAATATAAAAACGCAGCTGGAAATCACATCAACAAAGACTGTGAAAGGTATGTTCAAATTGATTTTATTATGTGTTCAGCGTAGGTGTCCTTTTTCTTTTTGTGTAAATCTACAGCCGTTCATATCAATACTATAATTTTACTTTTACCACGCTTTAAACATAGATTTAAGTGTAATACATGCAGTGCATTCGTTCTGTATAATTGGCCAGTGCAGTAATTACTGTGGTGCATATGGAAATGTTTTAATACGAAGTCCTCATAAATGTAACACAGAGAATTGTAAATCCCACAATGGAACTGGACCATGGTGCTCAGCGTGATATAATTACTAGAATAATAGCGATGCGAATAGTGAATAACAGTGATGAGAATGAAAATGTAAGGCACTGGTGAAATTGTTTCTAATAATTCGCAGTGACAAGTAGCAAAGTCATAAACATGGTCTCCGCAAAAATGTTGCACGACTTCAAGACAAATGTATATGATCATAAATATATCACAAAGAGTGGGGAAACAAAGAGCGTTTAAAATTTCCGTAAACATGTAAAAGCCCGTGATTCAGTCACTATAAATCTTTATACCTCACGAGTGTTTTTTGAAAATACAAGAACATTTATGAGAACTTCTAAATACTAGTTAGTAGATTAAAATACATTAACTTCCAAATTTAAAAATTCTGACGTGTCCCATTCACATGACCCATGATTCCTCTTCTTCTGCAAGCAAGCTATTCTTACGAGGTCTGTCCCATAAGTATCCGACCGGACGTATAGATAGCGGTTGTTGTTTCAAAAACAACAATGGTAAAAAGTACCAACCTTAGAAAGCTTAGGTTTGAGGTTTGACGATTTTACATTCTTTAGCATTTGTTTGGCAGCCATCATTAGAGAAAGCTCTCAGCGAATTTGTAAACATGGATAAAGCTGGTCATGGTTATGTGATAGCATACTTTCATTTGAAAGATCTTAGTCAATTAATATTAAAGCTGAGATAGATTCTACTTTGTGGGAATCTGCATCTTCGTTTACATCAGTGAAATATTGGGTGATAGAGTTTGAGCGCGGCCGTACGAGCTGCCAAGAAGAACATCGCAGTGGTCGACCAAATGAGATTACTAGTCCAAAATCGTAAAGAAAATCCTCAAATGGCACTGGATAACCGTGCGCGAATGGCACTGAAAGTGCGTGAGCTAGTAGACGTTGCACTCATTTCAAAAAATTCTGTACATCGCACACTGACTAAAAATTTAGATATGAAAATTTTGTGTGCAAGGTGGGTGCCACGTTTGCTCACAACAGAACAAAAACAGCGTCCTGAGGATGTTTTAGTCAAGTGTTTGGCAATGTTTCGCTGCAATAAGGCTGATTTTTTGCGTCGATTCATAACAATGGATGAAACCTGGTTCCATCACTCCACATCTGAGACGAAAGAACAATCAAAACAGTGGATTGAAAGGAGAGAATCGGCTCCAAAGAAGGCGAAGACAGTTCCATCTGCAGGCGAGGACATAGTGTCAATTTTCTGGGACGCAGGCGTAATAATTTTCTTTGATTAAATCAAAAAAGGAAAAGTAATCAATGGAAAATATAATGCAAACTTGTTACAGCGTTTGAGTGATGAAATCGAGCAAAAACGGCCGCATTTAGCAAAAAAGAAAGTTTTGTTTCATCAAGAAAATTCAGTATTTCACACGTCCATTATCGCCCTGGCCAAAATCAATGAGTTACAGTTCGAATTGCTTCCTCTGCACTCTATTCGCTCCCTCTGATTATTTCTTCAAGTTTCCAAACTTGAAGGAATGCTTTGGTGGTAGGTTTGCCAACAATGAAGAGGTGGAGTATGCAGTTGATGGCTGTTTTGCAGACCTCGATAGTTCTCACTATAAACAGGGTATCGAAGCTATTGAACATCGCTGGGAAAAGTGTATCTGGATCAGAGACCAAAACTCAGACCCCTCGACCCACTTCGAAAATTGTTTTACATTTCGGTGTTTTATGAATATTTGAAAAAAAAATCTGATGTGTTCCATTATCATAACTTTCTATGCTTCTCTATAACAAATTATTGTTAAAAAGCTTATTCTTCTATCTACTTCATACTAATCAAAATAAACATTAGCAGAAACAGTCTTATTACTTAGTTCCTTCTAGGGAAATAAGGGAATATATTATGCTAAACCGACAGTCACATGTTTTAAAATCTGGTGGCTGTGGGTTTGAAGTACGTTTCTTTGCGTGGCCATGAGTTGACAAGTTCCAGTATGAGTAGAATTTTAAGTGTTTTAAAACTGATACCAATAACAAGGAATATCTCAAAAGCGGTCAACTCCACGGAATATATATAATTGATATAAATTGAGTCTTTTAAGGAGATCTACATTTTTACAGTAATTTTTTGTCGATCTCTTACGGTTTACCGTTATGTAAAATTCAGAAAAAATTCACTCAGAATAAAGAGGTCTTTAGAGGCATTTCTCAGAAAATTCAAGATATGTATGTTTTTATTTGTCATATAAATATCCTAAATATAAGCCATTTTAATCAAAATAAGTTGAAGCCATTTTTCAGGAAACCAAAATGTTCGAAACTTTTTCCATGTAAAGGGTAAACAAAAGTAAGCGACTGTTTACTTACCTCACGTGTGATTTTGAATCCATATCAGTATTGTGATTTTCTTTGTTTCAATAGCAACGGGTGGATGTGGGAATATTAACTTACGTTCATTAATAGCAGTATCGGTAAGTAATAGAAATTAGTCACACCGTCAAAAAAGTGTGTATGGGTGTGCATGTCTGTTTCAGGTTTGGGCGGTAGGCAATGGAAATCCACCGCGGTATCATTCAGTCTAGTCGCCGCGGTCAGTTTGTGCTCTCTCCCATGATTCCGTTCCGGTTCCAACTCTTATCAATACAATAAGATGTTAACATAAATATGCTGGTTGAATCATGTAATCTAGTAAATAATAGACATAGTTTAAGGTATTTCTATATTGACTATTATTGCCTATATTGGCTATTTATAATAATGTAATCTAGTAAATAATAGACGTAGTTTAAGGTATTTCTATATTGACTATTATTGCCTATATTGGCTATTTATAATAATGTAAACTAGTAAATAATAGACGTAGTTTAAGGTATTTCTATATTGACTATTATTGCCTATATTGGCTATTTATAATAATGTAAACTAGTAAATAATAGACGTAGTTTAAGGTATTTCTAAATTGACTATTATTGCCTATATTGGCTATTTATAAATGGCCGAGACTTGACCGACTAGTTACACGTCCCGAGTTCGATCCCAAGCGACCTCATGTGAGATTTCTGATGGACAAAGTGGCGCAGGGGCGGGTTTTCTCCAGTCTCCGGTTTCACCCGCCATTACATTCCACCGGCGCTCCATATTATTCCATGTATCACCAGTGTCATCACCTGTGGTGCCACAAATAGTAAAAGCAGGCATTAAACACTATAAAAAGCTACGAATTTATAAACCTTCTTATTTTCATATTTATATTTAAGTTGCCTCTTGTAATGATTTATAATGACCAATATTGGGGTCCTTGGTGACGAGATTATTACCACAGTAACCATTTTACCACTCTAATGTAATCATAGTAGGTAAGTGAAGCTTGTTAAAAATATTAGGCCATGCCATTACTCTCAGCTCAACAGAAATGACGACATAATTTTAATAACTATAGTAGCGTTTAAATGTATTGAATAATAATTTAATATTGATCGATAGTATCAGTTTTTGATGCCATTTAAGAGGTAGCGTTCAAGTTATTATATAATTGGTTGGTTTTTGTAAACCATGTGAAGGCACACAATGGTTTCTGTACATTTACAAACATTACGTTCTCTGCTCTCTTTGAGCGTCTCCGTCCATGTCCACGCCAGACTCTGAGCACAGCTAATACCCTGGGAACCATGAAATGGTGATCCTCGTAATAACAAATCTTGGAGGTCTCATTTTGTGGTCTTCTTTAATTCTTTATGTTGCTACTTCCCTTGTTCAATTTTGTACCCTGAAGACTTGGGAGTGATTACGCTTTTATGAGTAGGGCTTGCTGATCCTCTGGCTTCCAAGTTGAAGGACCAGGTTTAATTTTTGGGTAACGTTCCGTCAGGAGATTACCTTTTGTCAGGCTAAAGAACTTCAATACTGAGCGCGTTGACAGTTCAGCGAAAGCTGTGCTCGCGTCCCTTGTGAGGTTAGTGAACCAACATATGAGCCGACCAAAATCTAGAACGAAACAACAAACATGTACATGTATATTTTTAAAAAATCTAATGTGTTCCATTCGAATGACTCACTCTGTAACAGATTAAGCTTATTCTTCTACTTCATGCTAAAGCATTTGTAGGAATAGCCTTATTATTTAGTTTCTTGTAAGTAGAAGGGAAATAAGGGAATACTTTCGGCTAAAACAATAGTCAAGTATTTTAAAATGTGGTTGCTATTCGATTCAAATCCGTTTCTTTGCGTGGCCAGAAGTTGACAAGTTCCCATATGAGAAAAGTAGATAATTATTTCAAAACTGAAAACAATTCAAAGGAATATCTCAAAATCGGCCAACTCCATGTAAAAATGTATGTGACATAAATTGTGTGGTTTATCGAGATCTAACTCTTTTGTGTAATAAATTTTGTCTCTTACGGTTTACCAGTTATGTAAAATTCAATAAAAATAATCCTGAATAAAGAGGTCTTCAGAGGCAATTCCCGGAAAATTCAATATATACGTTTTATTTGTCATGTAAATATCTTGAATATAAGAGATTTTTATCAAAATCGTTAGAGCCATTTTTGAGAAAATTAAAATGTTCGCAATTTTTTCCATATAAAGTGTAGTTTGAGGTGGGGGGGATTTTCTTGAAAATGTTCGTGTCCCATCCTTGGGTATTTAACGGTCTTTTCGTTTTTGAGCTATGCTGTCCACAACCACAGACACACACATACATAACTACACACATACCTTTCTAAGAACGATTTTTTGTATTCAGGGGGACCCAAAACGTGTATTTCCGGTGAAATCTCGGAATCAAATTTTCGGGTGCATCAAAATTCGTTCTCTATGAACTATGTACAATGTGCGTGTGGAAAAAGTAAAAATCTGACATGTTCAATTCACATGACTTTATTTAGATGTTCTTCAAACTTCTTACAAAAAAAGTATTCTTCTTTCTGCGCCATTTTATCAAAATAAACATTATCGGAATATTCTTATTACTTAATCCCTTCTAAGTAGAAGTAAACTAAGGGAATACACCATGCTATAACAATAGTCAATTGTTTTAAAGGTTGGCGCTATGCAATTGTCATTGATCCTTGTTTCTTTGCATGCCCAGGACTAAAATGAAAGAAATACAGTCGATTTCCTGATTGACAAAAGTACTAGTATTTTAAAACTGAAACAAATAACAAGGAATATCTCAGAAACGGCTAGCTCTACAACAAAAATGCAAAGGACATAAAGTCTATACTTTGACGAGATCTACATTTCTATTTAGTAAGTTTTTGTCTATCTCTTACGGTTCATCAACTATGCAAAATTAATCGAGAATGAAGAGCACTTCAGAGGGTATTCCCATATACAAGATGTACATGTTGTTTGGCATATCTTTAATATAGGTACGTATTTTAATCAACATCGTTACAGCCATTTTTTGAGAAAATCAGATTTTGGATTCGTTTTTTCTATTTGTGGGTAGTTTGGAGTGAGGGATTTTCTTAAAAATCTTCGTGTTCTATCCTTGGAGATACTAAATTTAAGTACCAAATTTGGTATTTATCGGTGTTTTTTGTTTTCTAGTTATGCTGTCCAAGGACACATACACTCACACGACACACACACAGACACACACACACACACACACACACACACACACACACACACTGAGTTTTATCTAAAACTTGATTTATTTGGATTCAGGGGATTTGATATTTATCGGTGTTTTTTGTTTTCTAGTTATGCTGTCCACAGGCTTACACACTCACACGACACACACACACACACAGACACACACACTCTCTCACACACACACACACACACTGAGCTTTATCTAAAACTTGATTCAGTGCGTCTCAAAGATATATTTCCGGTGAAATTTTGGTATCGAATTATTGGATGGAATACAATACTTTGTAGATACGTTGTTCATATGCACAAGCGAAAGTAAAAAAAAAAAAAAAAATCTGAAAAGCCGAGCAGTTAACATTTTTACATTCTCTACACGTACTATGAACATAGTGTATAGAGAAGGTATTGTATTGCACCCAAAAATTGATACCGAGATTTCACCGGAAATATCATGTTTTGAGATTCCACGATTCCAAAAAAGAAAACATTTTTAGAAAAATGTCCATGTACATATATCTATCTGACTGTGCATCTGAGTGTGTGTGTATGTATGTGTGTGTGTGTGTTGACAGCATAGCTGAAAAACGAAAAGACCGTTAAATACCAAACTCGGTATTTAAGTTTATTATCTTCCAAAGACGCGTCATAAGGATTTAGAAGAAAATCTCCCGTACTCCAAACGACCGTTTAAATGTAATATTTTTTGAACATTTTGATTTTCTTAAAAATGGCTCTAACAATTTTCATTACAAAACCTTATATTTAAGATATTTTTATGACAAACGAAACATTTAAATATCTTTATTGCACGGTATTTTAACCATAATCGTTAGAGCCATTTTTGAGAAAATTAAAGTTTTTGATTTATCCATGTAAAGGGTAGTTTCGGGTGGGGGGATTTTTCTCAAAAACTTCGTGCGCATCCCTGGAAGATACTAAACTTAAATACCGAATTTGGTATTTTACCGACTTTTCGTTTTTGAGTTATCGTGCTCATAGACCCACACACGGAACTTTTTCTGAAAATGCTTTTATTGGATACAGGGGTTTCTAAAAAATGTTTTTCCGGTGAAATCTCGGTATCGAATTTTTAGTGCAATTCAAAATCTTCTCAATACACTATGTACATAGTACGTGAGAGAAAATAAAAACAATTCTCCATCACCCAGGACATCAACCTGTGTACAAAGTCGGCAATACAGGCAGTCCGAGTTTAATTCCTCACTTCCCCTTTGAGACAAGAGGGGGGCAGATATGATAGTACCTGTAGAGAAAGTAAACGCTCATATCTGCCTCTCTTGTCTCAAAAGGGAGGTGAGGAATTGAATTGAGGAATTATATATACGGTGTATAGAGAAAGTATTGTACTACACCCGAAAATTCGATACCGAGATTTTACCGGAAATATATATATTTTAGCGTCCCCTGCATAAAAAAAAAACATTTTCAGAAAAAAGTCCGTGTGTGTGCGTGTGTCCGTGTCTTTGTGAACACAATAACTCAAAAAAGGAAACGTCGGTAAAATACTAAACTTGGTATTCAAGTCTAAAATCTTCCAGGGATGCGACAGGAAGATTTTGAGAAAAATCCCACCATCCCAAACTGCCCTCTACATGGAAAAACTTTCGAAAAGATTGATTTTTCTCAAAAATAGCTCTAACGATTTTGAGTAAAATATCTATATTAAAGATATTTTTCTAACAATTAATAAAATGTATATCTTGAATTTTCTGGGAATATCCTCTCAAGATTCTGGATGAATTTTACAGAGTTTTGCATATCCGGTAAACCGTATGAGATGGACAAAAACCTACCACACAAAAATGTGGTGCACATTAAAACACACAATTTATGTTATATACTTGTCTTTCGTGTAGTTGATCGTTTTTGAGATATTCCTTGTTTTTGGTTTCAGCTTTAAAATCTTATACTATTCTCATACAGGAATTTGTCAACTTCTGTCCATACAAACAAAGGAAGTTATTCCCCTTCTCTTAAGGAAACAAGTAATAAGATTATTTCTGCTAATTTTTTTCTCGATTAGCGTGAAGTAAATAGAGGCATAAGCTTTTTAACAATAATTTGCTGCAGAGATGTAGAGAAAGTCATGTGAATGGAATATATCAGAGTTTTTCATCACATCTCCCTCCCTAATAATAATAATAATAATAATGATAATAATAATAATAAAAGCCTTATAAGAATCTGCGACATGGACGAGATTTCTGGCATCTCGCGAGGGATAATATACCTATATGATAACCACTCGGAACTTGAGCTTGAAGTGCAAGGCGACCAACGACCAGGCAAGCTGATATTGTAGGGTCAGCACCTTGACCCCGCGGGGAAATCATGTCTATACACTAGTTGCCGATGGAGCCACTGTAATAAACATCCGAGTTCGGGTTATACGGCTAATCGCAATCATATCAATTATTGTGACCTTCAAATGGGCTGAGGCCGGCAGCCAATCGGACTGCTGCTGAGTTGACACATTGCATTCGCGCCTAACTGGGGAGTAATTCCGTGATTCCGTCTCTCATAAATACTACTTGCGCTAAGAAAAATATTCAAATTTTGCAAAACATAATTCACGAGGGAGTAATGTTCATAGCAGAACCGTAAAAACCACACATTTTTAGCTCAAATAGTTTTCATAAAAAACATGAATAAACACTATATCGCCAGGCAGATTTATATGCTCAGTTTATGTGTGAGAGGGAGATATAAAAAGAGTGGGGGAAGCGACCTGGCAACGCAGATCACGATAACGCATCCCATTCGCTGCAACGTAGAAGTCTTCCCATTTGAAAAAAATTATAGAACAACCGACTACAGACCGGGAGATCCGTGGTTTAAATCCCGGCTATGGCATGAATTTTTCAGTCTGACTCTACCTATCCATTTCTGAAGATTGATGTAACAGGATACCTCTCACAACTATGAACCTGACCATGTCCACTGAGGCAGAAGGTAAGCAGCTCTTTTAAACGTGAGGTGGTTGAACAGTTGTGCGAACGACCGAGCAAAATTCTCCATTTCGAGATTACTGCTGATGACCTAAGTAACTTAAATAACAAAGATGACATTGTTATTGGTAAAAATCTGATGTATTACACTCACATGACTTTCTCTAGCTGCTCTACAAACAAACTTCTTACAAAAAATTATTATTTTTTTATACCATACTAATCGAGATAAACATTAGCAGAATGTTCTTATCACTTAGTTCAGTATAAGTAGAAGGGAACTAAAGGAATGCGCTGTACTAAAGTGATGGTGAAATAATTTAAAAGCTGTCGTTATAGGATTGTCATCGCAAATCGTTTCTTTGCTTGGCTAGGAGTAGAACAAAAGAAAAACGGTCACTTCCGAGAAAAGTGTTAAGTACTGTACAATTGAAATAAATAACAAGGAAGATCTCGGAAACGGTTACCCCTACAACAAAATATAAGTGACATAAATTGTGTATTTTGACGATATCTACATTTTTTGTGTCGTAAGACTTTTCTATCTCTTACGGTTTAGCAGTGAAGCAAAATTCAGCACAATTCATCCAGAATAAAGAAATCTTCAGAGGCTATTCCCAGAAAATTCAAGATATACATTTTATTTGGAATGTAAATATCTTTAACATATCGTTAGAGCCAATTTTTTTTTTAGAAAATTCAAATTTTCGAAAATTCTTCCATGTAAAGGGTAGATTGTGGTGGGGAATCTTCTTGAAAATCTTCGCGTCGCTTCCTTGGAGCATACCAAACCTAAATACCATTTTTTCGTTCTGGAGCTATGCTATTCACAGACACACACGGACCTTTTTCTAAAAATAAGGGGACACACTAGGCTAAACCGACAGATAAATATTTTAAAATGTGGTTGCTATAATATAGTAATCCGATTCTTTGCGTGGCCAAGCGTTGACAGGTCAACTCCAAGGGAAAAATATAAATAACATAAATTGTGTGTTTTAGCGAGCTCTATGTTTTTTGTGTGTTAAGTTTTTGTGTATTTCTTACGATTTACCAGTTAAACAAAACTCAGCAAAATTAATCAGAATAAAGAAATCTTCAGAGACTATTGCCAGAAAAACTCAAGGCATACATTTTATCTGTTATGTAAATATTTTTAATGTACGACACTTTAATCAAAATCGTTAGAGCCATTTTTTGAGAAAATCAAAGTTTTCGAAAACGTCGCAAGTAAAGGGTAGTTTGAGGTGGGAGGATTTTCTTGACAATCCTCGTTTCGCATCCTTGGAAGATACCAAATCTTACCAAGTTTCGTATTTAAAGGTCTTTTCGTTTTTGAGCCTTACTCCACAGACACACACATACACACACACACACACACACCTTTTTTCAAAAAATACTTTTTGGGGGGGGGGGATTCAGGTGGACCCAAATCATGTATTTTCGGTGAAATCTTGGTATCGAATTTTTGGGTGCAATACATTACCTTCTCTATAAACTATGTACACAGTACGTGTAAAAGTAAAAATCCGCTCTGTTTGTATGAGACTTCGTCCCAAAATACCAAGGAGTTATATCTGAGTACCTAAACAAGTTATTAAATACATTATATGCAATTTTGTTATTTTTAATGATCCGAGAATGCCATTTTAGGACTGTACACCGCAAAAAGCAGTCCTTTTCATGCAGTGTGATACATTATTTATGTACGTACTTTTAGAACTTGCCCTTCCTAGTTGAAACAATTTTACTTTCTCTATCTCCGTATGTGCGACGTAAATATTGGATAAAGAAGATATTGTATTCAATTCGATTTCGAGATTTCACCGAAAACATATGCTTTGTGATCACCTGACTCCAAAAAACACATTTTTAGAAAAAGGTCTGTGTGCGTGTCTGGACAACATAGCTCTAAAAAAAATACCAAACTTAGTACTTAGGTTTAGTATCATCCAAGGATGCGACATGAGGATTTGTAAGAAAATTCCTCCCGTCCCCACTAAAAAACTACGCTTTACATGGAAAAATTTTCGAGTATTTTGATTTTCTCAACGATGTCTCTTAACGATTTTGATTAAAATCCTGTCTATTAAACATATTTAAATTCCAAATAAAATGTATATTTTGAATTTTCTGGGAATATCCTCTGAAGACCTCTTTATTCTGAATTAAGTTTGCCGAATTTTGCATAACTGCTAAACCGTAAGAGATAGACAAAAACTTACTGCACAAAATATGTAAATCTCGTTAAAACACACAATTTAAATCTTTTACTTTTTGTTTTGGAGGCAACCGCTTCCGAGATATTCCTTTGTTGGTTTCAATTGTAAAGTACTTATATTTTCTCAGACAAAGTGACCGTTTCTATTTTGTTCTACTCCTGGCCAAGCGAGGAAACTGTTTGCAGTCACAATCGCATAACGACAGTTTTTAAAACATCTGACCATCACTTTACTCTGATTTCTCCTACTTATAAGGAACAAAGCAATAAGATTGCCCGCCTAGGTAGTGTGGTGGTAGCGTGTCTGCCGCACATTCAACAAGTCACGAGTTCGAATCTCGCTCAGGGTAAGTTACCCGGATAAGGTTTTGACTGCCTCCATCGTTGAGTGGTCAACGAGTTGACTTCTCACCCTGAGGTCCCAGGCTCAATGCCCGGCTGGGGGGAAGTTTTCTTCAATCATAATTATTCCCAATCCTCCACAAAATGTGGAAGTATGTATGTGAGAATGAATGTGTTTATTTGAAGAAAATAAAATGATTAAAACCTACAGTCAGTGAGTTGTTTCTAATGCAAAGCCCCCCGATATGACCTTAGATGTTTAAGGGGGCTATACAAATGAAACAATTAAAAAAAGTAATACAAGTTTTCTGTTAATGCTTTTATCGATTACATGGTGTAAAAAGAAGAATAGTCATTTGTAAGAAGTTTGTTTGTAGAAGAGCTAGAGAAAGTCATGTGAGTGTAACACATTAGATTTTTTGTGGTGGTGGTGGTGGTGGTGGTGGTGGAGTGTGTGTGTGTGTGTGTGTGTGTGTGTGAGGGGGTTCAGGCCAACATGGCTTATTATGTATCAGACCCCAGAGGAAAGGATGATATGAGACTGGCGGCCGAATCCGCACCGCAGGCAAAGTGCCACCCACATAGTCAAAGCGATTTTATCTCGAAGCGGGAAGAGCTAGAAGCCCACGCCTCCAGCCCTGACCAAACCCCCTGGGTGCATCACCTCGCCGAGAGCACCTTTTCGTGGTTCATCGTTTTAAAAATTATACTTTTCTATTGCAAATTATCTAATATTTCAGGAGCTCTGGTGTACAAGTAGCGAGAAAGAGGGCATCAAAAACCAAGACTAAAGAGAAAATTGCCTCAAGACATTTTAGTATCTGACACCGAAATTGAAGAATAACCTCTTTTGTAATAGTTACACTTTTTTAACATTGTTAATGATTAGTAATATAGCTTCGTGTTCCAACTCCAGGGTTTCAAACTTTTAATCTTATTTTCATTTTAATTGTTGAATTTACATGCAAGTATGTATGCTTAACTTCATTCTAGACCTCATTGTACGCTTTGATAATTTCTTTTAACCCTTATATTTTTACTTTTCCTACACATACTGTGTAAATAGTGTATAGAGAAGATTATTGCACCCAAAAATTTGACAGCGAGATATCACCGAAAATATATGTTTTAGAATCTCCTGTATCTAAAAGAAGTATTTTTAGAAAAATATCGGTGTGTGTGACTGTGGATAGCATAGCTCAATAAAGATAAGTCTGTTAAATACCAAACTTGGTATTTAAGCTCAGTATGTCTCAAGCATGCGACACGAAGATTTTGAAGAAAATGGCTCCATCACCATTAACATGGAAAGATTTTTGAATTTTTGATTTTCTCAAATTTTACTATACCGATTTGGATTTAAATATCGTATATGAAAGATATTTGCCTGACAAATAAATAGTATATCTTGAGTTTTCTGGGTATATCCTCTAAAAGCTACTTCATTCTGGATGAATTTTACGGAATTTTGCATAACTGGTAAACCGTAAGTAATAGATAAAAGCTAACTAACAGAAAATGTAGACCTCGTTATATATATATATATATATATATATATATATATATATATATATATATATATATATATATATATATATATATATATATATATATACAGGGGGAAAATTATTTAAACCGACAAACTCTGGGAGGTTGTAGGGGACACCAAAACAAATATTTTTCCTTAATGTCATTTTTTCCTATGAGGATTATTTAAACCGGTAAAGGAAGATTTTTCTGACATCAAAAAAACCAACAAACACTTTTGCATTTTTTATTACCAAGAGACACCAACAAACAATTTTGCATTATTTATTACCAAGAGACAACACATGAACACAACGCAATTACTTAAATTACAGTAGAGGTTCAAAAATGCCTCCATTGACATTTAAACAAAGCTGACACCGACGGATCATGTTCTGTCTAACACGGGCAAAAACTCCAGGAGTGTCGTTAATTGCTCCTGCTGCTGCTACTATCCGGGCAACCAGATCCTCTTCTGATTCAACAGGAGTTCTGTAAACTAGGTTGCGCATCTCCCCCCACATAAAAAAATCCATATGGGTCATATCTGGGGATCGAGCAGGCCATGGTACAGGACCACCTCTGCCAATCCACTTTTCTGCAAACTGTCGGTTCAAGAATCGACGCACAGGACGACTGAAATGTGCCAGATGCCCCGTCATGTTGGAACCACATGCGTTGTCTTGTAGGGAGCGGGATATCCTCTAGCAATTCTGGCAATGCTCTGGCGAGAAAATTGTGATAGTGCCTGCCATTTAATGGCCTAGGTAGGAGATATGGCCCAATTAAACAGTCCTCAACAACACCGGCCCACACATTAACGACGAACCGCACTTGATGTGCGCGAGTAACTGTGGCATGTGGGTTATCCTCACTCCAAACATGCGAATTGTGCAGGTTGAATACTCCATCACGCGCAAACGTTGCTTCATCTGTAAACAACACAGAGGATGGAAATGTAGGATGCATTTGACACTGTTCCAGGTACCACTGCGAAAACTGTGCTCTGGGTGCATAATCAACTGGTTCCAGGTTGTGGACACGCTGTAGGTGAAATGGACCTAAGTATTGACGTTTCTTACATTCGTCTGATTCGTCTCCATGTTACGCGCAATTGCACGAGTGCTGATAGAAGGATCTCGCTCCACATGCTGCAGGACAGCTTCCTCAAATTGCAGCGTTCTTACTGTGCGACGGCGTCCCTGTCCAGGTCCTCTGCTAAATGACCCGGTCTCGCGCAGACGTTGGTACACAGCAGTAAACGTCGTATGGTGCGGGGTACAGCGATTAGGATATTGTTGTTGATAAAGCCGCTGTGCAGCTCGTCCATTGTGGTGCGCTACGTAGTACGCACCAACCATATCAGTGTACTCACTCCAGGTGTATCGCTCCATTACTAAACAGATACTGTACAGTATGCACACTACACTGGTGGATAAAACAATTCCTACCATCAACAGCAATTGCATTCATGACAACTGAAGGGCGTAATTCGCCCTCTACCGGTTTAAATAATCCTCATAGGAAAAAATGGCATTATGGAAAAATATTTGTTTTGGTGTCCCCTACAACCTCCCAGAGTTTGTCGGTTTAAATAATTTTCACCCTGTATATAGCATATATCCCGGAGTTGATCGTTTTTGAGATATTCCTTGTTATTGATTTCCGTTTAAGATACTTATACTTTGCTTATACGGAAACTTTTCAACAAGTTGGCTATGCGAAGAAACGAATTTCAATCCCATAAAAACCTGATTTTAAAACATTTGGTTGTCCGTTGAGCCTAGTGTATTCTCTTATTTCCCCTCAACTTATAAAGAACTAGTAATAAAACCGTCCTGTTAATGTTTAACTCGATTAGCATGAAGCAGATAGAAGAATAAGCTTATTAACAATAACTTGTCACAGATATGTAGAGAAAGTCATGTGAATGGAGCATATGAGATCTCACAGAAAACAGTGTACATATATTAAAGGTATCATATGATCCACTTCAATTCTATTAACTAATTATTTTGTGTTTCATTATTTTTATAAATTGTTTTATAGTTTTTTATCTCATCAGTCAAAATAAATATTTAAAAAATCCCAGTGTTCTATTCACATGACTTTCTCTACATCTTTGTATAACAAGTTATTTCTAAAAGACTTATTTTTCTATTTGCTTCAAGCTAATTCAGATAAATATCAGCAGAAATGATCCTATTACTTGCTTCCTTATAAGTTAAAGCAAAATAAGGGAATGCACTAGCTTAAGCTGGTTGATATGTAGTTGAAATCCGTATCTTAGCATGGACAAGAGCTTATACATTCCTGTATGAGAAAATGTAAGTATTTTAAAAAGTGAATCAAAAAATATAGGAATACTTCGGAAATTGTCAACGCCACGAAAAAATGTGTATAACATACATTATGTGTTTTAACGAGATCTATATTTTTTTCCAGTAAGTTTTTTATCTATCTATAACGGTATATCAGTTATAAAGAAGTTATCCAGAGTGAGGAGGTCTTCAGAGGTTATTCCGGGAAAATTCAAGACATAGTTTAATTTCATATCCAAATATCTTTTATATATGGTATTTTAATAAAAGTAGTTGGAGCCATTATTGAGAAAATCAAACTTTGAAAGTATTTACATGTAAAGGATAGCTTGGGGTAGGAGGAGTTTTCCTTAAAATCTTCGTTTTGCATACTTGGAAAATATTAAACTTAAATTCCAATTTTGGTATTTTACTGATTTTTCGTTTTTCAGTTATCGTGTTTTCAAACACACGGACACACAGAGCTTTTTTTTTCCAAAATACCTTTTGTTTTAATACAGGAGATACTAAAACGTAATTTTCCGGTGAAATCTCGGTATACGAGAAATTTTGGGTGGAGTACAATACATTTTGTACCTATGTAGAAAAAGTAAATGATATAACATCATTTTTCAGATTATGTGAGAACAGTATATCGAGTTTGATTGTAAATTTTCACCTTCACTGTGGGCAGAATTCTACTCTTATCTAACAACAACAATGAATGCATGCGAAATTTTCTCTGCAAGGTGGACATTCATTCATATCTGAACATATTTCAATAATTGAATGCTATCAGTAAGGTGCAAACCACCGCTTATTAAAAACACATGATGTCTTCCATTCACATGACTTTTTCTACATCTCTGCAACAAATTATTGTTAATTGTTATTAACTTCTTCCATGTGAGTAGAAGGGAAATAAAGAACTACAATAGGCTAAAGTGATAATCAAAAACTGGTTGCTATGTGATTGATGTTCCTTTGTTTGTATGGACAGTAGTTGACAAATTCCTGTATGAGAAAATAAGTATTTTAAACCTGAAACTAATAACAAGGAATATCTCAAAAACTATCACCTCTACGAAAATTAAGTATATAACTTAAATTGTGCGCTTTAACGAGCTCTACACTTTATTTCCGGTACGTTTTTGTCTATCTCTTATGTTTTACCAGTTATGAAAAATTCGCTAAATTCATCCAGAATGAAGATGTCTTCAGAGGCTATTCCTAGAAAATTCAAGATATACATTTTATTTGTCAAATAAATTACTTTATTATACGATATTTTAATCGAACTCGTTAGAGCCATTTATGAGAAAATAAAAAAAAAATTTCAAACTTTTCCATGTAGATATGGGTAATTGGGGGTAGGCGGATTTTCTTTAAAATTTTCGTGTCGCATTCTTGGAAGATACCAAACTTAAATACTAAGTTTGGTATTTAACGGTATTTTCGTTTTTAAGCTATGCCGACCACAGACACACACACGGCCATATTTCTAGAGATGCTTTTTTTAAATTCAGGGGTCTCAAAACATGTATTTCCGGTGACATTTCAGTATCGAATTTCTGCGTGCAATATAATACCTTCTCTATATATTATGTACATAGTACGTGAAGAGAAAGTAATAATGTGAATTTGAAATACATTGAAATAAGATAAATAATAAATTGGACAGGGAAAATTGTCTATATCAGAAAATGAGGAAGGTGAAATAAGCAGACCACAGATCATACACATTTCAACCATAACAATAAGAGCAGCAAAGAAATTACTGCCGTTAAAGTTAAAATTTTAACCACATCTACCATTGTACTTAATGGCTAGTCCTCAATCTAGTTAAGTGAGAAGGAGGTTGTGAGATACTCAACTCGAATTTCCACTAAATAGCGCAGATACCCAACTGGCATATATTTTCGTGTTTAGTCCGCAAATGGTTTATACCGGAAATTATAGTTAAATCTCTGTTTCTTAAACACGTCGCCTCTTAAATTTTGTTGCAGAATATCTTGACGTCACTCGAAGATTTAATAAAATATTAGGTCTTTTTTACAGTAAGGGTGCTTCAAATCGTCCAAAACGAGCATCTTAAAACATAAATTTCCACAAGCTAAAGTAAGCTACAACTACCTTTATTTGCCAACCATTAATGGTCTTTCAACCTATCTAAATGGTGACATCATGCATAATCATTTTTATCTATTATATATGTATAGCTGACCCGGCGAACCTTGTTCCGCCTTAGAGGCAATAAATGAGCAGATTTTGGATTTTATTAAGTTCAATTTTGTATTAGGATAATAAATTTAAATAAAAAAATCAAGTATTTTAATGATTCTTTATTGACCATTTATTTTGGTGTATGGGCTGCACTCGTTAGTGAAGCACCTTGTGATAGACGACATGTCTTGTTTTATTATCAGGTGCAAGAACAAATAACTCAGATAGTCTTCCGACCCGTGAACATGCCGCATATAATTCACCATGGGAAAACCATGGAGTTTCTAGATTCAGACCACAAACTTTCAAGGATTGAACTTGTGATTTGTTAATGGTCATGGCGAATGAAAGACGGATTGGGAATTGAAGTCGTTTAAACTCAAACGGCAAATCGGTTAGGATCATCGGGATCCTCGGAAAGAGAACTTCCTCACCTTCGAATTTTCCTTTGAGTATCGTCGCGTAAATCACATTGTTCATCAATTTACTTACCACCAAACGCGCTCCGTTGCTCAGTTTTGGTTGGTTTATGTTTCGAAGCATGATTATTACGGAGCCAACCTTTAGTCGTAAATTGTGCGGTGGTAAGCCAGGCACATCCAAGGAGTTTAAAAATGCAATTGGATAGTTGGTGGCTTCATCTTCATTTGTTACACAGTCAATAGATTTGAATGAATGCAGTGTACCAAAGATCTCATTCTGAATTATGTAGTTTGTCATCTACATCTTTATTCTTAGTCGCCGAAATTGCTCGCTCACTCAACTATTGATTATTTTTGTGGTTAGTAATGATGTTTGGGAATACTTTGTTGATGAGTTCGTCTTTCGATGAGACAAAGTTACAGAAATTCTGAGGAAATGAAATCAATCCGCTCGATTCGTCTACATGTACTCGACCATTACCGATAGACAGCAACTGATCAGAGAAATATTCACCAGATGTATCGTTCTCATGTTTGTTGTCAGCTGAAGTTTCTTCACTTAGATTCGGTGATTTGAGGCAAGCGCTTATTTCGTCGGCAGCAGTTGATCTTGGAATTACGGCATGTTTGGCGGTAATCAGTGCTGCAATCGTATCGAAACGATGCTCGATTCAAATCAGTACTTGATACATTTTTTCTTGTGCGTCAAAAATGATCTAGTTGTTGATATCTGAGGTTTGCTCGACGATTTCGCATTGCCAACCGAGCCGTTTCACGGGCTGCCTCGCTTTGCTCTTGTGATTGAGAAGCATGAAGTCTTGCCGGTCCCCATGGCCGCGCTCGCCAAGGCGTATCACTTTGGTGTTTTGCAGCGCAGGGGATCGTGGGTTCGAGTCCCGCCTTGTGTGTGTAAAAAGTAATACAGAAATTCTGTAATCATACAGTAATCACAGTAAACAAATTAGGTAAATAAAAAGTAGGGTATACAGCGCCGGAGTCCCGATCAGACTCCGCAACTGTATTTAAAAAAAAAAAAAAAGTCGAGCCATACTAACGCGGCGCTCCTCACGTGCAATTTTTTGTTCTTCTTCAGTCCTTTCATTCGCAATGTTTCGAATCCTAGTTGCATTACGGCTTTGTCGGGAAAGATTCGCGGCATTGTTAATGATAATATCGGCACAATAAGCTAATAGATACTCGAAACAAACACATCAATCGGTCAACTTCAAAATTTCTAACTGTCAAATTTTCAACCATACTTAACCATAGGCAACATTACTTTTAACTGTCAGTTGCGGTTTGTTATTCCGTGTCAGTTGCGTTTTGTTGTTCCATTTTTAACAAATGAACGGCTAGACTGATGTTTTGACTGCTAATTTTTTCGTTTTTCTTTCTGTTGCGTTTTGTTATACCACGTTTTATGTCATGTCCCACGGAAACGGGATAAAAAGTATCCTTTTTTGGGGGGGGGTAGTGTTTAACGCTCAATTTAACTACTTATGGTACCGCAGGCGGTGACACTGATGATACATGAATGATGAAGGAGCACCGGTGGAATGAGATGGTGGGGGAAACCGGAGTACCCGGAGAAAACCCGCCCTAGCGCTGTTTGGTCCACCGCAAATCTCACATGCGGTCGCTTGGGATCGAACCCAGGCCGTCTAGGTGAGAGGCGAGTGATCTAACCACTCGGCCAAGGCGCGGCCTAAAAAAATAAGTATCCTATGTCCGTCTCCTGGTTCTAAGCTACCTCCCCACGATTTTCAGCCAAATCGGTTCAGTCGTTCTTGAGTTACAGATAGTGTAACTAACACGACTTTCTTTTATATATGTATATATATATATATATATATATATAGAATGGCGCCGCTCGCCTCCTATTTAGGCGGCCCGGGTACGATCCGAATCGCTCGCAAGTGGGATTTGTGGTGGACGAAGTGGCGTCTGGGCGGTTTTTTTATCGGGTTCTTCGGTTTCCTCGTCACTCATTCTACCAGTTGCTCAATTATCACCTTTCCAATCAAGAATTTCGCTTACATTTCATATCACTCATTTCCTCATGTTCATACCTGGTTACGGGCGGACCACTCGTAACAGGTTCTCCATTCTGTGGTCTCGTACCGGTGGCTCCCCGAAAGGCCGTTGGCATTGGCTTGTAAGTACTAGGTACACTCCTATAAATTCGGGGAGAGTAAGCCGATTACGAAACAAACTACACACACACCAAACTACACACACACACACACACACACACACACACACACACACACACACACACACACACACACACAAAGAAATCATTGAATAACTGACATTACCGCTATCGTTATATTCTTTAAGCTTTCAGCTAGATGTTCCGTTTCCCTCCGGTAACTCAATGCGAAAACATTATTCCCCTTTGATTCACAGTCCCGTGTCGCGTCTGGTAAAGTCGCCGTGGAAGCGCCAACTTTGGGATAAGTCGCGCTCAAGGCGAAGTCGCTGACCTCTGGACCAGCCAAACCACCGTTACAACATGTGTTAAAGATGGAATATAAGTTAAACAAAACGAGCATAATAATATTTTTATACTCATAAAATTATAATTGCGTTTGTTATGCTCTAAGTTTTGAGTGATTTTATTACAGCCTCTATTTTTCAGCAGTTCGTAAACAAAATTTAGATCATATTAATGTAGTGAAATGGAAAAAAAAAAAAAAAAAAAATCTAGTATATTCCATTCATATGTCTTTCAAGATTTTGCTGCAGTAAATTATTCTTACAAAAGCTTATTCTTCTATCTGCTTCATGCCAACCCGGATAAATATTGTAGAGATAAGCATTATCGAAATAAACATTAGCAGAAATGGGAAATAAGGTAATGGGCTAAAATAAGACAACAGTCATAGTGTTTAAAAGCTGGTCACTATGTGATTACATGGCCAGGAGTAAAAACAAAAGAAAAACGAAGGACGACATCCCATTTGAGAAACATGCAAGTACTTACGTTTTTATATATAAGCTTAGGCTTCGTATAGGCTAGGTATAGGATAAGCATGGCCTTTGTATAGCTTAGCTATAGGATAAACATAGACTACATATAGACTAGTTATAGGCTAAACATGGTATTCGTATAGCTTAATTATAGGATAAACATAGGCTACAACATTTTTCAAATGGGAAGAGTTCTGCGATGCAGCGAATGAGATGTGTTACCGTGCTCTGCATTGCCAGGTCACTACCTCCACTTTTTTCATATTTGCCTCTCACTCGCTCAAAGAATTTTTTTTTTTCTGTTGGTAGTGTTTAACGCCCGCGTTTACTGCTATGTCACCGCAGGCACACACAGAGGATGCAAATCTGCCTGGCGATATAATGTTTATTCAAGTGTATTATGAAAACTATTTGAGCTAAAATCTGTGGTTTTTACGGTTGTGCTACGAACATTACTCCCTATTCTTCGACGTGAATTATTTTTTGCAAAATTTGTATTAGCGCAAGTAGTATTTATGAGGGACGGAATCACTTAGTGCGTTACTCCCAAATTAAGCGCGAAAGCAATATGTCAACACAGCAGCGCTCAGATTGGCTGCCGGCCTGGTGACGCTTAAGAACAAACCTCATCCCATTTGAAAGTCACCGTAGTTTCATATTAAGCATGAAAATCAGACATGTTAGTTATATACAACGTATATGCTACCTATAACAGACTGGAGTGACTGCTGGGTACTGACTAGGCTAAATTACAGTTCAGGAAAATTCGCGGCTCAATTTCTCCAGAGCCTTCACGGCACAAGCCCTTTTCAAAGAGTGCTCTTTTAAATTTAGGAGACTAGGTGAATCAGCCGCCCCTTAGTTTGTGGAAGGTAGGCCACCCATCAAACGGCATGTGCGCCGTTGTCCAGTTTTGCGCATACTAAAACGTATTGCTTGACGTTTATAGAGAGAGGAATGCGCAAAATTCAGAGGAACAGCGGTTTAGGGACAGAACGTACTCCTCGCTGAAGTACACCTCAACAACATACAATTTGTTTCCTGAGAGCGAATTCCAGTTTCCAGCCGATTTACAAACTTTTTATTTTAGTATGCATATCAACGTAATTCAGTAAACGCCTCGGAAATAATGGACCTATCATATCAGTACACTATCGACGCCAGCTAAAAAGAAAATGGTGGAATATTGTACTTAGAGCAGGGGTTGGCTGCCAAAAATTAGGAAAACATTAGAGACACGCCTCATCCACTATGGACCCGCACAGTCAAAGCGGACATATCATTAAACAACGGTTTATTTAAAATTTTGCGTGAACTACGTCTCCTGCGTTTCAAGTAACATGCATAATAGCTTTTGCCATTTGAGTAATAATATTAAAACGCCCAGCAAAGGATTAAAATAGTCTTAAAAGGCTAAATCAAGCAGGAGGTGGCAATGGCATAGCGCCTGGCGTACATGTCGTGCTATTGAGCGCGGAACGTGCGTTTAGTCAAGTCTCGAATTAGCTGAATAGGATCATGAGATGTCCTATTCGCTACCCCTGAGTGACACAGGTTCAAGTCTCCACATTGTACATTTTTTTAATTGCTCATCAAAACTTGGAAACCAAATTTACAGTAATCTTTTTTTGAAGTCTCTGTGAGTTCAGGAAATTATAAGTTAAATCATTATTGGTTGGTTGCAGTTTGTAATGTGTGGAATACGTTTAGTGACGTCTGCTCCATTGGACTGGCATGAAGCAGTGTGTTATTATGAATGCCGACCCCCATCGTTCTCCACACGTATGCTGTCGCACGATATTTTGTGCCACTCTTTCATTATGTATTCGACAGACGAGTACTAGATATGCTTTTGATCTACAGAGAAGCAAGATCTAGCTCAGCGTCTATACCGGGAGAGATATCGGAATAGACGACAACCAACAGCAAACACCTTCCGGAATGTTGAAACAGTGTCACTTGCGAGAATGCCTCCTGTAATACACGCACCAGGAACGTCGAGTGTTAATACAGAAGCTGTTTTGAACGCCATCCAGGATAATCCGCATACTAGTACACGGGCAGCTGCTCAGAAACATCGTCCAGTCTTCTGTAGTGCGCATATTGAACACTAATGAGTTTCACTCTTATCGTTTGCACCTACACCAAACACTGCAGGGAGGAGATTTCGAAGCTCGAGTGACCTCGCTGGAGCGAGTAGTAAATGATGTGGGATTCGTAACCAGATCCTGTTTTCTGACGAATCAACATTTCACAACAAGGGAACCGTAAATCGCCACAATATGCACTCTTGGAGTGTTGATAATTGTTGGGTAAGGGAGGCAGCATTCCAAGAGCAGTGGGAAGTAAATCTCTGGTGTGGAATCTTGGTAGACCACCCTATTGGACCATTATTCTTTGAGGGGCATCTAACAGGAGCACGCTACCTGGAATTCCTCCGTAATGAACTGCCCTTATTATTAGAGAATGTGCCACTGCAGGAGCGAATGGCGATGTGGTTTCTACACGATGGAGCTCCTCCGCATCGGTCTAGGAACGTCTGCAATCATTTGAATGTTGGACATCCTGGTCATTGGATAGGAAGCCGAGGACCAGTCTTCTGGCCTGCCAGATCACCTGCTTTGACACCCCTTGACTTTTTCCTCTAGGGTTATTTAAAAGAATACGTAAATGCAGGGGAGCTAGAAAATCCAGAAACCCTTCACCAGCGTATTACAGTGGCCTGTAAATTTGTTCAACCCACCATGCTATACCGAGTCAGAGGCTCCATTGAACACCGTGCCCAGGCGTGCATTACCCAAGGTCACCAGTTCCTTGCTCCTTGCTTCGTTAGAGGAGTCGTGTTCTAGGAATAGATAAAGGGTCATTCCAGCGCCCCAAAACATACCAATATGAAACGATATTTCTAATGACATAATGATTCTAAGTCTGCAAACTTGTGTTTAACTTCCATATTAAACTCTGATTATGTGATTTCCTTATTTTCTGTGTTAAAATATGTATCTAGGCATAAATAATCCTTATTTCAATTGCACCTACCTATATGTTTAAACAACTTCTTACTTGTGGTTCACCAATAAAGAAACATCAAATAATACCATAAGACATAAATAAAGCAATTAGAATGAAAACAATACGCTTTCAGATTAATAATTGTAATTTGTGAATATTACACGATAAAAACAATTAATACATACTGGGGATTTGAACCACCTTCACAGATCACTTCGGAGTCTTCCGCTCGTTCCAACTGAGCTACCTAGCGACTTTAGTGATCAGCATCCTGTTTAACATGTTGTATTCGCTGGTCCCAGTGAGCCTCTGCAGTGGAGCAAACGTCAGCTGTCTAATTACCAGTATATTAAAAGTCCATGCAATAACATCTCTATTAATACTAATCCCATCGAGTGTTTAACATCCATGTTAAATATGTGGGTAGAATCTAGTGATGGGAATCGATGTTTTCAGCTGGAGTATATAATGCGGATTGCATAAAACTCGAGAATAAGGGGCAGCTGACTCATCTGGGATACACACACACACACACACACATATATATATATATATATATATATATATATATATATACATGTATAATATATGTTTTGAAATCACAACATTGAATAGTTTTGTCCCGCATACTTAATCTTCGTAGTAGATAAACTAACACGCAAATGATTGGATCAATAAAAGGTTGGGTTTCGATTGTGACTCTTTTGTTATACTTCCTCCACTAGATGCCTTACCACATTTGAGGCGTTTCTGGCTGCTTCTTTGTAAAGACCCAGATAGCTCTTAACGGACAGGAAATCAACACGTATTATGAAGATTATGAGAAGAGATTCTTATTATTTTCTCTACATGTGCAATGTATATAGCGCAAAGGGAAAATATTGCAGTCGCTAAAAAAATCGATACCGCAATTTCAACCAGAAATACAAGTTTTAGCGTCCCCTGTATCCAAAAAGCACTCTTAGAAAAAGGTCTGCGTATGTTTAGTATCTTTAGGGATCAACACGAAGATTTTCAGAAAGATCCTCCCACATCAAACTACTTTTTACATGAAAAACATTTCGAAAAATTATATTTTTTCAAAAATGGTTCTGACGATTTAGATTAAAATACAGTATATTAAAGATATCTCCATGGCAAATAAAATGCACATGTTGAGTTTTTTGGAATAGCCTTTAAAGACCTCTTTATTCCGGATTGATTTTGCTGAATTTTGCATAACTGCTAAACCTTAAGAGATAGAAAACAACCTACTACATAAAATTTTAGATCTCATTATATGACATACAATTTGTTATATGCGGTTTTTTTTTTCTTCATGGAATCGACCATTTTTAAAATATTTAAAGTTATTGCTTTCAGATTTAAAATAAACTTTTCTAATACGAAATTTGTAAAATTCCTGGCCATACATAGAAACGGATTATCAACCACATGGCAACCAGATTTTAAAAAGGTTTGATTATAACTTTAGCCTCGTGTATTTCCTTATTTTTCTTCAACTTACATAATGTAATTGTCAAGTAATTAAGACAATGCTTATCTCGATTATCATATAGTATATAGAAGAATATGCTTTTTAACAATAATGTGTTACAGTAATTTAGAGAAAGTCTGTCTCTTTCTACAGGAAGATTCTGTAGTTCACCAGCAAATTTCAGGGGATATTTATGACTTGAAATGGAACACAAAGTTCATATCGGCTAGTGTCCGGAAATTTAAGTTTCCATGGGAGGCCACCGAAGAACGACATCAAACAAAGAACCTTAGCACACATCACATGACCTGAATCCCATCCATGCCACAACAGGTGTTCAAAGTGGCCTCCATAGGGATGCAATGCACGCATTCACACACATCATGGATTGCCTTACCCGTTCGAATATTCCAGGATATATCCGAATATCCTCACATGCTACGCTAGTGAAGAATGTGGACACCAGGAACAGGCTCACAAGGAAAAATGCGGAGGCTAAGTTCGGTGATCGAGCAGACCAAGCAGCAGGACCTCCACGCCCTATCCAACGCCTGGGGAAGATGATGAGTTGTCGGCAAACATTAACGTGGAATTGTGCTGGCCTTCCATCGTGCTGCAGCTACATTGCCTGTCTTATTGACAAAGGCCCATTCTTCAGAAATAGAAGTAGAGTGTTTTGTAGGACGTCCAGATACGTTTCTCCGTTCAGGCGTTGTGGAGCAAGTCTAAGTTGGCGGTCGCTAATAATGTCTGCTCAAACATTGATGCTGAACCATTGCTGATGAGGGCTTCAACCATTTCGTGAGGATTTTCTGTAGCCCACAATAACGGTTATGCAGGTTAAATGACAACATCGCTGAAGAAGACTGAAGACAGAAATCCCATAAATTAGCGCTAGAATCTTTCCCGCACACGTTGGAGGTGATGGGGATAATAGCTGTTGCCAAGTAGGATATGGCTCACATCATGTTGTTGGGTCTGTAGCTTGTACCAGGGTTGTCTCAAAATCACGATTATAAAGATCGTTGTATTGGTATAGTTGTATGCTAACTGATTTCGATTGAATGCAGATACACGCATTTTACCATTGTATTATGTTAAAAAAATATAATTCATATCATCATGCAGAACTATAAGATTATAATATCAGATAATATTGTATCTATTATGTGTCTGAAAGTGCGCATAGTGTAAGGCATAGCATGTGGGTGTTGCGGAGGTTCGAACTACAAAGAACCCCTCAAAGATTTTTTTTTTTTTTTTATTTTAGCACCTCGCCTACATTATTCGGTATCCTTGAATGGGTTAATGCTTCTCTAGATTGGAGCGTTGAATGCGGTTAGTGAATTCGATGGATTCTACTTTTACAGACAGGTATACCTGTTTTACTTCTGTACGAAGAATTTAATACGTATTTGGCAACAGTGGATGCCATTTATTTGTCGGTATATGAAAATTGCTATGCTATTTAAATGTTATGTGAAATAAATGACGTATGAAATTGAATGATAAATGGGAGAAAAAATTAGGGAAGGAAGCTGGCAGACCAGTTTAAAGTATGTTTTTCCCGGCTTTTGCCAGTTCTGAGGACTGAGGAAAATCTGAAAAACAACCTTAAGGAGAACAGACCAAGCGGATTTTAAATTGTGGTACTATTATTCACGAGTCCATGCTTTAAAACCACGGCCAGTTGGTATAAAAACAAACCTTCAAATGTGGTAGTTTATTTGTTTATCTTTTACTTTCTCTTCGCGTACTATATACATAGTGTACGGAGAAGGTATTCCATTCCACCCAAAAAATCTATATCGAGATTTCACCAGAAATAGACGTTTTAGGGTCCCTTGTATCGAAAAAAAAACGTTTTTCGAAAAAGATCTGCGTGGATGTGTGTCTGTGTGTCTGTGAACACGATAACTCAAAGACGAAAAGTCGGTAAAATACCAACCTTGGTATTTAAGTTGAGTATCTTCCAGGGAGACGACACGATGATTTTGAGAAAAATTACCCCCTCTAAAATTATCCTTTACATGGAAATTACATTTACATTTTGAATTTTTCATAAATGGCTCTAAAGATTTTGATTAAAATACTGTATATTAAACATATTTACATGACAAATAATATGTATATCTTTAATTTTCTGGGAATAGCGTCTGAAGACATCTTTGTTCTAGATGAATTTTGCTGAATTTGTCGTAACTGGTAAACCATAAGAGTTAGTTATAAACTTGCTACACAAGAAATGTAGACTACGTTTTTTTTTTTTTTGTAGCGTTTAACGCCCGCCTTTACTACTGTGGACCGCAGGCGATGACACTGGTGATACATGGAATGAAGATGGAGCACCGGTGGAATGCAACACAATGCAATACAATGGAGAAGGAAACCGGAGAACCCAGAGAAAAGCCGCCCCTATTCCGCTTTGTCCACCACAAATCTCACATTCGGTCCTTGGGATCACGTTGAAACAAACAATTTGTGTTATATACTTTTTTTTCGTGGAAAATTGACTATTTATAAGATATCCCTTGTTATTTGTTTCAGATTTAAAATACTTGAAATCTTCCCACATGCAAGTTGAGACCTCCTGGCCCTGCATAGAAAAGGATTTCAACCACATGACAACCAGCTTTTGAAAGATTTGAATATAGCTTTAACCTATATTCCCTTATTTTCCTTCAACTTACAAGGAAGCAAGTAATTAAAACAATTTCTGCTAATGTTTATCTTGACTATCACAAAGTAGACAGAAGAATATGCTTTTTAACAATAATGTACTACAGCAATGTAGAGAAAGTCATGTGAATGGAGCACACCAGATTTTTTATATTCCCTTAAAAGTTTTGCTCCAATCCGATATAGTTTCGAGAGAATTTTTCGCCCATAAATTGGCTGCATCTGTAGTGATGATAATGAGGTACGGCTTTGGAACTGCCTGGGCGTTATGGCGCTATTCAAACTTGCCAATTTCCTGCGCCAGTGCTTCATGGCAAATTGTTATAGCCTACAATTTTCCAATAAATCGGTACGCATCAATCGTCGCTTAATAAATACTGAATGATATAACGCTGCAATAGTCGCATTTTCTGATCAGCAGTCGAACATTTCACTCTTGATGTGTGTGTGTGTTTGAGTTTCCGGAAACTTTCTGGCATGATTCAGTAAGCGGTTTTACCGCTGTGAACGGCTGTATTAATTTGTTCAGAGCTGTGCTTTGAAACTGCACTCTGCGGTAATCAATTGATGAAGCACAGGCAATGCCCACTTGGTGAATGGCTTTGGTGGAGTTCATGGAAACACAGAAATCAAGTACATCAGTGCGACACAGGGACTGACCACTGTTCAAATGGAACTTTTACTAGGCTACAATGAGACTGCCGTCCATACAGGAGAATACTCCCAAAAGCTTGTGGTTACCTACTGTTAGTTAACAACTCGTAAAATAAACTTAGACGGCGCCGGGTTGAGTGGTTGGGCCGCTCCCCTCCCATCTAGGCGGCTCAGGTTCGATCCCAAACGTCCGCATGAGGGATTTGCGGTGGACGAAGCGGCGTCTGGACGGGTTTTCTCGGTCCTACGGTTTCCCCCGCCACTCATTCCACCAATTGCTCCATCATCACCTTTCCAACCATTAATTTCGTTTACATTTCATATCATTCACTTCCTCATGTTCCTGCCTGGCTACGGGCCTCGTAACAGGTTCTCCATTGGCTCTCGACAGACTTCTGACCCCTAGGCATTGGCTTGTAAGTCCTAGGGGAGTGTCAGTCCTACAGATATGGCTAAGGTAAGCCGATTACAAAGCGAAACGAAAAATAAATTTAACATTTTAAACCCTCTGCTGGCGAAAAATTCTTATGAATACCCTGTGCTAATGAATACAGTTAGAAATTTTAGGTTTTGTTCTGTAATCGGCTTACTCTCCCCGTATGTGTAGGACTGGCACTCCCCTAGGACTTACAAGCTAATGCCTAGGGGTCAGAAGCCTGTAGGGGAGCCAACGGCTCGAAACCACAGAATGGAGAACCTGTCGGCCCGTAGCCAGGCAGGAACATGAGGAAGTGGATGATATGGAATGTAAGCGAAATTGATGATTGGGAATGTGATGATGGAGCAATTGGTGGAATGAGTGGCAAGGGAAACCGGAGGACCCGGAGAAAACCCACCCACACACCGTTTCCTCCACCACAAATCCCACACCCACCCCCTAAAAAGTACATTAAACAAAACGGTCATATACTTTCTTACTTTCTATACACGTACTACATACATAGTGTATAGAGAAGGTATTGTACTGCACTCAAAAATTCGATACAATAATTTCACCGGAAATACAGGTTTTGTGTGCCCATGAATCAAAAAAAAAAGCATTTTTGGAAAAAGGTATGTGTGTGTGTGTTTGTGTGTCTCAGTGGCTGTGGACAGTATAGCTCAAAAACGAAAAGACCGTTAAATACCAAACTTGGTATTTAAGTTTGGTATCTACCAAGGATGCGACACGAAGATTTTCAAGAAAATCCCTCCACCCCAAAATACCCTTTACATGAAAGAATTGTTGATTTTCTCAAAAATGACTAACAATTTTGATTAAATTTTATTTTATTTAGGATATTGACATACCAAATAAAATGTATAGGTCTCTTGAATTTTCTGGGAATAACCTCTAAGGACCTCTTTATTCTGGATGACTTTTATTGCATTTTGTATAAATGGTAAACCGTAAGAGATAGACCAAAGGTTACTATAGAAAAAATGTAGATCACGATAAAACACCCATTTATGCCATATACATTGTTTTCATGCAGTCGGCCGTACTCGAGATTATTGATTTCAGTTTTAAAATACTTAAACATGTGACTGTCGGTTTACCCTACTGTATACACTTATTCCCTATCTATTTATAAGGCACGAAATAAGACCATTTCTGCTAATATTTTAGTAAGAAGTAGATAGAAGAATAATCTTATTAACATAATTCATTACAGAGATGTAGAGAAAGTCATGTGAATGGAGCACATCAGATTTTTTTCTCAAAGTAATGTTCCAATTTTGAGTGATAAGTTATTAAATTCCCAAAAATCTACAATTTTGGTGACTACAAAAAGTAATGATCTGTCCACACTAATTAGAGCCAATTATAAAAATCTGACGTGTTACACTCACAAGACTTTCTCTAGCTGCTCTACAGACTTTTACAAAAGATTATTCTTCTTTCTACAGAATGCTAATCGAGATAAACATTAGCTGAATGTGCTTATTACTTAGTTCCTTATAAGTAGAAGGGAACTAAAGATATGCACTAGGTTAAAGCGATAGTCAAATGTTTTAAAACCTATCGTTATGCAATTGTCATTGCAAATCGCTTCTTTGCTTGGACAGGAGAGGAACAAAATGACACTTCCTGTCTGAGAAAAGTACCTACATACCACACAATTGAAACCAATAACAAGGAATATCTCGGAAACGGTTACCTCCACAACAAAAAGGTAAGGCACATAAAATGTGTGTATTGACGAGGTCTACATTTTTTGTTTTCAAGTTTTTGTCTATCTCTAACGGTTTACCAGCTATGCATAATTCCGTAAAATTCACCAAGAGTAAAGATACCTTCAGATGCTATTCCCAGAAAATTAAAGATACTTATACATTTTATTTATCACGTAATTACTTTAATATACAATATTGTAATGAAAATCGTTAGAGCCATTTTTGAGAAACTCAAAATTGTTCCATGTAAAGGGTAGTTTGTGTAGGGGGGATTATCTAAAAAAAACTTCTAGACGCAGCCTTGGAAGATACTAAACTTAAATACCAAGTTTGATATTTAACGGGCTTTTGTTTTTGACACACACTCACATACACGAACGCATATGGACCTTTTCCTAAAAGTGCTTTTTTGGATTCAAGGGGTCCCGAAACATGTATTTCCGGTGAAATCTCGGTAGCAAAATTTTTAGTGCATTACAATACACATGTTAATGGTACGTTTAGAGAAAGTAATAATATATATATATATATATATATATATATAATAACCATGAGAGCTACAATTTTGATACACAGTGAAATTATCATTATTATTGTGTATCACTATACCGGTATAAATTTTAATAAGATATCTTAGATACTGTGGATTTTCCAAATTCACAGATGCATCACCTTCAAATAAATGGCCAGATCTCCTGCTTAGGAATGAAAGAAGGAGATTAGCCAGAAACCATTACTTGAGGATGTTGCAACATTTTTAGAAGGGAACTAACGGAATGCACTAGGCTAAAGTGATAGCCAAATGTTTTAAAAGCTGTCGTTATGCGATTGTGATTGCAAGTCACTTCTTTGCTAGCAGTAGAACAAAAGAAAAATGGACACTTCGTGTCTGAGAAAAGTATAAGTACCTTACAATTACAAGGAATACCTCGGAAACGGTTCCCTCCACAACAAAAAAGTAAAGGACATAAATTGTGTGTTTTGACGAGATATACATTTTTTTGTGTAGTAAGTTTTTGTCTGTCTTTAACGGTTTAGCAGTTAATCAAAACTCATCCAGAATAAAGAGGTCTTCAAGGGCTATTTCCATAAAATTCAAGCTTTACATTTTATTTGGGATGTAAGTATCTTTAATATATGGGATTTTAATAAAAATCGTTACAGCCATTTTGAGAAAATCAATATTTTCGAAAATTGTTCCATATAAAGTGCAGTTTATGGTGGGGGGATTTTCTTGAAAATCTTCGTGTCGCATTCTAAACTTTCAAGTTTTGTATTTGGCGGTCTTTTCGTTTTTGAACTATGCTGTCCACAGACACACAAACACAGACACATACGGACGTTTTTCTAAAAATGCTTTTTCGGACTCGGGGGACCTCAATACATATATTCCCGGTGAAATCTCGACGCCGGATTTTTGGGTGGAATACAAAACCTTCTCTATCCACTATTAACATTGTTCATGCGGGCTAGAGAAAGTAAAAAGAAAGTTGTTAAGAAAACACTCCAAGACATTTTAGCAGTCTTTGTGATTCATGACCGCAACAATTACCACATTTCCACGGGGAATTGACCATGATTTAATCCCATTCCATCTCAATACTAACCGCATTGCACATATTAAATTCAATACGAATAGAGATAATTTTGATTACACAAGTTTCGAAAATAGTTTAATTATCCATTTGTGTTGCTCAACTTGGAATTGCGTTCGGTGAACCTAAGCATATATTTATTTTCTATGTATTACATACAGATTTTGAAGTTAAATAATTATATTTGAGAATGGTTTGCACACTATAGAAAACATTAAAGTTGTTCTATTATAATCTAGCACATAGAAAGAAACAAAGAGCATTAACATATGACTACCGCGTGCAGCGCAGCGAGTATAGCAGGAGAGTTTGTTTAGCGTGCCCAAAGCGAATGTGTTTCCATGCAATATCTTTCGATCCATATCATTCCGATCCTACTTTTTAAGAGGATCGGATCTAAAATTCAATACGAATTGAATCCTCTTTTTCATACGGTAAGTGTACTCAAATTGCTTGCAATTCAACGTGGTAAGTGTTATAATTTGTCATGTAATTTGGCTTCGATACTTTTTATAATGAGTGTATAAAGTTAAAATATGCACCTTTTTGTATTTTTTTCAACTGAGTAAGAATACTATTTTTGCACCTTTTTACTTTCTCTACACGTACTATGTACATAGTGTATAGAGAGCGTATTACACTCCACCCAAAAATGCGATATCCAAATTTCACCGAAAATATATGTTATAAGGTGCCCTATATATACAGGTGTTCATAAATGAATATCGGGGTCTTAACTCTTTATAATATTTATTACATTCAACTTAGTTATAAATGTATGTAAAATGAAAAAGCAACTCAAACAGTCTTGTTTGTTGGCACAAGTGCGCATGTGCGTGCAATATTTCTGCCGCAATCCGTTAGACAGCGGTAGTAGCAAAGATGGCGACTAGTAAATAGAAAGCGTTTTATGTTTTGCAGTTTGCAAAGACCGAATCTGTAGTTACTGTTCAACGTGCGTTCCATAGTAAGTTCGGTTGTGATCCTCCTAGTGATAAAAGCATTCATAGATGGTATAATCAGTTTGAAGATACCGGCTGCCTTTGTACAGGGAAGAATACGGGACGACCAGCAGTAAGTGAAGAGACTGTTGAGCGAGTGAGAGAGTCGTTCACACGTAGCCCAAAGAAATCAGTCCGGAAGGCTAGTCGTGAATTACAAGTTCCTGTGTCGACTGTTTGGAAAGTTGTAAGAAAACGCTTACAGCTACGTCCTTACCGTTTACAGTTATTACAGGCTCTAAAGCCGACAGACCACGGATTACGTGCCACATTCGCAAACGACATGTTTCATGACGATTTTGTGGATTGTGTTGTCTTCAGTGATGAATCGACCTTTCACCTTAGTGGACATGTTAACACTCATAATGTGCGCATCTGGGGCTCAGAAAATCCTCACGAGATGGTGCAAATGCAACGAATTTCCCCTAAAGTGAATGTTTTTTGTGCCGTATCCCGGCGAAAAGTTTATGGGCCTTTCGTTTTTGGTGAACCTACTGTAACTGGCACTTCTTACCTTGATACACTAGAGCAATGGCTCTTCCCTCAGTTGGAAGAAAATGAGCCAGAGAACTTCATTTTCCAGCAGGATGGTGCGCCACCTCACTGGCATAACGAAGTACGCGAATAGTTGAATGTCACTGTACCCGAGTGCTGGATAGGCCGCAAGGGCCCCAATGACAGGGCTTGCTATGCATGGCCTCTACATTCTCCTGACCTAACGCCATGCGATTTTTACCTTTGGGGCTTCATCAAGGATCGTGTGTACGTGCCTCTGCTACCAGCTGAACTCCCTGAATTAAGAAACCGAATTGAAGGAGCTGTTGCTACAATTACTGAATACACACTTATCAACGTTTGGGAAGAACTCGGTTATAGACTTGATGTGTGCCGTGTGACACAGGGTAGTCATATTGAACATTTATAAGCTTCTTGGTAGCGTCTTCATTCATTAACTACGTTCTTGAGTTATGTAGCCTACTCCGGAGGGGTTTTTCAACTGCGTTGGTTAATACGTAATGCGGGAAGCTGCTATCCCAAAGGTCATGAGTTCGATTCCTGTCAAAGAGGTAATGTTTTTTTATTATTATTTTTTTCATTCCAGACGAAGTGCCGCGATACGTGGCGTACTGGCACTCAGAAACTTATAGCCGTTACTTCGAAATTTGAATAAACAGGTCACAAGTCTCCTATCTCAAATTAGTTATTTAAGTAATCTATATTTCTGTGAAAATATTTCGATATAGTTCATTAACACTCTGTATGTGCGCGTGAACTTTGGTGAGCTTACCTGCAGTAGTTCAAAAGAAATTTGTGTTTTTCTTATTTCAGGCACCTGTCTCCCGTATTCACGTTATGATTACATTTAATTTTCATTGTGAATTAGGCTTTTCCTGGCCCATTAATTTCATTAATTATATTTTATGTTACTTAAAAGTCCCTCTTGTGCTTTTTATTACCAAAGAAGAATATTATTTTACCCCACTTTTAAATTGTCCAATAATACTACTTCATTCTAAATTAACTTTAATAATTTGTATAACCATGTCGCTTTATCTCGTGTGGCGCCAGTATGTCACTGTCGTATTGGTCTACCTCGGAGTTGGTCAAGGATTAGCGCCAGTGAAATACTGAAAGTCCTTTACAGCGCCGGCTATGCTTGTCCCTGTAGAACACCAGTTGACTCTCCTCAGGGGGGAAAAGAATAACCAAGATATGTAACACGGGGTAGACTCAAGAAAAGAGATATTCACTTAATTTCACTAAATGAATACTTTTATTCTTCTTTGTTGCTGGTTGAAGCACTAACCCTACGAGCGACTCCCGACATAAACATTCTTGAATACGATGACATAATCATAGGTACTTTGTGCCAATTTCCGCTATTGCCGAGTTCTTGTTGTTGACGGTCATCACACAGAATACGTTGCAACAGCAACATTAATCACTATCACCTTCAGAATCGCAGTAAGAGTAACAATAAGAGTAACATTCACCATAAGAATTTCCGTCAGAGTAACATTCACCATAAGAATTCACAATAACAATAGCCCGATTTCCAGTCCAGTGTGATTGGCAGGCTGAGGGCAGCCCGAGGTGTATTAGACGTGTCCCTGTTCTCAGAGAGAACTTAACCACGTTCTGACGGGATTGTGGGTTTTGTAGGATGGCGGGTGTGTATTGGGGTTGTGTAGCCCGATTTCTTGTACACGCATCGCTTAAATACCTAAACCCTCCAATATTGACTCCTTCCTGATTGGCTAAAAAGAAGCTCGAAAACAGCGTTATCACGTGACTAACTTGGTAAGTTCTTTGTATTCTACCCACGTGACCACTCTTTATAATGAAAAAGTCCCTAGTTCCAAAATATTTGGGGATAAACCTTTCTTTAACCTTCAGTCTGTTACTTGTGTCTCTGATGCTCTAAAAATCTTGCTCTAAAAAGGCAGTTGTGTCTAGAGAATTAACAAAGCAAATAACCTTGGCGAGCATAATAAAAGCTTCTACGCCTTAAGATCCTGCGTTCTACTGAAGCAGATATTTCTTATATTAAACCTATACAAAACTAATAATTAAACTAATAAAATACACAGTGGGCTAATATACTGTCGCAACTCCTAAATTTTAAGCAGCCAGCCATTCGGTTTAAATTGTATAAGGTAAACGTTGCAAATTATTTCATCGCATCTTAATACACGGTTACAACTACCTGATGTTGACATAAACATGGCAATCAACTTATAACGTAAATATAGAAGTTTGCAACTTTTATGAGAAACCAGCCAATAAGACGTCATCATGTGTTTATTGTGCCAACTCAAATAAAATGTTCCGTGTCTATATGTTGCTCGCTGCATTCCTGTGTAAATTCTTGTGCGGAATCACTTGAATATCTATACTAATCACAGCAAAACAAATTGTGATTGTATAGCTTGTGTTTTTTTATAAAATTAATGTCCTTTTGCAGGGATAGTTGGCTCTCATTTATTTTGATCATTATACATAACCTCTTTCTTTAGTCGCTTGTATTGTGGGTGATCGCTTCGCAGACCGTCATATTATCTCACAATTATTTATTGTCACATTCATTTTTCAGACCAAGCTGGGATTTTTACTGAAAGAAGATCGAAAATAAAAATACTCGTGTCTCGACTTTCCCTCCCATAGGCCCAAGTTTGACAAGAAAAAATGTTTACAAAGCAAATTTTATTCCTTTATTTTATTTGTTTTCCTTGGAGGCACTTGCAGTCCATGTTATATTCACCACATGAAGAACTGTATATTTTGACCGAGCCAACTGGCTCAGGCATTTCGTCTGGGACTGGCATTCGGGAAGTTGTGGGATCAGTTCCTCGCGGCCGATCCCTCTGATCCATGAGATTTTCGGGGATTTCCCGGGTCGCCAGGCGAATACTGGGGAGATTTCTTCGTTCTCCTCATTTCCTGTCCCTTTATTTCACTTTCATTTCATCATAAGCGGTCTCTTTCAGTGTTGTGTCAACTAGTACTGCGGCAGAAGCGCCATTTCGTGGAGGTATCTGTGCTCTGTGAATACAGCTCTCGGCGGCAGGATGGCGTTTGGTGGTCCTGCTAGGACTGAACCAGGGGCTCTTGGCGCTCCCAGGGTCAATATGGACTGCTTGTGAACTGTTAGGTACCCTCCATGGTGGCTCTCTCACTGTGCGGATGTCGGCCGCCCTCTGAAATTACACTCACCTTATTCTCTCCTCATCTTATCCTGCTGCAATGCGGAATACCCCTCCGTAACGTTCACACGGTATCTTTTGGGCAGCCTTGCGCGCAGACACTTAGAGCCTCATAGTGAGCAAAGTCAGTATCAGCGCCTGACATTACCAGGCAGCTGATGCTTGAGTGTCAGCCTTAAGTCAGCCGTAAAAATAAATCATCATTAGAATTCGGTTTTAGTTCCGAAGCGCACAAAGTTACGAACACACACATAGCAGTTAGCAATATAAATAGAAGGTAGTAGATAGGCGTCTGTTGCGTATACATGCTTACATTGAGGTATAATCTGTTCCTAAAGTAGTTCATTACATGTATTGACATAATATGCGTCGTTCAAATTCATAAAGTAACACAAAAAACAATTGTTTCATGTTATGATTGGTAAATAAAAACGCCCTGAAATTTTACAAATAAAAGTATAAATCTTAATTCAAATAATTCATGATAATAGAGTGCAGAAAAGACAATGAGTATAAACCAACCAAACTCTCTCAGAATTCATTACAGTCAATTACAAGATATATCTTTACTATATCAAAAGAAAACATTCTCCTCCTGTCACTCAAAATATGTTTGAATTACTCACAAGTTTGTTCCGCGTCGAACGCCTGCCTACCCTTTCGTATTTTCGGCATTTTTCAATCTGCGCTCTCTTTCAGTGTTCACTAGTTTGTCTACTAGCAGGAACTGAAGGAGGCGAGACAGTGAGTAATACTAGATAGTGCAACACGTTTCGAACGGGCTCAATCACGCCATAGTTATACTCAATCTGGCAAATTGGTGACCCCGGACTGAGCTCCAATCGTCATAATTTTTTCTCGTTGAATAGATATGAGTATCTATACTTAATGGGAAAGAAAGCCAAGGCAAGAGGTTTTTGTTTTCTATGTATTTTCACAATAAAAAATCTGATGCTTCTATTCAAATGACTTTCTCTACATCTTTGTAACAAATTTCTCTTAAATAGCTTGTTCTTCGATCTACTTCATGCTAATCGAGATAAACATTAGCAGAAATGGCTTATTGTAAGTAGAAGGAAAATAAGGGAAAACACTAAAAGAAAATGATAGTCAAATCTTTTAAAAGCTGGTTGCCATGCGAATGAAATCCGTTTCTTTGCATTGTGAGGAGTTGGCAAATTCCCCTATGTGAAAAAGGTATTCCAAAACTGAAAGCAATAACAAGGAATATCTCAAAAAATGTTAACACCACGAAAAATGTATATGACATAAATGGTGTGTTTCAACGCGCTCTACATATTTTGTGTGGTAAGTTTCGTCTCTCTCTCTCTTACGATTTACTAGTTATGCAAAATTCATCCAGAATAAAGAGCTCTTTTTGTCGTGTAAATATCTTTAATATAAGTGTTCTAATCAAAATCGTTACAGCCATTTTTGAGAAAATCAAAATTTTCAAAAATTCTTCAAGTAAAGAAGTTTGGGTTGGAGAGGTTTTCATCAAAATCTTCGTGTCGCATCCTTGGAAAATAGTAAACTTATATATCGACTTTTCTTTTTTGAATTATGGTGTTCACACACGGACACGCCGACACAGAACCTTTTTCTAAATATACTTTTTCTGGATACAGTGGATCCTAAAATGTCTATTTCAGGTTAAATCTCGTATCGAATTTTGAGTGGAATTCAATTTTCTCTATATGCTATGTACATAGTATGAGTACAGAAAGTGAAAATGTAAAATTCGTTAAAATAGATAATTTATATAATATTTTCTTGCCATTTTCTCCTTGTTAAAATACCTTAGAATGTTTTAATACTTATTTATACGTATTTGGTGTGCAAAATTACTATATTGCATATCAAAGCTGTTCCTTATTATTTTTGGAGATGGGCAACACTTCATACTCTGAAAGTAATAAGGACGATATTACTGTGCTTGTCGGCCATTTGGTAACCATACAAATCTAGCCTGCTCTTCATCGGAAAATAGACCTTAGCAGCAGTATTACGACCATTCCAAAAACATGCGCTTAATAACTCCTGTTGCAGTACATGTTATATCAATAGGATCGCTTTCATATGTTCTACAACGTAAATTCTAATGTATGAAGGTTAAATGAACGGCTTAAGCTACAAAAAGGAGTCCACAACAGTTATAGAGAGATCAGAAGCGGAGAGGGAGACATGTGTGACACTATACCTACAAGTTTTAACGCAGACAGCGGACACGATGATTGTAGCTCAACTGCTTAATGTCATGTTCACTCATCATCTACAGCGTGTCCGCGGTTCGAATCTCTCAGTCTGCATGCACTTTTTTTCTTTATGTGTTACCCACCGAGGTGCAAAGTTAGTTCAGTGTTTGTTACTCTAATAATTTTAGATGTAAACAAAAAGGTATACGAATGAAGAACAGACAAAAGTTCATTTTACGTGTTCTTCAGTTTTCGATCCTTAATTTCCTTTCTAATTATTTTGAAAAGAGTCTTCACTAAACAACAAAGGCAATTTTCAAGACGTATAGAGTTAATAAAAACAATTTCAAAATACTAGAACTCCTAACAAGTTATCGATTGTTCCTCATAGAGAATGTTTTATCACTAAATTTCATGTCGGAAACACTTTATTTAGTGGATGTTGATAAGATCCTTAAGTTATGGACATTAACCTAATTTTCTTTTTAACTGAACGTATTGGTGAATACCTATGTATTTAGCCCAGTTTGTGATTATCAGCCTAGGTATTTTGTGTATTTTTACTTTCTCTATACGTACTATGTACATAGAGTATAAGAGAAGGTATTGCACTCCACCAAAAAATTCGATACCGAGATATCACTGGAAACATATGTTTTAGGGTCCCCTGTATCCAAAAAAAAGTATTTTCAGAAAAAGGTCCGTGTGTCTGTGAAAAACGAAAAGTCGGTAAAATACCAAACTTGGTACTTAAGTTTAGTATCTTCCAGGGATGCGACACGAAGATTTTGAGAAAAATCCCGCCACCCCAAACTACCCTTTACATGGAACTTTTTTCAAAAAGTTTGATTTTCTCAAAAATGGCTCTAACGATTTTGATTAAAATATCGTATATTAAAGATATTTACCTGACAAATAAAATGTATATTTTGAATTTTCTGGGAATAGCCTCTGAAGACTACTTTATTCTGGGTCAATTTTACGGAATCTTGCATAACTGCTAAACCGTAAGAGATGGACAAAAACTTACCCCACAACAAATGTATAGCACTTTAAAACACACAATTTATGTTATATATATTTTTTTTAGTGGAGTTGATTGTTTTTTAGATATTCCTTGTTTTTGGTTTCAGCTATAAGAAACTTATACTTTTCTCATACAGGACTTTGTGAACTCGTGTCCATACAAACAAAGGAACTTCAGTCACATAGCAACCAGCTTTTGACTATCACTTTTACCTATGCTACTTCCTTATTTTTGTTCTACTAACAAGGAAGCAAGTAATAAGACTATTTCTGCTAATTTTTGTCGATTTGATGAAGTAAATGGAATAATTTGTTGCAGTAATATAGAGAAAGTTATGCGAATGGAACACATCAGATTTTTCATTTTAGAGATACCCTGAAAATGGGTCTGGTTTTGGTAGTATTATCTGAAATACCAATATTAGTTTTAAACATTGTAATAATACTGCATATTTAGAAGAAACTGACTGAATATGCCTCAGTATGTTCATTTTCATTTGTGTTTCCTGTAACAGGACTGATTAAGTTAGAATAAACATAAATAAAGAGAACAACAAGAAAATAAACAAATAAGTAAGGTAAAAATGTTCCGATATCGCATCTAGCTTTTTGCCAAATCAGGAAGAAAGAAATCGGGGTGGGGGGGATGGTCAACGCTTTGGTAAAATTTGAACCTGAATCGAGCACTTTGGAACTCATGCTAACACCGCGTTTAATCATTTACGCTACTGTTCAGCTATAACCATAAGCGCCAAAGTCTATAATGTTGGTGTATAGAAGATAGGTCTTGGGAGCGATGTTTTCAGGTTAGACTGTAATCTGCGGGTTGCATTAAACCAGAGAATAAGGGATAGGTGAACCAACTTGTATAACGACCCATTCTGTAAGCATTTGACTATCGCTTCAGTTTCCTGTACCCTTCTTGTATTCCCCAGTATAACTACTCCCGTTTACCCCCGTCTCTCTGTAATCACCTCATTCCAAGGCCAGTAAAGGTCACTGACCTGGCATGGCAAAAGTCGAAGGCCCTCTCCCTAACAGGGGAGATTTTCCTTCAACGACACCACTCTGCCATGTGTGGACTTTGTAATGAAGACTTTTTTGAAAACGTTAACTTGAATAACATAAATCAGACAGTAAAATAAATCTTCGTAGGATTGTTGTGTTAAAGAGAGATAGAAAACCAAACAAAAAACAAGCGGCATACAATCATGTGATTGTAGCTCACCAGATTTTTAAAAAATTGAATGCGAATATATTGCTTTTCTTATATAACAGCTATAACCTTTGTTTTCACAAGAACCAATTTCATATTTATTTGGTGCTCACAATAACATCAAATGCATGTGGTTTCGGGATAGCGTGTCTATCTCGCACTTTACACATCCTGAGTTCGAGTCTCGGTTAGGGTGAACTACTTGAATAGCGGTTTTCCCTTATTCTCAAGAGAAAGTCTGGCAACTAAGCTCCAGGGAAAAGATCATTTGAACATATGGTCTTAAACTTGCAAAACCATATAAAATATGAAAAATTTTCAACAGTAATAATAGTAATGTATATATACTAACACATAAGGCAATTGATATACTCAAAAGTTGTCGAGAATTTAATGTTTGTTTAAATTGTATATTCATAGCTTTCTTTTTAAATGCATACATAAATCGTTAAGCTAAATTTGCAAAGCATTTTTAGGAACGATAAGGAAAAGCTGTTCTTCTTTTTCAACCAAGTACTTTCTTTCACAAGTTTTATCTCCCGTTTCACCGTTCAAAATTTTAATTAATTCTTCCTCGAAGCGCTATGTTCTATTAAGGGGTATACAAAGGATGTATATGCACCGCAGGGCGGAAAGTAATAAGGTTTTGCAGCTCTTTTAGCTGCAGCAGTCGATTTTCAGTGCTGTCAGCATTATCCAGTGCCATGCATTTTTACGAGAAAGAGATGGAAGTATTGTGTTGATTAAACCGATGTTGTTATGATTGTGAACTGAACCTTTCATTATGACATGTTTTAAAGCACCGTGTAACTCCATTTTTTCAGGGATGCTGTCCTAAAAGCTTAATAAGCTGACAACACTATATATGGAAAATATTTCTACAAGAGAATAAATGCATCTTGAAATTCCACAGGAAGATGTTTATTATTCAATAACTTCAAACTCAAAAAATGTCTGAATTCAGAGAGCTCTCTGCAAAAATAAAGGACCAATGCTGTTATTTATTGGGTGTGTCAAAAGAGTCTCCGCAGTATTCCGGACGCTTGTGGCTGTGGTTAGTTTGGTAACGGAGCTATGGAGGAGGAGCATTATTTATGTTTGAATAATACTGTGAGAACTGCTTACTTCAAGTCGATACTGTCTGGATGTGCTTGTGAAGTGAAGCCAAGTTTGGTATTTAACGGTCTTTTCGTTTTCGAGCTATGCTGTCCACAGGCACATACACACGCACATACGGAACTTTTTACAAACATCTGATGTGTTCCATTTACATGACTTTCTCTACATCTCTGCAATTATTGTTAAAAAGCTTAAACTTCTATCTAATTCCTGCTAATCGAGAAAAAATTAGCAGAAATAGTCTTATTACTTGCTTCCTTGTATGTACAAACGAAATAAGGGAGTGGCATAGGTTAAAGTGAAAGCCAAAAGCTGCTTGATATATGACTGAAGTTACTTTGTTTGTGTGTGCAGGAGTGAATCAAAAAACATGGAATATCTTAAAAACGATCAACTCCACGAAAAAAGTATATGATATAAATGGTTTGTTTTAGCGTGCTCTACAATTTCTGTGTGCTAAGTTTTTGTCCATCTCTTACGGTTCAGAATAAAGTAGCCTTAAGGGGTTATTCCCAGAAAATTCAAGATATACATTTTATTTGTCATGTAAATATATTTAATATACGGTATTTTAGTCACAATCGTTAGAGCCATTTTTGAACAAATAAAAACTTCGAAAAAAATTCCATGTAAACGGTAGTTTGGGGTGTGGGGATTCTTCTCAAAATCTTCATGTCGCATCCCCGGAAGATACTAAACTTAAATACCAAGTTTGATAGTTTACCGACTTTTCGTTTTTGAGTTATCGTGTTCACAGACAAATGTACACACGGACATACACACACACACACACTCACACACACACACACACACACACACGGACCTCTCTCTGAAAATGTTATATTGGGTATATATAAGTGAATAACGGAGATTTAACTCTTTATAATATTTATTACACTCAACTTACAGTTATGAATTATATGTCAAATGAAAAAGCAACTCAAACAGTTTTACCAAGAAGCTTATAAATGTTCAATATGACTACCCTGTGTCACACGGCACACATCAAGTCTATAACCGAGTTCTTCCCAAACGTTGATAAGTGTGTATTCAGTAATTGTAGCAACAGCTCCTTCAATTCGGTTTCTTAATTCAGGGAGTTCAGCTGGTAGCAGAGGCACGTACACACGATCCTTGATGAAGCCCCAAAGGTAAAAATCGCATGGCGTTAGGTCAGGAGAATGTAGAGGCCATGCATAGCAAGCCCTGTCATTGGGGCCCTTGCGGCCTATCCAGCACTCGGGTACAGTGACATTCAACTATTCGCGTACTTCGTTATGCCAGTGAGGTGGCGCACCATCCTGCTGGAAAATGAAGTTCTCTGGCTCATTTTCTTCCAACTGAGGGAAGAGCCATTGCTCTAGTGTATCAAGGTAAGAAGTGCCAGTTACAGTAGGTTCACCAAAAACGAAAGGCCCATAAACTTTTCGCCGGGATACGGCACAAAAAACATTCACTTTAGGGGAAATTCGTTGCATTTGCACCATCTCGTGAGGATTTTCTGAGCCCCAGATGCGCACATTATGAGTGTTAACATGTCCACTAAGGTGAAAGGTCGATTCATCACTGAAGACAACACAATCCACAAAATCGTCATGAAACATGTCGTTTGCGAATGTGGCACGTAATCCGTGGTCTGTCGGCTTTAGAGCCTGTAATAACTGTAAACGGTAAGGACGTAGCTGTAAGCGTTTTCTTACAACTTTCCAAACAGTCGACACAGGAACTTGTAATTCACGACTAGCCTTCCGGACTGATTTCTTTGGGCTACGTGTGAACGACTCTCTCACTCGCTCAACAGTCTCTTCACTTACTGCTGGTCGTCCCGTATTCTTCCCTGTACAAAGGCAGCCGGTATCTTCAAACTGATTATACCATCTATGAATGCTTTTATCACTAGGAGGATCACAACCGAACTTACTATGGAACGCACGTTGAACAGTAACTACAGATTCGGTCTTTGCAAACTGCAAAACATAAAACGCTTTCTATTTACTAGTCGCCATCTTTGCTACTACCGCTGTCTAACGGATTGCGGCAGAAATATTGCACGCACATGCGCACTTGTGCCAACAAACAAGACTGTTTGAGTTGCTTTTTCATTTTACATACATTTATAACTAAGTTGAATGTAATAAATATTATAAAGAGTTAAGACCCCGATATTCATTTATGAACACCTGTATATATAGGGCACCTTATAACATATATTTTCGGTGAAATTTGGATATCGCATTTTTGGGTGGAGTGCAGTACCTTCTCTATACACTATGTACATAGTAAGTATGTGCATTTTTTTTTTTTTTTTTTTTTTGGTATACGGGGACCCTATAGCATCTCTATCCGGTGAAATATCGGTAATGAATTTTTGGGTGGAATGTAATACGCTCTCTATACACTATGTACATAATACGTGTAGAGAAAGTAAAAAGGTGCAAAAATAGTATTCTTACTCAGTTGAAAAAAATACAAAAAGGTGCATATTTTAACTTTATACACTCATTATAAAAAGTATCGAAGCCAAATTACATGACAAATTATAACACTTACCACGTTGAATTGCAAGCAATTTGAGTACACTTACCGTATGAAAAAGAGGATTCAATTCGTATTGAATTTTAGATCCGATCCTCTTAAAAAGTAGGATCGGAATGATATGGATCGAAAGATATTGCATGGAAACACATTCGCTTTGGGCACGCTAAACAAACTCTCCTGCTATACTCGCTGCGCTGCACGCGGTAGTCATATGTTAATGCTCTTTGTTTCTTTCTATGTGCTAGATTATAATAGAACAACTTTAATGTTTTCTATAGTGTGCAAACCATTCTCAAATATAATTATTTAACTTCAAAATCTGTATGTAATACATAGAAAATAAATATATGCTTAGGTTCACCGAACGCAATTCAAAGTTGAGCAACACAAATGGATAATTAAACTATTTTCGAAACTTGTGTAATCAAAATTATCTCTATTCGTATTGAATTTAATATGTGCAATGCGGTTAGTATTGAGATGGAATGGGATTAAATCATGGTCAATTCCCCGTGGAAATGTGGTAATTGTTGCGGTCATGAATCACAAAGACTGCTAAAATGTCTTGGAGTGTTTTCTTAACAACTTTCTTTTTACTTTCTCTAGCCCGCATGAACAATGTAAATAGTGGATAGAGAAGGTTTTGTATTCCACCCAAAAATCCGGCGTCGAGATTTCACCGGGAATATATGTATTGAGGTCCCCCGAGTCCGAAAAAGCATTTTTAGAAAAACGTCCGTATGTGTCTGTGTTTGTGTGTCTGTGGACAGCATAGCTCAAAAACGAAAAGACCGTCAAATACAAAACTTGAAAGTTTAGAATGCGACACGAAGATTTTCAAGAAAATCCCCCCACCATAAACTGCACTTTATATGGAACAATTTTCGAAAATATTGATTTTCTCAAAATGGCTGTAACGATTTTTATTAAAATCCCATATATTAAAGATACTTACATCCCAAATAAAATGTAAAGCTTGAATTTTATGGAAATAGCCCTTGAAGACCTCTTTATTCTGGATGAATTTTGCTTAACTGCTAAACCGTTTGAGACAGAGAAAAACTTACTACACAAAAAAATGTAGATCTCGTCAAAACACACAATTTATGTCCTTAAGTCTTCGTTGTGGAGCTAATCGTTTCCGAGGTATTCCTTGTAATTGGTTTTAATTGTAAGGTACTTATACTTTTCTCAGACACGAAGTGTCTATTTTTCTTTTGTTCTACTGCTAGCAAAGAAGTGACTTGCAATCACAATCGCATAACGACAGCTTTTAAAACATTTGACTATCACTTTAGCCTAGTGCATTCCGTTAGTTCCCTTCTAAAAATGTTGAAACATCCTCAAGTATTGGTTTCTGGCTAATCTCCTTCTTTCATTCCTAAGCAGGAGATCTGGCCATTTATTTGAAGGTGATGCATCTGTGAATTTGAAAAATCCACAGTATCTAAGATATCTTATTAAAATTTATACCGGTATAGTGATACACAATAATAATGATAATTTCACTGTGTATCAAAATTGTAGCTCTCATGGTTATTATACATGTATTATTACTTTCTCTAAACGTACCATTAACATGTGTATTGTAATGCGCTAAAAATGTTGTTACCGAGATTTCACCGGAAATACATGTTTCGGGACCCCTTGAATCCAAAAAAGCACTTTTAGGAAAATGTCCATGTGCGTTCGTGTATGTGAGTGTGTGTCAAAAACAAAAGCCCGTTAAATATCAAACTTGGTATTTAAGTTTAGTATCTTCCAAGGCTGCGTCTAGAAGTTTTTTTTAGATAATCCCCCCAACACAAACTACCCTTTACATGGAACAATTTTGAGTTTCTCAAAAATGGCTCTAACGATTTTCATTACAATATTGTATATTAAAGTAATTACGTGATAAATAAAATGTATAAGTATCTTTAATTTTCTGGGAATAGCATCTGAAGGTATCTTTACTCTTGGTGAATTTTAGTGAATTATGCATAGCTGGTAAACCGTTAGAGATAGACAAAAACTTGAAAACAAAAAATGTAGACCTCGTCAATACACACATTTTATGTTCCTTACCTTTTTGTTACCTTTTTGTTGAGAAAGTCATGTGAATATAACACTCAGATTTTTACATTTCAGCGATTATTCCTGTATTATTCCATTAGAATATGTCTATATTATTCAGACTTTAATTGGAAATAGGTGACTGAAGTCCCAAATAGTCATTTTTTTATTTATGCAAAAAAAAAAAAAAAGTGCAGTTCTAGCTGAACAAAATGATATACGTCTCTATCATCTGTCGCACTGTCAAGTGATTAGTTCGAGATTTTATAGATTTTTGCAACAGTAAATCTTGAGAAAGCTAATAACGAGCTGTTAAAAGTCGATATTTCTATACTCGGGCAGCAATTTTAAAGACATTCTAAGCCATTTTTTCAACCTGCTTTGCTTTAACATCGACTTATCAGCACCTGCTACTCATACGTTTAACGCTATTTTGACGTCACACTATGTAGTTGCGTTATGTTTATCCGGGGACCATGCATCGCCGATCTCAAATTACTTATATCAGTCACGTGCACAATCTCACAAATTATTTCGGTGTAGTTCATTAACATCCTGTATACTAGTGTCAACTTATTCTTAAAACTAAAGCACTCGCATTTAAAAAGGTTTACGCGTACGGTCAGCAGGAAAAATGGACATGCGGGGAGAAAGAAATTAAAAATGTTAAACATTTCGATTATCTAGGTGTAAGGTTTGACAAGGCAGGAAAATGCCACAAGAACACTGAGTTTGTAAAACCAAAGGGATTGGACAACTTTCTGAAATATTGACCCGGATACCAAATATGCCAGTAAAAACATTACAAACCATGTATGAGGCAATGGTTAGGTAGGTAGGGTAGATAATCTGAATAAAATATATTTTTAGCATCAAACAGACGAAGGACATCATTCTAGGATTTGATTCTAAACACCTAAACTGGCCAAGCCTGGGCACATACTTAATGGAAGTTCGTGCACTAAGCGATTAAATATTTGTCCAAATATTGTATAGACTTATCTGGTGTTTGAGTAATCTATACGTGGTGTAATTGTGAGTGTGTGTGTGTGGTGTGATATCAGAACGCTCTTTCTTTTATTCTTCTGTGGTTATGTTGTCGTAGCATATGTATGTTTGTGAGTGTGGTGTGATATCAGAACGCTCTTTCTTTTATTCTTCTGTGGTTCTGTTGTCGTAGCATATGTATGTTTGTGAGTGTGGTGTGATATCAGAACGCTCTTTCTTTTATTCTTCTGTGGTTCTGTTGTCGTAGCATATGTATGTTTGTGAGTGTGTATTCCCAACTTTGTTAAGATATATAAGATAGATATGTAGGTAATATTTTAAATTCAAGTAATTTTAGAAAGTGTGTATGGTCACCCGACCCATGCGACTGTTTTTGTTTTTTGTTTTAGTAGTGTTTAACGCCCGCTTTAACTACTTATGGCACCGCAGGCGGTGACATTGATGATACATGAATTATGATGGAGCACCGGTGGAATGTGATGGCGGGGGAAACCGGAGTACCCGGAGAAAACCCGTCCACCACAAATCTCACATGCAGTCGCTTGGAATCGAACCCAGGACGTCTAGGTGAGAGGCGAGTGGTCTAACCAGTCGGCCACGGCTGTGTGATGCAAATATTGTATTATTGTAAACTTAATAATAAAATACTACATATAAAATATAAATGTTATGCGATTCTGATTGTGATGGATTTGTTGATTTTATCTGATGCACTTTTTTTTACCAGAGTTTTATGTTCCTTTTCGCATGAACTATCAAAGATACGTTTAGTAATTTGGTTCAAAGTTACCTAACAATACTCACAACAAATTACAATTCATGAAAAAGTATGCTTGAAGAAACAAATAGATACATTTTTACAAGCAGTATTCACAATCGTGCACTTCGGTCAAGATACGCAGGAGATTGTAATTAAAATAATTAGGCACTTTTTTTAAACTTACTTGCAAAATTTACTATGATTGGCCCATTATTTTCAGGAAAAAGTAGCATTCAGCAAAGAGATAAACCAATTTAAAGAGGAGGCATGACGGGCATTTAAAATGCACATTTTTGGATAAACATTCAAGGGGGTACATTATATCGCAACTAGATAGAGACGTATATCATTTTGTTCAGCTAGAACTGCACTTTTTTTTTTTTTGCATAAATAAAAAAATGACTATTTGGGACTTCAGTCACCTATTTCCAATTAAAGTCTGAATAATATAGACATATTCTAATGGAATAATACAGGAATAATCGCTGAAATGTAAAAATCTGAGTGTTATATTCACATGACTTTCTCAACATCTCTGTAACAAATTAGAATATAATAGCTGTTAGAAGAAGCGAATAGAAATCTACTTTATAATAACCAAGATTAACATTAGCAGAAATAGTCTGATTACTTGTTTCCTTGTAAGTAGAAGGGAAATAAGCAGATACACTGGGTTAAATCGATTGTCATGTCCTTTAAAAGCCTAGTGGTTGAAATCCGTTTCTATGCAAGGCCAGGAGTTTACAGATTTCCGTGTGAGAAAAGTTTTAATATTATAATCTGAAACAAATAACAAGGAATATCTCAGAAATGGTCACATCCACGAAAAATACATATATGACATAAATTGTATGTTTTAACAAAATCTACATTTTTTGTGTGTTAAGTTTTTGTCTATCTCTTATGGTTAACCGGTTACGCAAAATTCAGCAATTTATTCAGAATAAAGATGTCTTTAGAGGTTATTCCCTGAAAATTCAGATATACATTTTATTTGCCAAATAAATATCTCTAATATATGGTATTTTAATCAAAATCCTTAGAGCCAGTTTTGAAAAAATCAACATTTTCGTAATTTTTTCATGCAAAGGGTAGTTTAGGGTGGGGGGATTGTCCTCAAAATCTTCGTGTTGCATCATTGGAAGATACTAAACTCCAATACCAAGTTTGGTATTTTATGGATACTTCGTTCTTCAGTTATTGTGTTCACAGACATACGGACACACGGACGCATTGACATAGGGACACACACGGACCTTTTTCTAAACATGATTTTTTTGTATATAGAATACCTTAAAACGTGTATTTACGGTGAAATCTCGGTATTGGTTTTTTAAGTGGAATGAAATACTTTCTTTATACACTATGTACATAGTAATGTAGAGAAAGTAAAAGTAGGCTTGTGCAAATTAAAGAAGCAGAGGAGAAGACGCACCAACTTATTCCACTCTGTGTGAAGCATTAGGAATGCCGATATGCGCCGTAATGGAACGTTTGTAAAATAAGGCCTTTCTGTCTGCAACTGCCTGTTTTATTTCTTTTCTTCTTTTGCTTCGGTGATATGTTTTATTTTGGACGAGTACATCAGCATCTTCTGCTAAGGATGATGTACGCAGCCTTAAGGTAACGAACGCATCTGTGAAATTTGGTCAAAAAGTGCAAAAAATGAATAAATATTTTCTGCCTAATTAAATAATATAGTGCTTGTAGTTCAATTTCCTGTTATTTTTATTATCATGCGGCGCTTTAAACCGTATCACGTGACGATTTAAATGGATGACTGTAAGTGGTTGTGGTGATTTAATCTTTCCACTATGGTGAAAAATTGGTAAAACTTCGAAATTTGGTTTTGGCCAATAGCATTTGGCCTTATATGTGTCTATTTCAAGTTGAAAATACAATAATTTGAACTAATAAATAAAAAAGTGAGTATCGTAATATGTTTCAAAACTTATAAAACAGGCCTCACAACGGGCGCTTGTACCTGCGCCATCATCATCCAGGCATGGCGTGCCACCGATTATTTAACCTGGACCCTCCCCATCCTAAACCACAGGCGAGATAGAGCACCCGCCGGGCCTCCCCATGCCCCACCAGCATCTTCTGCTAAGGATGATGTACGCAGCCTTAATAGATGATCCAAATGATCATCACGTAGTCTATTGCGATGGTGGTTTTTAATATAATTGATTTTAGAGAAGCTTTACTCTGCTTTTAAATGTGATGCAAACATCACAATTTGAAAAATATTATGTATTCCATTCACATTACTTTCTCTACATCTCTGTCATAAATTACCTATTATTAATAAAGTTATTCTTCTATCCACTTCACGCTAATTGAGATAAACACTAGTAGAAACGACTTTTTTACTCAGTTCCTTATAAGTAGAAGGGAAATAAGGGAACACAACTAGGCTAAACCGACAGTTACATGTTTTAATATATATATAAACTATGTGTTTTCAGGAGCTCTACATTTTTGTGCAGTAAGTTTTTGTTTATCTCTTATAGTTTACAGTTATGCAAATTAAAAAAAAAGTTATCCAGTATAAAGAGGTCTTCAGAGGCTATTCCCATAAAATTCAAGATATACATTTTATTTGTCATCCAAACGTCTTAAATATAAGAGATTTTAATCAAAATTGTTAGAGCCATTTTAATGAAAAATCAACATTTTCGAAATTTTTTCATGCAATGGATAGTCAGGGGTGAGGGGATTTTCTTGAAAATCTTCGTGTCGCATTGAGACAAAACACAGACCCGTATATTAGTGATATCTGATTAAGTATTAATAGAAATATGTGTCAGGGAAATAAAACAATCAAGGGCATGTAAGTAAGTTAAGCAGATTTTGTGTTAGCTGTTAAGTTACTGAAAAGTATTGAGATTAAGAATTGGTTGGAGAGTAGCAATGTCATTGAGTATCGACCGGTAGGCGCCCAGTCCTTTGTATTTCAGTGAGGGTAAAAACGGAAACATCTTTAGTTAAATTAAGTTCCCTATACTATACGCTGAGGTAGAGTCACATAAACCGCTGAACTCGCGCAAAGTAACGCAAGTATCACATGACAAAATTAAACAGACGAAACATTTGATGGGAATAAGGTGACGCGGTAATAGACGCCAATAATCGCGCGAAAAGTCCAACAATCTCGCCAAAGTAAAGGCGAAAACTTCGAATACGAATTTAAATTCATATAAAAAGGAAGGAAGAATCAGAGCAGCACACATTTTTCTGGAAGGCGAAGCTATGTCCAGACGGGACAGAAACTCGCGTGCAAAGTGTGAGGATTCAGATCAAATTTTCGTAAGTCGCGAAATAATTAAGCGACGCGGACAGTTAATTAGCGCGCAGAGAGAAACATCTATTGTTGTGATCGCCAAAGTTACCTCCGGAATAGTGAGTTTAAATCCGTTGGGCGCAGTGAGATCGCAAATGTTTGTAAGTCGCAAAATTGGCGCCAAAGGATTCTGTTGGGCGTTCTGAGATCACGAAGTGACAAAGGTCAGCCGTTAGGGAATCAACCCAGCCAGTTCATAGCTGCAACCAGGAAGTGTTGAAACTTTGCGAAGTGTAATTTATTGGTTCACCGGTAAAGTAAATAGGGAAACCCGAGTATCGTGCTTCTCATTCCACCACTGAGATCTCCGTTAACATCCTTACCAGGATCCGAACCCATGTTCTACCGCATTCCCAGAAACCATTCTAGCCTTCTTCACGAAATGAGATTTGAGTCTGAGACCAGCCGAAGCACGAGGAAGACCATCTCATTCGATCACTGAGAGCAGTCGCAGCATCCTTAGAAGATACTGAACTTAAATATCAAGTTTGGAATTTAACTGACTTTTTCTTTTTACTTTCTCTACAAGTACTATGCACATAGTGTATGGAGAAGGTATTGCATTGCCCCCAAAAATTCGATACCGAGATTTCACTGAAAATACATGTTATGAGACCCGCTGAATAAAATTAAAAAAAAAATTTAGAAAAATGTCCATGTGTGTGGTCTGTCTGTGTAGGTGTCTGTTGTGTTTGTGTGTATGTAGGCAGCATAGCTCAAAAACTAAATGTCCATTAAATACCAAACTTGGTATTTAAGTTCAGTATCCTCCAAGAATGCGACACGAAGATTTTCAAGAAAATTCCCCCCAACCACCCTTTACATAGAAAAAGTTTTAAAGTTTTGTTCTCAAAATGGCTCTAATGACTTTGATTAAAATATTTTATATTAAATATATTTACATGACAAATAAAATATATTACTTGAATTTGCTGGGAATAGCGTCTGAAGACCTCTTTATTGTGGATGAATTTTGCGGAATTTTACATAAGTAGTAATTCACAGGATATAGACAAAAGCTTGCTTAACAAAAAATGTAGAGTTTGTTAAAACACAACTTATGTTATATACAGTTGTTTTTTTTTTTTTCGTGGAGTTGACCATTTTTGAGATATTGCATGTTATTGGTTTCAGTTTTAAAATACTTACACTTATTTCATACGAGAACTTGTCAACTCCTGGCCATACAAACAAAGGAACTTTAATCACATAGGAACCACCTTTTAAAACATTTGAATATCGTTTTATCCTGTATTATTCTCATATTTCCGTTCCTCTTCTTATAAGGAAGCAAGTAATAAGACCATTTCTGCTCTAATTTTTGCTCGATTAGCATGAAGGGCATAGAAGATTAAGCTTTTTAACAATTTCTTGCAGAGATGTAGAGAAAGTTATTTGAACGTAAGGGGCCGCGCCGTGGCCGAGTGGTTAGACCACTCGACTCTCACCTAGAGGGCCGGGGTTCGATCCCCAGCGACCGCATGTGAAATTTGTGGTGGACAAAGCGGCGCTGCGGCGGGTTTTCTCCGGGTACTCCGGTTTTCCCCGCCATTGCATTCCACCGGTGCTCCATCATCATTCATGTATTATCAGTGTCACCGCCTGCGGTGCCATAAGTAGTTAAAGCGGGCGTTAAACACTACCAAACAAACAAGCAATTTGAACGTAACACATCCGATTTTTTAGCTATGCACACACCAACGAACACACACGGATCTTTTTCTAAAATGCTCTTTTGGATGCAGATGGTCGCAAAACATGTATTTTTCGTGATATCCCGGTGTTGAATTTATGATTGCAATACAATACCTTCTCTATACACTGTATATATGCAGTGAAAGTGAACATGAATCATTTGGCAATTAATTAAATAACTCCCAACCTCTTTTACGTTCGCATAACTTTGTAGAGCAAGTAATTCTATTTGCAGTTGGTGTGGAGCCTCTGTAAATGTGAAAATGATACTGCTCGTGTTTTACATTGTTGCTTTGTTTATGGTTGCTTAAAAGCAACACATTCGCCACCGAGCACATGCGTATATGTGACAGTATGTGTCACTCACCGACATTTCTCCACCTTGACTGGAGTACGAGAAAATAAGTTCTGACATCAGTACCTCGCAGTAGTTAACTTTGAACATTTCTGATAAAAATAGAATTAAACGTTATTTGAACATTGCAAGGCCCAAGCGCTCAAACACAAGAAAATAACAAACAATAGTCATTCTCATCTAGTGATAATTCTGCCGTTTAATATCATATTTTCCATTGCCTTGTGCTGACTCGCGGACCGGGAATAACGGGGTGTGTATCTATAAAGGCACAGTAATATCTATTATACAAGTGCATAAACAGAGTTTATCCATGAGTAGAACAATTAAAATGCGATCCGAAGGCGATAATTCTACGAGTGGATAATAGAGATTTGTCCACTTGTATAATACATTATTTTATCCTACAGATATGATAAATTAATATATGACAAATATTCAGTTGATGATTTTGCAACAGATAGTAATAAATTAAATAAGGAATTAGGTATAAATTGTGGCGTTCTTATAGTTATAAAATATGGTAGGCTATGTATGAATACTAATTTTTATTTCTGCTAGGTACAAATTGACTGTGCCACGACAGATGGCACAGAACCGGTGGCAGTGAAAGAGATCATCTTCGGTGTTTGAGGAGTTGGCACCACAAGTTGCACCGCGGCGGCGAGGTGCAGGCGTCGACCGTGTGTCCGAAGGCACAGCAGTGTCTGTGGGGCCTATGACGTTCCCTTTGGCTCTCCTCAACGACAAGAAGTGGCAACTCACTCGCTAAGGCAGCCTCCCGCAACTCGACCCTCATCAGCGGCGTAGGTCCCCGGTTGTTAACGATACGCTCTCAAACATGAAGGCCACTGCGACTTCGCTGCGGCAGAGAACAGCCGGGTGGAAAGGTCTCTTGGGACCCCCCGAACCGCGGCGCTGAATTGGGGAGACGAGATCTACCCTATCAGCGACTGCGGCTGCATTCGCCGGAATGAGGTGAAGCAGCGGCGGCTGGCGGTGGCGATGCTGTCGATGCAGGACTTGCCTTGGCTGTCGGCGATGGCGACGGAGTTGGCCTCCTAGAGGCTGCGCTCGGCGTGTCTTGTTCTTCCCCATCGAAGCAGAAGACCAGAGCTGACTTTGCATAACTGGTAAACCGTAAGAGACAAACCAAAAACTTAATAATAGAAAATGTATAGCTCGTTTAAACACACAATTAATGTTATATACATTTTTTTCGTGGAGTTGGTCGTTTTTTAGGTATTCTTTGTTATTAGTTTCAACTATAAAATACTTATGGTTTTCGCATACGAGAATTTGTCAATTCCTGTCCTTACAAACAAAGAAACTTCAGTCACATAGCAACCAGCTTTTGACTATCACTTTAACCTATGGTACTCCCTTATTTCCCTTCTACTTACATGGAAGCAAGTAAGGCTATTTCTGTTAATTTTTTCTCGATTAGCATGAATAAATACGCTTTTAATAATAATTTGTTGCAGAGATTTACAGAAATCCATATGAATGAAACATATCTGATTTTTTTTAATTATTTCCTTTGCATAGCCCCCTTTACTGTTATGTTCATATTGTGGGCTTTTAACTTGTGAAACAACGCTATGTTAAATGTCTGTTATTGACATATTTAATCATTTTATACCATTAAACACACGCACATTCACCTCAAATTCATACTGCCGACTCTGTGTGGGATAGGGAATAATTCTGAATAAAAAAAAAATACCCGTTCTAGCCGGAAATCGAATCCGGCACATCCCGTTACTTTACATATAGGTTGATTCAAAATACTTTTACAACGTCTGCGGATGGAATCCTGGCATCGAAACAAGAAAATAGAATAATATAAACATATGCTCTAAAACGCTTCGTTTTAGCGTTATCAATTTATTAATGAAAATCACCTTCAACGGCTTTCCGGGTCCAACTTAATATCTTCACTTATTTATGCACTAATTCATAAAAGGTTTTGACCAATTTTAGCCTGCAGAGTTAACCTTGTGTTGCCATGGCTGCATGTTAACTTTGGTCACTTATCAGATTTGTTATACATTCCTCCAGCACGCCTTACAAGTCTACAGGTACTTCATTGACACTCCCCGATTCCCGATTATTAGAAAATGTGCCTCTGCCAAAAAAAATAAAGAAAGAAAGAAACATGGCTCTAGCACATTTTAGTCTCATTGTTCGAGAAGCAAGACAAATGGATAGGTAAATAGGGACCAGTTCCATGGCCGGAATATCAATCCTTTGGATTTTTATCTTTTGGGAGCACCTTAAACCATTGGTTTATGTATCTGAAATCCTAGATAAAGAAACTTTTAATCTACGTGTCATATAAGCCTGCGAATTTGTACCTCTCACCTAGAGGAGCCGGGTTCAATTCCAAGCAACCGCATGGTGGATAAAGCGGTGCAGGAGCGGGCTTTCTCCGCGTTCTCCGGTTTCCCCCACCATCACATTCCATTGGTGCTCCATCTTCTTTCTATGTACCATCAGTGCCATTGGTTGCGATGCCATAACAGTAAAAGCTGCGTTAAACACTATAGAAAAACTGCGGAATCATACGACACCGACTGGAAGTATCTGACATTCCATGCTTCGACGGGTACATACCTATCTAGATGCAACAGGAGCACACTTGGATCATTTTGTATAAGTGGTGTTTGCACACACCTCCTAAACAGGCTGACAACATCAAAAATAAAATAAAGTGTCAGTTTAAAATGCTTTGATTAATATCATTTTGAACCTCAATAAATCGAGAATGAAGAGTTTTGGAACATGTGTTTTTATGAACATTTTTGCTTGTTTTGATGTAGGGAACCTATCCCCAAACTTTGTAAAAGTATTTTTGAACCATTCTGTATAACATGTTTTGTTGTGGCGCTTCACTGACCTCTCAGTCCAACTGTTTTATGCTCTCTTGCGTTAGGCTGTTGTTTATGGTTCTTTTGTGGTTGTGAATGACAGCTCAAGGCATTAAGTTTAAGTCGTTATATTGATGATTAATTTTCATTGCATTAGACCCCTACCATATTTTGAAGTTAATTTGTGTGTAGTAGCATACATTTTTCGGAGTATAAAGGATTCATTTCTTATTTGTACATAATAAGTTGTGAGCAAGAACCGAGCACGGAAAACTTGATTTCCATTACAAGGAAGAGGTAAACTTACTATCTATTGGATAGGGGAGAAGTCTCTTGTTCGTGCCTAAAGCCATTGTGCTGATTAGACTTTAATTGTACTGCACCGCGGAACGAATTGGCAGATTATGAGGGTGGTCTGAAAAGTTCTCGGTCTCACCCAGAAATCGCGGCACTACTTGCATGATTTCTCTCCTTATGTTGGTGCACATGTTAATAATCCCTATGTAAAATTACAAGTCATACCAGTCTAGTTGACTATAGACAGTGCTTGAAGCAGCGGAAGTGCGCATTGCTTTGAAAATGGAGAAATTTGAGTATCGTGCTGTGATAAAATTCTTCGCAAAAGAAGGTTTAACAGCTACAGAAATTCATTTGCGGATTGTAAATGTGTATGGTGACTCTTCACCTCCAGTTTCCATTGTGAAGAAATGGGTGGCCGATTTTAAACGTGGCCGTGAAAGCGCCCAAGACGATCCACACGAAAGACGTCCAAAAACTGTAACCACAGGAAATCATTGAAAAAGTGTTTGACATGATTTGAGAAGATCGACGTACAAAGGTGCGTGAAACTGCTCATGCTCTTGGAATTTCACATCTTACATCAGTAAATAAACATGAAAAAGCTTTGCGCAAAATGGGTGCCGCGTATCCACACCATGGATAACAAACGCATTCGCACGACACTTTCTGAAAAGTGCTTGGCTCATTTTCAGAAGAACAGAAGTGACTTTTTGTGCCGATACATCACAGTGGATGAAACATGGATTCACAACTATACACCCGAATACAAGCAGCAATCGAGGCGGTGGACAGAAACAGGTTCTTCGGCTCCAAAGAAGGCGAGGATGGTGCCATCGGCGGGAAAGATCATGGTCAGTGTTTTTGGGATGCCAAAAGAGTTTTGTTGATTGACTATCTCGAAAAAGGTATCATTGCTGGAGAATACTACTCTCAACTTCTAACCAAACTGAATGCATGCATTCGTGAAAACACATCCGGGTTAAAAAAGAAGAAAAAAATGTTTTCCATCAGGACAATGCACAATGCACTTGCCCACAAAAGCGTTTTGGCAATGGGGAAAGTGAGAGGTCTGCATTATGAAGTGCTGGAACATCCACCCTATTCCCCAGATTTGACTCCCTCGGACTTTATTTCCAAAACTGAAGAAATTCCTCGCTGGTAGGCGCTTTTCGTCCAATGAAGAAGCAATTCCGGTTGTAAATGGCTACTTTGTAGCAATTCCAGAGGAACTCCACAGCGGGGATAATGGTATTCGAACACCGCTGGACAAAATGTGTTGATATTAGAAGAGACTATGTTAAAAATAAAAATACTTTGAATGCATGAATTGTTGTTTTTCACTATCAGGCCGAGAACTTTTCAAACCACCCTCGAAAGAATCAGGGAAACTGCTGAGATTTTTCACTCCAAATCGCGAGTTAACATGCTTATTTTCCCGAAAACCTTTAGGTAATAGGGTTAATTTGCAACAAAGCTAGATAAATACACAACAAAAGCGCAAGAATTTGCAGCCACGTTATTTAATGGAAGCATTCACATATAGTCGTCTAAGAGTTTACAAATTTCAAACTCCAAGCTTACATTGCCTGCGAAGAGAAATAATTGAGTATTTCTTAACAATATACAATTTTTACTTTCTCCATTCCGTATGTACAATGTGCATAGTTGATAAAGAAGGTTGTATTCCTAGACCAAAAATTATATATCGAGATTTCATTGGAAAGACATGTTTTGAGACCCCCTGAATCCAAAAAATCAGTTTTAGAAACATGTCCGTGAGTATGTGTGTCTGCCTGTGTGTGTATCTATGTATGTGTGTGTCTATGGGCAGTACAGCTCAAAAAGGAAAAGTCGGTTAAATACCAAACTTGGCGTTTAAGTTCAGTATCTTCCAAGGAGACGACACGAAGATTTTCAAGAAAATTTCTTCAACCTCAATAATGTTGATTTGCTCAAAAATGGCTCTAACGATGCTTTATTAAAATGCCATATATTTAAGATATTTTTATGACAAATGAAATGCATACCTTGAATTTTCTGGGAATAGCCACAGAAGACCTCTTCATTATAGATGGTTTCTGTATAACTTGTTATAGCTTGTAAACCGTAAAAGATAGACAACTCCTACCACACAAAAATGTAAATCTCGTTAAAACACACAAATTATGTCATATACATTTTAGTAGAGTTTACCGGTTTTGGAATATTCCGAGTTATTTGTTTCAATTTTAAACTACTTAAATCTTTCTCAAACGGAAAGTCATCTAGCAAACTAAGGGAACCGAATTTCAATTGTTTTACATAGCGACCGGCTTTTTAAAAGATTTGCCTATAGCTTTATCCTGTGCATTTCCTTATTTCCCTTCTACTTGTAAAGAAGCAAGCAATAAGACAAGTATGTTAAAATTATTATGACGCAAATAAAAAGAATAATATTTTGTAAGAAAATATTGTTGGCTACAGAAAACAGCTAGAGAAAGGCAAGTGAACGGAACACCTCAGATTTTTAAAAATAATTTTCGACAATTTTCCAATGTTTAACATTTAATGGTTTACCAAGTTTCTGCTTCGCTGATATGCATTCTCCAGCAATTTTATTGGCTTTCGAAATTAATTGATATTTTAACTTTGCTTTTATATAAATGTTCTTATCTTTTAACGTTTTCACATTTTTGCACGTCTCCCACACGTTTATTAGCAGAGCTAATCGTATCTAATCGTACCGATTTCCTTATGTGGAGTAAGAACTTGACAATACCATGCGGCGCTACTTGCGCGAGCAAACGTCATCGTAGAGTGCAACCCATTAGTACAAAACAGCTATCACTGCATAACACAGAACCACGACAGAGTGAAGGAAGGCGTTCGAGTAACATCTTTGTTCTGCCCAAATGTGAACAAAATCATTTTATAACCATAGTAGGTTTTCTAGCAGTGTACTTGTTCGTGTACTTATTTAGAAACCGATGCTATATCTAGTATACAAACCTCCAAACGTCCGATTTACTAATCCACGAGCACCCTACCTGAAATAAAGATGAAAATAAAAAACGTAATTGAAAGTAATGCAAGGTTTAGTGTGGTGCATCACATACTAGATGCACTTTTAAATCCTAACAAATGCTATTGCTTGGTGACACTCATATGGAACTGATATGATATATCAGATATGCTCTGATGAATCTTGCTAACTGGAACGAACTTTTCGCATTATAATCTTTTCTGTCGGAACGTAGAATGAGTTTTTATTTGAATGACTTCAGATGTTCAGTTGTTTTCAGTAATGCAGCTACAGAAGAGTAAAGATTTCGTTTAATTCCTGCTTTGGTTTTTACCTATTAAGAGTCTTAAGACATTTAAGAAATTAATTATATTATTTGGATATTATTTTACATTCAATCATAAATATTACAATCCGTATTATAATTGCTTGGGTGTTTTCATATAGTATTCATATGTAAAGAAGAAAACCAGTAACCCAGCCTGTAATATGCAACAATGTGTATGTTGTACATAATTATCGAAATAGATGTGCATTTACGAATGGCTCGTAAGTTATTTTTGCTCTCCGGAAACAATATTGTTTACTTGATAACAAGTTTGTTTACCTCTCCGCCTTGCGTTCTTATCTATGACTTGTTTTGATGTGGCGAGATGGTCGGTCGCAACCTGTATGACGGGAGAGCGAACAGTGCGAACTTCCTAGCTCTGTTTATTAGGTTTCATCCAGGTTAACAGCGTCAGCCAGTATACAGCGTCATAAAGGCAAGATTTAAAACCACGAAAAATTTCCGAATAAAACGAATTTCGAGTAATAGTATACCATAGAGTATAGAATTTAGAGGCAATACATTGCGGACTAAGAACTGGAAGATCCATTGCGACTATCAACCCTAGGAGGAGACGAAGTGAAGGATTCACGTCAGGCTACGTGCTGATAGAAAAAGAAAGCCGCGAAGACACACTATTTTTCAGAACATGATGACTCTTCCTCCAAAGTAACAAAGTTGTCTTTAAAATTTGCGGTTAGAGGGTTTGCTGTTGCCAAGTCTTCCATTTGCTGGTCCCTTAACTGAGGCGCGATTCTTGAGTTGCAAACAATGTCTCCAGGAAACAGATTTTACTAGGTTGCCTCCCCCCCCCCAGTACAGGTTCGCCTTTTGTTTGTTATTGATTATGCCCAGTGGTAGGGAGAGCGGTCCCACTTAAGAGCCATCATGTTTTGGGGAAAACAATATACTCTGGCGCGAAGGTCCCAGTACTAGTGATATCCAAAGAGGGCGTTGAGCGACCCCTCAACGAAGTAACCCTTAGTGTTCACGTGCGGTACTCTTTCCTTGGAGGAAGCATTCATGATCTATCTGGCACCTCTGCACCCCGGGGAACCTAGAAACCAACTGAAATATCAGAAAGGAAATCGTGGTATATGAGCAACCATTCCAATCGCCGACCAACCAGGGAAACTCACAAAAAAATAAAGGCAGATTTGTTGATTGATGGTAATTGAACCCTAGACCTCCGGAATGATAAGTCTGACACATTACAGCCTAGATCTGCAAAAATAATAATAACGATAATAATAAAATTAATAATATTAATGACGATGTCATCAACTTGCAAAGCCGAATAAGTTTGTAAAAACCACAAGGAGTAGTAAAAGGTTCGAAAATTTTGTTCAACATAATAGTTGATATAATTTTAAGAAACACTTTCTAAATGGTTCTGAGGTGGTGTCGTTTTATTATTTCAATAGCATTGGAGAATAATGATTTTAACGTCACCATTACACTGTATGTATTGCTGGACCTGTTCATTTCATCATCACTCCACTCGCAGCGCCTTCGTGTCTTTCTTTATTGTCAGATCTACACTTCATAGCGCATGGCTGGACACGCCACCAGCTTTCCTATTAGAAGGGGTGGGGTTTGGCTGCTCACCATGCATGAAGAAGAAGTTACTTTGTATTTCACTACTCGCCAGGGGCGTTGGTTCAGCGCTAAGGAGATGCTATATTTCCAGGCCAGCTGCGCCGTGCTGAATGATGGTGGAGCGAGCTTTTCGGTTAGTCAAAATTTATTATTAGTTAATCATGGATTGTTTTCGGCATTAGCTTGGCAAACTTTTTCAACCTGCTCGCTCCCGTTTCATGGTCGGAAGCGGCCTAATTGCTTTCTTTAAAGTCGTGACAAACACGAGTTTTTTTTAATGATTTTTGTGCATTTTTTAAGAATAGTGCTTAATGTCTGGTAAGTTGGTGAACTTTGCTTTAGATTATTTTAACTTAAAGGTTCTCCTTAATCCTCTCTTTGCCTTTGTACAGATCCCGACCCTCTTGAACTTGTACGTTTCCACAAAATATCATGACCATTAGGGCCCAGCGCAACAGGATCTAAAACCACATAGTTAAAAGTAAGAAGCGTTGAATTGTTGTTACGTATGGATATGCGTAGTAACGCTTAACCTGCCGATAGTAGCAGTCAAGGGTACGAAAAACGCCGGTCCCCATGGCCACGCTCGCTAAAGCGTCTCGCTTTGGTGCTTCGTGAGCAGGGGATCGTGGGTTCGAGTCCCGCCTTGGTCATGGGTGTTATATGTTTGTGCAATGTGTACATATTTGTAAAGGATCAGTAAAACCTACGGGGGGAAATGTAAATGGGGATACAGCGCCGGAGTCCTGGTCAGACTCCGGTACTGTTTAAAAAAAAAAAAAAATGCAGGTTTCCCAGTCCTGACTATCTCTCTAATCCTTCGATTTCCATTCTCAAATAGTAGAAGTTTCTTTATCTGCCCAACATTGAGGAATAATGTAATGAGACAGAAAGCCTAACTGTCGCGGTAGCTAGTCAGGTGCAGGCACTACAAATCGCTGAAATGTGCACCTCTAATAATTTTCTTTTATGTTCTCTAGCACGTATATATAGTACATCCAAAAACTCGATTCCGAGATTTCACTAGAAATGCCATTTTAGGGTCCTCGTATAAAAAAACATTTTCAGAAAAAGGTCCGCGAGCGTGCGCGTGTGTGTGTCTCAGCAACTTAACTCAAAAACGAAAAGTCGGTAAACTATCAAACTTGGTATTTAAAATTAGTTTATTCAAAGGATTCCACAGGAAGATTTTGAGAAAAATCCTCCCACTCCATACTACCCTTTATATGGAAACAATTTCAATATTTTTGATTTTATGAAAAATGACACTTAAGATTTTGATTTAAATACCGTATATTAAAGTTATGAAATGACAAATAAAATGTATATCTTGGGCACTCTAGGAATAGCCTCTGAAAACCTGTTCATTCTGGATGATTTTTGCATAACTGGTAAATCTTAAGACATGGACAAAAACTTAGTGCTTAAAAAAGTAGATCTCGTTAAAACACACAATTTATGTCGCATGCCTTTTTTCGTGAATTTCACCATTTCCGATATATTCCTAGTTATTGCTTTCAGTTTTAAAAAGCATAAAACTTTTCTCGTATGGGAATTTTTCAGCTCATGGCTGGGTTAAGAAACGTATTTCAATCATTTCAGCTTTTAAAAGATTTGATGATAGCTTTATCCCAGTGTACTCCGGTATTTACTTTCTGCTTACAAGGAAGAAAACATTGAGACAATGTCTGCTTATACTTATTAACATGAAGTAGATAGAAGAATAAACTTTTTAAATCATTTGTTATAGAGATGTAGAGAAAGTCATGTGAATGAAACACATCAGATATTTTCTGTATAGTTCATTTTAATCTCTGCAGAAACAGCTGTGTTAAACTTTTCGTTATGGCTATTATGAAAGAAAAGCGAGATAGTCATGTATTTAATAAGTGGCTTCTGGCCTTAAAATTCCATACTATTTATTCGCAGTCGCTACTACTTCAAAAGAAGGACAATATTAGTACTGAACAATTTGAATCATCATTAGGGTGTATTTCTGAAATGATCTGTGGCACATAAGTTATTTGAAATAAATTATTATAAAGAGATGTAGACTTTTTCTTTCTCTACAGTACTATATACATAGTGCATCGAGAAGGTATTGCATTCCACGCAAAATTTCGATACCGAAGCTTCACCGAAAATAGATACTTTAGGGTCCGTTGAGTCCTAAAATAAAAGTAACTTCTAGAAAAAATCCGTGTGTGTATAATAATAATAATAATAATAATAATCTCATATTAACAATAATAAAACTAAATAATAAAGGTCATTTTGTGGAATTAATAAACCTAATAGCACCTTACTATACACAGGTTAATATATTAGTTTCCAGCACATTGATTTCCAGCACATTTTCCGCTGGCTTCCAGTGGATAGAAGTTAAGTTTTGTAGTTAGGCGTAAATATTAGAGGTAATTGTATTTATACGTTTATTATTTTTGACTTAACTTACTCTCTGCCGTCTGGTTTTAGTTATAGTAATAAAAGTACTTATTCTTTTCTCATTTCTTGGAAGTAAACTATTATTGTTTAATTTTATTTATTTTGATTTAGTATTTTTTTCTTTCGTTATTTTAATTTATTTTGAATTATAAGCTGTACTAACTTAAGTTATCTGAAAAAAATATGTATATTGTAACTTGTATGTACTGTTTTTTGAAAAATAAATATAAATTTTGGATATATGCCTTGGTATAGTAACCAAGGTGCCCGGGTAGGATTTTCAGCTTTTGTTTCTTTATATTTGTGTGTGTGTGTGTCCGTGTGTCTGTGAACACGATAACTCAAAAACTAAAATAGGTAAAACCTGGTATATAAGTTTAGTATCTTCCAGAGATGTAACACGAAGATTTTGAGGAAAATCCCCCACCCCAAACTACACTTTACATGGAAACAAGTTCGGAAATTTTGATTTTATCAAAAATGGTTCGAACGATGTTGATCAAAGTACCGTATATTAAAGATATTTATATGGCATATAAAATGTATATCTTGGATTTTGTGGGAATAACCTCTAAAGACCTCCATATTCTGGAGAATGTTGCTGAATGTTGCCGAATTTTGCATATAACTGGTATACCGTGAAGGATAGACAAAAACTTACTATACAAAAAATGTAGATCATTCTAAAACATGCAAGCTATGTATTATACGTTTTTTTCATGGAGTTGGCCATTTTCGAGTATTCCTTTATATTGATTTCAGTTTTAAAGTACCTAAAATGTTCTCCTACGGGAACTTGTCAGCGCTTGGCCACGCAAAGAAACGGATTTCAGTCTCTCAGTAAGCACATTTTAAAGCAAGTGACTGTCGGGCTAGCCTAGGGCATTCCCTTATTTTCCATCTGCTTATAAAGGAACTAAGTAATAAAACCGTTTTTGCTAATGTGTTAGTATTAAATAGATGGAAGAATAAGCTTATTAACAATAATTAGCTCTAGAGATGTAGAGAAAGTCATGTGAATGGAACACAGATTTTTTGTGTGGTTTCCGTTTCATCTATCTCATTAGGTGTACTACTTATAATAAAGAGCACTTCACAAGCTATTCCCAGATAATTGAAAATATACACTTTATACATTCTTCGTCGCCCCCCCCCCCTGCGGTAATGGTTACCATGCTAACCTTATATACCTAATGTCGCAGGTTCAAACCCGGCGGAGGGCGATGAATTTTTTTCGGGTGTAAAAATTCTTAGCATCGCTTCCTTCGAAAAGGAAATAAAGCCGATGGTTTACGGAACGTAATTTTGCCGCTGAGCAAAATTAAGCTGTCTTTCACGCACAATTTAGAATGGGACACAGAACCACAGCAGTTAAAGAGCGTCCATAAATAACACGCCATTTACATTTGTCTCCTTTACGACTTAAATCAATCAATTTGATTTGCTCCATCTTCAAACAGAATTAAAATTGGTCCCGTCATCTTTTCCTGGCTCTTTCTATTGTTCCTTGTAGGTTATAATAACTAGGTATACTATATATATATATATATATATATATATATATATATATATATATATATATATGTTAAGTTTAACATACGTCGTACATGTTCACTCCTTATTAAGGTAGTATCTTTAATAAATGCTGTTTTAAACCACTTTATAGTCGTTTTTGAAAAAGATATAGATTAAAAAAGAAACATAACTTTACGTAAAAGAGTAGTTGACGTTTAATAGAGTTTGGAGAAGAGTTGTTTGTGTCGTATCTGTGCAAGATACCGAACATAAGTACTAAGTTTGATATTTATCCTTCTTTTTCATTTGTAGTCTATCAAACACACACATACATACACAAAAATTCACACATACTCACACAAACACCCACACTCACTCAAGATATTTTTATAAAAATCTGATGTGGTCCATTCACATGACTTTATCTACATCTCTACAACAATTTTCTTTTTTTTTTAGCTAAAGGTTATGCTTCTATTTACTTCATTCTAATCCAAGAAAAAATTAGCAGAAATAGTCTTATTACTTACTTCCTTGTAAGAAGACGAAATAAGGGAGTGTCATAGGTTAAAGTGATAGTCAAAAGCTGGGGTTTATGTGACTGAAGCTCTTTTGTTTATATACACAGGGGTTAACAAATTCCTGTATGAGAAGGGTATAACTTTTTTAAAGCTGAAACCAATAAGAAGGAATATCTCAAAAACGATCAGCACCACGAAAAACAATGTAAATTACATAAATTGTGTGTTTTAACGTGCTCTCATTTTTTGTGAGGTAAGTTCTTGTCTATCTCTTACGGCTTAGCAGTTACGCAAAATTCCGTAAAATTTATCCGGAATAAAGAGCTCTTCAAAGGCTATTCCCAGAAATGTCAAGATATACATTTATTTTTTAGGTAAATATTTTCATATATGACATTTTAATCAAAATCGTTAGAGTCATTTTTGAGAAAATCAAAAATTTCGAAAAAAGTGCCATGTAAAGGGTAGCTGGGGTGGGGGATTTTCTTGAAAATCTTCGTGTCTTAAATACCAAGTTTGGTATTCAACGGGTTTTAGAGCTATGCTGTTCACAGACAACTGACAGACACACACACACATACAAGGACCTTTTTCCAAAAATACTTTTTTTGGATTATGGGGGACCCAAAACATGTATTTGCGATGAAATCTTGGTATCGAATTTTTGGGTGCAGCATAGCTTATTATCATCTTTTTTTTTTTTTTTTTTTTTTTTTTTTTTTTTTTTTTTTGCAGCAGCAGCAGCATAGCTCCAAAACGAAAAGTATGTTTAATACCATATCAGGTATTTGAGTTCAGTTATCTTCCAAAGATGTGACACAAAGATTTTCAAGAAAATCCCCCCCAACTACCCTTTACATAGAAAAGTTTCAAACACTTTGATTTTCTCAAAAAAGGCTCAAAGGAATTGTATTAAAAATCGTACATTAAAGATATTTGTATGGAAAACAAAATGTTTATCTTGAATTTTCTGGGAATAACGACTACTTTATTCTGGATCACTTTTACGGACTTTTGAATAACTGGCAAACCGTAAGAGATAGACAAACACTTACAAAACAGAAAATGTAGAGCTCGTATTTATGTTGTATACGTTTTGTTCGTGGAGTGGGTCGTTTTTCAGATATTACTTGTTATTGGTTTCAGCTTAAAAAAACTTATACTTTTCTCTTACGAGAATTTGTCAACTCGTGTCCATATAAACAAAGGCACTTCAGTCACATACCAACCAGCTTTTGACTATGCTACTCCTTTATTTCCCTTCTACTTGCAGGGAAGGAAGTTATGAGAGTATTTCTACTAAGGTTTTCTAGATTAGTGAAGTAAAAAGAAGCATAAGCTTGTTAACCATAACTTGTTGCAGAGATGTAGAGAAATTCATGTGAATGTAACACATATTTTTTCAACGGTCATCAAATTTACAGTAAATATCTTTAGGAATTTAGGATGATTTTTTGAGTGTCATATGGATATGGTAGAGAAATAAAATTAGTTGTACAAGTGTTGGTTTTATCAGTAGCAGAAGTAGATTTGTTTAGCTTTGATCAAGTGTAGTTCAGTAAAGGAGTGCGTTTAATATCACAAAAGTGGTGGCTGGTTGGTATATTCCGAAAGGGTTTCACACTGCAACCATCAGGGCTTATTGTGCGTCAGATCCCAGGATAGGATCATATGAGAGTATTTTCGACGGGTCACCGATACTGGCCCAAGCGAAAAGAGCCACCGTGGTGGGTCCCTAGCATAGTCAAGCAGTTCTTCATCTCGATTTGGGGAGCGCTAGGACCCCCCCCCCCTAGATTTGACTGAACATCTCAAGTTCGAAAATCGAATTCAACGACATCCTGTCGCCGAAAGCTCTATATCCAAAGTGTATTCACCACCACAAAAGACGTCACCCTGCAGTTTTCGACTACGCTTGCAGCTTTAAACGAGATTGGCTGGAAAGAAATGGAGATGAAATGAAGGGACAGGAATTTCTGAAAATGAAGACGCTTCTCCTGCATCTACATAGTGATCCGGGAAAACCTTCGAAAAACCACATTGTTCAGTAAGATTGGCTCCAGAAATAGAACCTACGAACTTCGAAATGCCTGTGTCACATGGCTCGCTCGCTATAGTGTTACTCGTAACATCTTAATTGAGCTTAAAAATTGTCAGCTTTGTTTCTAGTGGGCATCGGCAAATCTGGAGTTGAAACAGTGCAATGATAAATGTGAAGTGTAATCATGACAATTATTGTTGTATCATCTGTTCCTTTTGGTTCTGTTTAAGCTAAAATTGTGCTAAATTTGATGGAGGCGCCTGAAGTGCATGTAATAAACACCGTACTATTTACCTTTGAGCACATATTTCGGAGCCATAGCATAGACGAGTTCGTGAATACTAGTACCTAATGAAGCAGAGCCAATTAAGTTTACATCCTACAAGCTAGGGATCCGGCATTGTGATTTGGGCGAAGGGAAACGGAAAAACATATTATCGGCTACGTCATTAGCATCACGCTTGTGAAAGTGTTGTTCTTCTTTTTCCCACCGGGAACGATCAAACGGGACTTTTTAAACGTACATAGACAGAGGTTCAGATAGAAGAATTTCAGTTTTTATTTTTCATTTACTGATGCATTAGTTCTAAAAAGAATGTTTAATCTGTAATTTCTCCTGAAACATGTATAGCAGAGGAGAGCTGGTTCTATTATAACTCTCATTCACACCGGTGTTGCATGAATTCTGAAGTGTCTCATAACCCAGCAGTGATCAAAAACGCCGAGAAAGCTTAACAAATAACTTCTGCTTTGTTCACAGCATTGGGTAACTTGGTACCCAGGTTTGTGGAAAGGAAGGAAGGAACAACTACAACAACTAGTGCAATATAAATTACTTAAAATAGTCTCAAGCGACTTCTTCTGGCAAATAAGCAATAATTACTTTAAAAGGTTAATTTAAAATATATAAATAGCAATAATAGTATAAATAACAGTGATTATATATGATATAAATAATAATAATAATAATAATAATAATAATAATAAAGTTTCCATTTGTTCTTTTAAATTTCTCTACTATGTACAAACATATATAAAATTATGCATACAGGAGTTTTTCATACGTGTGTCCATTTTATTTCTCATTCACCTTAATGAGTTATTGAAAACATATCTTTTAAACATGTAATGGATCTCTTTATTCTCATATGCAGGCGATAATCTTATTATTTGGAGGAAAATCAGGGGTGATGTATTCAGCAATACAAACAACAGGCTGAAAATAATTTATAATGCGCTTGACTCAAATATTCTCTTATAAAATACCAGTAAATCCTTACTATTTAACAGCTCAAGCTCCTTGCCTCTTCACTTCACATTAAAATGTACAAATAGCTCATACTGTTCAATATGCTGTTATTCACGAGTTGACTGATACCAAATACTTAGAATCACTTACGATGAGACAGACATATTGTAGGGATGTAGGCAAGAACGGAGGGGCACACCTCCTAGGGCGAAAAGGAAGAGGCATAAGGCACCTTAGGCTGCTGCATAAGAATCAGAGAGGCCACGGAAGCTCTAACAATTCCGACCCACTGGCGAGAAACCATAACATTGAAAGAGAGCGACGAAGCGACCCTTACGATCCCATCCTGAAGCCTCAAGCGCAGCAGTCGATGATGAATTTTTTACAAAGCGCATGAATTCGCATCATCTTCTGCAGTCCAACAAATCTCCATCAACTAAACCTAAAAGATGAAGCAAAGGATGGGAGAGGATCCGAGGAAATGAAAATCCCCCATGTGTATACGGAAAAATCTTCGTCAAATAATTCACTTTTGCGTCGTATTGCAAACCTATTGACAATTGGTATATTATGTTTGGTTCAATCCGTTCTGCAGTACGGGAACATAGATGGGGATTGTTCATAAGTACAAAGAATAAATTAAAATATGTGAAAAAAGTCTTTGATTACCCAGCAGATGGTCTATTCTCGGAATTCAACATATTGAATATGCATATTTACCATAACGTTTTACTTAAATGTATACAAAAAACTAAAATAAATGTTCTTTGTATTGAATGTGCTTTTTTGAACCCATTTGCAATTTTGGTTCAAGATTATACAACACGTTGATACAAAAATATCCAAGGTTACAGTACTGCAACATAACTCCAGGCACGACAATCCACATAGGACCATAACTTACCGCTCGGCCGCTGCATTCCCCTATCTCGGCTCGAAAGCATCGTGAATGGGGTGCAGAGCTGGAAGGTGAGAAGTGACCTGCGTCTCGAGTCCCTCCCGACCGCTTGTTGTCGATCTGGAGCCGCACTTCTCAATCAACTAGCCCCTCAGTTGGTCCCCCAGGGAGCTCAAGAGGCTGAGTGCACCCCAGGCCAGGTCTCTCAGCAGGTACCGGAAATCGAACCCAGGTCTCCCGCTTGGCAAGTAACCGCGCTACCGCGGCGTTAAGGGGACAACCTTAGAGTATTGTAGTAGCCTTAAATTCAAACCCACAACTGAAAGCGTTATCAGGAACAATTTGTACAAAGAAAATAATTTTTGCATATTATAGTTTTTACACTGTGTTATAAATTGTGCCTAAATTTTGAAAAGCAAATAATTATACATAATTGAAAGTAGATTTTATTCCATATTGTTATTCTCATTATAAATGCTAATTTGCTTCATTACGGATTAAATATATGCTTATTTGATTGGAATCCCACCCTATGCATGTGATTTTGGCATTCTAGGGCGGTGCTAGAACATGATATTATATATAATATATGTAACAATTGCAAGAAAATAGATCTATTTAGATAAAGCGAATAAATTCCAGTGAAACACTACTTGTTCCGCTGCTTGCATGGTTTTCGGTGAGGCGCTTTAATGTTCTGATTTAACTCTCTATACTGGATATAGTCCGTAGTGTCGGACAAGAACAGTGTAAACCACGAAGTAATATAAGGATAAATAAAAAGATTTTAATTTTTTTTCAGTGTAAGTTTATTACTTCAAAAACATAGTAACTGTGCCTGAAGTGTGGAACATTTTTGTTGCCTGTCATCTCTAACTGTACAAGTGCAAAACTCTATATGAGCAAATTCTTCTCCTCGTCTTAACTGATAACCAAAGTTGCTCATGTAAATCCGTCAATTCCCACAATGTCGTGTTTATTGGAATTGTCCTGTTGAGTTCTCCAACTCTTTTAATGCAAGAAGAAATTCTGCACTCCTGCGGCTCAGTTGGGTCACTTGTATATGTGCAATTAATAACAATAACACACAATCAATAGCAATTAATAAATCTTCAGTCTGAAACAATATGAATATAATTTGCGTTTATAATTAAATATAATACATTAATAGTCATTTAAGAACTGTACATCTGTATAATGTTTCACGGAGGAATACAATGCTTCCATTCAGCTACTAAGGGAATTGGTTATTCCAGAAACAAATTTCAAACGAAATTCACACAAAATCTCTTTTTAGAATTAATACATTTAAAGCTAATGTAGCAGTAACAGATATTCTTTTGTTACTCAATTCATCCCTAAAAACGATACAATTCACAAAGAACACTATCACATACAGGAATCACCATAAAAATGTCTACTTTTTCTACACGTACTATGTAATAATAGGTATAGAAGGCATTGTATTCCACACAAAACTTCGATACTGAGATTTCACAGGAAATCATGTGTTTTGAGGCGCGCTGAATAAATAAAACAAATTATTTTCAGAACAAAGTCCGTGTACGTGCATTTGATATTTATCTTCAGCATTTTCCAAGGATGCGGCACAAATACGTTCAAGGAAATCCCAAATTTCCAATCTACCTTTACATGGAAGGTTTTTCGATAATTTTGATTTTCTTAAAAATAACTCTAACGATTTTGATTAAAATGTCTTACGTGTAAGATATTTTCATGACAATAAAATACTTATGTTGTATTTACTAGGAGAAGCCTCTGAAGAGCTCTAATTCTAGAAGAGTTTTGTTCTATCGGTAATCTAAGAAATACACTGGTAGCTCTGAGATTGCACCAAATTTAAAATAGTTTCATCCCGGATTGGTAACTTGATGCATTAGGCACTATAAGTCCGTGAAACCCAAGATACACAATGACGGCGTAATTGTTCTTTGTCAATTCAAGAGACTTTTATCAGTATTAGGGTACAGATTGTTAGAAACAGGAAGCTGGCAGAATAATAGTTTTCTTCGCTTTCAGAAGCAGTGACATACAATTAGCTCCCCGCTTCCTTTTTGAGCCCCAGGCTGGAAGTTAAAAACAAAGGCGTGATGGAATATAATTACATGGCGTGAAGACATTACTCAAGGTGCTGAGGATCAAAGGCCGAAAGATCCGCCAGGCAAAAGCTCTTCAGGAGCGCTTCTTTATTTCACTAGAGGGTCTTCTCGGAGCATACCTAGATGTTCTTTTTACTTTCTCTACACGTACCAAGTACATAGTGCATATAGTAGGTATTGCTTCCACCCTAAAATTCTATACCGAGATTTCACTGGAAATATATATGTTTTGTGATCTACTGAATCCAAAAAATGTATTTCTGGAAAAAGGTCCGTGTTTGTGTGTGTGTGCGTGCGTGTGTGTCTGTGGACAGCATCTCAAAAACGGTCTTTGAATACCAAACTTGTTATTTAAGTTTCGTGTCTCCCAAGGACGCCACACGAAGATTTCCAAGAAAATCCCCCCACCCTCAATTACTCTTTATATGGAACTTTTTCGAACATTTTGATTTTCTCAAAAATGACTCTAACAATTTTTATTAAAATGTCGTATATTAAAGATATTTATCTAACAAATAAAATGTATATCTTGAATTTTCTGGGAGTAGCCACTAAAGACTCCTTTATTCTGGGTGAATTTTAAGGAATTCTGCATAACTGCTAAACCATAAGAGATGGACAAAAACTTGCCACACAAAAAATGTAGAACACATAAAAACACACCATTTATTTTATACATTTTTTTTCGTGGGGTTGATCGTTTTTGAGATATTCCTTGTTTTTGGTTTCAGCTTTGATAAAGTTATACTTTTCTCATACGGTAATTTGCTAACTCCTGTCCATACAACAAAGGAACTTTAGGCACATAGCAACCAGCTTTTCCACTATCAATTTAATCTATGGTACTCAGTTATTTCGCTTCTGCTTACAAGGAAGCAAGTTATATGACTATTTCTGCTAATTTTTTCTCGTTTAGCATGAAGTAAATAGAAGCTCAAGCGTTTTAACAATAGTTTGTTGCAGAGATGTAGAGGAAGTCATGTGAATGAAACATAAGATTTTTTCAACAATACCCTTGTTTTATAGAGACCAGTTCACCTCACCGAGCATAGTTACTTCGCACTTTTGTTTTCACACCTGTCGTAAAACAGCTGAGGTCATGAAAGTATTTTACGATAGCGTTGGGATAGCATCGCTGCAGGTGTAATTATGGGATTAGCGTAAGGGAGTTCTTTCCTTGTACCTAAAATACCTAATTTATGACCTCTAGACCTTAGAGACCCATTCTTAAGTACACACATTACTGCAAAATGTAAGAATTATTATGTCATTCCCCGCCAATTTATTACAGAAAACAGTATAATTACAAGCACAGGAAATCCATTTCTAGTGAAATATTTTAGAATCAGTTTATCATATTATAAATAAGTTTCAAAACTCCTCTTAGCACAATACTTTAGGCTAATGAGTAGCTTATAACCGGGAAGATTTTATAACGATAGTTTTTTTTGTTTTTTTTTTCTACTTTTTCTACATGTACTATGTACATAGTGTATAGAGAAGGTATTGCCTTCCACCCAAAAATTCGATTCCGCTATTTCACAGGAAATACAGGTTTTAGCGTCCCCTATATCTAAAAAAACATTTTTGGAAAAAGGTTCGTTTGTATGTGCGCGTGTGTGTCCGTGTGTCTGTAAACACGATAACTCAAAAAATGAAAAGTCGGTAAAATGCCAAAGTTGGTACATAAATTTAGTATCTTCCAACGATGCTACACGAAGAATTTTAGGAATATCTCCCCACCTCAAACTACCCTTTACATGGAAAAATTTTCAAAAATGTTGGTTTTCTCAAAAAGACTCTAAGATTAAAATAATGTATATTAAAGGTATTTACACGGCAAATGAAACGCATGTCTTGAATTTTCTGGGAATAGCCTCTGAAGACACCTTTATTCTGGTAAACCGTAAGAGATAAACAAAAACTTACCCAACAAAACTGTAGTGCTCGTCAAAAGACACAGTTTATGTCATATGCATTTCTTTTCATGGGGTTGGAAAGTTTTGTGATTTTCCTTGTTTTTGATTTCAGTATTAAAATACTTATGCTTTTTGCATACGGTAATTTTTCAACTACTTGCCATACAAACAAAGAAACTTCTATCACATAACAACAAGCTTGTAAAAGAGTTGATTGTCGCTTTAGCCTATAGTACTTCATTATTTCCCTTCTATTTACAAGGAAACAAGTAATATGACCATTTCTTCTAATTTTTTCTCAATTAGTAAATAGAAGAATAAGCTATTTAACAATAATTTGTTGCACAGATGTAGAGAAAGCCTTGTGAATGGAACGCATCAGATGTTTTTAAAGGTTCTTATGTTGAACCATTTCTCCCTAATAAGTATTTTATCCATTTATTTGTTTTTTTTCCCTATAATTAGAACGTGTATTCAATCTTCAATGTTTCCAGAAATCGATAATATTCTCTGTAAAACATTACTTCCTAGCCTCCTATGTTTGCATATCCTAACCTAAACGTGCCATTAATAATTATATAAAGAATGTTAAATGATAAATCACAATATAAACCTCAAGTTTTATAGAATAAAGGAGAAGCACCGTTCGTAGTTTCCTGATGTCAAGAGTGACGATTTTATGACACACAACTTAAGGTAATGTTAGGAAAAGGAATATTTTTCAATATGTCAGTTTCAACAACACACCAGACAAGTTTAAATGGACGTGCCTTATCGTGAAGTCAGCATTAGCTAATGTTAATTAAACTAGAGAGAAAGTAGCTCTAAAACAAATGTACAACAATGAGAAAATATTGTAGCTTAATAAGCCGTCAATAAGGGGAACAAATTATTTATAAACGGTGCACCATGTGATACGAAGAATATTTAGGGAAAATAAGTGTATGTCGTTGGTTAAAAATACGCAAACAAGACATCTCATAACATTTTTGGTGTGAGAATATTGCTGTAGAACTCTCTTAACATCTAACGCATCCCCAACATGCACCATCCGGCGCTCATCGTCTCAGTCTTGTACAGTCCTTCACTAGGTGACCGGGTCGACCACATCCCCAGCACACACCACTACAAACTCGTTTTCGACGTCCTTGGGTTGATCTCTCTCTCTCTCTCTCTCTCTCTCTCTCTCTCTCTCTCTCTCTCTCTCTCTCTCTCTGGCACTCTTCACTCCAATGACTTAGTTGTATTGAATGCCACAGAGTCTACCCATTTCAACGTAGCTCACAACACGTTTAGTAGCATTCACCTCATGTTATGCTCATCTCAATTGAACCACTGTTTCAGTGGTTTGTATACCACTCACCTATAAGTAGTGATCATTTACCCTTCATTATTATTATTATTATTATTATTATTATTATAAATGCAAATTGTATACATTTACGATATTCTCGTCAACTACCATGGAGCTTTCATAAAGCAAAATAGATTGATTTTCATACCCAGTTCCTTACTGATCTAGAAAACCTACCTCAACTAGAAAAGAATATAAATGATATAAATACATTTTCTTCTGCTATTACTGAAACTGCTTTACATACCTTCTACTGTCAACTCCCACATCATCAGAGCCATCAAATTAAAGCAAAGAACCTAATACAATTACAAGAGACATCCAAGATTAGTCAATAAATTAGAATTTCAAAGAATCCTAGCTGTCGCTCGCAGAGGAATTAAAAATAATAAATGAACGTCTTGGTTGACGTTTCTATCTTCCCTAAACAGAAAGATTCTATAGACAGTGTTATGGCAGTAACTCCGCACTACTTGTACTAATCGACACTACTATAACATTTCCAAACATCTCATAACAAACCCAAAACTCATAGCTGCCACACTAGCTACTACATTCTCGAACATTTCAAACGATTCTACATGTCAGTCAGAACATCTTGAAGGCAAACGAAACTTTAGGGATTTAAATATCTCCGAGATATTCTTGAACACGGACGAACATTTACAATGAACCCACTAACTTTATCGGATTGAAGAAGCCTTGCATATGCAACTGAAGAGTCCAGATCCTGACAATAATCCGTCCAAGCTACTCAAACATTTACCTTCCACTGGAATCGTTTATATACTACATGTCTTCAACCACATCTAGCATTTCAAATATTTTCCAGAACAGTGGTCTACCTCAATAATAATTCCACTACCCACACCAAATAAGGACCACTCTTTGCCAGACAACGTTCGTCGTATATCCGTAATGTGCACTATGCGCAAAGTCCTAGACCAAATAATAATTAAACGACTGCGATGGCTTCTTGAAAATACTAATTTCTTTAGCGCCGCACAAAATGGCTTCCACCAAAATCGATCCACACTTAATAGATTAGAAGTGCTCGAAACCGAAATAATTAAGTCTTCTATTAAAGACAACATTTTGCCGCTGTTTGCCTGAGTTAGAGAGAGCTTTCGATAGTAAAAACCTTTAAAGATCAAGGCACAGGTCTAAACTTCCGTCAGAACCGTGTAAGACTGAATGGACAACTCTCAAAGAGCGTCTCGCAGGACAATGACATACCTCAGGACTCAGTTTTAAGTGCGACGTTGTTCCTGGTGGCAATCGACAGTGTGATGTCCTGTTTCGGCTCCCCCATCAAGGCGACCTTGTGTTCTTCTGTAAGGGAAAGATTATTAAAGTCACACAGATGCTTATACAACAATATCTACAAGTTATAAGTTATGGAGTTATAAATCAGATTTAAAATTTTTAGTTCAAAAAAGCAAGTGTATCGTTTTCACTACACAAAGTAATCATCTTCAGAACCCATACTACTATTGAGAGCTCATCGTCTGCCAGTTACAAATACAATTTGCATTCTTGGATTGCATTTTGATAGCAAAATCACCTGGATTCCCCACTTAAACTCCCTAAGGTCAGCTGCACATGTCGTCTTAATGTATTCAAAACATTAGTTACAGAAATAATTGGGGAGCTGATTTTAGCGTTTTGATGCGCACGTGTAAAACTTCTATCCACTCCAAACTTGACTATGGATGTATTTTAGCAAGCCGCTAAACCCTCTACTCTTAAAATGCTGTACACTGTACAGTACTCTGCACTACGAATAACCGTAGGAACCTGTTGTACCAACCCTATAGATAGTCTCTATATAGAAGCCAATGATCCTCGAATAACCATCAGAAGGAAAATGTTAAGTATATTTTTTGCTGCTCGTGTAAAGGCTGGACAAGGTACAACTACAACTCATTCCTACGTTTTTCCTGCAAACACAGGACTAAGCTCTACCAAGAATCAATTTCGATAGATCAGTTTCGCCAATCGCCTCTCTCAATATCTTGAGGAATTTAACATCAAGGTACCTGAACTAATTCCCTGCTGCTTCCCCACCAATGGCATCATGCATCTCCTTCAGTGGATACCTCGATGTGCAGCAAATTCTCTTCTGAAAGCTCTATTCTGCGAAGAATGTTTCAAGATCTACACACATAAAACCATCGAGTCCGATTTATATTGATTCTAAACTAGTTGACAACTGCGATTACGCAGTAGTGTTCCCTGACCTCCGATGCTAGACAGTCTATCTAATTACCTCAGCGTCTACACATGTGGACTATACGCAACCTGATTTGCTCTGGAATACACCCTAGACAGCATATAGTATAACTCCTTTGTCATATACACGGACTCCACGAGTGCCTTATTAGCATTACATCACCAAAATTCTTGACCTTACCCATTGGTCGAAGAACTATTAATTTTATATAATACAACAACTCAATCAAACCTATCAAACTTGTTTGGATTCCGTCTCATATCGCATTCAAGGGAATGAGGCAGCTGATGCTGCGGCAATCAGCAATCCAGTGTTTCATGAAAAAATACTTAAATACATTAAGCAAATTAATATATATGACAAGATGTAATGTTGTCCGATTAATGCAGTTCTACAATGTAATTCTGTTATAATGATTGCACTCTTATGGAGTCGCGATATGACCAGTGAGTTCAAGCGACTTAAAATAAGTTTAAAAAATAAAACAAGCAATATCTCGAATACGGCCAACCCTAAAGAAAAACTACAAAAACGTATATATGACATGTGTTTTTAGCGAGGTCTATACTTTTATAAGTTTTCGTCTATCTCTTATGATTTAAATGTTATGCAAAATTCCAGAAAAACTCATCCAGAATAAACAGGTCTTGGAGGCTATAATCAGAATATTCAAGCTGTACATTTTTTGTGGTGTAAACATCTATAATATGCGGTAACATCTAGAATAAAAATTCTTAGTCATTTTTGAGAAAAATATTTTCAACTTTTTTTTTCATGCAAAGGATAGCTTGTAGTGGGGGAATATTCCTGAAAATCTTCGTGGCGCATTTTTGGAAGTACTAAACTTAAATACCAAATTCGGTATTTAACGATCTTTTTATTTTCGATCTATGTTGTCCACAGACACACACATTCTAAAAATATGAACTTTTTTCTAAAAATGCTTCTTACAGGCTCAGAGGACCTCAAAACATACTTCCGCAGAAATCTTGACATCGAATATTTAGCTACTATGTGCAATATATGTACATATGTGCTAGTGAAAGTAAAAGGTAATCGTTATCTTTAATCTGCTTTTGAGAAGCAATTAAAAGGTTAGAAATATATATATATATATATATATATATATATATATATATTTTCTTTTTTTTGACATCTCACATACATACTTCCCAGACTCTGCAGGGGATAGGGAATAATTCTGGTTAAAGAAAAATTCCCCGCCCCAGCCGGGAATCGAACCCGGAACCTCCGAGTGAGAAGTCAGCTCACTGACCACTAGACCACGGATGCAGTCTAAAAATAAATTAATGAAAAATTGCATCACTTGGAACATTTTTTTAATATACTTATTTTTGTCGCTTTGACTTTTAAGTGTCTTATCGCAACTGTAACATTAATACTTTTTGATAAAAATAATTATTATAGGATGGTTATAAAGATACATTGGAATATAATACAAAGTGTGTTGGGCCAAGTGGTTAGACCACTAGCCTCTCACCTAGACGGCCGGGGTTCAATCCCAAGCGACCGCATGTGAGATTTGTGGTGGACAAAGCGGCGCTGGGCGGGTTTTCTCCGGGTACTCCGGTTTCCCCCGCCATCGCATTCCACCGGTGCTCTATCATCATTCATGTATCACCAGTGTCACCGCATGCGGTGCCATTAGTAGTTAAAGCGGGCGTTAAACACTACCAAAAAAGAAAGAAAAAAAAAAGTGTGTTAATTAACACGTAACAAAATATTAATGGTATTATCTTATGAAAATACATAGAGTAATAGTAAGTTGTACAGATATATTTAATTTTAGCGTTCTATAATGTATTTCTTACATTTCTGTGAATGAAAGCAAATAAAAGCTGTTTTAATGTATGTAATAACTATTTTAGATTGCACTGTAGACATTGATAGCTTTTAAGAACATTACAATACGTTTATACATGGTTACGTTATTTAGTAATTTTATATTACCAGTAACTACATGACTCGGTTGTGAAGGAAATTAAAGATGAAGCTTGCATGTGTGGATTTGTAGGTTTTCGTCTTGGGATCATAACGGCGGCATTTTCAAAGTATGTGAGACACAATCAGTGGAGTATTGCAAGTTGTGCATTGAGGTTGGGCATCTCTGGTAGGCATGAGTCATTGCTGTGTGGCCAATTCTCAGTCGAGTGATGATGGTTTAGTGTTTTCTATTTAGGTTTTTAAAACAGTTAACAACATTGGAGGATCCTCTAACTGAGTGTGGTTAGTTTCCTTGATGTTGAGACCATTGAGTTTTCCAAGCATTGTTAATTTTAGTACGGATTTAAGTGGAGAAGTCTGAATGGCGCACTGAATTTCAGTGTTACAAACGGGTTTCAGAAGAGCTGTTTTGGCTGCCTAGTCTGCTGTTTCATTGCCGGGAATTTGTTGGTGAAAAGAAATCCAACAAAGGATCGCTTGTTTTCGTTGTTCTAAGACCTGATTATGCGAAACTTGAACATTTTTGGGTAAGTTGGTTGCCTGTATAAATGTTTTGAGTTGCCATTATGGCTGATTTGTAATCTGAAAATATTATGAATGATTTTTTCTTAGACTGTGTTTTATACGAGAAGGGTTCTTTTATAGCGTATAGTTCACTGGAAAATATAGAGAAGCAGTCAGGAACTTGTACTGTGTGAACTTGGTTTGGTAGGATTATTGCATATTCTACCTCATGAACTGATTTTGAGCCAACTGTAAATATCCTTTCATAATCAGAGTGTGAACTAGAGAACTTCTTTAAAGAGTTGTTGATAAATAATTGTGGATGTTTGTCCTTTTTTGTAGGGTTCCATTTCCGGGTTAAGTTTGTGTTTTTTAAGCCTCAAGGGAGGAACATCGTGAAGTTCGGTTGTTATTATCTTCGGAAGGCTGGTTTGTTGTCTCTTTAAGTAGTAATTAATTCGATCGGATAATGATAATGATTTCCATGGGCACTAGAGTTTATCCCTTTGAGATGTTTTGTGAAATACAAAGTTATAAGCATTTGAGTAGGGTAATCCAATTGTTTTTATTACATACCTTAAACTTGAGTATTCTCAGAGCACTTCAAGGAGAGGATCATCTAATTTCATATGTAAACTAGTATGGTAAGCTCCCAGAACAATGTCGCCCTCCGTGGTGTAATGGTTACTATGCCATATACCCAAGGTCGCGGGTTCAAACCCGGAGGAGGACGATGGATTTTTTCCTTAGCATGGCTTTCTTCGGAAGGGAAGTAAAGCTGTGAGCACCGTGTCGTAGATTTACGGCACGTAAAAGAACCTCAAGCCTGATAAGAGAGGCCTCTGAGCAAAATTAAGCGATCTTTCACGCCCAATATAGAATGGGACGCTGAGAACCAAAGCAGTTAAAGAGCGTCCATAAATAACAGGCCATTTCCATTTTCCCAGAACAATCTTTAATGCTGCGGATTGTACATGGTCGAGATCTTTAAGTAGCGAGGGGCTGGCTGAATTATACTCAATTGAAGCATAGTCCAGCTTGGATCTTATTAACTCTTTATATGTCGTGAGAAGGACATTTATGTCCGATCTCCAGTTATTAGCGCAGAGGATTCTTAATATATTTGATATGTTTTGCTATCTGTTGACAGTAATTATATATGTAAGGGCAAACTTAGTCTTTCGTTAAATGATAGGTCTAGTATTCTCACAGAAGCGACAACTTCAACGGTTTTGCCATTTATAAATAACTTGGGTCTTGCTTTTGAAAATGGGTAAATTTAACTTTACACTCGGTGAATTTGACCCCTATTTTACTGGACCAGTACTGAATTCAGTGCATTGATGTCCGTAAAATTTATTGAATTTTCGATGAGTGCAAAAAATAAAAACATAATCTGCAAAGAGACATGCTTTAGCTGGTGGTGAACCATGATTCACTATTTTGTTCATTGCAATAATGAATAGTGTTACACTCAAAATTGAGCCTTGGGGAACGCCATTATTTATTGATACGCTCTGAGATAGACTGGCATTCATTCTGACTCGGATCTATCGGTTTTAAAGGAAATTAAAGATGAAGCCTAACATGTGTTTATTTACACTTATATCTTGTAATACTTTTAGTAGTTAGTTTTTGTTAAATGTGTCATAGGCCTTTTCTGTATCTAAAGTGAGACATTTTGGGAATTATTTAATGCCTCTTTGATTTCAGTTTCAAGAACTGTTAAATTATCATCGTATAGTATTGAAATTGGCTGAAAATTTGGTTCTTCTCCATCATCCATCGTAAACATTTATTATAACATTTCCCACAACTTTGCACATAATAGATGTTATTGCGAAGGGTCTATAGTTTTCTGGAAGTAGAATATCCTTGTTTGGTTTAAGAATAGATATTACTATTGTGTGTTGCCTTAAAGGAGGAAATACATTATTCACTCATATATGATTGAATATTTTGGTGAGATATTCTACACCAACTTGAGGTAGTTGCTTTAGAAATTCAAAAGGTATATTATTTGGACCAGGGCTTGTGTTTTTAAAAACAAAAAGAGCATCTTGTACTTTTTCGATACTGATTCAATCATTGTAAGCGTAGCTGAAGCTTGTACCCGTCATATTAATTTGTGTTGGGTGATCATTCCGGTGGGTTCAACACTTTTACAAAACCAATTAGCAAAGGAGTTAGCTGTTTCTTCGGAGTTAGTTTTGATACTGCAATCGTCAGGATTACAAATTGCCGTTATCTGCGCACCATAATCCCTTCCTTTTAACTTCTTTATTTTGTTCCAATAAATTGACTGGGGTGTCAGTTAATATAGAGAGGAAGGACAGCCACGTTTCTTTCTTGCTTTGTTTAACGATCCTACGTGCGTTTACACGATAGTTTAGGAATTCCTGCTTATTACTTAAACTAGGGTGCTATCTGAAGCGATTAAAACACGATGTTTGATTGCTATAGCTATCCCAGCACTTTTCATTCCACCACGGAATAGGGCGTTTTCCAGGTGTAATAAATGCTTGTGGAATAATTAATTTAGTAGATCTATTAATACTGTGAGTGAATTCTTTTAGAATTGTATCAATGTTATTCTTCTGAAAGACAACTGGACATTTTTGGACATATTTACTAAATAGCTTTCCAAATTTTAATCAATCACTCTTTTTAGGTTCCATTTGATTGTGATAAATAACTGAGAAGCTGTATTAAATATATTATGGATGATAATGGGAAGATGGTCATTATCTTGAATAGTTGCTTCCTAGCTGAAAGAATGACATATATCAGTAGTACAAAAAGATAAGTCAATGCTAGTGTACCAATTATTGGTTAAATCACAGTGCGTGGGTTGTCTATTGTTGAGTAACACTAAATTTGCTACGTCTAATAGTTTTTCAATCATTCTGCCACGTTGATTAGTATATATTGAACCCCATAGAGTGTTGTGACTGTTAAAGTCGACCACAACAATACGTGGCTGCTCCAGTATATTATGTAGTGTCGATAGTTCTATTTCATTACTGTTTGGTGGGTAAATGTTATAAACTGAATATAGTTGTTGATAGATTTGCTGTAACTGCTACAGCATCTAGAGAACTGTTTATATCTACTTCTTTGTGTGGAATATTGTCTTTGATAAAGTTGACAACGCTACTACTAGCATGTAGAGTGAATATGCGATTCTTGTAATATGAGGAGTATGTTTTCATGCGAGCTACGTAATTTTGCTTAGAATTGGTTCTTGAAGGTAGATAATGTTCGGATCATTTTTGTTTAAAATAAGTTACAGATATTCATATTGTTTCCAGAAACCATTAAGGTTCTATTGTAATATTTTAATACAATTTTTAAGGTGATTGGTTTATGTGAACTTTAGGCGTGATTGGAATCCATGACGTTTACATTTTGTTTAAGTTTCTTTATTAGTCTAGTGCACCTGTTTTAGTGCCACGATCTGTGAAACTGGGAGAGAGCTTTTGCATTCTGTTTACAAGCCCCTCAAGATCATTGGTATAGCTGAGGGCCAAAGTTTGTAAGTCTGAAACTCCAACAGAATTTTCAAGAAAACTAAGTAGTTGCAGGTATGTTATAGCATAATTGTCTGGGTTTGCTTCTATTAATTTCCTCACCGATGACATTGCTGCACTGATTGTTTTTTTAGTATCTGTTTTTTCTTTGTGTGTTTGATGGCTTTGTTATTATTTGTTTCATAGTTATCAGGTGTGTCTTCCTGAGAAGAATCAGAGGAAGAGAACTCCTGTTCCCCTATAGATGTACTACTTGAGGAGTGTACACGTTTTAGGGGAGTGAGTGAGGTATCTTATCTGTTTTCAGCGTTTTTGTTCCATGTATACTTGTGTAATGATTCAGTTACAAAGAAATCCATAACATGCGAATGTTTAGCATGATTGGAAGATTACGCGTCTAAATTTTGCATGGTTACCATTTTTGTGTTGGAATTAAGTCAGCTGTTTGTGTGATTTCGTTTGTGTTTTGTTTCTTCTTCAGCTTAGAAGAGTTAACAGCACAGAAAACTAACTCGGCAATTGTTACCGCGCTTTCATTGCTATCCTAAAATGGAGCAATGCTAAAGCTTCGTCACTAGTCTTCACCTTCACTGCCTTGCACGGTGCCCTTCCTATTGACAAAACAAATTAGACCGTCTGAGGAAAACTAGATCCAGTAGTTTGTACAATCAAACTTCATCTGCATACTTTCAAGGAGCTTTTCCAAGTCATTAGCATTGCCATACATTTGCCTCCTAAAATTTAGGATGTGTGTATAACCTGGTTCCTTCATTCCTGCACGAATATGAACTATACATGAAGTGAGCTTAACCCCTTATACTGCGAGTTGATGTTCTATTGATTCTGATTAGGTATTGTTGGGCCAACATTTGAAAGAATAATCCTTTGCGTTTTTGTGACGAGGACTCTGATACTTAGTGACACATTCTTTATGTTTACTTTGGGATGATTACACATTAAGTCTTGCACCATTGTCTTATTAGCTTGCATTTGAAATGCACGAAAAAAATCTAGTGCAACTCGATTGATTAGTTTCCCAATGGCTAAAACATAACCTTTTAGTGTGATTTCATTATGGGAATCAATGACCTAAACTTTAGATGGCGTAATTTGTGTTTCTAAAGCATAACTTTAAGCATAATTGCCTTTAGGTTCTGGGTTAATTTTAGCTGGAACTGTAGAAGCTACATTGTGTCTTTTGTCGGTTGAATTCTAGAACTTCTAGGGCTCTTGTTGCAGTTTTCCATTCAGAGATGATGCCGCGTAACTTTTGGGAGGTTATAAACCTCCTTTAAACCAAATGTTGCACTTTTAGCTTTAGTTTAACTCAATTAATTAAATAAAACATGTGTTTGCTATTTTGGTGTACACACACTACAATTAACGACCTCTAAGGTCTGAAATAACTCACAGTTGATGTATTATGGAGAGCAAATTACTCGTAAAGTATTATCCCTTGGAATATTTTTAATTATGGAGAAGAGAAAAATCTGATGTGTTTCATTCACATGACTTTCTCTACATCTCTACAAAAAATTATTGTTAAAAAGCTTATGCTTCTTTTTGCTTCATGCTAATCGAGAAAAAATTAGCAGAAATTGTCTTATTACCTGTTTCCTTGTAAGTAGACGCGAAATAAGGGAGCACCATAAGTTAAAGTGATAGTCAAGAGCAAGTTGCTATGTTACTAAAGTTCCTTTGTTTGTATGGACAGGAGTTGACACTTTCCGGTATGAGAAAAGTATAAGTTTTTCAAAGCTAAATCCAAAAACAAGGAATATGTCAAAAGCGATCAACTCCACGAAAAAAATGTATATAACATAAATTATGTATTTTAACTTTCTCTACATTTTTGTATGGTACTTTTTTGTCTATTTCTTACGGTTTAACAGTTATGCAAAATTCCGTAAAATTCATCCAGAACAAAGTAGTCTTCAAAAGCTATTCCCAGAAAATTCAAGATATTCATTTCATTTGTCAGGTAAATATGTTTAATATACTATATTTTAATCAAAATCGTTAGTGTCATTTTTGAGAAAACCAACATTTTCGAAAAAAGTTACATGTGACGGGTAGTTGGGGTTGGGGGATTTTCTTGGAAATCTGCGTGTCGCATTGTTGCAAGATACCAAACTTAAATACCAAGTTTGGTATTTAACGGTCTTTTTGTTTTTGAGCTATGCTGTCTACCGACACACACATGGACCTTTTTCCAAAAATGATTTTTTTTTATTGTGGGGGACCCAAAACATGTATTTCCGGTAAAATCTCGGTATTGAATTTTTGAGTAGAATACAATACCTTCTCTGTACACTATGTACATAATACGTGTAGAGAAAATAAAAAGAGCTTGCGATAAAAGAAGGTTTAAAGTTGGGAGTGACTATTATTAAGCATGCACTTACCCATTTCTAATTTCAGTTAATCGGTAGTTAAAGATGGCCAAGTGGGAAAAACGATATATTTTCTTAAAGTTTAGAATTCATTCAATAATGTTATTACGAATCATAATGTATATATTTTAATTTTTCAAAATGATTGGTGAAAGTTCACACATGAATCGCATTAACTTGCTGGGTCAACTGTCTCGTTGGTTCCGCATGCCTTCTGAACAACAAGACAATGCTTACATCACATAGGCTACAACAGAGAGGTATTATTGAAGAGGTATCTGCAGGAATTAGGATAATTAGTACCATTATTTTAAATGCTTACTATTATCATTCTGATAGACATCATCCATTTCTTGTATAGTCAAATGAAATATATTTTTAGTGCCAGCCTCCACCTGTCCTGCTGAGTTGCAACTAAAATTAATAAAACAAGTTTAGTTTTTGATCTGTTAAGAGTTATAAATGACCTGACGACTGTCAGATGTTTGTGTATAATCCGTCATTGCAACAGCTGCGCATACGCTGTCCATCATATCAGATATAACTCCCGAACAAGCCTTTGTCGAAACGAAAACTTGTCACTTCTGCATACCTCTCAACAGAGTCATTCACATAGTGTTAGGCACAGTTTAACGGGAATTCTTATATTAAAGCTGAGGTTTGAAAAACTTGACCATTTTTTACTTTGTCTACCAAGTAAAATGTACGTATCAGCCTGAGAAGGTATTGTTTTCAACCAAAATATTTGATATCAAGATTAGATTTCATCAAAAATATACACATGTTCTGAGTCCCATGAATCTAAAAATATCTGATGTGTTCCATTCACATGTACTGGGGGCGAGACGCAACGTAGTTAAATCTCTGTTTTCTGGAGACTCGAAGACTCTACTTGTAAGTCGATATTCGCGCCTCATTTAAGGGACCAGCAAGTGGAAGACTTGGCAACTGCGAGAGTTGGTTTCTAACCGCAAATTACCTAAACCCAAACTTCAAAGTCACGCCGATGGTCATAATGTTCTGAAAAATGCTGTAGTTGGGAGTGAGGGGATTTTCTTGAAAATCTTCGTTTCGCATCCTTGGAAGATACTAAACTTTAATACCAAGTTTGGTATTTAACGGACCTATCGTTTTTGAGCTGTGCTGCGCGCACACACACACACACACACATACACACCTACACACACTGACAGACAGACACACGCACACACTTACACATGTATATTTTCTAAAAATTATTTTTTCAGGGGGTCTCAAAACAAATATTTCCGGTGAAATCTGGGTATTGAATTTTTGGGTGCATTACAATATCTTCTCTGTACATTATCTATGTATATAATGCGTGTAGAGAAAGTAAAAAGCATTCTTGGAAAAATCTGATGTGCTCCATTCACATGAGTTTTTCAACATCTCTGAAACAGATTATTGTTAAAAACCTTATTCTCTTATTTACTTTATGCTAATCAAGATAAACATTAGCAGAAACAGTCTTATTCCATGATTCCTTGTAAGTAGAAGGGAAATAAGGGAATACACCAGGCTAAAACGATAGTAAAATATTTTAAAAGCTGGTTGCCTTGAAATTAACATTCCTTTGTTTGGATAGGTAGAGTCAGACTGAAAAATTCAATGACATAGCCGGGATTTGAACCATGGATCTCCCGATCTCTAGCCGGTTGCTCTGCCAAGCTACCATGGCAACAAGGACAGTAATTGGATAGGTAGAGTTAGACTACACATGGCTTGTGTGGAAAAACAATTAATCCAATACCAATTAACCATATTAGTTGGCTATACTATGAATCCTGGGATCTAAGTGCTTACAAGTGCTTGTAAGTCGCCATTGGGGTTGTTATCTCAAAATAATTTGAGATCACCTTTTGGTTTACCGGGAAACATGCGAGTCAGTTGAGAAATTCAATGCTTTGCCGGCACGTGGCCATTGTAGCTCAGTGGCAGAGCAACCGGCTAGAGATCGGGTATATCTGTGGTTCAGTCTGACTCTACCTATCCAACTCCAGTCCTACACACGGCTTGTGTGAAAAAACAATTAATCCAATTCCTTTGCTTGTATGACAAATTCCCATATGAGAAAAGTGTATTTTAAAACTAAAACCAATAGCAAGGAATATCTCAAAAACCGCCAACTCCAAGAAAAAATGTATATAACATAAACAGTGTGTTTTAACCAGCTCTTCAGTTTGTTGTCATTTTGGGCGTCGTTGGGTCACGCTCTATATACTTAACTTGGTCGTGTCTGCAGAAAGATATCAGACAGTATATAAGCAACTAGATGATCTATCTGCAGTAATAAACACCAATGCCAATCCATGATCGATGGATTGGAAACACCATATTGATTATACCTTACGCAAACTGAGCTCTGATCTTTAATTCGGCTTATAAATAAGAGCAGCCCGCCTGGGTAGCGTGGTGGTAGCATGTCTGCCTCACGTTCAAAAGGTCGTGAGTTCGAATCTCGCTTAGGGTGAGTTACCCGGGTAAGGTTTTTTTCGGGGTTTTCCCTTATCCTGAGAAGACGAATGTCGAGTAACTTTAAGCTCCATGGACCCCGAGATTATTTGAGCATCATATCATCAATTGCATTCATCGTCCGATATGACCAAACCAGGTTAAGGGACGTTAAACTACAAAAAAAAAAAAAAAAAAAAAAAAAAAAAAAAAAAAAAAAAAAAAAAAAAAAAAAAAAAAAAGCTTATTATGCATATTTTCACTCATTGATGATCTATGGAATAATACTTTGGGGAAATTCAGTAGGTAAATGCTAAAAAAATATACATTATACAAAAAAAAGTAAAAAGGACAATGACAGCGGAAAGACGATCAACTCACTACAAACCACTTTTCAAAATGTTTGAACTTTAATCATTGTCCTTGTGAATATATTCTAGCCACATTGTCTTATGTAATAAATAGCCCAGTAAAGTTTACAAACCCAGTCAGGACTTACATACACTAACAACTAATTTGCAGTTATTTAAAACAGAAATAGTTAATTCACTTCCCCTTCTATAAAAGAATTGCAAACAGCAAAAACAAGTTTAAATCAGAGTTAAAAAGATACCTTATTACTCCACCTTCTATATAAAAAGGGTTTCGTTCAATCAAAAATACTGGTAATAATGTAACATTGTAAATATAATAAACCTGAATATTCTGAGAATGCATGGGTAGGCGTAGGTTTTGGAAACAAACATGTAATTGAAAATTATGCCAAACTGGCACCTCTGAAAATTATGTCAGTTATTATTTGTAAAGAAATGTATTAATAAGTATGAGTAAATTTAATTCTTGATATTTTCTACATCCTAGAGTTTAGGCATAGAGTCTAATCTCATAATAGCATCTACAGATTACAATGTTATGTATGTATGTATTTATGTATGTATTATGTATGTATGCATTTATGCATTATGTATGTGTGTATGCATGTATGTAATTTTGTATGTATGTATTATGTATGTATGTATTTATGTATGTATGTCTGTCTGTCTGTATATATGTATGTCTGTCTGTATATATGTATGTCTGTCTGTCTCTCCGTATGTATGTATGTATGTATGTATGTATGTATGTATGTATGTATGTATGTATGTATGTATGTATGTATGTATGTATGTATGTATGTATGTATGTATGTATGTATGTATGTATGTATGTATGTATGTATGTATGTATGTATGTATGTATGTATGTATGTATGTATGTATGTATGTATGTATGTATGTATGTATGTATGTATGTATGTATGTATGTATGTATGTATGTATGTATGTATGTATGTATGTATGTATGTATGTATGTATGTATGTATGTATGTATGTATGTATGTATGTATGTATGTATGTATGTATGTATGTATGTATGTATGTATGTATGTATGTATGTATGTATGTATGTATGTATGTATGTGCCATCCATACTTGATGCAGGATCTGATTGAACATGCACGTGCCTGGTTTTGCTGCAGTGGGTTCGGTAGAGGACTTAATCTAGTGGTGATGACTGGGGAATATTTTCTAACGTTGAACATCAAGTACTCTTGGCGAGGACACCTCAACAAAACAGTTATTATACACATTTAAATATAAGCACGTTGAAGCTCTGGGAATTCTTAATAACACATATTAAAATACAACTGAGTTCACTGTTTTCCACTATTACATTTCACTCGGTCTTGTAGTAAATACATGTAACGCATTTAATATTTTTAGCGCGATTTCATTATATATACCTATCACGCACTTCATATTTTTGGGGCGATTTCGTTACTACGAGTGGCGCGGATTACGCCACTGAAAGACAGAACAAGCTGTGTTATTGCAGTTTAAATAGGCATCTAAGTAAGATGTCCTAAATCCTTATTGGCTGACATTTGGCGCTAAAAGGTACACCCTACGTTATCAGATCAGGGATTCTCTTGATGTGATAAACTATCACAATGAAAAATACCCTCTTTACAGAATATTTGGTTATTTTCCCGAGATCACAATTATACCCCTGATGCACGCAACTAACATAAAGAAATCCTGCAAATAAAAAGCATAAGAAGTTTATCCTAAACCACGTTTTACTTTCTCTACACGCAGTACTACTATGTACATAGTGTATAGAAAAGTATTGTATTGCACCCAAAAATTCGATATTGAGATTTCATTGAAATATATACTTTGAGAACCCCTGAATCCAGAAATTTTTTTTAGAAAAATGTCCGCATGTGTCTGTCTGTCAGTGTGTGCGCGCGCCCGCGTGTGTGTGTGTCTTTGGCAGCATAGCTTAAAAACATCAAGTCCGTTAAAAACCAAAGTTGGTATTTAAGTTCAATATCTTGCAAGAATGCGACACGAAGGTTTTCAAGTGAATCTCCCGTATCCAACTATGCTTTACATGAAAAATGTTTGGAAAAGTTTAACTTTCTAAAAAATGACAGTAACGATTCTGCTTAAAATGCCGTATGTTAAGGATATTGACATGACACATAAAATATATATCTTGTATTTTCTAGCAATAGTCTCTGTAGACATCTTTATTCTGGATGAATTTTGAGGAATTTTGCATAACTGGTAAACCGTAAGAGATAGACAACAACTTACTTAACAAAAATGTAGAGCTCGTTAAAACACATCATCTATGTTATGAACTTTTTATCGTGAATTTGTCCGTTTCTGAGATATTCCTTGTCATTTGGTTTCAGCTTTAAAATACTTCTTTCGTTCGAGAATTTTTCAACTCCTGGCCATACAAACAAGGGAATTTAAATCACATAGCAACCAGCTTTTAAAATATTGACTATCGCTTTAGCCTATGTTCTCCCTTATTTCAGTTCTACTTACAAGGAAGCAAGTAATAAGACCATTTCTTCTAAGTATTTCTCGATTATCATAAAGTAGATAGAAGAATAAACTTCTTAACAATAAGTTGTAACAGAGATGTAGAGAAAGTCATGTGAACGGAATACATCAGGTTGTTTTAAGCACAAATAATTCTATTCACAGGGGAATTCACTGTATCTAACCAAAATGTGAGGTAAGGTATTATAACCTACACTCTTTAACATTTGTACATGGCATAATGTGTAGCAGTTGGAATATTATTTTGGTATATGTGATGATTTATTAATTACATAAAATAGAGAAGGGATTCTTCCGAAACCAACTTAAATGTTGCACAAACTATGCAAGGAATATAACTTTAAGGTCTGTTTCTAATACTATCAGCATGGCATTCTAAGATACATCAACCTAATGAAAGTTAAGGTCGTCTTGGAAGAGAGATTTTAGACCAGATTAAATATTTTAATTGGTATTGACAAGATATAGTATACAATAAGAAGATTAAACATAAATGTGGCTCTATACATAAATAAAACACACGCGTCGATACTCAGCTAAAGTTTTGTGAAGTCATGGCGGTTCAGGTTCTATTGTCTGGTAGAGATTGTGGAGGAGCCTGACAGAAAGACTACAGCTAGTAAATTGTAAGACGACACACAAGATTATATAAAATAAAAATTAAGAAACACGGGGAAAGTTAAATATACCTATTTGTGGCGAGTACTCAACCCGAAGGTCGATCAATAGTCGGGAGGATTTGTGGTACAGAACCACAACAAAGGAATCTCAGGCAAGGATGATACCGAGGTGGTATTGCCATTTCCCTAACGCGGGGTGGTGATTTTGAAGGGAAAACACACATTTTTTCATGCGGGATAGAAAACCCTCGCGCTTGTTCCGAGATTCGAAGCTAGCTCCCCGGTTCAGAGGCAGGAGCGCTACCACTACGCTAAGGGGACAGACATATTCTAATACAGGATAAAATGATAGGAATCAGGGGAAATTGGGAATAACATATACAGAGAATGGACAGCTCAAGGGTTCCAAAAAGGATGATATACTAATCACCTACGGAGAAAAATGTGATAAGAACCATTCTAAGATAGTTTGAGGCTGAAACAGTCCGATTGGTCTACTTCCTATTAGGCAGAAAAGTTTAATGCCCACTTTAAGCAGCACTTTCAGGCTTGTGTGCGCATCAAAAGAAGAGCGAGTAACCTGCGGCTCTCAGAGTCAAACCTGCAGTATGCAATACAGCGCAGCATTGAAGGCAAGCTATAGTAACGGCTGAAGTGTTGGAAGTGAAGTGGCAGGCCTCTAGCTCTGCTCCGAGTTTTATGGCTGATTGAGTAGCCTCACTCACACGATCGGGTTGAACAGCCTGATATAACTGGTGATATATGAAATTAAATAGTACTTAGTTGCAAAGGACATTTGGGAAGAAAACTTACCACCATAAGTTTAGGATCTCCTTCGGGCATTTGCCAGTGAAGAGGATTAAGGAAACCTTGTAGAGAACCTCAGTCAGGGAGTACGGCATTTGAACCGTAGACCTTCCTTTCCTGAGTCCCAGTTTTTTTACCTAATACCCATAATGGTTACTTAACTTATTAAATAAATATTTGTAGTTTAAGCAAAAATGGACAGACCACAAAAAATTCCTATAAGGAATTGAGCATAGAAACTCAATAAATGCATTTGATTTATGAAACTGCTGTTTTAGTGCATGTGAATAAATTTTTCTTATTGTATGTTATGCGTTTAATGTATGCAGTGACTGGATAAAACACATAAAATCTTTTAAATGTATCTGAATCCTTGTGGAACACGCTTTATTGTGTTTGGGATTTGTGCAAAGTCTGGTCCATTTTAATGCTGGTTTAATTCCATTGAAACTGTAAATTAATTCTTGGGAGCATGCACTTCCTGGGATTTGCTGTTTTTTCATCTAATTCTCCGGACTGAACCTCGGTGAGCCTGATTAGACAAACCCTAGCCTCTATGCTGCAGCTCCATCGGATTTTTAACACGGTAACAAAAGAGTGATGCGAGGAAAGCAGCGGTAGCTGTCTCATTTATTATTACTTAGAAAAGCTGCAAAGCAAGACATTCATTAGGGTATAAACTCTCTCCCCATTCGGGTATCCAGGACATAAACATCAGGAAGCAACATAACCCAGAGAAGTAGGGAAAACACAAAGCTAGTGTATACATATTGTCTTAAAAGTAATTAACACAGAAAACTTTTTATGGGAATACTAATATTCATTTATGATACAAGAGTTAAAAGTGTAGTTTTATTTGGCGAGAAGAAAAGTTTGCGTAACGAGGCCGTAGCAATCCTACGAGCAAAATAAAAACACTTTTAACTTGAGTGTCATACACTATTTTTAACAGCACAATATTTATAGAATTGTCAATAAATTTATAATATTAGGTCAACATTCGTTTTGTTCAAGGAATAGCACGTTTCCCTATCGCTTGGAGGCGTGTGTGTATGTGGGAATAGAATTCGTCTATCGATATAGATTGGTAATCGTTGTAGTAGTCAGTTCTTTACTCTTTACCATAAATCTTATAAATTAACAATTCCATTCCATCCTTCTGCTATTAAATGATAAACTAGAGTATGTTACAACCAAATACCCAGTAAACACGTTTTATATGTTTGAAGTGGCCAATCGAAGAAAATTGTTGTCTAGTTGAGCATGTTTAGACACGAGAACGGACTAGTAAACAAGGAGGTTGTACTATTATTGATTTTATTTTTTTTCTTAGGAACATAACCTCATTTATTTTTATACAGATAAATAACAGAAAAACAAATATATGCAATTCTTATTAAAAATAGGCAACACTAAGTTCTTAACTGTGCAATTATGTGTGATATTTATTGTACAATTATTACAATTGGAAATGTTGATTCTTTGTGATGAGGTACTTGGTGTGTTTGTGTTGCTAAATTCAGACATCATATTATTATCAGGTGATATTGCAACGTCAGCAGAAGTGTTTGGAAGGGTGAGTGTAGCAACGTAACTCTTTCAAAACCACAACATTCTATATGAGGTATACAGTGAAAGTAACAAAACTTAAGTTGGTAACATTGGAGTGTTATAAAGCACAATTTTTAGTTGGAGTGTTTTGTGTTAAAAAGCTTACTTTTAACAGTATCTGTCTAAAAATATGTTCCATTTACATGATTTTCTCTACATTCTTTTCTATCTAGTTCATACTAATCGAGATAAAATTAGCAGAAATGCTTTTATTCCGTAGCTCCTTATAAGTAGACAGTCAAATGTTTTGAAATGTGGTTGCTATGGTATTGAAATCCGTTTCTTTGCGTGGCCAGGCGTTTACAAGTTCCTGTATGAGAAAAGCTTAAGTATTCTAAAATTGAAACCAATAACAAGAAATATCTTGAAAACGGCCAACTCCAGGAAAAGAGATAAATATGAGATAAATTGTGTTTTAAGAAGATCTACTTTTTTATGTAATTTTTGTCTATCCCTTACGGTTCATTAATTAATCAAAATTAAAAAAAAAAGTTCATGTGTCCATTCAAATTACTATCTCCACAATAAATTATTGTTACAAAGTTTATTATTTTATTTACTTAATGCTAACCGAGAAAAAAATTAGCAGAAAGAATCTTATTACTTGCTTCCTTGTAACTAGAAAAGAAAGAAGGGAGTACCATGGGCTAAATCAATAGTTAAATCTTTTAAAAGCTGGATGCTATGTACCTTTGTTTGTGTGGACAGCAGTTGACAAATTACGGAATGATTTCTCATACGTATTTTAAAGCTGAAATCAATAACAAGGAATATCTCAAAAACAGTCAATTCCACGAAAATAAAGTATATAACATGAATTGTGTGTTTTAACGAGATCTACATTTTTTTGTGAAGTAAGTTTTTGCCTAGCTCTTACGGTTAACTGGTTATGCAAAATTTGCAAAATTCATCCACAGTTAACAAGTTTTCAGAGGCTATTCCCAGAAAATTGCACATATACATGTTATGTGATATGTAAATATCTTAAATATAAGAGATTGTAATTAAAATCTTTAGAGCCATTTTTGAGAAAATCAAAATTTTCGAATTTTTCCATGTAAAGGGTAGTTGGGATGGGGGGATTTTCTTGAAAATCTTCGTGTGGCAGCCTTGGAAGATGCCGAACTTAAGTACCAAGTTTGGTATTTAACGGTCTTTTCGTTTTTGAGCAAATGCTTTTTTTTTTATTCATGGGTTCTCAAAACCTGTATTTCCAATGAAATCTTAGTATCTAATTTTTGGGTGCAATACAATACCTTCTCTATACACTATATACACAGTATGTATAGAGAAAGTAAAAATCATCCAAAATAAAGAGGTCTTTAGAGACTATTCCCAGAAAATTCAAGATATACAGTTTATTGTTCATGTAAATATCTTAAATGTAAGAGATTTTAATCAAAATCGATACAGTTATTTTTGAGAAAACCAAAATTTTCGAAAATGTTTCCTTATAAAGGATAGTTGGGTGGGATTTTCTTGAAAATTGTCGTATCTCATCCTTGGGAGTTACTGAACTTAAATATCTGGTTTGGTATTTAACGGAATTTTCGTTTTTGAGCTATGCTTCCCACACACACACCCATACACACACCCAAACACACATACGTACACACACCCACACACACATACGTACACACACCCACACACACATACGTACACACACCCACACACACCCACATACACCCACCCACCCACACTCACACACACACACACGTAAGAGAGACTAAGTGTTAGAAAAAAATTTGATGTGCTCCAGTTCTCTACAAGTCTGTAACAAGTTATTATTAATAAGGTTATTATTCTATTTCATGCTAAAACATTAGCAGAAACAGTCTTATTATTTGGTTCATTGCAAGTAGAAGGGAAATAAGGGAATACGCTAGGCTAAACCGACAGTCAAATGTTTTAAATCTGGTTACTATGGGATTGAAATCTTTTTTTTTTTTTTTGTTTTTTTTTTGTCTTTTTTTTTGTTTTTTTTTTTGCATTGCCAGGAGTTCAAAAGTTCCCATATGAGAAAATTTTAAGTATTTTAAAACTTAAATTAACATCAAGGTATATCACAGAAACGGCCAACTCCATGAAAAAATGTATTTCACATAAACCGTATGTTTTATCGAGATCTAAGTCTTTTTTCTAATAAGTTTTCATCTACCTCTTACGGTTTACTGGTTATGCAAAATTCAACAAAATTCATCCAGAAAAACAGGTCTTCAGAAGCTATTCCCCGAAAATTCAAGATATATATTTTATTTATGATGGGAATGGCTCTAATATGGTATATTTTAATTAAAATCGTTAGAGTCATTTTTAAGAAACACAAAATGTTCGAAAATGTTTGCGTCTAAAGGGTAGTTGGGGCGCGGAGGGTTCCTTGAAAATCTTCGTGTCGGAAGATACTAAATTTAAACACCAAGTTTGGTATTTAACGGTCTTTTTGTTTTTGAGCTACGCTATGCTGTCCATAGACGCACACACACACACACACCCACACACACACACACACACACACACACACTCACACACATTGACCCTTTTCAGAAAATACGTTTTTTGGATTCAGGGGCTCCCAAAACATGTATTTCCAATATAATCTCGATATGGAAATACATAGTACGTGAAGAGAAAGTAAAAATGTACTTCTCGTTTAAACACATAATTAAGTACAAAAGACTTTTTTGGGGGAGTTAATCATTTCAGAGACATTTCCTTGTTTTGTTTTAATTTTTCCAGTGTTTTTCTTGGGAAGTCGTCAATTTCCCTTACTTCTGGCCATATAAAGAAAACGGAATTGGAATGTCATAGCGACTGGCTTTTAAAGAATTTCTCTATCGCTTTAGTCTAATGTGTCCCGCGCCGTAGGCAAGTGTAGCACTGTGGTACATGGCTACGGAATGCACCCGGGTTCGATCTCACCTATGGATATACGGATTTTGAGTCCAGGTATTGAACCGGTTAGGTTAGGTATTACTCACATCACACCTCCGTATCGTTTGGATGATTATCCACTTCTGCTGTGCATAAGTAGGCGCGAAGCTGCCGGTCCCCATGGCCGCGCTCGCTAGTGCCTGACTTTGGTGCTTCGTGGGTTCGAGTCCCAACTTGGGTATGAATGTTTGTGTGTTTGTAACTGTGTATGTGTGTAAGGTTGAGAAATAAAAAGCAAAAGAAATGTTGTGAGAATAGAAAAATGGACAGAAGAAAGAGGAAAAAGAAAAAAATAAGGAATAGAGCGTTGGAGTCCTGACAAGACTCCGGAAATTAAATAAAAAAACCGGCAGTCTGGGTGGTAGTCCAGGTTCGTTAGCGGGATTATTATTATTATTATTATTATTATTATTATTAAAACAAAATTAGCCGTCTCACTGTACCAATGACAGTGAAGATATAAGACAGTAGTAAATATGAAGGAAAGATAATGAATGTGTCTAGTAATAGGAAGGTTGGACACGTTGGGGAAACTTCACGCAACGTGACTGTAACTAACACTCTTCAGGATGAAACGATAAAGCGAGGGAGCCACAGGAGGTTACAGGCCGCAGAGACACGCGGAAATCTTTAACACTTCCAGGCTCCAAAACCCTTTCCATCACTGGAGCTGCTCGAGAGAACGATCAACAGCTCGTTGACCAGCCAGGCTTCTAGTGTCCACGGGGAGTACTTTTCCCTTTGTGCGTGTATCTGTGCTATCTGACCGAATTCGTCGTACGCCACGAACCTACAAGTAGGTATAGTATATACCTGAGAAAAGAGAAGGAAGCAATAGATGGAAAGGAAATCGAGGTGGTAGTAGGATCGAACACAAGCCTCCCGAATGCGAGACGCACATGTAACCGCGATCTCCTCTTGCTCGGTGAGGAGTGCGTAACTGGTGAATGAAACAAGAGTACTAAAACAAGGAGGGAACATGGACTGGGATATATAAATCAGAGAGGAAAAACCTTGAAGAACTTCTGCAAAAGGAACTAGTGATTGTTCAGCATTATACCCCTTCCCCACTCGAGAAAAGTATGGGAAGTTTCCTTTGTTTTAGAAAGATTTGGTGAAGGAGGAACACCTAAAGTGATCAGCGGAAAGCAGAGAAATTGACTGGAACATTCGATTGGAAGACATAGCTCATATACGCAGAGAGGTGGAACATTGGATTTGGAACAAAAAAGGCAACAATACAATATTTATTGAATGGTTCAAAGTAAAAAAAAATCTTATGTGTTGCATTCACATGACTTTCTCTACATCGCTGCTACAAATAATTGTTAAAAGCATATTCTTCTATCTACTTTTATGATAATCTAGATAAACATTAGTAGAAATTGTCTTAATTACTTGCTTCCTTGTAAGTAGGAGGAATTGAGGGAGTGCCCTAGGCTAAAATGATAGTAAAATCTTTTAAAAGCTAAATATAAGGTGGATGAAATCCGTTTCTTTGCAAGGAACTGACAAATTCCCATACGTGAAAATTTTAAGTATTTTAAAACTGAAACTAATAACAACGAATATCTCAAAAATTGTAAACTCTTCTAAAAAAATATGTATGACATAAATTGTGTATTTTAACAAGATCAGCATATTTTGTGTAGTAAGTTTTTGTCTATATTTTACGGTTTACTAGTTGTGCGAAATCCAGGAAAAGTCATCCAAGTTAAACAGATCTTCAGTGACATTTCCCAGAAAATGCAAGATATGCATTCTATTTGTTGTATATTTTAATATACGGTATTTTAATCAAAATCATTAGAGCAATTTTTGAGAAAATCAAAAGATTTGAAATGTTTTCCATGTAAGGGTGTTTGTGGTGGGGGGACTTTCTTGAACATTTTGTGTCGCATCCTTGGAACATGCTGTACTTAAAAACCAAGTTTGGTATTTAACGGTCTTTTCGTTTTTGAGCTATGCTGCCCATAGACACATGGCCCTTTTTCTAAAAATGCTTTTTTCGGACATATTGCCATGAAATCTCGACATCGAATTTTGAGTGGAATACAATACCTTCTCTATCCACTATGTATATTGTACGTACAGGCTAGAATAAGTAAAGAGAAAATATAAGAGAATAGAGGAAGCCGGATCCTTCCTATACCTAAAATACTACTCTGAACCTTTGATTGCCATAATTAGGGAACTGAAATTGAAATTGAGTGTTTTATTTATGGACGCTCTTTAACTACTATGTTTCTCAGCGTCCCATTCTATATTGGACGTGAAAGACCGCTTAATTTTTGCCCAGAATCCTCTTCATCAGACTTGAGGTTCTTTTACGCACCGTAAATCTACGACATGCGACGAACGGCTTTACTTCCCTTCCGAAGGAAGCCCAGCTTTATGCCCAAAAGAATCCATCGCCCTCCTCCGGGTTTGAACCCGCGATCTTGGGAACCAGAGGCTAATATGTTACCTCAGACCATGTTGGGGGACGAATTAGGGAATTGATTCATGTGTTTAGTAGATGTCTCATAGATGTTTCCATACATATGCAGCTTTGATTAGAAATTAAACTATGAAATAGTTTGTAATTAGTTTTACATGAATTTTAAATAAATCTGCCACAGTAGTTATATAACATACTTTGTGAATAAGCCTATTAATTAAAGTTTGTTTATATTTAAATACATCTATGAAATTCAGAGTGTTTATCCCTGTAAAGTACTGACTTATAAAAAAATATGAAGAGTTACATTCGTTCTGTCTATCCATTCTGTAATAAATTGTCGTTTAAAATCTTGGCTTATTCTTCCATCTGTTTCACGTTAGTTGTGATAAACATTTGAAGATATCTTTTTATTGTATATTTTCAATTTGTGAATAGAAAATGTATTAGGCTTAAGCAAAAATGAAATCTTTAGGAGCTGATGGCTTTGTAAATTCCTTAAAATGCTGTTTGTTCTCTTTGCTTGATCAGCAGAAGGAAAAACAAATAATGACTTCTCATTCGACCAAAGTTTAAGTGTTGAAAATTTTAAACCAATAACAAGGAATGTCTCAAAAATGATTAACTACACAAAAAATATATATTGCATAAATTTAGTGTTTTAATGCGCTCTCATTTTGGTTTAGTAAGCTTACGGTTTAGTAGTTATACAAAAATAATTCAGAATGGGGAAGGCTCCAGAGACAATTCCCAGAAAATTCAAGCTATTTCAAGTATTTTAATCAAAATCGTAAGAGCAATTTTTTGACAAAATCACTATTTATGAAAACTTTTTCATGTAAAGGATAGTTTGGGGGGGGGATTTTCTTGAAAACCTTATGTGGCATCCTTGTAGGATATGTAACTAATATATCAAGTTTAGTATTTAACCTACTTTCATTTTTGAGTTGTGCTTTTAACATACACAAATTGGACACTACAAATGCTTTTTTATTATTCAGAGGAACTCAAAACGTATGTTTTCGATCAATTCTCGAATGGACTTTTGGGTGGAATATAACAGGTGCGTGGTACAAAGAGTCAAAGTGAATCGGTAGTAAAATTAAAGCGAAGTTTGTTAAATGTTACTCATTTTGTCCCTTAAGTTGAGTTGGATACTATAAAGGATATATTGAAGCCGAATGGTTAGACTACTCGCTTCTCACCAAGATTCAATCCCAGTCGACCGCATGTGGGATTTGTGGGGGGCAAAGCGCCAGGTGCGGATTTTCCCTGGGTTCTCCGGTTTACTTGGCTATCACATTCCATTTAGTATCATTTAGTGTCATCGCCTTCGGTGCCATATGTATAAAAATCTGATGTGTTACACTCACATGACTTTCTCTAGCTGTTCTACAAACTTCTTACATAAGATTATTCTTCTTTCCGCATCTTGCTAATCGAGATACTCATTAGCAAAATGTTCTTATTACTTAGTAGGAAAAAAAAGGGAATACACTAGGTTAAAGCCATAGTCAAATGTTTTAAAAGCTGTCGTTATGCGATTGTCATTACAAATCCCTTCTTTTCTTGGCCAGAAGTAGAACAAAGAAAACCGCACACTTCCGTCTGAGAAAAGTGTAAGTACTTCACAACTGAAACTAATAACAATGAATACCTCGAAAACTGTAAGCTCCACGAGAAAAATGTATATGACATAACTTGTGTATTTTAACAAGACCTACATTTTTTGTATATTAAGTTTTGGTCTATCCCTTACGGTTTACTAGTTATGCCAAATTAAGCAAAATTCATCCAGAATAAACAGGTCTTTAGAAGTTATTCCCAGAAAATTCAAGATAAACATATTATTTGTCAGCTAAATATCTGTTTTAATCAAAATCGTTATAGCCATTTTTAAGAAAATGAAAATTTTAGAAAAAAGTTCCATGTAAAGGGTAGTTTGGGGTGGGGGGATTTTTCTCAAAATCTTCGTGTCGCATTCCTGGAAGATATACAGGCTTTTTTTGGATACAGGGGACCCTAAAACACATATTTCCGGTGAAATCTCGGTATCGAATTTTTGGGTGGAATACAATACTTCTCTATCCCTATGTACATTGTACATACAGAGAAAGTAAAAAGCGGGCATTAAACACTAAAAATATATTGAATTTTCTACGAAGTCTTTATTCGGAATGAGAAGCTTGTGCAGTCCTTATGCGGAATTAAATGTGCATACTTTTGTATAAGTGGATTACACAAAACCCACTACACTAAGCATATAGTTCTCGTTAAGGAAGAAAATTTTGTCTGATAATTTTTTATGGTATTGACCATTTCTGAAATTTTCTCATTTTTCGTTTAAAGTTTCTAATACATTCTAAACTGCTGTAAGTATAGTTGTTTTTTTGTTTGTTTTTTTTTATCGGGTGTTATACGACAGATATAAAATAGATTGAAACTTTTAGGCCAATTACACTTACAGAACAAACTGTTTGGCACAACCTATAAAGATACTTGTTAGCGATACACACGAGTTTGTTAATCGTCACGTGCTTCTACAGGCAAAGCCATATCAACGATGCAGGAGGTTTTTGTTTTATGACTGTAGTTCAGAGCGGATGTCTGCAAAACAGAACAACCAACACTTTTTATAAATATCCAAGGTCATTCATTTCTCGAACCAATGCGTGTATTATTATATATCTGATCACTCTTCTAAATTAATTTACTGGCCGATGATAGTTTGGGGGTCGATAGGACGGACATACGATAAAACAGTACGGTAAACTATATACCTTATCATATCTGAAGGTTGTCATATTCGCCGAAATATACAATAAAATAATAAGCTTCGGTAAGAACACTTTATGAGAACGTCATGTGAAATTAGTAGATGTATTTATTTTTACTTTCTCTACACGTAATATGTACATAGTGTGTAGAGAGAGTATTGTATTGAATCCAAAAACTGAATACAAAGATTTCACCGGAAATACACGTTTTAGGGTCCCCTGTATCCAATAGAAGTATTTTCAGAAAAAGGTCCATGTGAGTGTTTGTGTCCGTGTGTCCGTGTGTCTGTGAACACGATAACTCAAAATCAAAAAATTGGTAAAATAGCAAACTTGGTATTTAAGTTTAGTATCTTCCAGGGATACGACACGAAGATTTTGAGAAAAATCCCCCAATCCCAAACTACCCTTTACATGGAAAAAGTTTCGAAAATTTTCATTTTCTCAAAAAATGGCTCTAACAATTTTGATTAAAACTTCGTATATTAAAGACATTTACCCGACAAATAAAATGTATATTTTGAATTTTTTGAGGATAGCCTCTGAAGACTACTTTATTCTGGATGAATTTTACGGAATTTTGCATAACTGCTAAGCCATAAGAGGTGGACAAAAACTTACCACAAAAATGAAGAGCACATTAAAACACGCAATTTATGTGATATACATTTTTTCGTCGAATTTGTCATTTTTAAGACAGTCCTTGCTTTTTGTTTCAGCTTTGAAAAACATATTTTTCTCATGCGTAATTTGTCAACAAAGGAACTTCAGTCACATAGCAATCAGCCTTTGACTATCACTTCAACCTATGGTACTCCCTTATTCCGCTTCTACTTACAAGGAAGCAAGTAATAAGACTATTTCTGCTATTTTTTTCTCGATTAGCATGAAGTAAATAGAAGCATAAGCTTTTTAACTATAATTTCTTGCAGAGATGTAGAGAAAGTCATGCGAATGGAACACATCAGATTTTTTCTTTAATTATGACAATCTGTTGTATCTAAAAATAATTGTTAGAAGTATGGCTTTGAACTTGAAGCGTTTATGCCAGTGTTAATAATGGTAAAACTATTTTAAAACCAAAATATGGTAACTCTTGTGGTACAAACTAGTCTTACAAACAGTTTCTTCCTATCTACTTCATGTTAATGGAGATAGATTTTTACAAACATTATCTTTTTGCATTTTCTTCTAGACACAAGGGGACTAGGGGAATGTAATAATCTTTAAGCTACAGTCAAATCTTTTAAGGGAAGTCGAAATTGGATTTTCATAATTTTTTTCCATTTTGTTGTTTTAATTGCATGTGAATATTTCGAATCTCCCGCTCAGTTTGGTAAAACTTTCATGGGTAACGTAATTGTAAATAGTTTAAAAATATTGTTGAAGATAACCCTGCATAGTAGTTCTTTAGAATATTCTGGTACACTCACTTGACAAAATATCAATAGGTTTGTAGATATTAGTGTTAGAGAAGAGATCTTTGTTTATTTTGATCTGAAAGTTTTACTTTAGCTGTTCGCAGCATTGGCGTCCCGCTCATATTTCCTTCATGTCAGAGTTTCGAAATACTGCGAAGTTATGTTTGGTAAGCTAAGTTACGTTTTTTAAAATGTTATGTATAAAGCAATTTCTGAAGAACTAAAATATGCTAATCAAATACCCCACTATCTCATAAACTAATTGACACTAAGGGCTGAAAATTTTACCACATATTTGCACATAAATAAGATTTATTTTAACGAAAAGTTTGTTATGTATATGGATTAGTTACTTTTTAAATTTAAAAGTCATCGTTTTTCAATATTAATTTAAGAGCTTTGTTAAAAAATTCATACCTTTCTTTCTAATCAACAGAATTATTTCATTTTTCATCAATCAAAATCAAAGGTACTGCTGAAAATACCTTGCAAAAATTAGCTCATTGTGTTAAATAGTTGCTGAGAAAATGAGTCAAACATTTACTTTGGCAAGATAGGGCATTACGACTCCCCTTAAACCTGGTGAAATACCTCCGGCGGTTACATCTGTGGCGCGTATTCGGGAGTCCTGGATTCAAATCCCGTGGCCCAACCAATCTGGCTACGGTTGTTTCATGGTTTCCCTTAGTCGCTAAGGCAAATACTGGCTTGGATATTTCATACCACGACCTAAAGTTTCAGGCTAAAACAATGGTAAAACTGAAAATAGATGGTATCTATCCACAGAAAATTAAGGCCATAGACTGCTCGAAGCGGAACGAAGTGGAATGAGAAAGGAAGTGAGACATGGAACGTCTATCTGACTACAGATGGAAGAGCAGCTAGACTGGATGGCACTCTGGCATCATCTGCATGGAGCAGAGTGAAGATGGTATGACACGGGGTGAGACATATATCGTTATTAAATAGTAAGGTTTTGTCTATCTATTAGGATATTCAGCATTTGTATTTTCATTTTCATGAAAATTTTAATTATATGGTATTTCAATTAAGGTCTCTAAGTTTTTGAGAAAACATGTATGTTAAAAAAATGTTTCATGTAAAAGATAGTGTGCAGAGGGGAAATTTTCTTGAAAATCGTAGTGTCACGTGACTGGAAAATGCTGAAATCAAATATAAGTTTAGCTTTTAACCGAATTTTAGTTTTTGGTTTATGCTGTACACACACACATACTCACATACACACACTGCACCACACACGTAATGTGTTTCATTCACATGACTTTCTCTAGCTGTTCCACAAACAAACTTTCCTTACAAAAGGTTATTCTTTTATTTATGGCATGCTAATCCTGATATACAGCAGAAATGATGTTACTCCTTAGTTCCTTATAAGTGAAAGGGAAATAAGGAATTACACAGCCTGAAACGATAGTTAAATCTTTAACACTATGTGAAATAATTAAAATTCGATTATGTTTTGCATTTCCGGGAGTAAAACAAAAGAATAAAAAACGAAAGTTGACTTTCCGCTTGAGAAAGTTTAAATAGTTTAAAACTGACAATAATGACAAATTATCTCTCTGAAACGGTTTACCTACAAAAGATGAATATCACATAAATTCTTGTTATAATCTTATCTTCATTTTAGTAGTACGTTTTGTCTTTCTCTTACGGTTAATGAGTTGTACAAATGTCATCCAGAATGAAGAGTTCTTCAGAGGCTATTCCTGGAAAATTCAAGATATACATTTTGTCTGCCATGAAAATATCTTTGCATTTTTATCAAAATCGTTAGGGCAACTTTTGAGAAAACAAAAAGTTTCGAAAAATGTCAAATTTAAAGGAGAGTTTGGAATGGGAGGGGGGTTCTTAAAAATCTTCTTGTCGCATCCTTGAAAGATACCGAAATAAATATCAAGTTTGGTATCTAACCAATTTTTCGTTTTTGAGCTACACTGCACACGTACACGCACAAACACACACGTAGTCAAACACACATTGACTGACATTTTTCTAAAAATGCTTTTCATGATTTCTTAGGTTCTCAAAATATGGCAAATCCTGGTATCGCATTTAGGGTGGAATACAACAAATATTTTCTCTGTCTGCTATGCACATTGCACATACGTGCTAACGAAAGAAAACATACTTTATTGGCTACAAGAGGTTCAAAATATTTTCCCGTGTGATTTAGACTTTGAATTTGGTGTATATAGTTGAAAAAGTAAAAATAAATTAGTTCAATAATAAGAAAAGTTTTATAGAACGAAACATACAGAACCTGTAATTACTGTATTATTGAATATGAAAATGATTTCATCGAATTTCAAAACATCCAGAAATACCAGCCTAACCTTTTAACACTCTGTTCGATAAAATATGAAGACCAGAGGCTTTCGTATAATCAGGAATGCGTAATTGGATATGCATGTTTTGAATGTACAGTAAAAGTGCATTTTGTTCAGATTGTAAGCTTTTGCGTTTACCAGAATTGTACCTAGATTTAGTAATGCGATTTTAAAATGGAATAGTAGGTTGTTTAACAAAAAGTTATCCGGGTTCATTTGCTGTGTGAGAGGCAGGTGGCTGTGGCGATGGTCGCAGCTATTTTTGTAAACTACCTTAATTCCTATAATAAATGTACCCTTAATTATTGTGGTATGTAAAAGCCTCAAATAATTACACAAAATTAAACAATTTAGTTAATGAAAGTGAAAACATCAATGTTGGGTATACCAGGGGTAATGACGTCATACGCTTAAAAGGTGCTTTTTATTCAAATGACAAACGAAAAATGATATTACTAAAGTAGGAGCTGAAGCATTCTAGCCAGGTAAGTAGATGGATTGACTCTAACGTTTCGAAGATGTGCGTCAATTTCGTTTTCAGGGTAAACTGATAACTTAAAATCCGGATTCGTGTATTTATAGAGCCCGAGTGAAGCTAGCAGCACCAATCTGTAACTCAACGCAAACAGTTTCCACGTAAATCGCAACGAATGAGCATTCTGAGTACACTGGCACCTAGAGCAGTTTCTGTATCCGGATAGCCTTCAAACTGAATTTCAACACGTAAAATTCATGCTCCAACAAAATGCATATTCCGTCAAGGATATTACAGCTGCTTTAAAAAGAGCCAGGCAAAAAGGAACCCCCCCCCCACAAGGACACTCAAGAGAAACATAAACCAGCCACTATAGCCTACATACAATGTTTCTGGAAATATAAGAAGACCTCTCTACATATATGACATCAAACCCAACCATAAGCCACCGCCTAAAATCAGAAATTTGGTCAGACCAGTAAAAGACAATTTAGCTGTAATGGTGTATGGTGTCTACCCCATTCCTTACGAATGTGGTGCTCGTCGCTGAACACCAAAGAACCATCAGGCTTATGCAACCCAAAAAAATCTGCACTGGCTTAACATTGTATTGAAAAGTCACATGCCCAATTTTACCAATACCAGGATAGTGGCAAAGTGTTGGAGCTAATGCGAAAGACGAGTAAAAGAAGCCTTAGCCATCTCAATTGAAGTAAATGATCTTAACCGCGATTCAGTCTACAACTAAATACAGCATGGATACGGTTGATAGAGAGCCTTAACTGCCGTCACCCAAGACTTCAGAAAGCTTCACTGCAGTCTTATACAACAGATTGTGCTTCAAAATTTGTGAGCAATATATATATATATATATATATTTTTTTTTTAAGGGGAGACAGAAAGAGAGATGGCCAGGGTAAAAAAATGGCTTATCTCGCCATTGGGTGAAGCTGCGGTATTGGGAAGGAAGTTTCGGGAGAATGGAGATAATTCGGGGTAGGGAGGTTCAACGGAGCACATTCATTAGTATGCGTAAGTGGCCGAAAAGTGGCCCAGCAGAAGTGTAGGTGGCTACGGCTGTCACCCGAGGAGTTAAGGAAGGTGTGACGGGTAGTTATTCGGGAATCTTTTACTGAGCATTGTGTTGGTGGAAGTCTCGGAGCATTTGCAAAAGGTCTGGTTTAACGTAGGTTGGGAAAATAAGTAGCTTTGTGTTCCCTTGTGGGATGTTGAGTGATGCTGGTCAGGGATGTGTTAGCTTGTAGTTGGTGTTGTTGCAGGCGTGCTATTTTGCTGTGGATGAAGTCTGTGTTGTCTTGTGGTCGTTTGTCTGTCAGCTGTGTGGTCAGTTCATAAGAGGTCTTCTTCCAGGGATGCCTGCTTTGCGGCTGCGGTGTTGACTTGAGAAGTGCAGCTGGAGACGAAAGTCTTTAGCGCAATTGCAGTGACGGTGATGGTTCCCTATAGGTCCTGGATTCCAGGCGCTTGCGAAGTGTGGTGGCGTGTAGGTCATGAATGTCTGATGAGGCAGGCGGCTCTGTAGTCTGGACTGCGATGGTGGCTCTCGATGTCGACCTTGCTGGTGGAGCTGCTGTGGTGGTCGTGGTCCGGTGTAGGGCTTCGAATACGCGGATACAGTGGGCACAGCGCCTGGTCCGTGAAATGACCGAAGCCGTCACAAGGCGCAGTACCGGTGGCGGTTCCTGAGGTTGTACGATGTTCATTCGCCCGTAAAGTTCTGGGCGCCACAGTAGTGGCACCGTAGGTGGTCGGCGCAGGTTTCCTCGTTGAGGCCAAATGCACTGCAGCGGCGGCACGGGATAGGCCGGGGCTCTCGACTAGCCTCGACCTTAGGCCTCCAGCTTGACGAGTGCACCTGGGCCTCTTGTAGACGTCCTCGTTGCCCTCATTACTGAGAGCCACTTGTAGCGTGCAGCTGCGCTGAGAAGTCTTGTCGGCAGATATCTTGGTACACCCCGTAAAACCACGCTGTGCCGTGCTCAAGTTCAGAACTTTAGGCGGTCAACCACGTGGTCCGTGCCCATGTCTAAGTCATATTAAATATCAGTGTCTTCATGAGTAATTGTCAGACTTTCTAACTCAATATAAAATACACATTGCACTTGTTACTGAAACTCACCTCAATAACACAGACCGGTTAAACATTCAGGGATAGCTAACATATCGAAATGACAGGGCAGTCTGGGGGAGGAACAGCCTTATTAATTAAAGGGGACCTACTACACCACCAAGCACTCATCCCACAATTAAATACAATGGAGGCTTAGGAGCCTACTAAAACTAAACAATGATTGTGCACAATCTGCTTTATGAGCACAGTTCGGGTTTCGAGCAGAACACTCGACTACTCTATAACTACTTAGAGCCACAGATAGCATAACGTGTGGGTTTAACATTAATAAATCCACTGGAGCGTTAAAGTGGGAAATTGAGCGGGCTTCCGACAAAGTATGGCATGCAGGCCTATTTAAGAAACTGCAAACCCTAAACGTACCAGACACACTAACAAAATTAATAGCGAATTACCACAGAGGTCGCAAATTTCAATCACTAGTACACACTAGTGTCTCCACGCAGCGACCAATAAAATCGGGAATACCCCAAGGAAGTATACTGGGGCCGACGATTTTTAATATCTATATAAATGTAATGCCATATGGTACATACACGCGAATGACACACAATAATGACACAATCTGGCAAACAACAATTAATTGCGCAACAGACTCCAGAACGTACTTAATGCACTAGAACCTTGCCTGACTAATTAAAGAGTAAAAGAAAACGCTAACAAAAGTTTTCACCACAAGAAGAAACCACTGACACCCTGGACACAACTTCCGACCATTACCTGGACAAACTCGGTGATGTGGCAAGGGGTGAAAATAGACCAAGGCCTAACATAGAGAAAACACATCTACCAAGTTAGGAACAAGGCCAATGCCCGCTGGGCAAACAATACCCGCTTATAAATCTCAACAATATGTTAGAAATCAACATAGGGATGACATTGTACAAAACACTGATCAGATCTATACTCACGTGGTTACGTCACAACGATACACATAAAAAAACTACAAACTTTCAAAACTGAATATTACATTTAATTGTACAAATTCCAGAGTAGCACCTTGAGACATGTTACACAATGATCTCAAAATACACTCAATAGTGCAGTTCATTAAAAAGCTAACACACGACACATGTGCAAAACTACCAAAACATCACAACCCTACTATTCAAAACTTAGGTAATTACGAAATAAGAACCAAACAAACACAATAGGCTACTCTAGATCTATGGCCGTAACTTAAGCAACACACAAAATGCAGACGATATGCACGAATATCTAGGCAATCTACTGCATGACTGACGAAACACAGACAGTAGGCAACACAGGATACAACTAATTACTTATCTTACGACCTTTTCACTGTTACAGGTATTCCAGTCCTACAGCAACCTTCAAGGCCCTTGTGTTAGCCAGTTAAGGTGGACACGGGAGATGAAGGCCTCCCCGAGTGACACCCTAGTGCAGCTGCGCCGAGATAGGTCGGCTGCTTTTCTATGTGATTACAATGATGAATAGCGAGAAAGAAGGACACTGATACCGTGCAAGATCCTCTTACCATAACAGCACGAGAAAAATTTCTCCTAGGGCACACAGACGGATCGTCCTGCCTTCCAGGAAGCACAACAATTTATACAACCTTGATATTAGCAAATTGCACTAATTCGCTGTTTTTAAAAACTCACTGTAGACAGTGTATGTATTACTACTAAATGAAAACTGCACTAAGTACATGCTTGAAGTAAATGACATCTTTGACAATGGCACCAAGTGTATGCATAGACATCAGTAGCAAATACATTAAATGCGTGAAAAACTGTACGATTAAGCACCCTGGGTGCTCAAGACGCCATCGTTCAAGTATTATCTCGGGTAACTAACATTAGAGCGCTCGCATGAATTCTGTGCCAGCTTTGCAAGTTTCAGCATATTAACCGGGCTGCTATGCGGGATCCGACTAACGCATGCATAAAAGCTATAAATTAAAAAATAGAGCACTAATGGGCAAAGCAGAATATGGGGAGCCCCATATATTCTCCTAGCCATTTCACCTCGGCTGGGGATCGAATGCAATAATTTTCCCCTCCACTCAAGTATACACACACACAGCCACACACGTTGACGATACTGCATTAGCCACGCAATCTACCAGCCGCGCATTATACACTTAGGGCTTCAAAAGGAGCCGAGGTTCGCCCAATGGCGGGTTAAACTAATGCAAGAAAATGCCATGCTATCATTTTTACTAGACGAAATCTACAAGACGCAGGAGGCGAGTCCTCTCACCTCTCACCCTCAGACAGGAACAAACAGGGTGATAGGCTATAAAACTATAAAACACAAATCACTCAGAACGAAGCAAAGAGGCGGATCAGCATACCCCTTCCAGTCACCTTACATGATGTAGCTTACATGTATCATTGGGACGATGCCAGCAGGCCGATATGCATAATGCCACCATTAATTCTCAAAATTTACCAACACACACTATCACTAACAACACATGTCACCACCCACTGCCCCGGGAGTATTCAAGGCGCAAGTCATATCCCCTGGCACTCTAGTATACACTTGCTCTTACTACCACTGTCGCAGGTGCTTTATTCGGTACTGCATAAATGAGGCCTGGTGGAGATTTTCAATGGGTAGTGCCGCACTGTTCAAGTCCAGCGTGGGGTGTTCCACACGGGGACTCCGCAGCATGGACACTACCCATTAAGCAGCCTTTGAAGCCGGGTTTACCGTCGGATTTGACAAGCACCACGCCGACAGCAGAGCCCGTTTGGAAACAAGGATGGACGAGATGAATCGCCAGAACCGTCTGCAGCTCTGGCACCAGGGCTTTTGCTGCGTCTCGCCTAGCATTTCCGTCTGACCGCTCCGACCGCTGCAAGGCCATCTGCACCCCTGGAGCAAGCGGTGCCAGAACCCATCCGGGAACTGCCCAACCAATACCATGACACGCCGCCGAGCCTGCTGCTTAACTGGAGCAGGCCACTCACCTCCACCGCCATCACCGTCGCTACTCTGTAGTCGTCTGTGGGGTACTCAGGGATCTTTCGACACGTTTCGTGTTGGACGCTGCACGCCGGATGTGGTCCTTAGTATCACGATTTCCTATGGCCCCTCTTCGCTGATCCGCCTCCACGTGGGATCTGCATCGGATGCTAAAGTTGCCTTGGCATCGCGCCTGACCTTGCTAGGGCGGAAGCTGCTTGTTGAGGCCAGCAAAAGCGAAAGGCTGATTCCCTGCCACCACTGCTGCACTTACGGATCATTCAGCGGAGGCCTGCACCGCAGCTCCCAGATGTCATTACTGCAGGGTAAACTCACGTACAGAAGTGGCGGCGGCAACATTACCTAAGCTGCCGATGCCGCTTCTGTGTCACCTGCTCCGGGAACTCGCACTTTACAGGGCAAGCTAATTTCCCCTGTATCCCTGGAGTAGTGAACAAGCAGTACTGCAGAAAGCACATCAAATACCAGCATCCACAGACACACCACCGGATACAGCCAACTTCTTCCTGCAGGACACCATCACCAACATCCACACCGCCATTACCGCCATCCAGGCGGCATCACAGAACGTTGTTCTTCGCCACGAGGAACTTCGGAGGGAGACTAATGAGCAACTTGCGGCAGTGGAGGTCATGCTTCAGGACACCAAAGCAGCAGGCAACAATGGCGAGCTTCTCGCGTCCGTCCAGTGCAAGCTGACAAGCACCGAGAATCGCCTCGCAGACCCTTCTGCCAACACGGACAGTGCCTAGCGACCCTCGTGCCCGGGATCCCCCGAGGTCTCGTTCGCGAGTATTCAAGATCTGCAACTGGAACACCACAGAATCTTCACACGCCATCTCCAAGAACTGCTGGAAGGAGGCGCCCACATCAAATATCTCATGGAGCAATAGGTGCACCTGACGGCTCCAACGCCAACAACAAAAGGCAACCAGAAGCATAAATAACTTCAGGGAAGTTTCACCACAGGGAGAGAGTGGCAGCACTCCCTGCACTACTAACCCAACTTTCACCACCAAATTCCAGCCACCGTCACCTAATTTCGTCTACAGATCCTCACCTTACACTTCGCAAGGGGGCCAGCTAGGCTTTGGTCAAACCGGTCTGGCAGCAGTACCTCCACCCACAGAAGACTGCGCAGGTGCAACAGCAGCGAACCAATCAGGTGCTAGCTTCACTCGCGCTCTATAAATGCACCCGAATAAATCCGGACTTCAAAGTTATCATCATCGATCAAGTACGTCTACGTGTAGTATATTAGTCAGTAGTAGTATGCGGTACTGGGAATTTTTCTACGTAATATTGTGTAATATTCTACGTAAAAATATTGTGTGCGTGAGTAATAGCTGGTTCCTGATATACTATACATTTGTTCCTGCTGTTACTAACCATTCCCATATGTTCCTTGTTATTAGTTTCAATTTTAATATGTAGTACTTTTCTGAAATAGGAAGTAGTCCGTGTTTCTTTTGTTTTATTCTTGATGTTGTAAGAGACAAGAATGTCAATGGGAATTGTACACGGACAGTTTTTAAAAGACTTGTCTGACACTTTAGCCAAGTGTATTCCTTTCTCTTTCTCTCTCTCTCTCTCTCTCTCTCTCTCTCTCTCTCACTCTCTCTATGACGAGATAAGTAATATTTTGCTCAGTGTTGCCAATATTTTCTATTCCAAGAATAATGAGCTTAAAATTGTTGTACTTTGGTCTTTAGTACGCACAATCGATTTTTTTCCATTAGCTATATCGTTATTTATACTGAATAAACAACATAAATATTTGTAATACCTCACGTGTTTCACATGAGGGTTTTCAAACTCCAAGCTGCATTAGACGTTTTCAAAACTGGCTGTTATTCTTCCTGCCCAATGTTACATAACAATACCCCTGTAATAAATTTAGGTAACAAGTGCTAAACCAAGACCATGCACATAATCCAACATATGTTTAATGTTGTAAACATATGTGCTTAATGCTGTTTTACACTTGTTTATACACCAAGCAAACAGTTGTAGCATCAGACGCAATGCTATACAGCAAAATATTATATCACCATTTCTGTATAAAACATTTAGAACATTTTTATTTCGTAGTCGGCTTACCCCTCCCCAACAAGTATGTAGTACTGACTTACAAGCGGCTGCCTAGGGGTCAAAAGCTGTCGGGAAGTCAACGGCAAGAAACGTAGGATGCAGAGCCTGGAACGAGTGGTCGACCCGTAGCCAGACATGGGCGTGAAGAAATGGATGATATGTAATGTAAGAAAAATGGATGATAGAAAACGAGTTGTTGGAGTAATTGGTGGAATGAGTGGCGGGGAAAACCGGAGGACCCTGAGAAAACCCTCCCAGACGCCGCTTCGTCCATCACAACTCCCACATGCAAGCGCCTTTCCCCCCCTTTTCAATTTTCCTAGCATTTCCCTTTGTTTTTCTATTTGATTGCCGTGTTACTTTTATACACATACATATACACAATTAAAAACACGATCCCTTGCGCCACGAAGCACCAAAGCGAGGCACTTTAGCGAGCGCGGCCACGGGGACTGGCAGAGCTTAGGATCGAGCCCGGGCCGCCTAGTAGGGTGGCAATAAATCTAGGAGAATCGAGGTAGGCCATGTCTTGGGTAATGTTTTACGAGTAATTTACTATCCACAAAAGCATATACTATGAGTGTTTTCAGGCTTTATAGCCGCTTAACGTTAGTGTTTGTGAGCACTGTAATAACAAACACTTTAGTTTTGCTTCATTAGTTGAGTTAAACCAGAGCTAAAGTGTAAAATTAAGTTTAAAGGAGGTTAATAACCTCCCAGAGGTTACTCGGCATTATCTCTGTATGGAAAGCTGCAGCAAGTTCCAGAATTTCACCGACCAAAGGCAACGATGTAGCTGCTACAATTCCAGCTAAAATGAACCCAGAACCTAAAGGTAATCATGCGCAAAGTTATGCTTCAGTAACACAAATGACCCATCTAAAGATCAAGCCATTGTTATAGATTCCCATCGTGAAATCACGCTAAAAGAATATGTTTTAGCCATATGCAAACTAATCGATCCAAGTTGCATTAGATTTGTTTCGCGCATTTCAAATGCAAGAATATGCATGTACTTGGCTAATAAGATAATGGTACAAGACTTAATATGTAATCATTCTGAAGTAAACATAAACAATGTATCACTAAGTATAAGAGCCCTCGTCGCAAAATCCAAAGGGTTATTTCAAATATTTGTCCAACGATTCCTAATCAGCTAATAGAACAGCAACTCGCAGTACTAGGGGTTAAGCCCACTTCATCTATAATTCATATTCGTGCAGGAATGAATGAACCAGGTTTTACACACATCCTAAATTTTAGTAGGCAAAGGTCCCTGAAAGTATGCAGATGAAGTATGATCGTACAAACTACTGGACCTATTTTTCATCTGACAATTTAATTTGTTTTACATGTAAACAGGAAGGGCGCCTTGCAAGGCAGTGGCAGGCTAACGCTAGTGACGAAGCTTTAACCATGGCAACTATTCAGGATAGTAATGAAAACGCCAAGTTAGATTTGTTTGCTGTTAACTATCCCAACCTGAACAAGAAACAAAAGAGAGTGTGCTAGTAGTGGCGTTGTCGCCATAACAATTTGTATTATTTACTTTCCAAACAGTAATGAAACAGAACTATCAACACTACATAAACCATACATTGCTGTGGACGACTTTAACAGTCACAACACTTTATGGGGTTCAAAATATACTAATCGACGAATAATTGATTGATTGGAAATTATTAGACACACCAAATTTAGTGTTGTTCAACAATGGACAACCCACGCACGATGATTTAGCCAATAATTCGTACACTAACATTGATTTATCTTTTAGTACACCTGATATATCAAGTTTCAGCCAGGAAGCAACTAAATCTATTCGAAATAATGACCATTTTCCCATAATCATCCATAACATATTTAATACAGTATTCTCGGTTATTTACCACAATCAAACGGAAGCTAAAAAAACTAATTGGTTAAAATTTAGAAAGCTAGTTATTGAACACGTCCAATGATTAATATCTCCAATTGTCTTTAAGAAGAATAACATTGATGTAATTCTAAAAGAATTCGCTGACTGTATTAATATATCCACTACATTAAGTATTCCTCAAACGTTTATTATACCCTGTTCCGTGGTGGAATGAAAAGTGCAGGGAAGCATTAGCAATCAAACATCGTGTTTTAATCGCTTCAGACAACAAACTAATTTAAGTAATAAGCAGGAATTCCTAAACTATCGTGCAAACGCACGTAGGATCGTTAAACAAAGCAAGAAAGAAACGTGGCTGTCCTTCCTCTCTAAATTAACTGACAAGACACCCCAGTCAATTTTATGGCACAATTTAAAGAGGTTAAAAGGAGGGAATTATGGTGTCCAGATAACGGCTATTCGTAATCCAGAGATTGCAGTATCAAAGCTATTTCCGAAGAAATAGCTAACACCTTTGCGAATTTGTTTACAAAAGTGTTAAAACCACACCGGAATGATGCACCATTAGACCCAGCACAAATTGATAATGTGAGTACAAATGTCAGCTACACTTACAATGATTCAATCAGTATCGAAGAAGTACAAGATACTCTTTTTGGTTTTAAAAACACAAGTCATTATCCAGATAATATACCTCTTTAATTTCTAAAGCAACTATCTCAAGTTGGTGTAGAATAAATCAGTCATATATGGGCCAATAATGTATTTCCTTCATCATGGCAACACTCATTAGTATTACCTATTCTTTAACCAATATATGGGCCTATAATTTACATCCAGAAAATTATAGGCCAATTGCACTAACATCTACTATGTTCAAAGCCAAGTTCAAAGAGGTTTTTGCCAGGTTCACTCCACGATTGATACTTTAATTGTTCTTGAAACTGAAATCAAAGAGGCGTTTAATAATTCCCAGCACCATATGTCTCTCACTTTAGATATAGAAAAGGACTATGACACACTCAACAAAAACATCTCTAAATTATTACAAGATATGAATGCAAATGAACACATGCTAAGCTCCATCTTTAATTTCCTTTAAAACCGGCAGATCCGAGTCAGAATGAATACCAGTTTGTCTCAGAACGTCTTAATAAATGATTGCGTTCCCCAAGGCTCAATTTTGAGTGTAACACTATTCATTATTGTATTGAACAAAATGGTGAATCAGCTAAACCATGTCTCTTTGCAGATTATGTTTTTATCTTTTGTACAGGTAAAAACTAATCCACAACTCAAGACAGTTTACAGAAATCATTGCACTCAATTCAGTACTGGTCCATTGAAATGGGGTTCAAATTCTCCGAGCATAAAGTTAAATCTACCTATCCCCCCCCCCTGGAGACTTTAAAAAACCAAAACCCTACAGAAAAAGACAAACATCTACAAATATTTATCAACAACTCTTTGAAGAAGTGTCCAGTTCACGCTCTGATTATGAAAAGATATTTACGGTTGGCTCAAAATCAGTGCATGGGGTAGGATTTGCAATAATCCTACCAAATCAAATTCAGACGGCAAAACTTCCTGACTGCTTTTCTACATTTTCGCTATAAAAGAAGCCTTCTCAGAAATAACAGAGTTTAAGAATCAGCCATACATAATATTTTCATATTCCAAATCAGCCCTAAAGGCAACTCAAAACCTTTATACAGACAACCAACTTACCCAAAATGTTCAAATTTCGTATAATTTGACCTTAGAACAAGGAAAACAAGCAATTCTATGTTGGATTCCTTCTCACCAACAATTCCCAGCAACGAGAAAGCAAGTGCTCTTCTGAAACATGTTTGTAACACTGACATTCCAGTGCACCATTCAGACTTCTCCATTTACATCCGCACTAAAATCACTGATCCTTGGAAGATTCAATGGTCTCAATATCAAGGAACCAAACTACCCTCAGTTAGAGGATCCTCCACTGCTATTTGCTGTTTTATAAACCGAAATAGGAAACATCAAACCATCATCACTCGACTGAGAATTGGCCACACAACACTGACTCATGTCTACTTGATCATCAGAGATGCCCAACCTCAGAGCACAAATTGCAATACTCGACTGCTAATGTCTCACAAACTTTCAGAATGCCGCTTTTTGATCCCCAGAGGGGGAAAAAAACAACAACAAAAAACACTGCTGACTTAAAAGTAATAAATAACGAAACTATGCATAAAATGCTATGATCTTAACAGCTATCAATATTTACAGTTTAATTTAAAATTGTAACATATATCAACACAGTTTTTATTTGCTTTCATTCACAGAAATGTAAGACATACATTATAATCACTAAAATTAAATATATCTGTACAATTTCGTATTACTCTATATTAATTTCATAGAATAATGCCTTTAATATTTATATTTTTGTGTTCACTGTTATCTGTTTGCTAACATAATATTAACATAATTTGTTTATATTTCAACGTAGCTTTATAACTATCCTATAATAATTACTGCTATCACAATAATTGTCGCGATACGGCTCTTAGCGACAGTGAACAAATATTTAAAAAAATAAACATAAATCTAATATGTATACCGTACATTTTTACTTTCTCTACACGCAATATGTACATAGTGTATAGAGAAGGTAATGCATTCCACCAAAAAATTCGATATCGAGATTTCACCGGAAAAACATGTTTTAGGGTCCCCTGTATCCAAAAAAAGTATTTTCAGAAAAAGGTCCGTGTGTGTGTCCGTGTGTCCGTGTGTCTGTGAACACGATAACTCAAAAAGAAAAGTCGGTAAAATACCAAACTTGGTATTTAAGTTTAGTATCTTCCAGGGATGCGACACGAAGATTTTGAGAAAAATCCCCCCACCCCAAACTACCCTTTACATGGACATTTTTTCGAAATGTTTGATTTTCTAAAAAATGGCTCTAACGATTTTGATTAAAATATCGTATATTAAAGATATTTACCTCCCAATAAAATGTATATTTTGAATTTTCTGGGAATAGCCTCTGAAGAATGCTTTATTCTGAGTGAATTTTACGGAATTTTGAATAACTACTAAACCGTAAGACTTAGATAAAAACATATAACACAAAAATGTAAAGCACATTAAAACACACAATTTATGTGGTATACATTTTTTTCGTGGAGTTGATTGTTTTTGAGATTAAGCTATAAAAACTTATATTTTTCTCATACAGGACTTTGTGAACTCGTGTCCATACAAACAAAGGAACTTCAGTCACATAGCAACCAGCTTTTGACTATCACTTTAACCTATGGTAATCCCTTATTTCGCTTCTGCTTACAACGAAGTAAGAAATAAGACTATTTCTGCTAATTTTTTTCGATTAGCAGGAAGTAAGTAGAAGCATAAGCTTTTTAAAAATAATTTATTGCAGAGATATAGAGAAAGTCATGTGAATGGAACACATCAGAGTTTTACCAAAGTATATTATTGCTCTCTATGACTATAATTATCTTATATCATAGATGTTAAGATCGTACATTATTCACACCTAAATTACCGTAAGTTTTCATCCGAATCCTAGAGGTTAGCAACATAGATTCTGCTAATGTTTAACATGAAGTAGAAAGAAGAATAATCTTTGGTTAGAAAAGTGTTGCAGAACAGTGCGGCAGAAAACAGTAATCGAGGAGCCCAGCGAATGTACGAAGATGGTTCACATCATTACACATTTACTGCAATCCATGATCGACTGGGAAATACCGGCAGATTGAAGACAGATAAACGGCCTAATGCAGGCTAATTACGGACGGTATTACTACACCTAACGTTAACAAAGAAGAGAGTAATTTAGAAAGTACACGAGCTGGGTGTGGCAGAGTGTTTGGACCACCTGGCTCCCACCTAGGATACCGCATGTGTAATTTGTGATGGACAAAGGAATTCTGGGCGAGTTTTCTCCGGGTACTCTTGGTTCTCTCGCCACTCATTCCACCAATTACTCCATCACAGTTCCTATTATTCATTTCGCCTACATTTCATGTAATCTACTTCCTCAGTATATACTAGGCATTGGGCTGATCCACCATCCCTGGATAGTTTATCTAACCCATAGTTCGCTCCTCCTCAAGCCTCTGAGTCATGAGGCGGAGGTTAAGTCCTTCACATGAATGGAGTAAACAGGTGGAAAAATTGGCCGACCACGACTTCGATGGGAAGACCTCGGTACATGTCTACTTTGCAGTAGGTGATGATGCTATGTGTTAACTTTTAATATCGTTTAAACAAACGTATAAAAGTTCCAAAATCACGAGTGCATATTTATGTAGCTAATCACTTCGTTATGTTATTTTCTTTATGATTTCTCACATTGAACATCACACTATAATACCAGACAAACACTGACAGCTTTCCCATCGCAGTATTGTTGAAGAAAATAAGCTCATCAGAGTATTCTAGTATTGAAAAGTATTATCTCTTGATATCTGTCGATTCAAATACTCTTTTAAACCAACGAACTATCTGGTTCGGTATTATTTTCTTGAAGACTAATTTCCCTATCGTTATACGTACAATTATTATCTTTTAAAGTCCTATAATTTCGTTTTGTTGACTAATACTCACTCCATTTGGATTTTAAGATATAAGTATACCCACTTAGGTAATATTTAGTTTGAAATTAATAAATGTGCTGTCCAATTACGAATGAAACGCATGCTATTACCAGGAACATGAGTTTATGGCTTTCTAGGCAAGTAGGTAATGTTAAAGCAAACGCTTTATGGGTAGCGCCACCTGATGCTTGATGGAAAGATCCTCCCAGGGAATAAGATGCAACCAAGAGCGCCAAGACGTAATTTTCATAATCGAGTCTTAATGTAGATTTAAAGGCACAGGCTGCACTTTAGCTTAAGCGGTAGTTTTCTAAGATAAATAGGACATATAGGAAAGCATATTTGAGGATATTTGAGTGCGTTCGTTTATAATGGAGACAAGTATCATTAGATCCCGGAATTCATAAAATTTTAAGAGGCTATCAAAGTGTACCCTTAATTGTGTACAAATATCAACTATATTTGATTGTTCATTTATTGTTTTTATTTAATCGTTCCATTTCCTTTAGCTGAAGTGGTCATATCGGCGGGCTTTGACATTTGTCTATAGGCAATAACTCGTGTACAGTCTTCATTGGATTTCACTTCTTTGGATTTTATAGATACATATACACATTTACACTCTCAGACTTCGAGACTTTCGGGAGAACAGGGAATAATCTAAGCTAAAGAAAAATTCCTACCTCCTATTTGGGAATCCAGTGCGGGACTCCTCGAACAGAAGGCAAGACTTCTATCATTTAAGTTAATGGGCCAATCGTTGAATTGCTTATTTAAGCACGCACTTATTTGTGAGTTGTTTCATGCATACAGACTATAAGGCGTCATTAATCTATGGATGGCGAGCATACATAAACGCGTGTAATTGGTTCAAACTATTGTATCAAACCTATATAATATCTGAGTCGATATCAGTCTATTTTAGATCCCATCACTCCTAAATAAAGGAATGAATACTTGGCAAGTGTAACCTAAAGTACAAAGAATTGGGGGAGTATAATGCTTGAAATGCTGTTCCTACAACATGTTATTAAAACAACTCATTTGCTGCGGATAATATGCATAGAATTATGAAGGGCCCTACTCATGATAATTAGGTTGTATCCAGTGAGTGTTAGTGGATCATAGGGCATCGTTACGATAAACATGTTTATTTAAATTTCTATTTCTTGAGTTCGCCACTATGCGCCATGGTGACGAGGAAGCTGCTCCAGGTCCACAGATGGCACTATAGGACGAAATCACGACTTGCGGAAGAGAAATGTTCTACATTTTCCAGAAACCTTCTTCTTTTAAGGTATGAGGTTCCTTTACTTGCAAATAAACATTACAAGCGACCACCGGCTTTACTACTCCCCCGAAGGAAGCCACGCTAAGGATTTTTACTCCGAAAAAAATCGATCACCCTCCATCAGGTTTAAACCTGCAATTTGGGATTTTAGTGGCTAGCATGGTAACCACTACACCACGAAGAGCGATTGTATTCAGTGAGAGTAGTTAGATTATTTGAAATCAGGCAACGTTAATGGTCCAGGAATTTCAGGAAATGTAAACAAACAAAGAAGCATAAGCAATGATATTTATAATAATAGCTTTAGTATATATTATGTACTTTAAAATAATAATAATAATAATAATAATAATAACTTCATTCCTTCATTTGACAGAATAATAAGATATGTTTTCGAAATTTTCTCGTTGCCAGGTTCTGATTTTCTACCACAATTCAATTGTCTATATTAAAATCTGTTCCGTATAACGTTGCCCTTTTCTCTTAGCCGACACGTGCACTAGTAGCCTCCCATTGACTTCTATCGTGAATGTGAAACTTGGTCAATAGTAAAGTAAAAAGAGCACCTATTAAGACACCGAAGGATTTTAAAATTATGGTTGAAGGAAAGAATAGTAAAGAAGAGCAAGACTGTCATATTTGGGACAAATTAAAAATGTGAACTTCTCATTCTTCTATATACTTCATGATAATCGAGAAAATTTAATAGAATTGAAGTTCTTTGTTTGTATGGACAGGAATTGACAAATTCTCGTATGAGAAAAGTATGAATATTTTATAGCTGGAACCAATAACAAGGAATATCTAAAAACGATTCTATTAGGTAAAGTTTTGTCTATCTCTTGCGGTTTACTAGTTATGCAAAATTCCGCAAAATTCTTCCAGAATAAAGTTGTCTTCAGAGGCCATTTCCAGAAAATTCAAGATATACAGTTTATTTGTCATGTAAATATCTTTAATCGGTATTTTAATCAAAATCTTTAAAGCCATTTTTGAGAAAATCAAAATTTCCGAAAATTTGTCCATGTAAAGAGTAGTTGTGGGTGAGGGTATTTTCTTGAAAATCTTAGTGTCGCTTCCTTGGAAGATACTGAACTTAAATACCAAATTAGGTATTTAACGACTTTTCGTTTTTGAATTATGCTGCCCACAGACACACACACACACACACACGCACATTTTTATAAAAAAATATTTTTTTGGATAAAGGGGGTCCCAAACATGTATTTCCTTCTCTATACACTATGTACGTAGTAGGTATATGGAAAATAAAAAGGAAGACAGAGAGAAAATCAGAATAGAGAATCGCTGTAAACGAATACATTTTCATTAGCTGATAAATTAAATTAAGATAATCAACATAGGGCATCTTGAACGACTGTAAATTGCTCTCAACAATTAACAGATAGGAGGATCTTTCGGTTGAAACCTGCCTCTCAGCGTGACGCAAACATATGCTGACTGAGTAGGAATAATTGGCTTTCATCGCATGATATTCCATTTCACGGCCTGGATTATCATATATCGCCATTCAACAATGTACATCAGCAGAAAGGGGAAAGGAAATGAACATTTAAGAGCACATATCAGCGGGGAAATAAACAGCGTTTGGTTTGTTTTCGATCATGTTTATAAAGAAAAACACACGACTTTCTTCAGAAGTTTGATCACTTGCAAGTTTACTATGATGTGCAAAAAAAGTGTTTATGCAGCATTTTGGAAATAGCTTCAAATGTGATATTCTTCAGCACTTCCTTACATAGCTATGAATATGGCTACTTTTTATTGCTTCTCTGACTTCTTCTACGACACGAAGCACTGCTGAAAAGACTGCTTTACCGAAACTTATTCATTATAAAGTAGATAGTCTATTTGGATTTTATATTATAGCTTTATCTGATACTATATAAACATATTTGCATATCCGTTCAACATATTTTAAAGGTTTTTATGTAATAATGCTTAAAGCAAATTTGGAGTATTAGGGAATGAGCCCATCTTTCGACATGAAATTTAGAAACTTTAAATATTAAACATTAGAATCAGTTTAACGCCAATTCTTCAAAACTAAACATAATTTTTATATTCTCGTTATATTCTTACAACAAAAATATAGAATATGTTATTACATCACTAAATTCTTATCTTTCATTTATATGACTTTCACTCTCTATTATACAATGAACTATTCTTACAAAAGCGTATTCTTTTGACTACCTCGTCATCCTTCGTGGTCCAGGAGTAACGTGATAGGCTCGGGTTCCCATAATCGCGGATTCAAACCCAGCGGAGAGCGATGGCTTTATTTTCCGGTCCAAAATTCCTTAGTATGGCTTCCTTCAGAAGAGAAGTAAAGCCTTCCATAGCTACTATTTACATTGTATGCAGATACGTGCTAGAGAAAATAAAAATAAATATCCTCAGTTCTGTTTCTTGACATCTCAGAAACTTATACTGAAACGACTGCAAGAAAATTTCATCGCTTGACATTGTTCTAACGATGCAGCTGCTGAACAACATGCGAAAAAGGCGAAATTCATTTCAAAATCCCCTGTCAACTTATCAGATTACTCACTATCAAATCAGATTAAACGATATTTAAACGTGAAACAAATAGAAATAGAAATGTATTATTGATATATAGATTTGCCATTTTTTATTATGATAAGAAATATTATTTTAAAGATGTTATCAAAGTTTATGGAGCATTCCCATTTTGCAAAGCGATAAGAACATCTTTATTCGCCAAACTTCACAATACAACATGCATAAGGCCACATTCATAATGAAGACGTAATGCAGCATTTATGCAAACGTGGGGTATCGCGAGAATCTAATCCATAAATTGCGTGCAGAATTCTCTACGTAGTTTAAAATTGATTAATATTACATAATAAGCAGTAAGAAAATGTGTCCATCCTTTATAGATAAGTATGGTCTAAAATTCGATGTGTTCCATTCACATGACTTTCTGTATGTTCTACAAACCATTCTTACAAAATATTGCTTTCTTATCCGTATCCAGGTAATCAAGATAAACATTAGCAGAAATTCTCTCATTACTTCCTGCCTCCTAAGCAGAAACAAAATAAGGGCATCCGCTAGGTTAAATGATACGTTATTATTTTAAAAGGTGGTCGCTATGTGAACAACCGGCAGTAAAACAAACGAAAGATGACTTCCCATTTGAGAAAAGTTACGTAGTTACTGAGTCCAATAACAAGGAATATGTCGAAACCAGTCAATTCTACAAAAAAGATATATATGGCACAAATATGTTTGTTATTTTTTCACATTCAAGGACTATTTTCTTCCACAAACTACAGATAAATATCTGAAAATGATTACCAAAGCATGCAGAGTGTGTGTATTTTGATATTGCTCATAAATTAGCATAATCATGCAGTTTTGTGATTAAAATAATTTAAAAATGCTATTCACTCAAGGAAAATTTCGACCAAACAATTTTTATACAAAGATATTAAGGAATGTAATTTTAAAACAATCCGATGTGTTCCATTCATATGCCTTTTTATACTTTTATGTAACAAACTATTGTTAAAAAGCTTATTCTTTTATCTACTCCATGCTAATCGAGATTAACATTAGAAGAATTTTTTTTTTATTTTTACTTCCTTATTGTAAGTGGAAGGAAAATAAGGGAATACACTAGGCTAAAGGGATATCCAACTATTTTAAAAGCTGGTTGGCATGTGGTTGAAATCCGTTTCTTCTACAAATTCCCGTATGAACATTTTAAATAGTTTAAAACTGAAACCAATGACAAGGAATATCCCGGAAATAGTCAAAATAATGTATGTGAAATAACTCCTGTGTTTTAAGGAGATCTACAGTTTCTGTGTATTATGTATTTGTCTATCTCTTATGGTTTACCAGTTAGAATAAATCAGCAAAATTCATCTGGAATAAAAAGATGTTTAGAGGCTATTCCCAGAAAATTGAAGATATTCTTTTTATTTACCATGCAAATATCTTTAATATGCGGTAATTTGATCAAACTCTTTAAAGATATTTTTGAGAATATAAACATTTTCGAAAACTTAAAAACCAAGTTTGGATGTTACCGACTTTTCGTTTCTGGATTTTTGTTTTCACAGACACACGGACAACACACGCGACTTTTTCTATTTCTTTTATATAGGGCACCCTAAAACGCGTGATCCCGATGAAATCTCGATATTGAATTGTTAGATGGATTTCAATACCCTCTCTATTCATGTACCATGTACTATGTAGAGAAACTAAAAGTGGTGCTTATAGCTCAATATCTGTGGAAGAAGAAACATTTTAATTCTAGCTAATTAAAGCGAATACATTAATTTATCCAGGATGAAAAGATAGACTTGAATGAAACTTGGTATGGATATAAAAATTTAAAAGGCATGTTATTTATGGACGCTCTTTAACTGCTGTGGTTCTCAGCGTCCCATTCTATATTGGGTGTGAAAGACCGCTTAATTTTGCTCAGAGGCCTCTCTGTCAGGCTTGAGGTTCTTTTACCTGCCGTAAAACTAAGACACGGGACCAACGGCTTTACTTCCGTTCCGAAGGAAGCCATGCTAAAGATTTTTACACCCGAAAAAATCCATCGACCTCCGCCGGGCTTGAACCCGCGACCTTGGGTATATGAAGTTAGCATGGTAACCATTACACCGTGGAGGGCGACTGGCATGGATATTTTGTTTCCAGTAATGTATATACACAAAATTAAATCTATAGATTTCATTTTTTTAGAAAATCACTTTAATAGCTTCGTTGCCCCCTTAAACCACATGCTAGCAAATAAGCATTTTAGTTCTTTGTCCATACTATTATTACGTCCAATAAGTTGTTCTCGATAAAAGAGATCTTGTGCATACTATACTGCTACTTTTGGATTGATTGTGATTGGTATTGTTTGTGTGTTATTACTTGCGTTTCATTAAGGAACACAATGTATTAGCCAAGATAACCAGTATTAATCAGTACGGAAAAAAAAAAGGTCTAAAGACCCAAATGTTTAAGTGCCTACAATGGACCAAAAAATGTGCCGAATTAACTCTTAAAGCAATGGCGTACTTTATATTAGGGACTATCCTCTTATTTCGAACGAATTACCTGAGCAGTTAAGATCAAAAAGAAGGCCTGCCAAACCAAGCCACCTCTCCAAGGAGAGAGGCCCGAACCCCCAGGTGACACTATGGCCTAATACTTGATACCTACTAACAGGCCGAATTTTTTTCTGCCTTTATTTAGTTCTTTTAGACATTTAGCGAATGCCATCACGCATATCTTTTAGCTTTGGGAGCCTGTACCCATTTATTGTAATTCTATGCTTCTTTTCCCACTTTATTTTCCGGAATACATCTTCCAGCAGGCTTCTGGTCTTTGCGTCTCGTTGCCGTACTCCTATTTCGATTCTAAATGTTTGTCCCTCTCGTTTCGTAGTTACTTTGGCGTGCAATAGTCAAATACTTTAATAAATCAATAAATGCTAGAGAGGTTCCAACATTGAATTTTCTGTATGTTCTGTTAAGATATTCGTAATAAAATATCACAGCCTTCTCTGTCTCCCTCCCGGCAGGAGGCGCCTTCTAAGAGATTGCTCTGAGTCGGATTTCCTTTAGGTCATTATCTCATACCTTAAAACGCACCTGGAAAAATCGAATGGGAAGTGAACATGGAATTTAGGTGCGATTTAATCTAAGACAGGCTACCTAACAGTTCAAATGGGCACGGCAGAGTCTGAACTGATCTCTAAAGTCGTAGCGTTCCTAATCTCCTATAAATATCGGGACCAAATGCCCTGCCGAGTACAACCCAATACAAGCAGCTCTCAACTAGACATAGCAATCTCGGATATACGTTTTCCAATTACTACAGCATTAGCGGTGCTAGGGATATGTAACGTTCACACTAAAGCATCTGAAGTAATCAGTACCCTTACCCCCTGGATAGAAACAGCGACTCTGCTCGTAGGTGCTCTGAAGAAGCCAATGCATCTAAGTTCAATCTTTCTTTCTCTCTCTCTCTCTCTCTCTCTCTCTCTCTCTCTCTCTTTTTACAAAACCAAATGTTGCCTGCACATTAGAGGAAACTCACCTCGGTGTGAAAATATAATATAAATATATCTTATAGCCCATATCTGTGGTGTGTAGGCGGTTTCCATCACCTTCAGGAAATCCCGAGTTCGAATGTAGATTGGGTAATTCTACAGTATATGTTTGCTTTTCCTTCTTTAAGTTCTTTTTGTATTTTTTATTTTCCCTTTTACTGTAAAGATGAATTTCGGGCAACTCTTAAATCTTTGATCGTTCACGTGATCATTTTGCCTATGTTCTCCCACTGATCTTCTATGTACTATATTGGTTAAGGAGATTTAGTATAAACAAATAAAAAGAAATCATGTTTCACGGAAGAAATAATGAAATTTTCATAAGGAATAAACAGAAGCAAATAATACTTTTTTCCAAACTTTAAAAACTGTTTGAATATTTTGGCCAATCCTGTATTCATATAACAGTAACTCAAAATCCACGTTTCTTAATCACACGTATAGATATCATATTAGACAATAAATGCAAAATATTCACAAGAGAATATTTGTCAGGAGCTAGCATTATGAAAAGGTCAGCGCGTAAAGTCATTTATACTAAAAACCTAAACAATTAAAATAAGAATCAGTGGTGTCTAATACTTATGCACTGGTGTGATATCATCCACAGCTATTCAATATGATTAACTTATTCAAGCTTCTGCTTTGCTATGCATTTATGTGAAGGTACTCTATATTAAGTATAGCTTCAAACAAATTGGGAAAACATCATTCAAATATTAATATTAGACGCTTTGTGGAATAAATTTAGCAGTTGTGTAGTAACAAGTTCTTGCAAAGAAAAAAGAAAAAAGAAGAATGAAAAACTCAGCATTCCAAGTGATGGTGCCTCTATGCTTGGGAAAAAGAGACAACCCTGAGAAGAAGTTGTAAGACAGATTTTTTCTTTCGTCAGTTATTATGTGCGTTTTATTGTATCTCAGTTATACGAAGTTATAAAAGTTTCCTTCTGAATAAAATGAATTTAAAAGATATTCACATTAAATTCAAGATATAGATTCTGTTTCTCATATCTATGTATCAAGCACATAATTTTATAATAATCATTACGACCAAGGTTGAAGAAAAAAAAAACATGAAAACAAAGTTTTGTAATGGTAGTGAAATTTAGTAGAAAGCTCCATCTTGTTTCCATGAAAATATTAGATTTAAACACAAAGTACGTATTCTTCAGGCCTTATAATTTTAATTAACAGAGTTCGTAAACATACACAGACAAACATTTTTCTAAATCTGTTTCTGTCTTAATTCAGAGCTTTTCAAAACGCGCATTTGGAGTAAACTATCGACATGGAATCCCTATGTCAAATTTAATTATTTCTCTCATAGCGTAAGCCGTAAAGTAAATAAGAATTTGAAAGAGGTATTGCCGGAAACGCATAACCTCAATAACGCTTATACTAAGAAGGGGAAGTATTACATTGTAACCAGAAATTATACTTATATTTCGCCGGAAATACTCGTTTTAAGAATAAATAAATACAAAGTGTTTTAGAAAAATATGTGAGTGTTTTTTTTTGTTTTTTTTTTGTTTTTTGTTTTGTATTGTGTTAGGTGTCTATGCGCAGCACCATCAAAACCGAGAATTTAGCTAAATACCAAACTTGGTATTACCCTTTATTTTCTCAAGATGGTTAACAATTTTGGTTAAAATGTTATATGTGCATAATATGTTTAAGATCTAAGTCTTTCATTTTTCTGAGGCTAGGCTGGTGAAGTGCTTCTTATTGTGAATTACTTGTAAACAGTTAAGTCAAAACCCTTACTAAACAAACAAATAAATAAATAAATAAGAACTCGTTAAGGTGCAACATGTAATTAAAATATTTTTTGTAGCGATGTGTTTCTAAAATATTCTTTGTTATTAGAATATTTGAATTTTCAAATACTTATGCATGTTGCTAGTAGCAGGTCGATTTCGTTTTTCTCGTGACAAAGAGAATTCGAGTTTGGGTGAATAGCCAGATAAGGGTTTTCCTGGGTTTTCCCTTATCCCAAAATTATAAATGTCGCGTACCTCTAAGCTCTAGGAGCCTCGGGCACATTTGAGTCTTTTCGTTCATTCACCACGCGATGTCACCAACGCCGTTAAGCGAGTCAGTTATTCATCAAATCGAACACGCAATATGACATTCCGATTACTAAATGACCCTTGACCGATAGCACCTCATCTAATACAAATTACAAGTTGAATAATTTGATTATCGCCTAACCTAGTAAATTTAACACCTCATACAAAATTCCAAATCTTTAACGACCATCTATTTCAAAAAGAAGAAGATAAAAGAATTACCTTCTAACGTTTTTAATACGAGTAGTAAATCTTATTCAATATCGAGATTTCACCGAAAACATATGTCTGGAAACCCCTGAATAAACAAACAAGCATTTTGGGTAAAATATATATGAGTGTGCAGGTGGGTGGTTGTTATGTATCTCTGGGAGACGTCGAGAAATCAGTTAAATGCCAAACTTGATAGCATGCGACACGAAGATTTTCAAGAAAATCCCCCACTTCAAACTACTCTTTACATGGAACATTTTCCAACATTTAATGTTGTTAAAAATTATTGTAACGATTTTGATTAAAAATAAACGCAGTTTTTCAGATGTTTCCAAATGGCAAATGAAACGTATGTCTTGAATTTTCTAAGCTCTTAAGCCCTCTTTTTTATCGATCACTTTTTAAAAATCCATTTTTTTCTGCAGTTAACTGTTTTCGAGATATTTTGTGTTACTGTTTTAAATTTTCCAATACTTATATTTTCTTCAAATAGGAAGCCGTTATATTCTTATTTTTTTACCTCGTCATGCAAATCCACCTCTTATTTACCCCCTCTTAAAGATTTAATTATTGCCTTATTTTAATATATTCCCTTATTCTCCTTGTACAAAATCTTTCAACTAATATTTATCTCGATTAGAATGAAATAAGAGGAGATAGAGGAACAAACTTTTGTAAGAATTGCATTTTTTTACAGGTGCAGAATAGGAGAATGGCATGCGAATGAAAAACATTAGATTTTTACTTTATCTACAGGTGATATTACCTAGTGTATAGAGAAGGTATTACATTCCGTCCAAAAATTCGCTACCGAGATTTCACCGGAGATACACGTTTTAGGCTCCCAATTAAAGTGCTAAAAGGGACCAATAAAACACTAGAATCATATTTCAATGTTAACGGAAACCATTCAGGGGCTCATGAACATCACTGGATCCTACAATTGAAATTTGTGGAGATTGCTTCTGAACGTTTTACAACACAAGAGAAAGGGAATTGAATGAAGATTCATGGTGTTTCATGCAGTTACTCCTTATAATTTCAGCCTAAAAGGAGAGACTTTTCACGATCAATATTTAGGAGAAGAGTAGGAGCAGAAAGAGATTCAATTACCTCACTTACTACAGCGTTTTAGATTCCAGCCGTCAGTAGCAAGCAAAAGGGAGAAATATTTCACTGAGGTGGATCCATACTCTTAGATACCCGCTCAGATTCCTACGGGCCGCTAATATAGCTGGAAAAGTTAGCGCTAAACATGAGTATTTTTGCTTTCTCTACACGTATTACGTATATAGTGTATAGAGAAGGCATTGTAATGCACCCAAAAATTAGATACCGAGATTTCACCGGAAATACACGTTTAAAGAAAGGCATGTGAATGGAATACATCAAATTTTGTTTTTTCAAAATCCCTAATAGTCAAAAATTTTAAATTTCATAGGAGAGCAATGAAATAAAATGTTAAATTTAATATAATTTTAAAATATAATTTATTGTAACTTTATTTATTATAAATTTAATTAAATTACAATTTATTAAAAATATAATTGTATAATATATTTACCAATTCTTGCACATATTTATAACTTAAGTTTGTTTTCTACACAAGTCATGAGAAGGACAAACTTTGAAAATGTACAGTCAAATTCAAAAATTGAAACAATTATTTGGCACCGATCGACCCAATAAGTTAGTTAAATTATGAAGGTCGGAGCTTATGCCGTTTGTAAGTCGCCATTGAGTCTCCTTTTGGTTTACCGAGAAACATACGCGTCAAATGGGGAATTTAAAGTCATGCCGGCATTTTGCCATGGTAGCTCGAAGGCAACAGCAACCGGATTGAGATCGGGAGACTCGTGGTTCAAAACCTGGTATTGCATTTTTCAGTCTCTACTTTTCCAACAGTGATGTGTGTCCTTGTTTCTATTCCATTTCTCTCAAACTATGTGGATTATGATTAGAAATCCAGGGATTTGTTTCGAAATCTTCTTCATTGTAAATCGCTCCTAATCAGTGAACATCTGTACGTATCCCTCGCCTGCGGTGCCACAATTAGTTAAAGCGGGCGTTAAACACTGTCAAAAATGTGCTTATCCTACACCATCCATACTTGCATTCGCCATTTCACCTTTTGCGTTGTTGATATTTCACGCCGGTAAATGCTTTGGACAATGCTATTTGCGTATTTTAATTAACCTTGTAGCGTTGATTCCGATAGTATATGTCTACAGTATAAATTCAAGTATAATTACTTTCTCTACACGTACTATGTACATAGTTTGGTATCTTCCAAGGATGCCACACGATTTTCAAGAAAATTCTCCACCCCAAACTACTCTTTACATGGAAAAAATTAAAAAATGTAATTTTCTAAAAAATGACTAACAATTTTGATTAAAAATCTCATATATTTAAGATAGTTATATGCCAAATGAAATGTATGTCTTGAATTTTTTGGGAATAACCTCTAAAGACATTTTTATTCGGGATGATTTTTATTCAAATTTTTATAGCTGGTAAACCGTAAGAGCTAGACTTAACAAAACATATAGATCACGATAAAATACGATTTAAAAACAACAAAAATGTAGATGAGATAAAACACACGATTTATGTAATATTAAAACTTTTCTCATACGGGAACTGTCAACGCTTGGCCACGCAAAGAAACGGATTTCAATCCCATAGCAGTCACATTTTGAAACATTTGACTGTCGCTTTAGCCTAGTGTATTCTCTTATTTCCCTTCTACTTATAAAGGAACTAAGTAATAAGACCGTTTCTGCCAATATTTTAGCATTAAATAGATAGAAGAATAAGCTTAGTAACAACAATTTGTTTCAGAGATATAGAGAAGGTCATGTGTATGGAGAAAATCAGATTTTTTAAATGGAGACGGCTAAAATAATATGTAAAGGTTAAAAAATAAAATTGAATGTCCTTATGCAGATGAAAATGCTTGATTAGATTACTAAATAAATAGTCTTCTTAAGCAAAGCTTTCGTTCTACAATCAATCACACATGTTCCTCTGGGTAGTAACCCTCTAGGATAGTTTGTAGAGCGTTAAGTTTGCCATTCTGAATTCGATGGAAGCGCTACAGATGGGGAATTCGTAAACCAAAAAACAACGGAGAATTGCCTTGCGAAGCAGGTCACAGCAAACAAAATTAAAGATAGTTTATTATTCCAAGGTCTTTGTTTATACCAGGGGAATTCTTTTGCCATGTTTTAGAATAAAATGGAACAGATGACGACTGCGAACGTGTGTTAAACCTCGTAGAAGCATATAAAATGGACGGGAACATTAAGTCTGATGCCATAATCTGGACAGGGACATGCTAAAAATTATGTTAAGGTTCACGTAACCTTACTTTTCTGTTACTTTTTGCTGATGTACTTTTCGTGTCCTAATGCTCCTTCTGCTAGGCCGAAATTAATGGCTTACTGATGTTAGAGAGAAAGCGTATGTGTACGCGAGTGAATGTTAAAAACCACATATTTTGAAAATTCTTTAAATATTGATAATTCCAAGCTTTTGTAACCGGAACGGGTTACAAAATGCTCCAATTCATAAAATATTAATAAAGGTTTGCAAAGTCTGTGTATTAGAATATGAACACACTGCATCTATAAAGGCAGTCGAGGACTGTCGGGGTACGGTTAATAACTCAAACGCGTCACTTGCGTTAATATCGGCATTTTTCCATTCATTATTACTAGAAATCCTAGGACTTTTCGAAATAGAAATTATAAAGAATAAAGGGGCAGGATGAACCAAACACCCGCTAGATTGCACAGTGATTTCATAAATGCCAGCGGGAGGTATATAAAATTAATTAAACCATTCGGAAACTCCCATATCTATCACAATGTTTGGCATTTGGAAAGTGTTACTTTATGTTGAGGGTCCTAATTGTAAGCCCCAGGGCGCGGCTGAGGCATCGCCCCCATCGAAAACCCCAATCATCCGCGTAATAGGAGGAACTCCAAAACATCATTAGAGTTTTAAAAGCTACCTGTGAGAAGTATAAAGTCCAGTATTACTTCCTCGCCGTCGTCCAATAAATGCAATTTTTACCTTCTTTACACGAACTATGTACATACTTTATAGAGAAGGTATTGCATTCCACCCAGAAGTTCGATTCCAAGATTTCACCGAAAATACACGTTTTAGATTTTTAGAAAAAAATCCGTAGGTCAGTGTGCCCGTGGGTCTTTAGCGAAAAGTCGGTAAAATACCAAATTTGGTATTTAAGTTAAGTGTCTTCCAAGGATACGACGCGAAGATTTTGAGGAAAATACCCTCACCCCAAACTACCCTTTACATAGAAAAAATTATGAAAATTTTAATTTTCTAAAAAAAATAGCTTAACGATTTTGATTAAAATACCGTATGTCAAATAAAATGTATATCTTGAATTTCCTGGGAATAGCCTCTGAAGACCTCTTTATTCTAGATGAATTTTGCTGGATCCTGCATAACTAGTAAACCGTAACATAAAGACAAAAACTTACTACACAAAAAATGTAGATACCGTAAAACACACGATTTAGGTCATATAATTTTTTTTCGTGGAGTTGACCATTTTTGAGATATTCCTTGTGTTTAGTTTTAGTTTTAATATATGAGATGTTCACAATCGGGGACTTGTCAACCACTGCAAAAAAAAATAAAAAGGATTTCCTCCACATGGCAATCAGCTTTTAAAAGATTTGACCATCATTTTAGCCTAGTGTATTCCCTAAGCTAAGAAGAAGCTATTAACATGTGCATGGAGCACTTCAGATTTTTTCTTAATTACTATTGCTAGTGATAATTGTGAGACATGAATATGAGCGCAACCAGAACTTCAATGGACTACTGCCGTGGAAGTCTGCAGATATATCTAATGTAGAAACTTATTTGTCGGACAATAGACTTATCGTCAACTCCAACTAGCCGAAAACTTATCAGCAAAGATATCTTCCGAGTAGTGCTATCCAGAGATTGTAGAACGCCAATTGGCTAGAAATTGGGTATATAGCTGTATCGGCAAGTTATCGGCAGATTGTAGAACCGGCCCTTAGTCATATTCTTGGATCCCACATTGTAGTTCGTTGGCTCCATCGCTAGTAGTGCATTCTGGTAACGTGACCTCCCCATCTCCAGTTCAGCTACTCGACACGTGCAGCAGTGTCAGTAATCCCTATATTCTTTCTTATTGCCTCATGTATCGTATTGTTTCTTGCAGTGTTTTCCTCTCCATCTTGCAGTGGTAAAAATGAAACATGATCATTTGTTTGTATGTTTGTTTTTAGGTTAAACACCAGATTAGCACCGATATAATAGTACTGGTAGAACGTAGGATTCTCGTCAGCTCCATCAGCATCGACTGCAGTTCCGTTGCGGACTTGGACGTATTGTATTAGAATTCATATCTAATTATGCATTTTAATATAAGAAATACATTAATAAAAACAAGCAAATAATACACATAATGCACCATTTAGAGCACACTTATAGTTGTTGGTACTATTATTCATAGTTCAATGTCTGATTTAATGACTACTTACCTCACTTTCTACTTATGTTTCAAAAAACCATTCTTTTAAAAAAACGTATTATTCTATCTACTTCATGCTTATCGAGACAAACATTAGCAGAAATATTTTAAAAGATGGCCGCTGTATGATGATATTTAAGCTCTGTTCTCTGCTTGATCATGATGAAACATATGAATAACAACTTCCCATTTGAGAAAAGTATAGCTTGAAAATTAAAATTTAATTTCGGAAATGGTTAGCTCCACATCAAAAATATATTTGACATAAATTGCGTGTTTTTTCTCTGGTAAGTTGTCTGTCTCTACGGTACAGTATTTTGCAAAAGCCATTTACCATAAAGAGGATTTGAGAAGACTCCCATGAAATTCAAGATACCATTTTATTTTGTATGCAAATATCTTTAATATATACTATTTTAAACGAGTATTTAGAGCCATCTTTAAAAATCAATATTTTCGAATATTTTTACATGTAATGGTGGAAAGAGGATTTTCTTGCTAATCGTCTTACTGCAGCATTGGAAAATGTTAACTTATTTACCAGGTATTTAGCCGAACTTATTTTTTGAGCTATGCTACAGACACGCACACGGACACACAGACACATACGCACACTCCCACCTTTTTTTGTTTCGTTTTTTTTTTGTTTTCTTTACAATTTTTGGGTGGAGTGCAATATCTGCTCTACATTGTAATACTCTGTGCTAAGCAGAACAAACAGAAAGAAAGAAGGAATGAAATAAAAAATAAATAAAAATATGATTCAGCATATTGATGCACTTGCGTTAGTTTAAAAAACAAAAAAACGTAAATTCTTCTTAAGTTCATTTATTTTTCACACAGTCACTTGTCGATTATGTGCACTAATCGCCGAAATTATGTTACCATTTAGACTTCACATTGATAGAACTCGTTTCATTTGCATTACTTGAATTATAAGATGCACATTGGAAACACTTTCAGTACATATAGGAACTGCATCAATAATTACCATCAGTATCATCAGATACAATCTGGGGAATAAATGACCTTGCCCAACTGTATTGATAAGCATGCTCTGCAATAATGTGATAACCAGCTGTTTTGTGGTACAGTATCCGGAATCTACGCATAATATATCCTAACATGTCGTATGAAAGAGTAATAAATTAATATATTTCGTACGGAGGATAGTAAATAAATAAATTTCGTACTGAAGAAACAAAAATGTTACATATTAGGTAATGGGAATTATACAACCGAAAAGCACATGATGAGCTAAATAAAGCAGCATGGTTCCCAAAAATGTAACATAGGTATCTATGAAAAGTGTAGACGCGAATAAGCTGTTTGTGAGGTTCAAGTTTTTACATGACACAATATGAGTTTTAAGTTCAGGTGACTTAATGGCAAGTTGTAAGTTTATTTCAATAATGAGTGTTTTGCAGCCAAAATGGATGCTCGAAATTACTACTTTTATAAAAAATACTATCGGGCTTCTAATTTAAGCGCCGAGTTATTGGGATTTGATATTTTGTCTGCCAGGTAACCCAACTGCCCCGAAATGACGAGTGCAGACATCCCTTCGTGCGTTAAAAGAGTTACAGAACTCAACTATTTGAAGTTAAGACCTGGCACCTTCGTTTTACCCCTCTTGCTTATCAGCGGAGACGTTGTGCAAGTCGGCTTCATTGAGAGGGGTAAAACGAAAGCAGCTCACTAGTTCCACACTAACCGGTTTTAACTTGAAATAGCCCCGATGAATTCTGCAACTCATGGGACACGTCAAATACGGGGTTGCTTGGCCACCTGTTATAAAACCTTAACTGTTAGTGACTTATACAGCAATTCATTTATTTAATATGGAATATATTCTAGTATGTTGTCTATAGTGTACTTGTAAAGTAATCCACGATATACAACTAAATTTCCGTGCTTACATCCAGAGTTAAGGAACTGAAACGATCTAAGACTAGGTGTAGCTCAACGGTGTAGGTCAACTTACATAGATCTATTGTGGTTGATACCCCCAGGAGGAACATAAAAATTGAAGAAGTCACAGAAGGCTAAAGACCTAAGGCACACAGGCCACAGAGACGCGACAAGTCCCTAGTGTTTTCATTTCTAAAGAGGCCGATCAATGACCCATCGACCATGCAGCTCTGTTGAGCAAAGACCACTCTTTCCTTTGAGCAAGCAATCCTGCCATCTGTCTGGCACCGCTGTATGGCACGAAACACAGAACAGGAGAAGGAAATGAGCTGAAAGGAATGGAAAGAAAAACATGCTAACGTGAAACCACCCCCCAGCATTTACTACCGACCAGGGAAGACCACGAAAACCTGGAAGCCACAATGTGTGGTCGGCAGGAATAGAACCTGAGCTCCGGATGGCGAGCCTTTACATGTGATAACTGAACTATTTTCTCATGCTATTTTGCTCGTTTTATTTAATAATATATTAATATGAACTGTTCAAATAATAAAGCTCGTTTAGGTATTTACTACAAGTTTCAATATAGTCTTTTAAAAGAATTTCTTTTATAGTGTCTAATTTTATACCCTTTGAAGAGGTTTAACTACGAACACTAAATCCATAAAGTATAAGGCTGCCTTTGCATAATGGACACCCCTATCTGTTTGCACTGCGGTGCTACCTACTTATTAAGCATCAGGTAATGTTTGCTCTGGTGGCATAGGATTAATGGGGCTTATCCTGCAGCAGCCTTCATCGTATCGGCTGGCAATTGTGTCTCCTGCAGGCGTTACGAAATGGATAAATGAGCTCAGTTGGAGAGATAAGCTGCACGCCATGTTGTAGGAGAGTGAACCTCGGTTTTCACACATGGTTCTATTTACCACCAAAAACACAGTTTGGAGAGATTGAAGGTTAACTAATTAAGATTACTTGTGCACATAAATTAAAATTATTGAAGGGAAATTACAATTCAATTTATAACTCAAAGTGTAACTTTGTTACGTCCACTATTCCATTTAATATTGATTTAAGTTGAGATTTTGTATATTGTTATAACACAATTAGCCGATAATAAGTTGGTACTTAGTGTTGCTCCTCAAAACAGTTGTCCTCATTGCGCTAAAATAAATACTTAAGACGGTGTTCCATTCACTTAACTTTCTCCACCTATTTGGAAACGAATGGTTCTTTCAAAAGCCTCCTCTTCTTACTGCTTCTTGCTAATGGAGATAACCATAAGACTTTATTACTTATTTCCTTATAAGCAGAAGGAAAATAAGGGAATATACTAGGTTAAAGCGATAGTCAAATCTTTTAATTACGCTCGCCATGAGACGACTTTGAAATTCCGTTCTCTTTGCATGGCCATGAGTAAAAAAGAGAGATATAAAACGAATGACGGTTTGAGAAATATTTTTGTTAATGATTTCAAAATTTAAACCAATAACCAGGAATGTCTCGGGAATGGTTAACTCTACGAAAAAATGTATAAAACATACATCTTGTTTTTTAACATATACAGTTTTTGTAGATCTTTTTAATAAGATTTTGTTCTATATCTTATGGTTTACCGGTTATGCTAAAGCCATCGAGAATGAAAAGGGTTTCTGAGGCTAGTGCCAGAAAATGCAAGATTCTATCAAAATCGTTAGAACCATTTTTGCGAAAATCAAAATTTTTAGAAAAATGTTCCATGTGAAGGATAGTTTAGTGAGATTTCTTGAAGATATTCTATGGCATTCTTCGAAGATGCTTAATTTAAATATAAAGTTTGGTATTCAACAGAGTTTTCCGTTTTTCAGTTATGCTGTTTATAACGACACACAGACACACACGCAAAATGTCTTCAAATTCTTTTTTTTTTTTTTTTTACTCTTGGAACCCTAAAACGTGTATTTCCGGTAAAATCACAGTGGAATGCAATACCTTCTCTACCTACTATGTACTTGACGGAAAAAAGTAAACATTATTCAATGAATAGTTTGATATCTATTATATCTACTGGGTCTTCGGAGTTTTTCGGTCTTTATCGCCAGTGGATTTAAATGCATGAGGCTATTATTAGTTCAACGAGCCCCTCGTCTCAAAGGGAATAGTGGAATTGAATCCTGGACTGCATGCATTGCTGACTTCGTAAACAGGTTGATGTAACACAGCTATTTTGTGCGCTCTTTTCACGCGAGATGGAAGTGACCACAGACACACAACTTGTATAGTTGAATGCTACTTCCGAATGGAAGAATACGTTACAAATCAACACAAATGCTGCGACGCAAGCGAATGTTCCAAATGTAAATATTGGAAAGGTGAGTGGTTAGACCGCTCGTCTCCCATCTAGGCGGCCCGGGTGGGGATTTTGGTGGACGAAGCGGCGACTGAGCAGTTTTCTCCGGGTCCCTCGGTTTCCCCCGCCACTCATTCAAACAATTGCTCCATCATCACCTTTCCAATTACCAATTTCGCTTACATTTCATATCATACACTTCCTCATGTCCATGCCTGGCTACGGGCCGATCCCTTGAAACAAGTACTTCATTCTGTGGTTTCGTGCCGTTGGCTCCCCAACAGGCTTCTGACCCCGAAACTCTTGACATCCTCTGTTGCTAGTGCTCTGCAGGAGACACTACTTGATAAACTTGCAAAAGCCGAAGACCTCTATGTAATTAGGCTTTATATCATATTGGCTTGTCAGTTAGAAACATGAAATGACATCATGAAACGATATACGCTGTTTTTCAAGGCGATGAAATAAAGGGTGTTTCAACGTCCAAACAAGCTTGCGTTGTCGTCGTGAAGAAAAATGTAAAACAGCCACGCTCAATAAAATGAATAGAATTGTTGCACCTAATTGGTAAAGGAAGACTACTGTGGTGGACGTTAAAAGGAAGTTTCTGCTCACTAGAGGGGAGCAGAGTTGCGTGGCAGGGCCACTTAACAGTAATTACTTCCCTCTTCATCTGTCATTTGCCGTACTACCCTGCACAACCTAAGTGCGGGGCAGTTGCACTGAAAATGAGTGACGCCTGCCTAGCGCACACCTCTACACCTGGATTCAAACTGTTTTCTCGCAAATTACTTGTTACGCTTACCTGAATTATTACCAATAACACGTTAGTATAATGGTCTTGGACCGAATCGGGGTAAAGTTTGAAAATACACGAAGTCAGTTTCTTAGGATGTTTTACACGCTTCGCAATTCCATATTAGTCATATAATATTGACCAAGGTCGATGAATTATTAAGGTTATTCACATTGATTGCCTAATAGATGGTTAAACGATACATCCCGTGATTTAAAGTACAATTGGGGATCTAGCTTCAGATTAAACAAAGTAATCTATTAAATAAGCCAAGATGCACATTTAAACACTCTATTGAGTAAAAATAACGTGTATTTTAAATTTAAGAAATACAAATATCGTCATTGCGTGTTACAGAATTAGAGCATGGCAGTTAAGGCAAACTGTCACTGATCACACATGACACGCTTAATGGTTTGAAGAAACTTCTGATCTTTTGTTGTTTTCCTTTGACATTAATTTCTGTAATAATTAACTCACGCATTGACTGATATGTTCGTAATACGCAGATTTGTTTTCATCGTTGTGATCGTCAACCTTGGGATCTGTCACTAGCTGAGGCTCAAGCAGGCGACCGACCGACTGAGACTGATGGGAGGCAGGGATAGTGAAGGTTGTCATGTATTAAACGGCTGTCCGGATTAACGAGGTTCTACTGTACTTACAGGTTTGTAAGTCGCCATTGGGGTATGTCATCTGAAATTAATTTGAGATCTCTTTGTGGTTTACCGGAAAAAACGCAAATTATTTGGAGAATTTAATGCCGTTTCCGGTGTATTCATCATAGGTCAGTATATAAGCAACTGAATAGAGACCAGGAGATACGTGGTTCAAATACAGGCTATAGAATTGAATTTTTGTCTGATTCTACCAAGAATGTTATCAAGCAGGTTACTTTGTTGAATAACCCCCGGTTGCTTTAGGGGGGGTTAAATTGCTGTCATCTCACTATCTCCAATCTTCCCCTGTAGCTGTCGTACCTTTTATCCGTCACCACCTTCGGATTTCCAAAGTAATGGCATATCACCTCACACAAGGAGGTCTATATATCCCGGCAGTCATTCCGGCGAGTAACTGCAATGCCTAAGTGAACTAGTAATGGGGTTGCCACAGCCAAACTTGATTTTGAAGTAAACGTCGATCGAAGTTCATTACCAACGTGTACCTAATTATAAAAATCTAATGTGTTCCATTCACTTAAATTTCTATACATCGCTGTAAAAAAGTATTGTTAAAAAGCATGTTCTTTATCTACTCTATGATAATCGAGATAAACTTTAGCAGAAATTGTCTTAATTACTTGCCTCCTTGTAAGTAGAAAGAAAGCAAGGGAATGCACTAGGCTAAAACGGTAGTCAAATCTTATAAAAGCTGGTTGTCATGTGGTTGAACTCCGTTTTTATGCTGACCAGCACTTTACAACTTTACGTGTGAGCAAAGCTTAAGCATTTTAAATGTGAAACAAATAAAAAAGAATATCCCAGAAATGTGAATTCCATAAAAAAAGGTATATAACATAAATTGTGTGTTCTAACATGATCTACATTTTTGTGTAGTAAGTTTTTGTCTGTCTTTTATGGTTTACCAGTTACGCAAAATTCAAAATTCATAATTCATTTAGAATAAAAAGGTCTCATAGGCAATTCTCAGAAAATTCAAAATATACATTTTATTTGCCGTATAAATATTTTAATGTACGGTATTTTGATCAACATCGTTAGAGCCATTTTTGAGCAAATCAAAATTTTCAAAATATTTTTCATGTAAAGGGTAATTTGGGATCGTGGTATTCTTCTCAAAATCTTTCCTGGAAGATACTAAACTTAAATACCAAGTTTGGTATTTTAACGACTCTTTGTTTTTGAGTTATCATGTTCACAGACCCACGGACACACACGGGTCTTTTTTTTTTCTATTTTTTATGCATGGGACCTTAAAACGTGCATTTCCGGTGAAATACCGTATCGAATTTTTTGGTAGAAAGGAAGTAATAAAAAAAGCTGATGTAATCCATTCACATGACTTTCTCTATGTCTCTGCAACAAATGTTTGTTAAAAAGCTTATGCTTCTATTTACTTCATGCTAAGTGAGAAAAAATTAGCAGAAATAGTGTTATTACTTACTTCCTTGTAAGTAGAAGCGAAATAAAGGAGTAACATAGGTTAAAGTGATAGCAAAAGATGGTTGCTATGTGACTGAAGTTCTTTTGTTTGTACGGACAACAATTGTTAAATTCCTGTATGAGAAAATTATACGTTTTAAAGCTGAAATCAAAATCAAAGAGTATCTCAAAAACGGTCAACTCCACGAAAAAAATGTATATAACATAAATTGTGTGTTTTAATGTGCTCTACATTTTCAGTGTGTTAAGTTTTTGTCTATCTCTTACAGTTTACCAGTTACACAAAATTCCGCAAAATTCATCCAGAATAAAGTAGTCTTCAGAGGCAATTCCCAGAAAATTCAAGATTACATATTATTTACTTATTGTATATATCTTTAATGGATGATATTTTAATCAAAATCGTTACAGCCATTTTTTAGAAAATCAAAATTTTCGAAAATTTTTCCATGTAAGGGTAGTTGGGGGTGGAGGGATTTTCTTGAAAATCTTTGTGTCGCATCCTTGGAAGATATGGAACTTAAATACCAAGTTTGATATTTAACGGTCTTTTCGTTTTTGAGGTATGGTGCCCACAGACACACAGACACATACATACACACAGACGAACATTTTTCTAATTTTTTTTTGGATTCAGGGGTCTCAAAACATGTATTCCCGGTGAAATCTCGGTATCGAATTTTTGGGTACAATGCAATACGTTCTCTATACACTACATTGTACGTATAGAGAAAATAATATTACAAAGTTACTATAATGAAGATAAACTGAGGTGGATATCGAAGAGGAATGGCAGAGGTATTCAGTATACATCCTAATACGACACAATAAAGTATACTACTAGAGGAATATGAAGAAAACGAAATGAAATAAGATCATTCGGTTACCATAAGTAAATACAGAAGAAAGACTAAAATGCTAACTAATTTCTATATAGTAACCTCTGTTCACCCTCCTCTTAAGTAGAATTTGCTACCCCAGGGCTTACAAGACAGCGAGTGCCTGGAGCAGATCCCTCTTGATCATAGGGAAGCGAGGGTGAGCAGCCTAATGCTTGGTGTGAATAAATGAAGAGAGGATTACTCGAAGTGGCGGTGAAGCGGACGGAAGGAAATGTGATTTTGGAGCAGGTGGTGGAATGAATGGTGGGGGAAACCGTGAATATCCACCTGGGCGTCGCTTTGTCCATCACAGAGCCCACATGCCTGGGCTGAGCCCGGGCCACATTGATGAGATCACCCTATCTATAATAACAAAAGTATTAAAAGCCTAAAGAATGGTATGAATGGATCCTAAAGGCTGCAAAAATAAGAAAATATATATACCTATGTAAGATGTAACGAATGCGGGAAAATCCATTTCCAGACAAGTCAAGATGGCTGGAAAGTTCATGAAAAATCACGATCTCCTAAAATATAATGTCTGACAGAAGTGTGCTAAGCACTTCTTTGCAGAACAAGGAAGCTGTTTACAAATACGAAAAAGTATTCCACTTCTGAGTTTCTATAAAGTATTTTGCGCATGTGCATTGCTTACTTTTTACTTTCTCTACACGTACTATGTACATAGTGTATAGAGAAGTATTGCATTCCATACAAAGTTCGTTTTAGGGTCTCCTGTATCCATAAAATGCATTTTAGAAAAAAAAGAAGTCCGGTTTATTTTTGTTTTGTTTTTTTACCGTGGAGGGGAAAAATGCATTACGCATTCAACCCCCAGCCGAAGTGCAATGGCTGGGAGGATATGTGGGACTCTCCGCCCTGCTGCGGCATACCCACTAAAAAAACCCTCCACGTTATATCACGTAGTTTGCTGTATTTCATCGAAGCTTTGCGCGGTCCCGCAATTGCACCCGCGGTAGTATGTGGAATCTAGGATGCTGCCGCACTATGTGCCATGAAACCTGACTGCAGCCTAGGGAATTAAAGGTGATATTGGGAAGGAATGTAGGTGAAGGTTGTGCAGGAGTTTAGGTGGTGAACTTATATGTGAATCTGACGATTCATGTTGTCATGTGAGAACTTTGACCCCGCTGCCCTGGTGTTCGAACGGAGCTGGACAGGAGCGTTCCGGAGTTCAGTGTTCTGTCTGTGCCCCTCTGCCTGTGCAGGAGGAGGGGCGCTGTTGTGCTGGCGATTTGATCTGAATAACTCGGCGGAGTAGGCAGCCTGCTGCAGGAGAACCTGTTTGAGCTGCGTTGAGATGCCTTCTACACGTGCTGACAAGTCAGCTGCTGTAGACTGCAGTGTTGTGATTGCTGTGGTGGTGGAAGCTTGTGGTTCCTGAAGCTTCTCGTGTATGACTCTGGAGAATGCCTCTTCTAGCGCAGCTAAGCGGGCGCCGACGTTCAGGATCTCCGCGTGGAGGTCCTGAATGGCATCCCGCGTCGCTGCGTCAGTTGAGGGTTCAGGCGGTGTGGCGTCGGTGTTGTAGTTCTGCGGTGGTGTCTTCCTAAGCCTCGGGTATTGAGGGCACTGGGATTGTCCCGTGAAGTGACCTGTGCCACGACAGGTGGCACAGAACCGGCGGCGGTGACGAAGATCATGACCTCTACAGTCTGCGGTGGCGGAGTTGGCACCACAATAGTGGCACCGCGGCGGAGAGGTACAGGCGTGTGTGTGCCTGTGAACACGATAACTCAAAAACGAAAAGTCGGTAAAATACCAAACTTGGTGAATAAGTTGACTATCTTCCAAGAAAGATTTTGAGGAAACCCCCCAAAACTACCCTTTACATAGATAAATGTTATGAAATTTTGATTTTCTCAAAAATGGCTCAAACGATTTTGATTAAAATACCGTGTATTAAAGACATTTACACCTCAAATAAAATATATATCTTGAATTTTCTGGGAATAGCCTCTAAAGAGCTCTTAATTCTGAACGAATTTTACTGAATTTTGCATGACTAGTAAACCGTAAGAGATAGACAAAAACCTACTAAGCAGAATGTGTAGATCTCGTTAAAACACACAATTTATGATATATACATTTTTTCCTGAAGTTGACCATTTTTGGGATATTCCTTATTATTGGTTTCAGTTTAAAAATACCTAAAATTTTCACGTACGTGAATTTGTAAACTCCTGGCAATGCAAAGAAACGGATTTAATCCATATGCCAAGCAGCTTTTAGAAGATTTATTTTGACTATCGCTTTAGTCTAGTGTCTTCCATTATTTCCCGTTTGCTTACAGGAAACCATTTCTGTTAATATTTATCTCGATTAGCATGAAGTAGATAAAAGAACAATCTTTGAAACAGTAATTTATTACAGAGATGAAGAGAAAGTCATATGAATGGAACACATCAGATTTTCTACTTTCTCTACACGTACTATGGATTTTGTATGTAGACGAGGTATTGTATTGCACCCAAAAATTCGATACTGAGATTTCACGGAAAATACATGTTTTGAGAACCCCTTAATAAAAAAAACATTTTTAGAAAAATGTCTGTGTGTATGTATCTGTGGTCTGTGAGGGTGTGTGTGTGGGGGGCAGCATGCCTCCAACAACCCCAAACTACCCTTTACGTGGAATATTTTTCGAAAATGTTGATTTTCTCAAAAATGGCTATTACAATTTAGATTAAAATACCTTATGTTTAAGATATATATCTTAATAGTCTTTGAAGACCTCTTAATTATGTATAACTGCCAAACCATAAGAGATATACAAAAACTTACCACACAATAAAATGTAGATCTTATTAAAACACATTTCAAATAGATTTTTTTTTTTTGTAGTTACTCGTATTATTGTTTTCAATTTTAGCCACTTAAAGTTTTCGCAAACGGGAAGACATCTTTCTTCTCGATTCTCATTTGTTTACTCTTGACAAACATAGAGATTGGAATATCAGTTATTTCACAAAGCAACCGGCTTTTAAAGGACGAGGCTATCGCTTTAGCCTGGGTTTTATATTATTTCCCATCTACTAACATGGAAGCTAGTAATAAGACTAATTCTGCTTATGTTTATCTTGATTAGTATGATGTAGAAAACAGATTAATCTTTTGAATCAAATGTTTTCGTACAGTTACAGGACATAATGTGAATGCGACACATTAAATGTTTGCTTTTCTATTACAAGGGACCACGTACTAAGCATACTTTTTACTTTCTCTATAAGTACTATGTACATAGTGTACAGAGCAGGTATTGCACTCCACCAAAAAATTCGATACCGAGATTTCACCGGACATATATGTTTTAAGGTCTCCTGTATCCAAAAAAAAAAGTATTTTCAGAAAAAGGTCCGTGTGTGGGTGTGAGTGTCCGTGTGTCTGTGAACACGATAACTCAAAAACGAAAAGTCGGTAAAATACCAAACTTGGTAGGTATTTAAGTTTAGTATCTTCCAGGGATGCGACACGAAGATTTTGAGAAAAATCCCCCCAACCCCAAGCTACCCTTTACCTGGAACTTTTTTCGAAAATTTTGATTTTCTGAAAAATGGCTGTAACGATTTTGATTAAAATATCATATATTAAATATATTTACCTGACAAATAAAATGTATATTTTGAATTTTCTGGGAATAGCCTCTGAAGACTACTTTATTCTGGACGAATTTTGCATAACTACTAAACCGTAAGAGATGGAGAAACACTTAACCCACAAAAAATGTAGAGCACGTTAAAACGCACAATTTATGTAATAAGAATTTTTTTTCGTGGAGTTGATCATTTTCGAGATATTCCTTTTCTTGGTTTCAGCTTTGAAAAACTTACTTTTCTCATACAGGAATTTATCAACTCTTGTCCATACAAACAAAGGAACATCAGTCACATAGCAACCAGCTTTTGGCTTTCACTTTAACCTATGGTACTCCCTTATTTCGCTTCTACTTACAATAAAGCAAGAAATAAGACTATTTTTGCTAATTTTTCTCCATTAGCATGAAATAAATAAAAGATAAGATTATTAACAATAATTTGTTACAGAAATATAGAGAAAGTCATGTGAATGGAACACATCAGATATTTGCTAATGTTAATCTCAATTAGCATGATGTAGATATAGTAATAGGTTTTTTTTAACAATAACTTGTTACAGAGATGCAGAGAAAGCATGTGAATGGAACACGTCAGATTTTTATTTAATTAACTTTTGAGCGTAATTCTGTTTCAAAGAAGTGAATTCAATAAACATCTAGCTTATATGTATACTAAAAAGGTTTTAAGGGCATCATAATGCAAAGAATGTTGCCCAGATAGAGTATACGTACCTACAAGTGAAAGACGTTGGAATTGTATTGCCTAGACACACCGTTGGCGCTAATGTTGCTAATTGAAACCTGTGGCGCATATGGAGGGCAGATCATGCTTTTTGCCATATGCTCAGTACGCTTAAAATACTTTAAAGGTGAGATGGTTTAAAGGAATTAATTAGTGTTTGATAATTATGGCGCATTCCTATGCTGCATAGCTGTACCAACCATCGGAAAAAAAAATTCCGATATCACTTTCCATTGGTAAGAATAAATTGTAACATTTGTGATTTGTGTTCCAAATTCATTCTGATTTATTCTCGGTGGTTACCTCAGTCACTAAGCGAATGATAATTTATTTTAGTTTTCCAATACATAAACCAAAAGTTCTTAGCAAGTCGTGACAAATTTGTGCCATCGAAATACCACAGACTATATTCAATTCATTTTGCGAAAAATTGTTTCCATGAGAATGCAGGCAAGATGATGCTAAGTCCTGACACAGTTCCTTCACTATTTAATTTCCCTTTTCATCTGACAAAGGTAAATGAGAACACTTATTTCATTCTTATAACTATGTATTCATTAGGATTAGAAGGCAGTGTTTAAATATTAGATCGAATATTATAATTTGTCCTTAATTTTAAAAAAATACCCGAAATCTCGATTAACTTAGTTTTTCAAATCTGTAGTTTCAGACTGAGCCACAACCCACAGGGTGCTAAAATGGAATTTTGCAAAAGTGTTAGAATGTAAAGAACATAAAGTAATAATCGATTCTAATTTACAGGAAGAACAGACCATACTCTCCATTTGGTGCACATATTAATATACCTATCTTATCTTTCTAACTCAAATATAACACAAATACTGATGAAAATGTTTACTTATCTCTTGAATGTAGTTTACTGAAGAGGATATAGGTACCTAATTTCACGTTTATTTTATTTTTATATTGTACATACCGTCTCTAAAAATCCGGTATTGCATTTTTTTCTGATAAATCATTTTATTTATTTGTTTTTATTTATTTACATCTGCCTTATGTAATATTGTCGTATTACCACTTTGACCTCCTATAACAACTGCTTAAATTGTTGAGGTGTACATTTCTACTGTACTTCTCGATTACCTTAACATTTAGTATGGCATTCATCTGGGGATTGGTATTAACGAGTATGTAATAAGAAAAGCTTCATCAGTCTAGAATCGAACCCAGCATATTTTTCATTTTTAATTCAGCATTTTGACCACATTACTGCAGAGATACTGTTAACAAGCCCTTTATGATTCTTGTGACGGCTTTGTGCATAAAGTAAAAAGCAGAAAGTATACATGGAATTACTGAGAAAAAACTGCGAAAACAAATTAAAGCTGAATTACGCTCTCTTTGGTGTTTACATCCAGTTTGTAAAACACTTTAAACGCAGGTATGCGATATTCAAGTTTAACTATAATATTTACTTTTGTTTTGTTCAGTTTGGGGTGAAATTCCGTCTAGTTAATGAAATGATGTTATTCAACTGCCAACAGGACATTCAAACTCTAATCCCTGTGCATAGATGCTGACGACTATAAAGAACGTGTTGTCGCAATTAGTTCATACTCAGGTATCTTTATGATGTAAATATAGGTGTTTTAAATTTCACAATCAATGTATTGCGCGCGACCTTGGATGGCACTTCTTCAATTCACGACAGTTGCACTGGTCTGCGCAGCCACGCCTGTAGGGGCTTGTTACTAAAAGAAAGGAGAGGAAAAGAACGCACCAATTAACAGTTTGTCCTGCCATAACAGAGGTCATATGCGGATATATCTTATTTTGCAACCTTTTCTATTGTACGTTCACCAGCAACGATTATAGTGTTGCAAATTGGAAATACCCTTGAACAGCGTTAGGTATAGGCAGGAGTAAATTTTTCTGGCAGCGGTAGGATCCGAACCCACGCCTCCGAAGAGATTGACGTCTCAAACCAGCACCTTATACCGCTCGGCCACGCTACCACATGGGCAAGAATAATAAAAACCGTGTCAAATGTTTCTTACTCAGTGTTTGTGTATAATCTAGTAACAGCCGTACAAATGAAGAGGTTTTTACAAGAAAGTGGTAAGAAGAATTTTCCGTGATCTGAGATTTGGTACTTTTGTTATTCTGCCAATTGAGCCGCTTTATACTAGCTTATTAACTGTAATATATCATTAGGGCTCTAAACCGCAAAGCGTAACTCGGGGTGGAGAGCCCTACAATGCAAAACGTAAGAAAGGAGGGATGCTTTTTATTTAGAAGAGGAGTGAAGCAGTTGCGGCTGAAGGGGCAATTGCCAAGGGTTCTGTGAAGTTAAATCCTCAATGATACCAATGAGTCAAAACCTCGGCAATATATCTGCACATGTTAATATTTTCAACGCCTTTAAATCCGGATCACCTATGGAAGTTTTGACGTATTTCTTCCGCATGTAAATTTAATTAGAATTGGGTAAGTAGCTTTCTGTAATTTCCTCTATGACTTTTTCTCTTTTTTTTAAGTTAAATCAATTCGTTTTATTATGTTTCGGATGCTGCGTGTGCGCGTTGCGTGCATGCATACGTGTGAAGGTGTAGTGGTGAGCAGTTATTTCGCTTTCCTTTTCTAATACATAGCATACACAAGTTTACCATACGCAGACACCTATACTTATATTCGAACGGGTGGGTACCGACTGCGCGCAAAAGAGTCAAAATCTCCCCAACTGAGCGCGAGGTACTGAATTGTAAACCTGCTTACTGCGTGCAAGCTTCACAAGGTAAACCGATTAGCAGCACATGAGCAGGTATACGACAAATACTGATGCTTGCGAGTGTTTCTCATATAATAAACAGAAGTGTGGCACCACTATTAAATAATGTTAATCATTTGTTTCGAGAATAGTAGTGGCTATAGGTTACAGGGATGGTCACACTGTTAACGACTGTCGATAGTTCTGTATGTAGGGTTGGTAACACTTAACGGCTGTCGAATGTTCCGAGTGTATAAGATGGCTGCTTTTAAAATTATGTACTCATAGTACATATGTGTTTCTATAAAGCAATGGATTCAATCGATTCTCTGCAAATTATAAAAGTCAAAGGGGACAAAATTTGGTTGTTATAGATGGATATAAATTTCGCAGAGAAAGAGAAACAGCGAGGAGTATCGTGGAGGTGCACCGTTAAAACATGCAAGTCCGTAGATATTTATTTAAGTGATATTGCAACTCATATTGTATTCAGTAATGAAGCAAATCATAATCACGAAAGCGTTCATAGTTTGGGTAGGCCAGAAATCTCTAATAGCGTAAAGCGCAAAGTTGTTACTGAATTGCCTGAAATACTATTAAAGTTGATTCGCAAAGAAGTGGCCAGTGAAACAGTTGAATTGCATTAGGAAATATATTTATCGCGCTAGGTCAATTTTGCCGACCTTACCAAAAATATTAGACGAAGTTCACAAAGCTTTGCAGAAAATGACAATTTTAAGTATGAAAAATGAAAACTTGCTTCTCATTAACGATAGTAACTTTAACATCGTTTGTTTTGCGATGGAGAATTATCTACGAATATTATGTGAGAATAATAACATTTTTGTAGATGGTACTTACGGGTACTGTTTTATTTTTTTTGTTTTTTTGTTGTTTTTTTGTTGTTTTTGTTTTACCAATTCTTCACAATTCAAGTATCCAATAATGGTCGGTATATTCCATAGTTTTTTCCTTATTACCAAACAAAACAGCAGTCACGTATGAGAAGATGCTGACTGAAATCGTAAATGCCTGTAATAATATTAATATTGAGTTTGAACTATCAGCAGTTGTTGTTGATTTTGAAGTAATCACACTAAAGCAATTTGTCAGGTATGGCCGTCAGCATCTATAGTAGGTTGTAGGTTTCATTTCACTCAGGCTTTGTGAAGAAAAATTCAAACTTTAGCTCTATCTTCTGAATATAAACAAAACAGTACTGATGTAGGTAAATGGTTGTACTGGGTGTTCGGTTTAGCTTTGCTCTCTCCCGAGGATATAGGAGATGTCTTTGTAGAAGATTTAAAGCACAAAACCCAACGATCCTAGTGCGTCTGACAGCATGTTACTCAAGCAGATGAAACGAGGTCAGAATGCAAATAAGATCCTCTGTGCATCACAGGCCGATGTATACAAAATAATGAACTCCCATTTAAGAAATATTGATTAAAGCTTTAAAAAGACAAAGACGATGAAGAAGTTTCATAATGCGGACGTACAGTCTTAAATTTATGCAAAAATCTCAGTTTAAATATGTTTGACACAAACGACCTTACAACCTCATTAAGGATATGTATGACTGAAAATTTGAAATGCCAAACCAATAATGTAGCGTTTTGGAATTTATACCACAGGTGTAATAAAATGCAAATAAGTTACACTATAAATTTCATCCATTGTGCTCTAACGCTTTGGAGGTTATGATCAAATCTGTTCATGTTTTTGTCACGCCACTAAAATTAAAATGTTGGTCCAATATTTTAATCACAATTCAACTACGAGTACTTTTTGAAATTTCACTAAGTTTCTCTGTATTTCTTTTTGTTTAGACTCCAAACATTTTAATTGTTAATTCCTTATTATTAGGACCTAAAAAAAAAAAAAAAGTGTATAACCAATTTGTTTACTTTCACCACACTGAAACTGGTTTTTAAAAGCAGTTAGACAACAAGGCTAAGAAGAAGTCATTAACAAGTTACCACTGCCCTATATAGAGTAATACATCAATTAATAGAACTATTCTCCCCCAGGTAGCAGCACAGACTAAGAAAGAAAGAAGTGATAAAAGGTACACTATGCTTAAAATACAACAATCTCCCCTAATGTACAAACATTCTGTTGCCATAGCAACACCTACAGGCGAATTATCATTTAATGTGTGTAATACATATTTTCAATAATATATAATCATTTCAGCTAAAATCTCAATAATTGTAATTAAATTGATAAATAAACACTCATAGTGCAAAAAATGTAATCCAGTTCGGATATTGTAAGATCTCGGTGCAAGCGCCTCGTTTTTACAAACCTTTTTCTTCGATGCGTATGAAGCGCTTACAAACTAGGATCACTATATATTATGTTACGCAATAGTGTTCTTTGTACATTTTCCGCTCATGCTATAACGTGTTTTGTAATGTATTCTCCAAATATTGATGTGTATATTTATTGTTGCAGACAATCCTACTTAATATTTTACTGTTTACCATTGTTTTATGTGCCTTTATTTATTAGCATTTTCTTTCCATTTTATTCATTCATGCACCGTTAAAATATATTCTTTCCGCTCAAGCATCTATGCACCTTCAGCTGTACATTGGATTATTCAACACTAGCAAGCCTTAATAATTACTTTTATTTGCCCAGAAATATTAGCACTACACTTATCGTGAAAAAAAATCTGATGTGTTTCATTCACATGACTTTCTTTACATCTCTCTAATCAATTATTATTAAAAACCTTATTCTTGTATCTATCTCTTAAGGTTTATCATTATACAAAAGTTATTCAGAATGAAGAGGTCTTCAGAAGCTATTCCCAGAAAATTCAAGATATACATTATATTTGTTATGTAAGTATCTTTAATATACGGTATTTCAATCAAAATCATTAGTGCCATTTTTGAGATAATCAACATTTTCGAAATTTTTTCCATATAAGCAAATTATTGTTAATAAGCTTATTCTTCTATTTATTTCAAGCTAATCGAGAAAAAATTAGCAGAAAAAGTCTTATTACTTGCTTCCTTGTAAGTAGAAGCGAAATATGGGAGTATCATAGGTTAAAGTGAAGTCCAAATCTGGTTGCTAGGTGACTGAAGTTCCTTTGTTTGTATGGACACGAATTGACAAATTCCTGTATGAGAAAAGTATGTTTTTCAAAGCTGAAACAAAAAACAAGGAATATCTCAAAAACGATCAACTCCTCGAAAAAGAATCATATAACATAAATTGTGTGTTTTAATGTGCTCTACATTTTTTGTGTGGTAAGTTTTTGTCCATTTCTTACGGTTTAGCAGTTATGCAAAATTCCTCCAGAATAAAGTAGTCTTCAGAGACTATTACCAGAAAATTCAAGATGTACATATTATTTTTCAGGTAAATAGCTTTTATATACGATATTTTAATCAAAATCGTTAGAGCCATTTTTGAGAAAATCAAAATTTTCGAAAAAAGTTCCACGTAAAGGGTAGTTAGGGGTGGGGGTATTTTCTTACAAATCTTCGTGTCGCATCCTTGGAAGATACCAAACTTAATCACCAAGTTTGGTATTTAACGGTCTTTTCATTTTTGAGCTATGCTGTCCACAGACACACACAGACCTTTTAAAAAAATGCTTTTATTGGATTCAGGGGACCTCAAAACGTGTATTTCCGGTGAAATATCTGTATCGCATTTTTGAGTGGAATATAATACCTTCTCTATACACTATGTACATAGTACGTGTAGAGAAAGTAAAAAAAATGGAAAACATAAACATACAAAATATATATAACATACAAATGAAAGAGAAGTAACTTTTGATGAACAAGTTTTGACAAAAAATACCATAGAAATAGGTAATTGATACAGTGAGACCGTGTTAAAGAAAGTAACAATGATAATAATAATAAAAATAACAATAATAGTAACAACAATAATAATCTAATTACTTCCATATGAGATCCGGACTTTGTAGTTATTGGTCTCTTATAATTTTTTAGGATCCTAAGACGCAAAGCCTAGCGAGGAATGTTTAATAAGTAGAGAAGTGGAGCAATTGCGGCTGAAGGCCACGACTGCGGAGCGACGACAGCACATAGTCGAGGGCTCTGTGAAGCTAAAACCCCAATGATCACAAGAAGTCAAAACCTCGGCAAACTGTTAATTTCAAATCTGGACATCTCGTATATTGCTGTCGCATTTTATCTGGCAGTTAATAATTTTCTGTTCAGGATAACTCTGCATTAGCACTACTAGGAGATGTTATTCTTATATGGATACAATCAGTCGCACCTATAGCTCCAGGGGAACCACTAACTACACAGAAACCTTCCATCTGTTCAGCTTGGGGAATTGGAAATGCTATATATCTGTCACTCAAATATGCTATTGCAGTAAAAACAATGGGTATAATGCGAAGTTCTATGCACTGTAACGTTTCCGCTACACGATGAATTTTACGTTACTAATTTTACCATGCTTACTTCATATACCCAATGTCGCGTGATCAAATCCGGCGAAGGACGATGGATGTTTCCGGGTATAAAAATCCTTAGCATGGCTTCCTTCGGAAAGGAAGTAAAGCCGTTGGTCCCGTGTCGTAGATTTAAGGGACGTAAAACAACCTGAAGCCTGATAGAGAGGCCTCTGGGCAAAATTAAGTGGTCTTTAGGCTCAATTTAGAATGATACACTGAGAACTACAATAGTCAAAGAGCGTCCATAAATAACACGTCATTTACATTTTAAGTCACTAATTGATTCATCATTACTCCGGTGCAAGCGTCTATTTCAACCTGTTTGAGGGCTGGCCAGCGGATGCAGACTTCTCTGCGCATGCCTGGACACGTCATGAGTTCCCCTACTGAAGGAGGGGGAGCTTGGCTAGCCACCCTGCCTCGAACAGGTTTCTTACCTTTTATCGGGGTCGTCTAAGACATCGCCAGGAGGGCGCAATTTCTGACAAGCCACTTGCGCCGTGCCAGATCATGGTGGAGCGAGTTTTCGGTTTATCAAAATGTACTATACTTAACCTTGTGAGATTTTCGGTTTTAACTTGGCAAAATGTATTATCCTTCCCGCTCCCAGATTATTATAAATCATTCTGTCCGGTCTAAAGTTGCCTATAGCTTTCTTGTTTTATTTGTGGCGAGCACGAGTCTTGTGTAAATATTTTTATATTTTGTCTAATCATGGTGCACGTTATTAAATAAACGAGTGAAGTTGGGTTGAATTCTTTTGATTTGAAGGTACACCTTAATCCTGCCTTTACCTGTGCAGGGATTCCTCTTTAACCTGTATGTTTCCGCAAAAACATGGTTTTATCATTAGGGCCCAGTAGTACAGCACTTTCTTTTCATCGCCTATTACAATATTAAATTCTCCTTTAGCTTAACAGCGTAATGTTGTAAGACCTGATTTACTGGAGGAATTGGGCGATTTCTTTGAGAAAGGTACACTAAACTCTCATTAATTGTTGAACAACTGACAACACAATTACTTTAGATAACCTACCTGTACTTTTTGTGGTTCCTATCAATCATATCGTTGAATGGATCACCTCTTTCAAATACAAGAGGTCGCATTTGCTCTTCGTTGCGTAATTAATCCATGCACAACAGCTCATCTTGAAAATCATCTCTATCAATAGCTCCGCCATTGTATTCTGATTTAAAGTTTTTAATTTCCCTTTAATGTCCACGGTCATTATACATTCATTTGAATTCCGTTAAGGTTGATGCATCAAAGAAATAAGTTTACAGGCGTTAACTCCATGGCCATAAACAGCGATTGGTGCATCTGGCGCTAGGCCTATTGGGCCTAACAAACCTCCGGGAGACAGTGATGAGGCGAGAGGCATGAAAGGTAGCCGGTCTATTGAGAGCCGGTGCAATGCATCGGGTCTTGTTGGTTCCAGAATAGGGATTCCCAGAGGCCCCTTAAGCGTGTATGAGCTAATCGTGAGTGCGAATGGACAAATTCGAACAAAATTTTGCGAGCACGGTTCCCTCCTTAAAACACCTTTACCGTATGCGTCACCGCTAATCGAGCTAAGTCAGACTTTCATCTCTACTCACCTGAGTCAGATTACACGGGTCTCTCAATGTCAGTCTTTAGAGGTGTCGAGTGATAATCAACATGTAACTGGGCGAAGGTCATGGTGCAAGTGCTTGTGATTCCTGCCATTTCATTCTAACGCTTCATTCAGCCCTGACGACTGCTTGACCTCAATACTGAACTGCATTGCACTTTGCAGACACTCCTATAAGCTTTAAATGACTCGCTGCTCTTTGACGATCATTCATGCTGAAACGGGCCGAGCTAGGCCTTTTAACCCTAAAGAATGAATGAAAATGAAATAGGAGAAAACGAGGGGCAGAAATTTATAAAATGTAAAGGGCGCGTTATTTATGGACGCTCTTTAACTGCTGTGGTTCTCAGCGTCCCATTCTTACTGGCCGTGAAAGACCGCTTAATTTTGCTCAGAGGCCTCTCTATCAGACTTGAGGTTCTTTTACGTGCCGTAGATCTACGTCACGGGAACAACGGCTTTATTTCCCTTCCGAAGGAAGCCATGCTAAGTATGTTTACACTCGAAAAAATCCATCGTCCTCCGCCGGGTTTAAACCCGCTACCTTGGATGTATAAAGTGTAGCAAGGTAACCACTACACCACGAAAGGCAGAAATTTATGCGTTAGTATATCGTCCACTCCAGAATTCGCTTACCGAATATGGAAAGTAATAATAAAACCTAAGGTCAGGACGGCGATACAAGCGGGAATGGAACCCAGGAATTCCCAATTGCGAACTTCAGACACTATTCCCTGAATCATTCCGCTCAGTTTTATGATTAAAACTAGAAAACATTAAAATGCTAGTATTTGATAAAGGTAGCACTAATGGTCTTCGGGTTGTCTACTATAGCTTGGCAAGGTAATTAAAATATCAGCATATTTCGGTCCGCGCAGCTCACGCCCTGAACTGCTCCCGCTATTCTCGCTTTAGCCGGCCACCGTTCAGGGATGGAATGCTATAGCAGTGTTACAATATGCGCGTGCATGGCTAAATACAGGACGAGAACAACTAGTTTCTCGTATTTTCGCAAGTATGTAGCAACATTCTAAACAATCTCCCTACCCTGTCCTCCAAGAGACTTGCCAGAGACTATTATTGATAGTTCCCAGTTTATATACCCTTACAATAAACTACATTAAGATGTTTTTGATCACTCACTGCCGCTTGCAATGCCCTCTCCCCCACTACCAACAAAAACCTCGCGATTTGCAAAGTGTGTCATGTGGTCATGCGGGAGAAGGGAGAACGACATAATCGGTAATGGTTGCGTCTTAACGTTCTGCGCAACTTTTTCATTACCCTGACAGGATATAGATCCGCTCGTTCCGTAACAATGAATTGGCGTACTCTAATCACTTTAACTTAAATCATCTGCACTGGCATTTTTAACATTGTGCAACAAAGTCAAGTTGTATATTTAATAAATTAAAAGAGTGGTTTAAAAGGAATAGGCTAATAGTTAATGAATATTAACAGAAGCTGTCCTCTTGCAATTTGTTTTACATTCATTTTCATTTTAAAAATATTAAGCACAGATTCTATACGGGTTTATCTGTTATTCATACTTCAATTCATTCATATCTTATATGGTCATGTTTTGGGGAACTCAGTAATGTGTAATGTAGTATTCAAAATTAAAAAAAGAGTTATTACAATCATGACTAAATTGCCAGCAAAAGAGACTGTATGGAGTTATTTCGATATTTATACAGTTGCCGTTACCTTCTTTAAATGTTAAATTCTCAGGTACAATCAGTATACGCAGCAATAATCAACTATCGGTAATTTCACACAACACCCTTTTGTTTGAGGAAGTTTCACAGTGGTGTTATCTTATTTAATCACTTAACAAACAATATTAAAATGTGATCGATATTAAAATATTTAAAATATATTGAAGGAATTGATGTAAAATCATTGTGTTACGGCAAAGAAGAATATTTCTGCTCATGTAAAAACTTTTCTTTGTAGTAATAACACGTTAGAACATCTCGCCCGCTTTGATTTGTATAAATATGTACATAATAATGTCTTGTAATATTTGTTACGTTGCTCTTATTGTTGTAAATTTATATGTATAAATCATAAATGCACCATATCATGTACTTGGTCAGATGAACGAAATCAATCACTCAATTTATCTGTGATTCATTCATACTTGCTACTCTGTGTTCATAATTTATTTTTAGTAGTAAATATTTTTAGTTATGAAAACGACAGAATGCCTAATGTATCTTTATAAATGCATATCACTCTTTAATCATATCACGAACTGATTTACTTTCCTCAACACCGGAAGCTCTAAGATTAACATCAAACGGTATTTTACTCAGATATTTTTTAAGAATAACAGAAGGAGAATTTCAACTTCTCCTACCCTATGGAAGAATATTTTTTTATATTTATTTTTCAAATTGACTGAACATTTTGATTAAAACAGACATGTTTTTACATTATGAATGAAATGTACACATATATGGTTCACTCAATAACAGTGGCAATATTTGAATTAACAATAAAGCAAATGTTTTTTGGAACGCGCATACTATTACAGTGCTCATAAGCAATCTCCTTCAACAAAAAGAACGCAACTCTGTGGAGAGAATGTCGATAGCCATCGACAGTGTCTTGCACTAATCGTGGAATATATCTACTACAGCTGTAATTGCCTGTCTGGCTCTAAAGCGAACTCCTCCAGGTAGTAATTCCATTTTCGCATTGGCTCCTAAGGAGAGTATTACGGATGCTCCAAAGCTTCCCAGTTCCATCTGCGAAGTAAATTAACCATAGGGGCAGCAATTTGAGAGTAGGCTGCACTGTGTGGCACAATAGGATGAAAATTCAGGAGAGTTCGACTTTATGGTGCACAGCTGATCGAAAATGTTATTCCAGAAAGTTACTGTTCCATTCATATCATTTCCGACTGCAAGAGTGAGTGATGAGGACAACGTCAATGTCACAAGGCACAATGAACATGGTTTTAAGTGTATCTTGTTGATGCCAATACTTTTAGTGCGGAAGAATCGTTGTGCCACAACTCATTAAACCCTTTTAGTTTTGATTGGTAGCATCCAACCCATGTTTCATGCAAAATTATGGCAAGTCGAGGAAACACTCACTTTCAGTCCATAACGTTCTAAATGCAATATCGCTGTTTCCATTTTCATATGAAGATAGTGTGGAACTCACCAAGAGCAAATTTTTCTGGTTTTTAACTTCTTAGGTATGCGTAGACCGGATCAATTCCAACTTCTCTTGCTATAGGGAACGCAGCATTCCAGAGACCATTTCTCAACCATTACGGGATACCTCAGTAGAATCTGGTGATATTCCGGTTACCCGTCAATTGCCCCGCAAATACACGCATTGGCAAGTTGTATTGATATCTGTTTCGTGGCCCCGTTTATTAAACACAGGTGTTCGAATTTTTCGATTTAATCGCCAACTGACGCAATATATAGTAGCAGGACCTTTGCTGCCAAACATTTTGAGTTTGGACTTGAAAATATAAAAAAATCGCATGGGCCACAAGGCCGTACATTTTTTTCCTGTCCTGGAATGCTTATAGTTAGATTTTTTTTTTAAAAAATATAAAATATATACTTTTGGTATTAACACTATCAACATAACAGAGATTTAAAAAAAATAAAAAAGAATTAAAATGATGTGCAACTACAAATGTAGCAGAGCTCTGACGCTTAGAAAGCCGATCTCCATGTTTGTGCTCGCTAAAGTGCTTAGCTGTGGTGCTTCATAGCGCAGGGGATCGCGGGTTCGAGTCATGCCTTGGGTTTAGTGTTTGGGTTGTAAATGTGCGTGTAACTGTAAAACGGCAATCCATTAGGAAAACAAATACAAACAAACATACGAAAAGCAGCGGGAAAAAGGGACAAGAAAAAAAGAATAACCTTCACCCTCACTCTTACGTACCTTTTCCTCCTCTTCCATTTTCCATAATAAGATTTCTAAAAATTAATAACTATACACTTAGTTATTGTATATTGATATAATAGAGAATTTAAAAATATATAAGAGTGAGAAAGAATTAAAGCTAAGTTTAAACCAAACTTAGCATTACATTTAATATGTACAGTGCTCTGACGCTTAAGAATAACCGCATCCTCGCCCTTATGTACCCTGCTCCCTCTTCTGTTCTCCATGACAGTTAAGCTACTTTTATTAGTTTGTTTATGTATGTATTCATATACTCTAGGTAATCCAACTGCCCCGTGTTTGACGTGTGCACATATCCCTTCCTTAAAAGAGTTGCAAAGCTCACGACGCTATTTCAAGTTAAAACCCGCCAGTGGGACAATGGCGTGAGTGACCTTCGTTTTACTATTCTTGCTTATTAACAATAACGGTGAGCGTGACGCGCTCATTGAGAGGCAGTTTCTAGGCTTTCAATTGGGTTTATAGTCCGCAATGATACACTAGAACAACATAAACTGTAAAAAGTGTCTATTATACCTAACAGTATGAATCATAGTTACTTTACTAATTGTGTTACGCTGTTCTTATCTAACATTACGGACTATACGAATTGTAGGGTTAAATCAAGCCAATAAAGCGCCGAAAAGAAAATCTGTAAAAGCGAGTTCACGCAGTTTTCATGTATTCTTATTATTATACTATAAGAAAGTAAATTAAATATTAAAGTCATAACGAAGCTTTACAAATATGACAATACTTGGTGTTTCCCTAACATGTGTTAGTCTGGCTTATTATTATTACTATTATTATTGTTGTTATTATTATTATTATTATTATTATTATTATTATTATTATTATTATTATTATTATTATATTGTTTTATACGCGGACAACTTAGTGTTGTGCTCTGCGACAGTTAACGGATTGCAACGAGGACTGGAAAAAAACTTCAAAAAAAAAAAAAAAAAAGCGTATTATTTATGGATGCTCTAACACTACTGTGGTTCTCAGCGTCCCATTCTAAATTGGACGTGAAAGACCGCTTAATTTTGCTCAGAGGCTTCTCTATCAGGCTTGAGGTTCGTTTACGTGCCATAAATGTACGACACAAGACCAACGGACTTACTTCCCTTCCGAAGGAAGCCATGCTAAGGATTTTTATACCCGAAAAAAAGCCATCGTCCTCCGCTGGGTTTGAACCGGCGGCCTTAGGCATATGAAGTTAGTATGGTAACCATTACGCCACGGAGGGCGAACGTCAAACTTAAGAATTATTGCGATGAATGTCTACTTACAGTTAATGTAAATAAGACTAAGCCAATAGTCTCAAAAATGGTTCTATTTTTAGCAAACAGGAGACGTGGACATATGCAGAACAGATATTTGACAATGTTAAACATTTTGTGTACTTAGAACCCATATTTACCTGAATGGAAAATGGACAAACACATTGACATCACGAAACACAAGGCAAGGGTGAAAACAGCGGAAGCTCTCCGGATACGCTGCAGAATTCCGAATATACCCATAACCTTAATGGAAACTGTATACGGAGCGACAGTTAGATCCACGATGACATATGGAGGAGAAATATGGGGGTGGGAATAAACAAAGAATTTGGACCAAGTGAGAACCAAAGCTTTGAAAGGAATTCTGGGAGTAGGGAGGGTTACGGCCAACTGAGGAATAAGGAGTGAATTCGGGTCGCAAAATCTGGGCAGCTATATCGTTCACGGAAACCAATCTCTAATTAGGACAGTGTGCTACTGTGAACAGTTGAGAATGGAAGGTTATTCGACGCGGGCATCAAAATTAAAGATAGGTTTGGAAACCATTGGGATGGGATACATTTGGATGGCGGGTAAGGCAAGCAGACGGAGTATTTGGAGAAAAATTAAGAACCGCCTTTGTGATATAGACAGACAGCAAATAATTGCGTAATGCACGGTTTCATTGGAAGTGCAAACTGTACTAAAATCAAAACACGTACCAAACTCATTAGAGAGGGGATGGCGTGGATTAGATTAGGAGCATGGAGGATGATAAAAATTACTGATGAGAATGGCATGAGAATCTGCCCCATTTGCGATGAGGAAGAGTCGTGGACCCATATCTTAGTAAGATGTAGGGGTACGAAGGGAAAAGTATTTACGTGAATCTTTACCGCCTGGAATGGAGAGTTAGAAGTATGTTGGACGCTACTGGCAGGCCGAATGACGCGGACGGGCAAGGTAAAATTGTACTTAAGGCAAGACAGTTAAGATCTGAGAAGGCTGATAATAGGGAAGAGAGGGGGAGCGATAAGAAGAGTTAAACAAAGGTGATTATAATGTTTTACATTTATTTTATGTCATACTTTTCGGTCATTGTTTTGTTCTGATGTCAGTATTGTGTGTATACATTTCTCTTAAGTGTATTTGTCTTCTATAATAGGGTACATTAATACATCTGAATGCGGGCTTTTTACTTTCTCTATACGCACTATGTAGTATAGAGAAAGTATTGCATTCCACCGAAAAATTCGAACCGAGATTTCCCCGGAAATATATGCTTTAGGGTCCCCTTTATCTAAAAAAAAAGCATTTTCGATAAAAGGTGTGTGTGTGTGTATGTCCGTGTGTCCGTGTGTTTGTGAACACGATAACTCAAAAACGAAAAGTCGGTAAAATACCAAACTTGGTATTTAAGTTTAATATCTTCCAGGGATGCGACACGAATATTTTGAGAAAAATCCCCCACCCCAACTACCCTTTACATGGAACTTTTTTCGAAAATTTTGATTTTCTCAAAAATGGCTCTAACAATTTTGATTAAAATTTCGTATATTAAAGATATTTACACGACAAATAAAATGTATATCTTGAATTTTCTGGGAATAGCCTCTGAAGACTGCATTATTCTGGATGAATTTTATGGACTTTTGCATAACTGCTAAACGTAAGAGATGGAGAAAAACTTACAGCACAAAAAATGTAGAGCACCTTAAAACGCACAATTTATCTTATATACATTTTTTTCGTGCAGTGGATCGTTTTTGATATATTCCTTGTTTTTGTTTTCAGCTATGAAACACTTTTACTTTTCTCATACAGGAATTTGTCAACTCCTGTCCATACAAACAAAGAGACTTCAGTTACATAGCAACCAGCTTTTGATTATTAGTTTAGCCTATAGTACTTCCTTATTTCCCTTCTGCTTACAAGGAAGCAAGTAATAAGACTGTGCTAATTTTTTTCTCGATTTAGCATGAAGTAAATAGAAGCATATGCTTTTTAACAATAATTTGTTGCAGAGAGGTAGAGAAAGTCATGTGAATGGAACTCATCAGTATTTTTGTGTTAAAATTTAAAGTTACTCTATTTGAATATTTGTTACTTATATGTTCGTCTTTATCCTTTTAATTATTAGTTTTTTTTTTTAATATTGCTTGCTATTTTGTGTATTGCAAAGGCACGTACGGTCTGTGGACTCGTGATTGATGAAGATGAATGTATGCATACTGGTATTTCAATAAATAACATTCATTCATTTATATTATTATTATGATAATTATTTTATTATTATTAATATTATTATACGTATAGCTATGTAAATAAAATATTAAAATGATTTCAAGACATTATTGGAGTCGGAGCTACTATATGTTACATGTATGCAAGTCGCTCTCTTCTGATTATTCTGGAAAATACTGCTTGTTCAGGCCAATCACCAACAGTGACTGCCTCATACCGTTTCAGTTTTGTCATGTAAATGTATTAAAGCACGGAATTTTAACCAAAACTGTTAAAGTACTCTTTGAGAAAATAAATTTCAAAAAATCTTACAAATATAAAACGTACTTTAGAGTGATGTTTCTTCTGAAAACTTCGTGCAAAATCAAGCTTTGGTTTTGGTGTTTAACCGTTTTCGATTTGAATTATACTGTTAACAGAGACAAGAGTCAAATACACATGCGTAGTTCACAAAGATATAGGCACCCATACGCGGCTTAAAAAAAACAACTTGTCTTTCTATACATAGAATATGGTACATAGCAGAGAAGGTATTACACTCCATCTAAGAAGTCAATACCAATATTTCACCGGGAATACAGGTTTTAGGGTTCCCTGTATCCAAAAAGGTCATCTTTAGAAAAAGCTCCAATGTCTGTGAACACGATAAGAACGAAAAGTCGTAAAATACCAAACTTGGTATCTTCCAAGGACATAACGATTTTGAGCAAAATATCCACACCCCAAACTAGGTTTTGCAAGGAAAAATTTTGCAAAACATTTCAATTTCCTCAAAAATGGGTCTGATGACTTAGATTAAAATAGCGTATATTAAAGATATTTACATGACAAATGAAATGCATATCATGAATTTTCTGAAAATATCCTCTGAAGGCCTCTTTAATGTGGATGGATTTTGCTGAATTTTGAATAACAGCTAAACCGTAAGAGATGTACTACCAAAAACTATAGATCTCTTTAAAACACACAAGTTTTGTCAAATATATTAATTTTGTTCGTGGAGTTAACCATTGTTAGATATTCCTTGTTATTGATTTCAGTTTCAAAATACTTAAAACCTTTTTCATACGGGAATTTGTCAACTCCTGAACTTCCATAGAAGTGGATAGCTTTCAAAAGATTTGACTATCGTTTTAGCCTAGTGTTCTCCCTTATTTCCCTCCTGCTTACAAGAAAGCAAGTAATACGACTATTTCTGCCAGTGTTTATTCTCAATTAGCATGAAGTAAATAGAGCATTTTAAAATAATTTGTTTCAGAGATGTAGAGAAAGTCATGTGAATGGAACACATCAGATTTTTATTTACTCAGGAAGTATGAATACTTACATTTCGGTGAAATCTTGGTATATAATTCTGGTTGCAATGTAATACTTCCTATATTTACTGTATGTAGCAGAGAAAGTAAAATCCTGGCATTTAGCATTCCTATGAGTAATTTACGGATATTGAAATATGATTTCTGAAAACGGGACTACCTCGTTGGCGCCTGGGTACCTTAATGTCATGACCATACTTGTGTACGTCACTGAAATGGAAACAGAGTTTTAGCAATGATAAGGTAAACAATAGAAATAGGTTTACAAGCGTTTGCTTTTATTCTGTGTATGTACATTAAATTTCTCTCAACCTGAATGAATCTGTCAAAATTGTAGCAACAAAACACTCACATGCCATTCTCTAACTGTTCTACAAACTTTTTTCCACACCATAATGGAGATAACCACTAACAGAATGCTATTATTACTTATTACCTTATAAGTAGAAGAGAACTAAGGGAATACACTAGGGTAAACTGATAATTCAATGTTTTAAAAGCTGTCGTTATGCGACTGTCATAGCAAATCCCTTCTTTGTTTACCAGCAGTAGAGCAAAAGAAAAACGGACACTGCCTGTCTGAGAAAAGTAAGTACCTTACAAGTGAAACCAATAACAAGGAATATCATGGAAATATTAACCTCCACAACAAAAAAGTAAAGAACATAATTTGTATGTTTTAATGAGATCTACATGTTCTGTGCATTAAGTTTTTGTCTGTCTCTTACGGTTTAGCAGTTAAGCAAAATTCAGCAAAATTTTCTTGCAAACATTTTTACGTCGTCTCCTTGGAAGATACACAACCTAAATACCAAGTATAGTATTTAATGGTCTTTTCGTTTTTGATCTATAGTGTCCACAGACACATACATACGCAAACGGAACCTTTTTTGTAAAAATGCGGTTTTAGGACTCAGGGAACCCCAAAAGTATATATTTCCGGTGAAATCTCGATTTCGAATTTTTGGATGTAATATAATACCTTCTCTATCCGCTATGTACATTGTGCATTTGGGGCTAAAGAAATTAAAAATCTTATTAAATTATAATGAAAGCATGAGCAGTTACAATAACATAAATTTGATCATCTCCAATTAAGGATCCAGGTTCACAGAATCAATAGAACGAAGCACGACGTTAGTAAGCTGGTGATATATACGCTGGAAAAGGTGGGCACCGAGGTACATCTGCATTTACATCAATCTTCTGGCGTGAAATGTAAAGAAACGCACGAGAAACGTTAGGGATTTGAACCAAAGTATCCATTCATCCTAAAGGGAAATCCAATCCTAGCTGTGCAAGATAAATGCCTGAGTAACAATCGGATTCATGACCTCAATCTTGTCCTTCGCTCTCACGGACCTTTTCTTGCTGCACTACCAGTATGTGAATATGAAAAGCAGCTAAATACCTCTATGTTTGTTTGTTTTGAATGTCCAAGTATACTCAATAATGGCGATGGTCGTATTGTTCCACTCGGTTCACAACAGAATGTGTGACATGCTGCAATGTACAACATTTACGCATGTTAGTAAACCGTTCCGCATCAACCTACTTTTAAAGCACGATTTACTTGAGAAATGCAATGTGGAGATAGATAAACATAAATATGAAACAAATCTGTTATGTTGAATTCATATGACTTTCTCTACAAACCATTATTACAAAATGTTATTCTCCGCTATGTCGTGTAATCGAGATAAACATTATCAGAAATTGTTGTTGTACTAATTCCCTCTAAGTAACAGGGAAATAAGATAATACTAGGGTAAAACTAGCTAGAGCGACAGTCAAATCTAGCAGGGCGCTATGTGAAACAATTGAAATTCGGTTCGCTTTGTTCGACCAGAAGTAAAACAAAATATATGTAACGAAAGATGACCTCCCGTTTGAGCAAAGATTAAGTAGCTTAAAATTGAATAACAAGGAATATCTAGAAAACGGTTAAATGTACAAAAAAAGTATATGACATAAGTTTTGCCTTATGACCAGATCTATATATATATTTTTTTTTAAGTAAGTTATGTCTACCTCTTATGGTTTACCAGTTATGCAAAACTCATTCAGAATGAAGAGTTTTTCAGATGCCATTCTTAGAAAATTAGACATACATTCAATTGTCATGTAAATACCTACCTTTGATATGCGGCATTTCACTCAAATACATTAGAGCCATTTTTGAGAAAAACCAAATTGTCAAAAGTTTTTCCATGTAAAGAGTAGCTTGGGTTAGGGCGATTTTCTTGAAGGCCGCGCCGTGGCCGAGTGGTTAGATCATTCGCCTTTCACCTATACAGCCTGGGTTCTATACCAAGCGAACGCATGTGAGATTTGTGATGGGCCAAGCGACGCAGGGGCAGGTTTTCTTCGGGTTCTCGGTTTCCCCCCTTCATCTCATTCCACCAGTGCTCTATCTTCATTCCATCTATCAAAACTGTCGCCTGCGGTGCCACAAGTAGTAAAAGTGGGCATTAAATACTACCAAAAAAAACATTTTTTTGAAGATTTTTGTGTCGCATCTTGGAAAATATAAACCAAATACCAAATTTGGATTTAACGGCCTTTTCTGCTTTTGAACTACCTACCTACAGACACTCACTCACACACATACACAAATACACTCTGACTATTTTCTAAAAAGCCTTTTTGGATTCAGAGGACCTCAGAACATATATTTCCGGTGAAATCTCGACATCGAAAGTTTGAGTGGAATACAATAATTTCTCTTCTCATTACGTGCATGATACTTACGTGTAAAGAAAGCAAAAAACCGATCACATTAACATCTGATTGTGTTACATGCACGTCTTTTTACTTTTTGTACACGTACTAAGTATATTGTGCAAGGAGAAGGTATTGTATTGCACCCAAAATTCGATTCCAAGATTTCACCGGAAATATATGTTTTGGGTCTCCCTGAATCCAAAAAAAAAATGCATTTTTGGAAAGGTCCGTGGTATTTAAGTTTCTTATCTTCCGAGGATACGACATGAAGACTTTCAAGAACCCCCCCCCCCCCAAATGCTATCCTTTACATGAAAAAAAAAACTGGAATATTTTGATTTTCTCAAAAATGGCTCTGACGATTTTGATTATAAGCTCTAATATTTAAGATATTTACATGCCAAATAAAATGTATAACTTGAAGGCTTCTTTATTTGGATGATTTTTATTGAATTTTGCATAACTGGCAAACCTTAAGAGATAGATAAAAGTTTTATACTAAAATGTAGATCACGATAAAACACGCAATTTATGTCATATACATTTTTTTCGTGGAGTTGGCCGTTTTCGAGATTTTTCTTGTTATTGATTTCATTTTTTAAATACGGGAACTTGTCAACACTTGACCACGCAAAGAAACGGATTTAAAGTCCACAGCAACCACATTTTAATACATTTGACTGTCCGTTTAGCCTAGTATATTCCCTTATTTCCCTGTTATTTATAAAGGAACTAAGTTATAGATCGATTCTGCTAATGTTTTAGTATTATATAGATAGAAGAATAAGCTTATTAACAATAATTTGTGACAGAGATGCAGAGAAAATCATGTGAATGGAGCACATCAGATTTTTCTTCTATTTAATCGTTTTAATTTCTGTACTACTTGTTTAAAGTAGGTAGGTAGAACGGAGGGTAGTCTGCACTGAACCGGCGAGGTTAAATGTATCGGTGCCTCACCAGGGGGCGCTTGCGGGAGGGATGAGGTCAGAGGAGACATCGAGCGACCGGAATGAGGAGCAACAGCCCAGCAATGGCAGGTTCCTACAGGTTACGACTTCCCGACAGTTAGACAGGTAGTAGATCCGGGACGCCGACACACAGAGAGACCAGCAACCCTAAGAGGCGTTTCTTATACCGTGGCAGTCAGCCCAAGTTGGGGCGGGGTGTTAAAAGTTCCAGAGAGCATCTGCAATGTGTGGATAAGAAGCAATGACAACTATTTTTTATTTCTGTGAAATGACATTACTACAAAAATACTTACAATAACATAATGCGCCCCGTTATTTATACCTTTTGCCAAATATGCGTATACCGTGAGCGCGTATATTTCTGTTGATGTCCCCCTAGCATCTGGTGTTATATCGGATCCCTTCGTAATCACAGGGACTCATGTCGAGTGAGTATGGAGCATGTTCCAGAATATCCCATTGCCAGGGCGTAAGAGGCCCTGGACAGCAGAAGCAGAATGCATCTTGTACTGTCATGCAGAATGATGGGGTGCTGTTCCATGAAATGTCGTCGCTTTCGCCTGAGGCCTGGACGAAGGTGAGCTGGAGGAACGTGTAGTGGTCAGCAGCGGCTCAAATGAATGGAGAGTTCCCGGTTCTCCTTGTCCAAAGAAAGTGTGCACTACACAAAGTGCTGTGAAAGTGACGTATAACATTGATGCGGTAATAACGCTGTATCTCCAACGGTGACGATAGTCCATGTGATTACGATCTCTTTGCCAAAGAACCACTCCCATACATCGGCACAGATGACATGCTATAGGGCGGTCAATACGGGACATCAATAGATAGTATGCGACACCTTCCGAACATTTGGCAAAAGACCATAAATAACGGGGGCGATTATATTCAAGGTGTGTAAAACTAAGTACCTCTGTCTAAAGTAATTTCAGAGAAAAATAAATAGTTATCGTTACTTTTCATCAAGCCTTTGTATTTCCCGCCACCCAGCAAGCACCATCGCCGACACTTAAAATCCTGAAAGCAAACAGGGCAAAGGAAGAATGAAGTGATAATGGAACGGCATAGAGAGACAGAAAACTCGCCTTGCTACCCGTAAAAACCACCAAAAAAGCTCTAGTTCAAAGTGGGTGGTCCCTGGGAATTGAATCTGGGACCTCCCGAAAGCGAGTCGCACGCGTTAAGCTACGTTACCTTGCACGTTTACCTGTGGTAAGCAGAGAAGTATTGTATGTCATCCAAAAATTCGATACCGATATTTCACTGGGAAAACACGTTTTCAGGTTTACTAAATGCAATAAAGCGTTTTCAGAAAAACACCCACTGTAAGTGTGTGTGTGTGTATGTGTATGCGCGCGCGTTTGTTTAAACGCCAAACTTATGCTTACATCTTTCAAGGATTCGACGAAGATTCTGAAGAAAATCTCCTCACACGAAATAAGTTTTCAATGGAACATTTTTCGAAAATGTTGAGTGTTTTAAAATACTTTCTACAATTTTGACTTTTTCGTAACAAATGAGACGCATATGTTTAACTTTCTTGGAACAGTCTCCGAAGTCCTCTTCATTCTGTGTAACTCGTAAACCATAAGATATAGAGAAAATCTTACTACACAAAACATATAACAGACAATTGTTTGCGTCGTATATATATATATATATATATATATATATATATATATATATATATATTTGAATTAATGATTTCTGAGATATACCTTATTATTCGCTTGAATTTTAAAACACTTATACTTCTTTAAAATGGTAAGTCGTTATTTGTTTTTTCTGCTGATCGTGCATAGACATGGGAGTTTCAACGCTGTTCATATAGCAACGATCTCTTAAAAGTTTCGACTATCGCTGTACTCCCCTAACCCTATTGTGCCTAGAAGGAAATATTTTATGCAAATCTTTCTACAAAATTTATGTCGATTAACATGAAGTATATAGTGATTGAAATTAAAATTTATTTACGAACGCTCTTTAACTGCTACTCGTATGGTTCTCAACGTCCGATTCTATGTTTAGGCGTGGAACACAGCTGAATTTTCCTCAGAGGCTTCTTTATCAGGCTTGAGGTTCTTTGAAGTGCCGTAAATTTATGACAGAGGCAAACGGCTTTACTTTCCTTCCTAAGGAATCGACTGCGTCTGTAGTAAAAGTGGGCGTTATACACTATCCAAAAAAAAAAAAAAAGTTCCAAAGGAAGCTTAACTAAGGGAAAAATCCAACACCCTCCACCGAGGTTGAACCCGCAACCTTGGGAACTAGAGACTAGCATGTTATTTATTACTAGACCACGGAAGATGATAAGTAAGTAGACGAATAAGATATTACAAATATATTTTGTTGAATAATAGAGAAAGGGTCAGTTTTGTCACTTTTGTTCTCTACTCCATTTGCTCTTGGTGTTGAACGTGTTAAAGGAGAATGCAATAGTACAATTCATTTAAAGCAGTAACATTAGTAAACATTTACTCCGAATACTAGAGTAAAAGCTCACAATTATATGAGCTTCTCTTCCCCTCTTTTTAAAGCTATTCTTAATACGGCTGTGCTTCACCGCGTCTCATCAGTGGAAATCTTCGGTGAACATGTCCTGTAAAGTTTCTAAGGGTGCACATGGAGTGATCCCGTGTAGGTTCCAAGAGTTAGCAGAATAAGTAACAGTTTTTATTTTAGGTGCCACCTCTCTAAGTCTGGCTATTACAAATGCCGTGTTGAACATTCTTTGTAATCGCCACTGTCCTCACGCAATGTTACAGGTTGGGAGGTGAATAACCGCAAATAATTTGATATTTAGTAAAGACCACAAGCATATCTCATTTTGTCTGCTTGCCATAAATAAAGCAGAAATTTCAGGATCTAATTTGTTTTGAACGGACCTGAACTATGTCTCTGCTGTCTTCACCTATAGTCGGGCAAGGTAAAAGACAGCGAAGCATCAACCGTGTGACCTGTTACGTAAACAACGGAACGTTTGAGATAGGGAATAATATCCATCCTAAACCATCGTGAAGTTTTCCTCATGAATATAACTTTAGAAAATGGTGAAAAAACAGCAAATACTGGATCGTGACGTCGTCCTCAAACTGGGATACTAATATTTGTACTTATTTACCTCTCACCTGTATCCATGATCGCCTCTTGAGACAAACTTCTAAGGGAGAGTTTTTCGTCCAACTGATTGTTTCTATCACAAAAAATTTCCCTTTCCTTCCGATAATTCGAAATCTTGTGACATAAAAAAATTTTATTTCGTCCCCCACTTTCCTCATTTCCTTGAGTTTTCATTTTCCCATATGCTCTAAGACAGTTCAGAATTTATCATAGGGCTACCCGCTGTTTTCACATTCTTAAACGAGTACTATGTATGCGCATAGTAGTCAGAGAAAGTATTATATTCCACCCAAAAGAATGACCCCGACATTTCACCAGAAATACATGTAATGGGTATCTCGAAAAAACAAAACCCACACACGCACACACACAAAATGGTCCGATGTGTGTGTGTGCGTGTGTGTGTGTGTGTGTGTGTGGGAAAAACAGCATAGTTCAAAAATGAAAACAGGTATTTAAGTTTAGTATCTTCCAAGGATACAACACGATAGTTTTGAAGAAAATACTACCACCCCAAACTTCCATTTGTTGGAAACATTTACCGAAAATCCTGTTTTTCTCAAAAAAAATAGTACTAACGATTTTAAATAAAATACTGTATATCAAAGATATTTACATGGCAAATAAAATTTACATATTGAATTTTCTGGGAATATTTCTGAGGATCTCTTCGTTCTAGATGACTTTTGCATAAACTGGTAAACCGTAAGAGAGAGAAACTTAGTACGCAAAAACTGCAGATCTCGTTAAAACACACAATACATGCCATATATAGCGCCATCATATATATATATATATTTGCCGTTGCAAATAATGTCCAACACACCATCAATAACGAAAGCAGAAGACTCACAAACAAATGAATGTGTATACAGTATTGCTAACGATATTCTGTAATTAATTTTATTCCCGCATATCCTCAAGATTGATGAAGGGGAAACTGACTTTAGTGCTATATATATATTTAGAGAAAGAAAGAGAGAGAGAGAGAGAGAGAGAGAGAGAGAGAGAGGCACTAAAGTCAGTTTCCCCTTCATCAATTTTGCTTTTTGTAGGTAAATCTTGAGGAGAGAGAATCCTAAAAGACTAAAATTAAAACCGTTTCGCCCAAAAATTACTACACGCGTTAGATGAAGCTGACTACAACAGAAGGCTTGAGTGATGTGAGTTGTTTTTAGTACGCAACGAAGCAGATCTTAATTTTTGGCAGTCAATTTTATGGACATACGAGGCAAGTTTCAAACTAAATGGACACGTGAATCGCCATAATTGTGTTTTTGGCCCGACACAACCCCGATGAAGTAGTGCAGAAATATCAGAATGTTCCAGGTGTTATTGTCTGGGGAGGAATTTCAATAATCGAATGAATAGGACCTTATTTTTTGACGGTACAGTTACATTGCAGTACCCAAGATGGAAAACAACCATATTCTGAATTTCATTTGGCACAAAAGATGGAACTCCACCCCATTTTGGACTGAACGTTCAAAACGTTTTAAATAATACATTCAGAGAATGGATTGGACTTGTGTTTGGCCACCACATCCTTGTAATGCGATTTCAGTCTGTTCTCCGGATCACCAAGAAATTTAGATGAACTGAGATTGTCCACTCAAAATGCATTTCATACCAGCAATGAAGATGAGCTTTTATAGTCTTATATTTGTAAATCAGCTGTAATTTGCCTGAAATGTATTGTGCAAGGAGGTGGACAATTGAATTTGTGTATATGTTGCCAACAATTTAAATTATGTCTCTTTATTATATGTTCAAGTAAAAAAAAGTATCCTTGTTATTTCTTAATATATGGGAAAACTGACTTTAGCGCCATCCTGTGTATATACATTTATACACACTTGTATGGGGTTAACCATTTCCGAAATATTCCTTGTTATTGATTTGATTTTCAAGTAGTTCAACTTTTCTATCACCGTCACCGTTCGTTTCATATTTGCTTTGTTTTACTCCTGGCCATGTAAAAATGCAGAATGTTAGCTGTATCAAATAATGACCACCTTCTAACTCCATGGCACGACAGCTCACGGGGAACCTTGGCCTACCGCCCGGCCGCTGCGTCCCCCATCTCGGTCCACTACAGACGTCATGGATGGGGTGCAGTATTGGAGGGTGAGACGTGGTCAGCGCCTCGAATCCCCCCGGCCGGTTAATGCGGTCCTCATGACCTGGAGCCGCTACTTCTCCATCAAGTAGCTCCTCAATTGGCCTCCCAGGGACCTTACGAGGCTGAGTGCACCCCGGGCCAGGTCTCCCAGGTCTCCCGCTTGGTAAGTAGCAACGCTACCACCGCGCTAAGGAGACGACGATGACCACCTTCTAAAGTATTTAAATATGGCTTAAGCCTAGTATATACCCTGAGTTCTCTTGTACTTATGAGGAACTAAATAGTAAGGCAATTTATGCCAACGTTTATCTTGATTTACATGAGTGGATAAAAGAATAAGCTTTGTAAGAATACTCTATTTCAGAATAGGTAGAGAAATTCTTGTGGACGGAACACATCAGTATTTTTTCTTTTATCCAGTACTTAATTGTTCAACTCACATAGTCCGAATTTATTTTATCTCAGTATTTCATTTTTCCATGTTTTCAATAAGAATTTAGATTTATTATGGTTTCCCTTTTGTTTTCTTTAGCTGCTACTTGGTCTGCCGAGCCTCGCCTAAAATCGACAGTACACCTCTCATTTATTGTGTGACTTTCCGTTCTTCCTGGAATCTCGTTTGTATTCATGACTTACCTCTCCATTTGCAGAGAGCTTTTCACAATAATTTATTGTTATTATTTTCTCATACTCATGTAGAACTTATCTGTTACTATGCTATTGCCTCTTCCTTTATTTAAATATAATTTATTGCGGACAGATGGGAATTTGCTATATAAAAGCATATTCTTGTTTCGTCATGTTAATCGAGATTAAATGTATTTGCAGAGAGAGTTTCAACCTTCCGTTGTTAAGAAAAACGGGAATAGGAGAGCCAAGGGGAGTCGAAATGCCTTATCTTCGCTAAGTTCAAGTTTGACCCATTATCTCAGCAACTATTTAAAATAATGAGTTACATTTTTCAAGGTATATTCCGCAATACATTTACAGTTGATTGATAACAAATAGAAAACTACTGTTCAGTAAAAGGAAACATAGAATTTTTTACTTTCTCTACACGTACTATATACATAGTGTATAGAGAAGGTATTGCACTCCACCCAAAAAATCAATACCGAGATTTCACCGGAAATATGTGTTTTAGAGCCCCCTGTATAAAAAAAAGCATTTTCACAGAAAAGGTCCGTGTGTGCATGTGTGTGTGTGTCCGTGTGTCTGTGAACACAATAACTCAGAAACGAAAAGTCGGTAAAATACCAAACATAGTATTTAAGTTTAGTATCTTTCAGGGGTGCGATACGAAGATTTGCAAGAAAAATTCCCCCACCACCAACAACATGGAACTTTTTTCGAAAATTTTGATTTTCTCAAAAATGGCTCTAACGATTTTGACCAAAATACCATATATTAAAGATATTTACTTGACAAATAAAATGTATATCTTGAATTTTCTCGGAATAGCCTCTGAAGACTACTTTATTCTGGATGAATTTTACAGAATTTTGCATTACTGCTAAACCGCAAGACATGGAGAAAAACTTACAACATAAAAAATGTAGATCACGATAAAACACACAATTTATGTCATATACATTTTTTTCGTGAAGTTGGTCGTTTTTTAGATATTCCTTGTTACTGGTTTCAGCTTTAAAAAACTTATATTTTTTTCATACAGGATTTTGCCAACTCTTGTCCATACAAACAAATGAACTTCAGGCACATAGCAACCAGCATTTGACTATCACTTTAGCCTATGGTACTCCCTTATTTGGCTTCTACTTAAAAGGACGCAAGTAATAAAACTGTTTCTGCTAATTTTTCTCAATTATTATGAAGTAAATAGAAGCATAAGCTTTTTAACAACAATTTGTAGCAGAGATGTAGAGAATGGAAAGGAGCATATCAGAATGTTTTAATAGAACTCTAAAAATGTAATGAAAAAAATTTAAATTAAAAAAATAACTTATTCATATACATAAAATCTTTTTCGTCAAAATAAGTCTATTTAGGTGCAGATGTGTGGTAAAAGTTTCAGGACTTAGTGTGCATTAGTTTCTGAGATAATGGGGCATTCGTGTAGAAAATTTTACTTCTTCAGAAATTGCTTTCAAACATAACATTAAAAAAAAAATGTAAGCTCACTTTCCAAAGAAAACTTTACAGTACTTCGAAACGTTCACAGGAATGCAATATGAGCGGCATACCACTGCTACCAATACCTTAAGTAAAACTTTCCAGTCAAAATAAGAAACATCTCTTGTCTAATACTAATATTTACTGATGTTTTGCCTAGTGAGTACACCAAAAGTTCTAAAAAGCTACTATGCAGGATGGTTTTCAACCATATTTTTAAACTATTTACAATTAGAGTGCCTCCATAAAAGCTATTATAAATAAGCGCGAGACTCGAAATATTCATATGCAATTAAACATGAAAATGGAAAAAAAGTTTCGTGATAAAAGCGGGCTCTTTATTATTTTCTAAAATTCCATTCTTCGCATAACCAGGAGAAACAAACAAATAATGAATAGCACAGAATAACTATAATATATTTGAAAATTAAATAAATAACAAAAGAACATATCAAAAAGATAATATCCCAAAAGTGTACTTAAGTAAATTGGGTGATATATTTCAAAATCTAATATTGTGTGAAGTAAAACATTCATTAAGAATTAAGTGGACTTAACAGGCTATCCAAGAAAACCTAAATATTTGTTTTAGCCATGTAAATGCCTTAGATAAAATAAATTTAATCAAATTCACTAAATTCAATTTTGGAGAAATAAACAATTGCGAAAAATGTTCCGTGTAAACAGTTCGGGATGGAGGAATTTTCTTGAAGAGCTTCTGATTTTAAATTTCAAAGCCACTGTGGTATGGTGGTTAGCATGCCAGCTTTCAAACCCAGAGGCTATGGCTTCGATTCGCTAATGGGGGGAAAGAAAGTTTTTTTAACCAGATAATTCCCATCGCACTTAGAGCCTGGAAATAGGTAAAGTCTACAAACATATAGAATGTGGAAATGTATACAGTGTGCATACATTTTATATAATTATAGCTTCCAAAAAAGAAATGACATGTTTAGTATTAATTCTGCTTATTGTTTGAGCTATCTGTATTGTTCACACACACGAAATATTTTCTACAAAATGTGTCTTTATATGTATTTCCAATGAAACGATGACATTAAATATTGCGAAGAATTCAATCGCATCTTTTCTCAATCTCTTACGGTTTACTAGTTGTACAAAATTCCGCAAAATTCATCCAGAATAAACAGGCCTTCGGAAGCTATTCCCAGAAAATTCAAGATTTACATTTTATTTGTGACGGAAATGGCTTTAATATGTGACATTTTAATCATAATTGTTAGAGCCACTTTAACCCTTAGTTGCCTGCATTAGTATAACTACATATGCCGTTTTTCTTTTAACTCAAGTTTAAAAGGGGAGCTCTAGTAAAAATATATGGGAATAAATCTATAAAATGATTATATAAAATAATAGAAAACAATAACATAAATGAATATATGTAGATCCTTTATTAATCTTTTTCTTCCTAATTAAAAGTTCAAATTCTTCTAAACCAGTTTTCATAATCCTACCAAATGCCCTACCAGAAAAGTAGATCAATTGGCCATGAATGTTAGGTGATAGGTAAAGGAATGGCCATCCATTCAAAGTCCAATTTTGGAAGTTCAAATCTTAGTGAGTGTGATAAATAACGGGGAGAGCCCAAGTAAAATAATCGATGTGATGCTTGGAAGCTAACCGGATTACATTTGAGTGTAGTTTTACTCTCTTATTTATTTAAAAAAAATCACTGCAATTTTAAGGCAAATATATAAAAACAATATAAAACAGTCTTGATTACTTGTCGTTTAAGGTTGACGGTTAGTATAACATGAAATTAATCCTAGAGTACTACCATATTTGTATAGTTACGTTTAAAACAAGCAGAATTTATAGGTACAGACAGGCAACAAAGGGTTAAAGAAAAAAAATTTCGAAAATTTGTCCATGTAAAGGGTAATTTGTGGTGGGGGGGATTTTCTGGCGTCCTTGGAAGATTACCAAACTTGGTAATTAATCGTCTTTTCGTTTTTGAGCTATGGTGTCCACAGACACATAGGCAGACAGACGACAGACATATAGACAGACAGACAGATAGACACACATGCACCTTTTTCTGATTTTTTTTTTTTTGATTCAGGGTGTCCTAAAACATGTATTTCTGGTGAAATCTCCATATCGAATTTTGGGTGGAATAGAATTCCTGCTCTATCCACTCAGTACATTTACATACGGGGTAGAGAAAGTAATAAAGGCTGTGTCACTGAAGTGGAAAGTGGAACGTTTTCCATTTCTTGTTTCTCATCACAGACTCAAGCGCAAGTCTGGACACGGCCTCTCGATAAGCGCAATTCTCTCACCGTTTTTGCTGATATGCAAGACAGTTCCACACCTGGAACGAAGGTCGCTCTCGCTATTTGCTCACTGCCACGGACCAGGTTTGTTTCCAATTGTCCCATTGAATTGTGCAACTTCTTTAAAGCACGAAGGGCTATCTGCACAGGCGAAATAAGGCGCTGCTGGGAACCTGGTATATTTATGTATGCTTTCGAAAATAACTTGGAATATTTGTTTATCGTGTATTTCGATCTTAATAGGTCGACACAGTCTAGACATTAGAAATGTTTTGTTTTTTATATTTGGGGTGCTACTACTATTTCTTTTGGTGTCTACCACTGAACGCAATTGCCTTTCTTTTAGTTTTGAAAATTATCATACTATTCCTTTTATAAACTGATGCACAGCCATTTATAGTCTAAACCCCATTGCCATACATCAAGTTACGTCATCCGCCATTGCTAAATGGTTTAGTTTTAAAATTGTTCCTATTTTGATTCCCTTATTACTAAAGTTTTCGCTTCTTAATGAACATTTCCAGATAATATTAAAAAAGCACTGGGCATTGACTACATCCTTGTTTTAAACCTTGATTTGTTTTGTTAATCTCCCGTTATTTTCAATCACTGTGTTTTATATATGTATGTAAACTCAAGGTAAACTTTTTGCAAATGTAATGGCTATCCAGTATTACATGCATCTTCCACAATATTTATCAATCTATGCTATCGTAAGCTGTTTCAAAATCGATGAATGTCAATGGGTTCCAAGTTGCATTCTCTCCTTTTCTCTTTTACTTGTTTTATCGCGAATACAGTGTTCTGCTCGGATTCCCTTATGTTCTTCGCTTAACTGCACCTCACTCAATATTTTCGTTCTACTCGTTATTATTCGTGCACATATTTTGTGTAAATGTATTTTTCTATAGATTTATTTCTCTGTCCCTCGTTTCCAATGAACCATACAGTCTAGTCCTATGAGACTTTTGATAAATGCTGATTTTACGTAGCGGGTTTTCAGCTCCGGGCATGACCCCCAACTTGGACCATGCAATTGTCTCACTTTCCACTTTTCAGGGTTCCTGAGAACCTACACGGCTACTGTAGTGGTTTGGGGTCACACTAAGTCCCCAACGTGCTAACAGAGAAAATAAAATCCTTTCATTTCGGAAATATATGCACTATGATCTGTAGAATGTGTTTTTAACCTGTATTGTTATTCACAATTCATATTGTTACTTTTATATTGTTACTAAACAGCTAAAACGTATTTTTACTTTCTCTACACATACTATGTACCTACATAGTGTATAGAGAAGGTATTGTATTGCACCCAAAATTTTATACCGAGATTTCACCGGAAATATATGTTTTAGGGCCTCCTGAATCTCCCCCCCCCCAAAAAAAAACATTTTTAGAAAAATGTCCGTGTGTGTCTGTCAGTTTGTCTGTGTATCTGTCTGTCTGTCAGTGCGTGTGTGTGTTTGTGTTTGTGTGTGTGTTTTCTGTCTGTGGGCAACATAGCTCAAAACCGAAAAGTTCGTTAAATAACAAGCTTGGTATTTAAGGTATCTTTCAAATATGCAACACGATGATTTTCAAGAAAATCCTCACACCCCCAACTACACTTTCCAAGGACAATTTTTCGAAAATTTTGATTTTCTCAAAAATGGCACTAACGATTTTGATTAAAATGTCGTATATAAAAGATTGACAAATAAAAGGTATAGCTTGAACTTTCTGGGTGCAATACAATATCTTCTGTACACACAATGTACATAGTATATAGATTGAAAGTAAAAAAGAGATCTGAAATTCTGGATGGAAGTATAGCTGGTTGGACGAAGTATGGCAAATTTCAAAAGGAATTGGGATATGCTAGTAGTGGAAATTCGGAGTTCAAAGTGGAGTAGCACTTTGATAGGAACCTAGGAAAAACATATTATATATATATATATAGGCAAGATATTTTTTCTACTTTTAGACATAACAGTTAATTAAAATTATATAGAATAATTAACAAACATAGGCAAAGGGAGAAATATCTGGACTGCTGTGAGACACTTGAAAGGGAAGGATTTTGCATGGATGCAATCAGGAGCAGGGTTTTTAAGAGTTTAAAAGGAAATAATACGCAAGCGCTCGTCATTGTGGTGAGAAATAATTCGTTGTTTATTTGAATTTGTTGGTGTAAGGAGATGGAGGGAGGGCATATGGGAACTAAAATGACACAAATTATAGAAGAAAAATATACTGTGTTCTATTCACATGACTTTCTCTAGCTGCATATTCTGGAAAAAAAATATTCCTAAAAGATGTAAAATCTTGTAGCTATGTGACTGAAATTAGGTTGTTTTTGCGTAGCCAACAGTAAAAGAAAATAAACAGGAAAGAAACTTTGACGTTTGAAAAGTTTATTTTTAAATTGAAACCAATAACAAGGAATGTCTCGGAAACTTTTTGATTAACTCCACAAGAAAGGTGTGTGACATAAATTGTGTGTTTTAACGAGATCTGCAGTTTACATATCGGATTTTTATGAGCCCCCCTATAAGAATTATTCCTTTTAATGGTCCATTTCTGTTTTAAGTTTTTCTTCATCTATTACGCTTTACTATGTACATCTTATTTGTCATGTAAATAATTTAAATATACGGTATTTAAGTTAATTTTAATTAAAATCGTTTGAGTCATTTTTTGAGATACTAAAATATTCGAAAAATCTAGTTTGGGTTGGGTGGATTTTTCTAAAATCTTCATGCCATATCCTTGGAATATAGTAAATTAAATACCAACTTTGCTTTTGAGTTACACTGTTCACGCACATACACACAGAAACACACGGACCTTTTTCTAAAAATTAATATTTTTATTTAACGGTTCTCAAAACATGTATCCGGTGAAATCTCGTATAGAATTTTTGGTGGAATACAATACCTTCTCTACCTAAAGTGTAATCCTTAGAGAAAGTAAAAGAAATCTGATGTGTTCCATTCGCATGACTTTCTCTACATCTTTGTAACAAAGATTATTCTTCTATAACCTTATGATAATCGGGACAAGCATTAGCAGAAATTGTCTTAATTATTTGTTTCCTTGTAAGTAGAAGGAAAATAAGGAAATAGCTAGACCTAGGTTAAAAAGATAACTGTGGTTGAAACCCGTTTCTACGCAGAGCCGGGTGTTGCCAAATTCTCGTATGAAAGTATTTTAAAACTGAAATCAATAACAAGCAATATCTGGAAAACGACCAACTCCAAGAAAAAATGCATTTGACATAAATTGTGTGTTTTATCGTGATCTACATTTTTGTGTTGTAAGTTTCTTTTCTACCTCTTACGGTTTACCAGTTATACAAAATTCAATAAAAATCTTCTCTAATAAAGAGGTCTTTAGAGGCTATTCCCAGAAAATGCAAGATATTAAATTTTATTTGTTTAAGGGTAGTTTGAGGGGGGGATTTTCTTTAAAATCTTCGTGTCGCATCCTTGGAAGATACCAAACTTAAATACCAAGTTTGGTATTTGACGGTTTTTTCGTTTTTGAGCAATGCTATCCACAGACACACACACACACACACACACACACACACACACAGACCTTTTTTTACCGTAAATGCTTTTTATGGATTCAGATGGAACCAAAACAAATATTTCCGATGAAATCTCGGTATCGAATCTCTGTACATTATGCACATAGTACGTGTGGAGAAAGTAGTAAGACAGTAATGGATTAGAAGAACAGTTAAAAGAAGTGAGATAATAATTGATAAAATAGTCAAATAGTGAAATCTAAACTTTATTATACAGATAGCCCTGGGATTTTGTATAAGGAGACATCATATTATATTTGTAAAAAATCCAACAAAGGGAATGCTTACAGCGGAATAAAATGTGGACTGGTATTCGAGTAACTCGTGGGAAGGGCAATGTCAGAACAGACCGGAAAGGGAACTGCTTGCTTATAGGACGGCCTTCTACATTTCACAAATTGGCCATTATCAGAATTCACAGCTGTATCTAAGGAAAATTTGAGCTCACATCAAAAAAAGATTTCGTTATTTTTATCATAAGAAGTCATTCAAGTAAATAAAATGTGAGCTTGGAAATATCATATGTGTAACAACATCTGTGCCATTTGGGATCGGATTTTAATAAGCTCACTATACTTCGACTTTCGGATGATTTGGTGCTCGAAAAGACGGTGGCATAATCCGAATAGACTCAAGACACCAATAGCCAAAGTTTATCTGTCTCTCTTTACAACACACAAATTATTTCCAATGCTGTTATCAGTATCAAAATTTTGGGAGAGAGTTGTTATGGTTTGAATTATTTGTTTTGAGTGTTTACTTCCTCTAGCCCGCATGTACAATGTACATGATGGATAAAGAACTTGTTGTATTTCACCCAAAAATTCCATGTCGAGATTTCACCGGAAATATATGTTTTAGGGTCCCCTGAGTCCGAAAAAAGCATTTTTAGTAAAAGGTCCGTGTATGTGTGTAGACAGCAAAATAACGTTAAATACCAAACTTGGTATTTAAGTTTAATATCTTCCAAGGATGAGACACGAAGATTTTCAAGAAGAAAATCCTCCCACCCCCAACTGCCCTTTACATGGAAACATTTTCTCAAAAATAGCTCTAACGATTTTTATTAAAATATCAATATTAAAGATATTTTCTGACAAATAAAATGTATATTTTGGATTTTCTGGGAATCGTCTCTGAAGATTACTTTATTCTGGGTGAATTTAATGGAATTTTGCATAACTGATAAACCGTAAGAACTAGGCAAAAGCTAAGTTAACAGAAAATGTAGATCTCGTTAAAACAACAATTTATGTTATATACATGTTTTTCGAGGAATTGGCCGTTTTTTAGGTATTTCTTGTTATTGGTTTCAACTTTAAAATACCTACACTTTTCTCATACAGGATTTTGTCAACTCCTGCCCATACAAACAAAGGAACTTCAGTCACATAGCAACCAGCTTTTGACTACTACTCTCTTATTTAGCTTCTACTTACAAGAAAGCAAGTAATAAGACTATTTCTGCTAATTTTTTCTCGATTAGCATGAAGTAAATAGAAAAGCATAAGGCCTTACAATTTGTTGCAGAGATATAGAGAGAGACACATGAATGGAACACATCAGATTTTTTAATGCGCAAGCGCGCTGTAAGAACTGCAGTCTTGATATCTAATTGCTGTGGTAGAGTTGTTGAATTGTTTGAAAATATTGTATTTTCCATGTATACTTAAAGTTAAACATTATTAATTTAACATCAATTTTTACATGTATAGCTCGACGAGCTTTGATTATATTAGAATGCAGGCTAATAAAGTGTATCATAAATGTCGTAGGTACAAAATGAACATGCCCCATTGTGGAGGAAGTGAGTCAGAGCTTTGAGCTGCGTGTGTGTGTGTGTGTGTGTTACGGAGGAGTATTCCGCACTGTAGCCTTGACTTATTGTACGCAGGCCCCGGGAGGAGAAGATTAGATGATTGTAATTTCAAACGGACACCGATATCCGGTCAGGGAGATAGCCACCATGGAGAGTCCCTAACAATTCACTTGCATTTCTTCATCTTGAGGCGGGGGTCCCGTGACTCAGTCCAGGATAAACCACATGAGTCCGTAGGCAACCACTAGCGCCATCCCGCCGCCAAAAGCTGTATTTCCATTGCGCAGTCACCTCCACGAAATGCCGCCACTGTCAGGTCCTCGTCGACACTTACAACCCTGAAAGAGACCAGTTGGGATGAAATGAAGGAACAGGAAGTTTGGGGAAATGAAGAATTTTTCCCAGCATTCGCCTTGTGACAAAACCACACCTGGCTCGGCACACACGGAAAGTAATCCCCGACCTATCCTTGGGGTCCTTGTAAGTGTAATTAATATTTGCTCAGCTTGGTGACACTACTGGTGAAAGCCATATCACCTTATCACCTTATTTCTAAAGTTAAATCTCTTAACGCTTTGGCAAGAAAATAGAGCGGCTGATCCCGTAGCTCAGTCAGTAGAGCACGAGGGGTCCTGGGTTTGATAGGTAGGAATTTGTATCTCTTTCAGATTGATACCTATCCTCCCAAGTGGCTGGAAGTACGAACGGCTGTGTGAATGTGTGCGTGCAAATCTAAAGATAAGAAACCAAAATTACAAACAGTATACGAGACAACAACATTGTCAAGAGCAATTGTTCCTAATGTCGATATACCAATAGGATCTAGATGTTAAAGGCGCCTTTAAAATTGCAAAAACACCGAGCACTCCTTGAATTCCTTATATTACTTCAACTATTATATTTCACTAAATATTCTAAAGATTTAAGAACACCATGTAGTCTATGCTTGTCGGGACACACAAACTGCATAATAGCGAAAAATTAATCGAATTTGCGAGTACAGCCACCGAAACGTTAAATGTTTGGAAATATCTATTTTCTGCTTAAAACTCTTTTCATCTAAATTCTAAAGCACGTGAATCCCCGTGTTTAATTAGATTTGCACAAAAATAAAGGAAAACGCCAAAAGAATTTATAAAAAAATCCGGTAATGTCAAGTAGTTACAACCACTGAGAAGAAATCCAGCTTTTCATTACTGAAGGCTTATTAAAACATGTTGCGTCTTTTGAAGCTACGGCAAAATCCGAAATTGCTCCTGAGATTCAAGTGCATAAAGAGAAAGTATGAGCATAACAACGAAAAGATTCTTCATTAATACTAAAGAAATTAAAGCAGTTATGAAGAGGCTACTAAAAACTAAGTCAGAGCTTGTCGAAATGAAAATATAATATTTCCTGTCGTAAGAATCAACGCTTGCTGAAACTATCCGATAGCAGACATATTAAAGTGAGGAAATTCTAAGATAAAATTGAATTTTCTATAATGTTTACTTTATGTACACGTACTATGCGAAGGTCTTATAATGCACCCAATAATTCGATATCGAGATTTCACTGGAAATACATGCTTTGGAACCCATTGAATCAAAATCAAGCATTTTTAGAAAAAAGGTCCGCCCGCGTGTGTGTGCGTCTGGACAGCATGGCTCAAAAAACGAAAAGATCGTTAAATACCAAACTTAGTATTTAAGTTCGGTATCTTCCGAGAATGCAACACAGAGATTTTCAAGAAAACCCCCACCTTCAACTACTCTTAATATGGAAGATTTTTTAAAATGTTTGATTTTCTCAAAAATGCCTTAACGATTTTGATTAAAATATCTTATATATAAAATATTTTTATGGCAAACGAGATGTATATCTTGAATTTTCTGGGCATAATCTTTGAATATCTCCTCATTCTGCATGTTTTTTTATATAACTGGAAAACTGTAAGAGATATATAAAAACTTAATAAAGAACCATTTTCTAGATGTTACGGATTATTGGTTTCAATTTTAAGTCATTTAACATTTCTGAAACGGGAAGACATCTCTCTTCTCGTTTCTCGTTTATTTACTCCTGACAAGCAAAGATATTGCAATTTCAATTGTTTTACATAGCAACTGGCTTTTAAAGGATGAGACTATCGCTTTAGCCTGTGTATTTTCTTATTTATCATCTACTTACAAGGAAGTTCGTATTAAGGCTAATTCTGTTTATGTTCATTTTGATTAACATGGTGTAGATAATGTTTTGGATAAAAGGTTTGTTTACCGAACAGTTAGAGGGCATTATGTAAATGGAACACGTTAAATTTTTCCCTTCTACTTATAAGGAACAAGCAAAAAGGACAATTTCTGCTAATATTTATGATGCAGATAGAGGACTAAGCTTAATTTGTTACAGAAATGTAGAGAAAGTCACGTGAATGGAACACATAAGATTTTTTGGGTTAGTAAATGTTTCTATAATATATATTTCTATAGTAAGCTATAACTTTTGCTATAATTCTTATGTTGCCTATTTTGAGCTTTTTTGTGAGGACGGATGAGGTCGTGAACGGAAAGTTGGCGGTTCAAATCCTGACAGGACCGTCCTTCCTGAATGAGACATGTTTCAGGTTTTCCTCAGTCTTCATTACTGCTAAAGCTTGGAGGCATCCTACAATTAGGACTGGAACGTTCCATCTTAGATTGTCTTTCCAAATTATCAATTAATTTCAGGTCTTATCAGTACCACTGATAACGCTAAAACTAAATATTAAAATGTATTGTACGAGAATATTGAAGTACTTTTCCATTTGCTTATCTTGCTCTTCCATTTGTTTATATTGACACAAGACAGCTTAAAATCTCAGGATGAATCTGTGATACTGCAATACTGAAAGGAAGACACGAGACATTATTAATTTTCTCCTCTGTAGCACATTACCAGACAGTCTTAATTTACTCCTTCCTTCTTAATATCACTTTTGTATGATAATTAGCATAGGACAAAAGAAAATTGACATATATAACGAGATGGTTCTACCACCACCAGAGTAATAAGACAATGTAATGTTAACAAAGGCTATTCAGAAACTTCCTTCAACAACACTCAATGTGACCCCTTGAAGCATGTTCTCTAATAATAACCTTTATAGTGCACACTGTAATATGGACGAAAGTTCTAAAGTCAGAATAATAGCTTTCTTTTACCGTCTCTACACATACCAAGTACATAGTGTATAGAGAAGGTATTGTAATGCGTCCAAAACTTCGATAGCGAGATTTCACTGGAAATACATGTTTTGGGTCACCCTAAATCACAAAAAAAAAGGAAGTTTGGAAAAATGTCCGTGTGTGTTCTGTTTGTCGGTGTGTCTGTCTGTCTGTGGACAGCTTGGCTCAAAAACGAAAAGACCGTTGAATACCGAAGATTTTCAAGAAAATCCCCCCACCCTCAATTACCCTTTACATAGAAATATCGTATATTCAAGGTATTTACCTGACAAATAAAATGTATATCTTCAATTTTCTGGGAATAGCCTCTGAAGATTACTTTATTCTGAATGCATTTTACGGAATTTTGCATAACTGCTAAACCGTAAGAGATGGAAAAAAACTTACCACACAAAAAATGTACAACAATTATGTTACATACATTTTTTTCGTGAAGTTGATAGGTTTCAGCTGCAAAAGCTTTCTCACACAGGAATTTGTCAACTCATGTCCATACAAACAAAGGAACTTCAGGCACATAGCAACCAGAGTTTGACTAATATTTTAACCTGTATTACTCCCTTATTTTGCTTCTAATTTCAAGGATGCAAGTAATAAGATTATTTCTGCTAATTTTTTCTCGATTAGAATTAAGTAAATAGAAGCATTACTTTCTTAACAATAATTTTTTGCAGATGTAAAGAAAGTCATGTGAATGGAACATATCAGAGTTTTTACTTTTTCTATATGTACTATATACCTAGTGTATAGAGAAAGTATTGTTCTGCATCCAAAAATCTGATACCGAATTTCACCGGAAATATATGTTTTGAGACCTCCTGAATAAAAAAAAAACAAAAACAAAACAAAAACATTTTAAAATAATGTCCGTGTGTGTGACTGTCAGCCTATCTGTCGTCTGGCTGTCAGTCAATGTGTGAGTCTGTGGGCAGCATAGCTCAAAAACGAACAGTCCGTTAAATACCAAACTCAGTATTTAAGTTCAGTATCTTCCAAGAATGCTACACGAAGATTTTCAAGAAAATCCCCCCACATACAACTACCGTTTACACGAAATGTTTTCTCAAAAACAGCTCTAACAATTTTGATTAAAATAACGTATATTAAAGATATTTACACGAAAAATAAAATGTAGATCTTGAATTTTCTGGGAATAGCCTCTGCACACATCTTTATTCTGGATGAATTTTGCGGCATTTTGCATAACTGGTAAACCGTAAGAGACCGACAAAAACTTACTACACAAAAAGTGAAAATTATGATAAAACACACAATTTATGTCATATACATTTTTTTTTGTGGAGTTGGGCGTTTTGAGATATTCCTTGTTATTGATTTCAGTTTTATAATATTTTTCTTACACGGGAATTTGTCAACGCTTGGCCACGCAAATAAACGGATTTCAATCCCATGGCATCCACATTTTAAAACATTTGACTGTCGGGTTAGCCTAGGTATTCCCTTATGTCTCTTCACCTTATAAGAAACTAAAATAATAAGATCGTTTTACTAATGTTTAGTATGAAAGAGATAGAAGGATAAGCTTATTAAAAATGGTTTGTTATAGAGATGTAGAGTTCAGATTTTTTAAAGGGTATTCTGCTGATTGTAAATTGAAAACCACATTTTATATTTAATAGCGATGTCGATACCTACGAGATTAATGCTATGTTGATGCATTAATATTTTCTGTGTGAAAAGTTTTGAAAATAATAAAGTGAATGGATTAAATCGAACCAATTTTAGTGAAAACGAAGTTTCCATACGTTCAGTGCTGTAGCGTTGAGGTAAGTAATAAACCGGATTTGGTGTACATCGGGGAATGTAACAATACACAATTACCACAAAAGGATACACTGTTCGTTTAGTGCGCGAGAGTTAAAATAAACGTTACACCTTTGCTAATAAAGCTAAATCAATGCAGAGACATGTTTATGAACAGAACGCTTTTACAGCCATTTGCTGAAGGCGATTTTTCAGTCAGTGCAAATGGTACTGCCTAATAGGATTCTATTATCTGTTGATCCGCGCCACGTGACCAGTGCACCGTAAGAAAGTAATTCGATTCTAATAATTTAAATTTCAGAATGAATTCATGCTTACATGGTATAATATTCTATACAAAACCTAAGAGTTTAATTAACGCTGATTACGCCGTTAGACAGATCTGCAAGTCCAAAAGCTGATGTGTTTCATTCACATAATTTCTCTACATCTTTGTATCAGTTTATTATTAAACAGCTATTCTTCTATTTAATTTATGATAATCGAGATAAACGCTAGATAAATTGTGTGAATTACTTGCTTTTTGTTAATTGAAGGTAAATAAGGGAATACATAAGCCTAAAACAATAGTAAAATTTTTAAAAGCTGGTTGCCATATGGTTGAAGTTCGTTTCTATGCAGGGCCAGTTTACAACTTTCCGTGTGAGAAAAGTTTAAGTATTTTAAATCCGAAACCAATAATAAGGAATGTCTCAGAAAAAAACGTGTATGACATAAATTGTGTATTTAATGAGATCTACATTTTGTGTTAGAGATATTTTTGAGAAAGTCAAAATGTTTAAAAAGTTTTCCATGTAAAGGGTGGTTTAGAGTGGGGAGAATTTTCTCAAAATCTTTGTGTCGCATCGCTTTATTTGGATACAGGGGAGCCTAAAACGTGTATTTTCGTGAAATCTCTGTAGCGAATTTTTATGGAATGCAATACCTTCTCTATAACTATGCAGATATTCTGGTGTTTCGGCTACACGCTTGTAAAGAAAAAGATTAAACAGGAAAAACAAAGCATGTATATTGTAATTATCAATTTTATCCTCTTTAACTGCTAAAAATATTTATTGAAGTCAGAATAGTGGCTCTGTTTTAATAACAATAATAACATATTATTATTATTATAATAATATTACTATCTATTATAATATGTCGCGCGTACTCGTCACGTGATTTTGAAAGTATGACACATTTCTGGTGTGAATGGCGGAAGGCTACATTATAACGGTGCACTGGTCGACAGAGTTTTGTTTTGGCGCGAATCAACTTAAGAGTGAATAGATAATATGTGCCTTGATGTCCCATAATGCTGCAAACGGTAGATGGAGTGATCGTTAACCAGTTGTTTTAAATTGTCCAAAAGAAAAGCAATAATGCAACTACATTAAATGTTTCAGTTGCAAGACAAAATATATAAAAAACAACTCAAGTTTCATCACGCCATGTCGGCGGGTATTGGGGCCCTTTGTAGTGGTTTCATGATCTGGGAATTTTTAGTTCGCGTGTTCGCCATTATGCGCACATGATGAAGAGGGATCGACGTCATCAATAAATAATATTAAAGGACAAAATCGCGATTTGTGAATTTAGCACAGGGACTTTTTCTTTGGATCTAAGGATTTTTACCTCCAAAAAATCTATCTCCCTCCGCCGGTTATGAACCCATGACCTTGATTAATAGATGCTAATATGATAACCACTACACCGCTGAGGGTGATAAACTGGAAAATATAGCTCTGTAGTTGCTAAAGGGAATAATGAATTAGTCAACTTTGTGAACTAATTAGATATTATTAGTTGTTCCATTCATATGCCACATTTTCATATTGGTCAATAACATTTAGCAATACTTTGTATATCGAGCAACCCGAATATATCCAATTAAAATATTCTTGCAGGGATGTAATTTCATCGGAACAGGCAGCTCGTTACCGAACCGTTGTCGGTATATAGTGATTTCGTTAAATTACCCAATTGTATTTTTAATCAGAGCACATTCATATAATGTCAATTTGAAAAACAAAGTAATATTCTTAAAAAATCTGATGTGTTCCATTCACATGACTATATCTACCTATTCTGCAAAAAACTATTCTTTTATCTATCTACTACAGCTAATCGAGATAAACATTGGCATAAATGGTCGTATTACTTAGTTCCTTATAAGTAGAACGAAAATAAGGGAATGCACTAGGCTAAAGGGATAGTCAAATCTAAAATTTTATCGCCAAGGCATAGTCAGCAGTAAAACAAAACAAAGAAACAAAGAAACAAAATTACGGTTTCCTCTTTGAGGAAATTTTAAATATTAGAAAAGTTACGCCAATAACCAGGATTGTCTCGGAGTTCGTTAACTCCACAAAAAACATATTTAATATAAATTGTGTGATTTAACGAGATCTACATATTTGTGTTATAAGATTTTATCTTTTTTTTTTTTTTTTTTGGTAGTGTTTAACGCCCGCTTTTACTACTAAGATTTTGTCTGTATCTTAGATTAATCAGTTATGCAATAGTTTCCCAGAATGAAGTAGATGTTTGTCTTTATTTGAAGAATAACAAATTATACAAAAGTAATCTAAAATGAAGAAATTTTTGTCTATATCTTAACGTTAACAGGTTATGCAAAAGTAATCCAAAATGAAGAGGCATTTGTCTGTATCTCACGGTTAACAAGTTATGCAAAAGTGATCCAGAATGAAATGATCTTGCCTATATCTTACAGTTAACAAGTTATGCAACAGTAATCCAGGATGAAGAGGTCTTTGACTATACGGAGGGTTACCCCATCGTATCTCGGACGTTTTTTATGTATTTTCTTGGCGAGATAGTCTTTCGCCACCACCTGTTGTGTTCAATGTGACGTCCACGAGCTTTAACTGCTCTCCAGCGCCATTTAAGCTGCCTCTAAGAACAGGAAAGGGATATTAGCTCACTCCTCCGGCAGACTCTTCAGTCTTTTAATTGTGGTGGGACGCTGAAAAGAAAGGTGCTGTTTCAACAGACCAAATCCACAGAAAGTATCGGTGACTTCACAGGGATCATTTTAAACGGTATAATGTTCCCACACTTTTCCGTTGGAAGACAAGTGTAACTGGATGCATTATACATGTGGATCCAAACATTTGGGGCATCTTCACTATACAACTAGGAATTTCTTCATAAAAAATTGGATCCATAACGTACGTTTGTTAGTAAGCTGTATTAAGTTTTACATTGCTGGCAACTCGGTGATTGCCATGAATTCCTTGGATTTGGCTCACTTGATAGTAATAAATTACCCAGGGTTTGTTTTTGTCATTTAGATAAACCATTTTTCATCTAAAGGAACTCCCATTGACACGTTTCGCCTGCCAGGTGCTGTTTATAGTTTTCTTGCATACTCTGATATGCCGATCTTTCAGGGCATATCCGTGTGATCTCTTCGGCGATGCCGGCGCATTATGTGTGTGCGCTTAAGTGGATCCTGCATCCAACGTTTGCTCCTTTTTCTCTGCCGAGCTGGAGTAACGTAATCGCAACCTATTACTTATCCGGGCTTTCGCTTCCGAAAGCTCCTTCGAAAGCACGATATTGAAATACCTAGAAGTTTCCCAAAGAAGAGAGGGTGCATCCACCTTGGTTATGTGCTATGTGCCACGTAGATCTGAGGATGACAGCCTTCGCGAAGTCTGCGGTGCCTTGTTTTACAGAATTTTATCCCGTTACAGTGACCGCCTTTGTATATACACCGATGGAGGTAAGGGCACCGACAGTGTTGGATATGCCTTTGTGATTGGACGGCACCGTAAACTTTCGGTTTGCCTAATAGCACATCCATTTATTTCGCGGAGCTTTACGCCATATATCGAGCCATTTTCTATGTTCGCCGCCGAAAACTGGTTGACTGCCTTATAATGCTGCAGGGGAACGAATTTGCGGATTTGGCGGCGAAGGCGGCATCCATAAAACTCAGTCATGCAATTCACTGTGTCTCATCAGCAGATTTTAGACTTGTTTTGCGGAGAATTTGTTTCAGGCTGGCACGAAGAAACAAGCTTAGGAAAGTAAAAATCTCCCTGTAGACTAGGTAACTTCCTCCCGTTTATCCCGTCGGGAGGAGGTGATATTGCTTCGTTTGCGGATCGGTCACTGTAATTTTATACCTTTAAGAGGGGTCCTGTTCCTATCTGCCCACTCTGCGGAGCAGCATTGTCGGTACGGCATGTGCTGCTCTAGCAACACTTTGTTTCACCTTCACCTGCCGGCCACCCTCTCCAAGGTCCTTGCCGATGACCACAGAGCGATCGATAGAGTTTTTAACTTGTTATCGAATTTGACCTGTCCATTCAGCATTTAGCTTTTAGCTTTTTATTAGCGACGGGCTTTAACGGAGAGGAAGTTCGTGGGCTTTCAACTGTTTTCATCACCTCATCTCTTTACCCATTAGACCGAATTTTTAGCATCTTTTGTCCTTTTCGCTCTTTTACCTGGTTTTAGCACCTTTTCGTTCTATTTCATTGTTTTAATTGCCTTTCTTCTTTTATCTTCCATTTCTATTTCATATTGTCATTTTGGTTCCTGTGTTTGCTTCCATTTTGTTTTATAAGGGCGCTGTTAATAATAGCAGTTGAGCTGTTATCATCATCTTCATCAAATCCGGGTGCTTTATGGCACCGTTCTGCATCTAAATAGCGGTGTATTATGTGATAAACGGTCCCTTTAGATATTCCAATTATTTTTTCTGTTGTTGTTTTCTTGAGTCACTGCTACCCTCACCTTGGCTACTATTTTTTTTTTTTTTTTTTTTTTTTTTTTTTTTGCATATTGAGGCTGAGATAGAAATCCATTTTTGTGTAGCTGTGCTATATGGACACACACGATTTACTTTTGGTAAGACCTTTTTGTTAGCAACTTCCTACTATCATTGAAAGGCTGTAACCGGTATCGGAAAGCCCAACAATGTATCCTGTCACAAGTCAGTGCCCCAGCAGACTGCAGGCACATGCAGTGAGTTGTTGCTACAATAAATGTATATAAGCATTTTGACCAATTACAGAGTGAGACGGCTGTCCAAAGTCGTCCGAGTTTAAGTCATCCAGAATGACGAGGCCTTTGTCCATATCTTACGGTTAACCAGTTAGACAACGTCGCCCAGAATGAAGAGATCTTTGTCTATATCTTACGGTTAATGAGTTATGCAAGAGTCGTCCAGAATGAAGAGGTCTTTGTCTATATCTTACAGTTAATGAGTCATGCAAAAGCCATCCAGAATGAAGAGGTCTTTGTCTATATCTTACGTTTAATGAGTTATGCAAAAGTCGTCCAGAATGAAGAGGTCTTTATCTATGTCTTACGGTTAATGAGTTATGCAAAAATCGTAGAGAATGAACAGGCCTTTGTCTATATCTTACAGTTAATGAGCTATGCAAAAGCCATCCAGAATGAAGAGGTCTTTGTCTATATCTTACGTTTAATGAGTTATGCAAAAGTCGTCCAGAATGAGGAGGTCTTTGTCTATGTCTTACGGTTAATGAGTTCTGCAAAAGCCGTCCAGAATGAAGAGGTCTTTGTCTATATCTTACGCTTAACCAGTAGGTGGAAGTCGTCCAGAATGAAGAGGTCTTTGTCTATGTCTTACCGTTAATGAGTTATGCAAAAGTCGTCCAGAATGAAGAGGTCTTTGTCTATCTATGTCTTACGGTTAATGAGTTATGCAAAAGTCGTCCAGAATGAAGAGGTCTTTGTCTATATCTTACGCTTAACCAGTAGGTGGAAGTCGTCCAGAATGAAGAGGTCTTTGCGAATATCTTACAGTTAACCAGTTAGGCCAAATTCACCCAGAATGAGGAGGTCTTTTTCTATATCTTACAGTTAACCAGTTATGCAAAAGTGCTTGAGAATTAAGAAGGCTTCAGAGGCTATTCCAAGAGAATTAAAGATATATTTTTCTTTTGTGAGGAAAATATCTTAAACATACCGCATTTTTGTAAAAATTATGTGTCATATTGAGAACATCAATATTATCGAAAAATAAACCATGTGAGCGTTAGTTTTGGGTAGCGGTATCTTCTTGAAAATCTTTGTTCCGTATGCTTGAAATATCCTGAACTAAACATCAAAGTTTGGTATTTTGGATCTTTTTCTAAACTGGTATTTTGACTTAAGGGGACCTCAAAACGTGCATTTTGTTGCAACACTTACTACTTCTACATTTGTAGAAAAAGTAACAATTGTGTATTGTATGATTTTAGCTCATTTCTCATTTCCACTGTTGGTAGCATTTCCTAACACATTCTGTTGTTCATTTCGAATCTATGTCGCGATCTGAGAATTGACAATGATTGATTATTTGGTTTTACACAACACAAATGAAAAATGTATGATTATTTGTAAAATCTGTTGCATTTTATTCCTGAATAAAATAAATCTCTCCCAAGTATAAAAGTACATAACACTCACGAATCTATGGATAAACTTGATGTGTTACTTTCATATGACTTTCTCTGCAATTCTGCAGCAAACTGTTCTTCTTTTCTAGTTTTTTAAAATCGAGAAAATATTAACAAAATTATTACATATTTTCCCTTGTAGATAGGTACAAGGGAAACAATAGACTAAATAGAGAGTCAAATCCTTTCAGGGCGGATTATTACATGATGTCCTTCATTTCCGAAAGGAAAAGTCCTATTTGAGAAAAGTAAAAATATTGGAAAATGTATGCCTATAACAAAGAATATCTTGAAAACGCTTAGCTCCATAAAAAAGTGGTATTAACTTGAGTATTTTAAGGAGATCTACAATTTTTGTATAGTAAGATGTTATCTGTTACAGTTTACCGGCTACGAGAAAGTAATCCAGAATGAATAGCCTATTCCCAGAGAATTTAAGATATACATTTTATTTCTCATGCCAATATTTACAATTTTAATTAAAAGTGTTAAAGCGATTTTTGAGAAAATAAAAGATTTGGAAAAAGTGACTATGTAATGATAAGGGAATTTTCTTGTGGCATCCTTGAAAAATACTAAACTAAATATCAAGTTTTGTATTTAACCGAATTTTCGTTTTTTTTTATACGTCCAAAGGTACGCAGAAACACATGGAACCCTTTGGACACAGGAGTCAAAACATGTACCTCCGATGAAACTTCGTTATGGAATTTTTGGGTGGAATACAATATCTTCACTAGCTACATGTAAATTGTGCATAGTAGAAAAATTAAAAATCTAATGTATTCCATTCACATGATTTTCTCCATATTTCTGTTACAAATGATTGTTAAAAAGCATATTCTTCTATCTACTATATGAAATCGAGATAAACATTACCAAAAATTGTCTTAATTATTTGCTTCCATGTAAGTAGAAGGCAAATAATACACTAGACTAAAGCGATAGTGAAATCCTTTAAAAGCTAGTTGCCATGTAGTTGAAATCCGCTACTATGCAGGGCCGTATGAGAAAAGGTTTAAACATTTTGAATCTAAAATAACAAGGAATATCTCAGAAATGGCAATTCCACGAAAAAACGTATAGACATAAATTGTTTGTTTTAACGTGATCTACATTTTTGTGTGTAATAAGCTATTGTCTATCTCTTATAGTGTACAAATTACAATAAAATTCGGCAAAACTCATATAAAATAAAGAGGTGTTCAAAGCCAATTCCTAGAAAATGCAAGATATACATTGTGTTTGCCATATAAATATCTTTAATGTGGTATTTTAATCAGAATCATTAGGGCCATTTTTGAGAACCCGTTTTTTTGACATAATTTTCAAGTAAAGGGTAGTTTGGAGTCGGGGGGATTTTTCTCAAAATCTTCGTGTCGCTTTCCTGGAAGATTCTAAACTTAAATACCAAGCTTGGTATGCTACCGATTTTTAGTTTTTGAGTTATCGTGCTCACAGACATATGGATATTTGGATACAGAGGACCTTTAAACATGTATTTTCTGTGAAATCTTGGTATCGAAATTTTGGTGGAATATAATACTTTCTCTCTACACTGAACATAGTATGTGCAGAAAAAGTAAAACTATAAACGCTTAAAACAGCAGGTGAATGTATAGGGCAATAAATGCAGAATAAGGTAATTGAGTACTTTCAGATGCAATATTCTGTGATGAAGAGCGTACAGAGATAAGCTTGATACATGTAGACTTTTGGGCGAATATCATCAGATACGCCAGAATTGATTACATATCTGCGATTTGTAAACGTAGCCTGGGGTTATATTATAAGCTTTTATGAGCACATTCACTAACAGTGATAAGGACTATTTGATACACTTGAGGCTGAATAGTAAATTTTAATGACAGGATTATCAACATACTATTTACTTACCGCTTGACTAAGCCTAAGATAAACAAAATATCAGTATGAAAACCGTAAGTAAACAAATAAATCGCAAATTTCAGAATCTAATATATAAATCCTTAGTTACATGCTCCCAAATACATCCTATTACAGTTAGGCACTGTTAGAGACATTCAAGCCCAGGATGTTTAGGTTCTAAAAACTTAAAACTAGGTTGTATCTAATCGTTATATTAGGATTCTATAGATCATTATATGTTCAATTTAGGCATTTATAGGATTTTGGAATATATTTGTATAGCATGCAATTGTGTTTAAAACGTTGTAACTTCAAATTTTAAAAATCTGATGTATTACATTCACATGGCTTTTTCTAACTGGTCCACAACCGGATTTTTCCTACAGAAGGATATTCTTTTATCTATATCATGCTAATCGAAAGTAGAATTGGCATACGGGGATACACTGGGCTAAAACGATAGTTAAGTACTTTAAAAGATAATCACTAAGTGAAACAATTGAAATCCGGTTCTCTTTGCTTACTAAGAGTAAGCAAAAGAGAGACGTAAAGAGAAATGTCTTTTCGTTTAAGACAAGTTTAAGTAGCTTAAAACTAAAACAATAACTTGTAATACCTCGAAAACGGCTAACCCTACAAAAATATGACATAAATTGTGTCTTTTAAAGAGTTCTGCATTCTTAGTGTAGTGGATTTGTGTGTATCTCTTACAGTTTAGCAGTTAGGCAAAAGTTACACAAAATGCAGCTGGAATGAAGAGGTCTTTCGCTTGTCATTAACATATTTTAAACATGGTATGTTAATAAAAATCGTTACAGTCATGTTTGAGAAAAACAAAAATTTTGGAACATTTTCCACGTAAAGGGTAGTTGGGGGTGGGGGAATTTTCTTGGAAATCTTCGTGTGGCATCCAAGGAAATTACTGAACCTAAATGCCAAGTTTGGTATTTGACGATTTTTCGTTTTTTAGCTATGCTTTCCAAGGCACTCACATCCACTCTCTCACTCTCTCTCCCTCTCTCTCTCTCTCTCTCTCTGCTTCACACACACACACACCACATACACATGGATATGCTTCTACAAAGGTTTTTTTTTTTCCTTTTTTTAATTAAGGCGTTAACTTAACTTTAACTTAGTACGTATTTGAAAGTACCAGCTTCAGTACACCTACGATTAGTTAGCATTGAAAAACACAAATTAATATCAAGTACATGAGCTAGTATTCTGAGTATAATTTTGCATTATTAGCATGTCAGTAAAAATATAATTTAATTTAATACACTGCATCCAAAAGTTCTTAATATACTCATTTTGTTTTAATAATGCGGAGAAAAACACAGAATTAATTGACACACTACATGCTCAGCACTCATTTTCTGCTCCTCGTGTAACAATGAACAAATGAAGTACGAGAAATTGGTTAACACATAAGAACGCTTGTCTTTGGTTAAAATGCGTTTGAAAGCGGAAAAACCGCGTTCCTCTTCACATGAGCTGCAAACTTAATTTCGGTTATTTTCTGGGGGTTCCAAAATCAATGATTCTCACACCGACTGATGCTATGACTTAAAAGCAGGACTGCGCATTAAAACAACGTCTAATTACTTTCTTATCCAGATAATAATGCAAGATTTCATAAGATCATAATTATTTTAAAGATTCATTATTCGAACGGTATCCTTTCGATATGAATAGGTACTTTTAGGTTATATTAGAAAAATCTGATGATTCTGTTGAGCTATTCTGCAACAGATTATTCTTAAAAAAGGTGAATTTTGTCTCTATTTCATGGTAATCAAGATAAACAGAAAGTAGCTGAAATAGTCGTATTAGTTACTTCCTTATAAGTGAAAGAGATATAAGGGAGAACACTAGCATAAAGCAATAGTCAAATGATTTAAAAGATGTTGCTATGTGACTGAAATTCGTTCAAAAGATATGAGAACATTTCAAATTGAAATCATTAACAAGGAGTATTGCGGAAATGTTTAACTTCACGAAAAAAATGTATATGACATAAATTATGTGTGTTAACGAGAGCTAAATCTTTGTATAGTAAGTTACTTTATATCTCTTATGATTTACCAGTTATGAAAAAGTCGTTCTAAATGAAGAGATCTTCAGAGGTTATTTTCAGAAAATTCAAGAAAAACATTTTATTTGCCATCTAAATATATTTAATGTACGGTAGTTCAATCAAAATTGTTATAGCCATTTTTGAGAAAATCAACATTTTCGAATTTTTTTGCCATGTAAAGCGTAGTTTTGTGCGTGTGTGTGTGGGGGGGGGGGGGAAGACACAGGCATCGGACTGATCAACCATTCTCGATTCCCTCTATCTCTAGAGCCTCTACTTCTCAACAGACGTGCATTTCTTGTGATTAGTATGCAATTTTTTGCAGAATGCAATACTTTCTCTACTTAATAAGTATGAGTAGTGATAGTAAAAAGCAAATAGTTTTAGTAAGTTATTTCTTTAAGTAATTTGAAGCAGAAGAAGAACATAAACATAATTGCAGTAAAATTACTGTTTTACTTATTAGTTATTATTTTTTTTTATCTAGAACAGGCTACTCAAAATACAGTGTCGTTTCTAAAAACAGGTTTTATATAAAATTGTATATTTTTCGAAGTGTAGTATTGAATAATGTAAATATAGATATTTCCCCAAACCAAACCGCGTCTTCTACATTATAACAGTATCTACCATTGCTTGAGAAACAAAATATAGCCGTCCAAAAGCACCCAGCAATCCTTACAGAAAGGATGTTTGTCGACAGCGCCTTACGCAAGTGGCAAGGATGTTTGGAAGTTACCTCCTATAATATTTCCGGCCTGAGACAACCGTGCCTATGGGCAGCTGAAAAAAATCTCTCTAGGGAAGGCGAGCTTGAAGAATGGTTCTGCAACTAACAAGTGACGTTTTCCACTCAGAGCATATGTATCATCTGGGATTGGTGAAACGAAGCTACAGATGATTTATTAGAAAACATTCAGAGAAGGGCTATAAAATTCACAAAAATGGTTAAATATTTTTGGCCTACAGAAGCTGAGGAAATTAAATGGGAGCCGTTGAAATTTAGGCGTAAGAAACAAAGGTTATACGCATTACTTAAAGCTTATGCTGGTTTAAATGCATAGATGGACGTCACTGACAGATGATTAAACCGACGTATTACATACTAAATGATCATTTGATCAAAATTAAGAGTACTGAACCGGCGTAAAAAGTTCTCTTTTGTTAAGAAGAATTAAAGAATGGAATGAATTGTCTATGCTAGCAACCTTTCAGGGCTGACCTCTGACCTTGAAGAAGTTTAGGAAAAATCTCATGATACTTAGGTGTATGTTTGTGATTTCATATATTTTTAAATGTATTTATTTAAAGTCACATTAACGATAAAGTTATATCGCATTGGGGTTACAAAGTTAGCATACATTCACAGTGTAGATTGTAAACCATTACTAAGTGGCATAAAAACAAGCTAAAATACAACAATACTATAAAGTAAAGAAAAATTATTTTATGCATTGTTGCGCAACAATGGTGTATTTTAATACTATTTAAACCTGCTAATAGCACTCGTATGCAAAATTTAACTTTCTGGAGTTTGTATTTTAATATGTCATTATCCGTAATTTGAGTGTTCTGAAGCAGAATATGAACTTAGTTCTTCTCCATCGCATACCAATTTTTCACAATATACTAAATAGTAACATATGAATGTTTATACTCGGCTTTACCGAATTTATGTAATATTATTAAATAGAAGTTAATAAATCCATAACTGTCAACGCAACACTCTTCAGAATTAACTAGTATTTCACATCATAACTTATATTTGAAAATTAGACCAGTTTTTTACTTGAACGTCTTTTATAGTTCCTACTATGGAAATCATTGATACATCTTTTTCCAGTGGCCAGCAATGGTCAGCTGTCACAATCAAATTCCTCTTCCCTTGGTAGCGTCCTTCCATTTCCTTTATGTCCTGGTGAAATCTTTCGTCTTACCCCTCACTGACACAGCCGAGATTTTCCGGAAAAAAGTCCAAGTGAGAGTGTAGGAAATGTACTTTCACACCTAAATTGTAGCCCAGCTTTCGCATTTTCTCAAGAATATTTTCTACAGTATTTTTGTAAGCTGGATACTTGTAATTTCCCAGAAAGTTTTCGATGACACTCTTAAAACCATTCCATGCTTGTTTTTCAGTATCTATCATCGTTTCTTCAAATAAGGTATCAGAAATCAAATTTCTAATTTGTGGCCCAACAAATATTCCCACTTTAACTTTAGCCATCAGATATTCCAGGGAACTTCTTGCGGATATATTTGAAGCAGTTGCCATCCTTATTTAAAGCCTTCACATATTGTTTTTTAAACCTAATTTTATGTGCAAAGGTGGTAAACGAACATTTTTGGGGTCCACAAGGCACTCATAAATTACTTTTTTTTATTCCTGACACGAGACTGTCTCTCTACTTCAAATTATTTCTTGACCAGTGATCAGATCGGGCCCTAATATCCCATTCACAAATAGGCATTTTAGTGTAGCCTAATTGCTGACCTAGTAACACGCCAATAACTTTTAAAGTTCCACAAACCTGGCACTTATGTTCTGTATATTTGACTTCTTCTAGAAGCAATATTAAGTTACAATATGCTTCCTTGAGGTGAACTGAATGGGCTACTGGAACTGATGCATATTTACCTCCATTGTACAAGACTACATCTTTTAGACTAATTTTAGAGGAAGTCTCCATTCACCTGGAATGTATTCTGTAGCTCCCAAGCATTCACTAAACCAGGAATATCGGACAATATGTAAGATTTTCTTCCTCAGAGAAATATAGAACAAAATCTTCCTCACGGTGTCTGTACCTAGAAAATGACTTTCCCGTAGAGAGGAGATGTTTTAGTCTGGATCCCAATAATTCAGTAGAATCCTTCTGAAGATTTAAGTCTCTAACCAAATCATTGGGTTCAGCCTGTGTGAACTGTTGAGGTGATGAAAATCCTGTTCTTGAATGTCTAAATCTCTGCTGCTGTCTTGAGAATGGTTTTTTTTTTTTCAGAATCTGATGACGATTTTTTTGCAGATGCTTCTAATGGAGAAAGCACAGGAGGATGATATGGGTCTTTCTGCTGACAATAAATTTGAATAAGTGATTTCTTTCATATTTTTTGTGTTGTAGCCTGTAATATCACATACACAAAAATAGCAATCATCGATATGGTTTCGAGGTTCATACCGGATCATAGAGATAGTAAAGGGTATACTAGCTTCTTTTCCTTTACTCAATTTCCTTAGTTGTTCTAAGCAAGTATAGCCTATTTTTTGGAGCCCACATTTTTTCAAGATATCCAAGCCTCATATAAAAATAGGCAATTAACACATTTTATAATATTTTGTCTTCTCTTTCGAACAACAAAATTGCCACAGATATGGCAAAATATATCAGAGCTATTTTTAAATTTTCCAGAAGACATATTGCATCAAATTACACAAATGTATGACATAAGCTGGCATTCACAAAAATAGATCTTTGGTGTTTGAAAAGAAACTAGCTAAGTTCGCTGAGCTACATTTGCTGGGATTGAATAATAAGCTATGTATTGTTGTCCACTACATGTGTTAAATTGTTATGAAACAGATTAATTTCAGAAATGAAATTAGTAGTATTTCTTAGTTTTGTAGTTACGTTTTTAATCCCATACAATATTTATGTACAGAACTACATTAAAACATTTTAGTTATAACTGCTAGCTGTAAAAAAAATGGTACGTGGCAGAAAAAAACTGATTACAGTTTTGCAATCAGCACATCAAATTTAGTAAAGAAGACATATTTTGGAGGAAATCCCAGAGTTATGAATACCGGTGTAATTAGTTTTTAATTAATTGTGTTTGTAATATGTAGAGTTGGATTATTTGTAAGTAGTTCAGAACATTGTTGGAGAATTGTAGTTGATTCAGGCCTATCGGGAGTTCGTTTGACACTTTACATATAGTTCGCTGCTCATCATAGAGATTGCAGTTTTATGTTAGCTGACAGTTGAAATTATTACACATTGGTGGGTTTTCGGGAGACAGAAGATATAAATATCTGAGTGGCATATGACCAATATGCAGATGAGTCAGCATGAGAAAAATTGTCTGAGTACCTAGCTGGAATCGGCGAGAGTGTGTAGCTTATGTAGGTAATTTGCTGTCGGACAGGTTAGACCATTCTTATTTCCACTTTAGGATAATCACACCTTGAACAAAGCTGGTGTAGTCTATGAGAAAACTTGAGGTTTGGTAGGCTACACGGATGTTTGCTAGCTTCTTTGGCTGCTTCATCAGCCCTCTCGTTTCCCGGTATACGTACATATATGCGACGGGAGCTATAAGAGTTCTTGCCAGAGGACAATATTTTGTTATCTACTGTTTGGGTCTCCAGGAGCAGTGGATGAGTAGAGTGCTTCTGCTGAAGAGCAGCTAGAGAACTCATAGAATCACTGAAAACAACGTAGGAGTGGTGCTCTTTAGTAAGAAGAATTTATTTGATAACGAATTCACACGAGAAGATGGAGGTATATTTGGGTAGACTGAACGATATTGTGTATTTGGGAAAACACAGCACAAACACAACTGTTAAACAAACCACTTAATAAAACTATATATATATATATATATATATATATATATATATTAAACAAATATAGAATTTATCAAATAAGTTGTAATGATTGTGAAAAAGTTCTACATTGGCAAAACCAAAAGAAATTTAAAAACACGTTTAAAAGAACATAAAAGAAATATCAAGTTGAATCAATTGGAAAAATCAGCAATAGCCAATCATTTTTGGAATTATAACCATAAATTGGGTAAGAAATCAAATTATTAAAAGCCATCAATCCTCCATCAGAGTTGGATATTTGGGAAAAATTGTTATCCATAATAATTTTTATCCATGTGCTTAACTTTGAAATGTTATTTTAAAATTAAAGCAGTTTGAAAGTAAAGTTAAAGACTTTAAATTAGCAAACACTTCCAAGTCGCTTCACCAGAGATCTCCAAGGTCACGTAGGAAGAAAGCCGATGTTACTGAAGTCCGACCACTACCACCTGTCGCTTTAATGAGAATGGCACCTATAATAGTCGCTGAAGATTTCCAGCTACCTCAGACGTCTGCAAACCTGCTCGAGGATGACAATGAAAATTGTCGAAACGCATCCGGGCCACCAGCATCAAAATTAGTGGCGTGAGTGTCAGTAATGGACGTCCAAGCTTGTACAACTGTTGCATTATTTAAATCCGTCTGTATACATGTGTAGGGATAATTTGTATTTGGTTAAACATTATCAGATAGGTACACTTGTCAGTCGTCCCTTTGCCGTATCTCGCTAGAGAGAAATTTATGTGGGAAGTTTTAAATTTCCAATGAATGGTTTCTGTGTCATAGGAGTAAGGAATCAACGATGGAAGCGTCAAATTGTAGTCTCTAAGGTATTGCTGGATTGTATGAGAAAGGTAAGGTGCAAATATTTTTACCAGATGAAATTATGAGAGGATTTCTGGGAAAAATGTAGCAAAAAGTAGGTGCATAAGTGAGCCTTGGATTGTGTAGCGTATTTTAGGCTTAGCTCTTTCCTCCTGTTTATTTTTGAACACTATTAATTGGACTCGTGAAAAAGGCTCACAAGGAAATTCTCAGTGCTGAAAAGTGGACGCTGTTGAGTACATTGAGGTTAGTTGGTCCAGTTAAGTTGTAGACGGCGGAACCGTGATCCAACTTGGGCGAACAATCGATCTGTATGTGCGAAGTAAAACGGTGAAGTCAACACCCTATGTTTTAGAAGCCAGTAATTTCAGCAGATTGAGAGGTCGAACACAGTCGGCCTTAAAATTACTAATGTGTTCACTCCAGTTCAATCTTTGATCAAAGTGTAGGCCCAAAATACCTAAGGTGTTCACTCCAGTTCAATCTTTGATCAAAGTGTAGGCCCAAAATACCTAATGTGTTCACTCCAGTTCAATCTTTGATCAAAGTGAAGGCCCAAAATACCTAATGTGTTCACTCCAGTTCAATCTTTGATCAAAGTGTAGGCCCAAAATACCTAATGTGTTCACTCCAGTTCAATCTTTGATCAAAGTGTAGGCCCAAAATTCGAATACTTTTAACCATAGGTATCACGTTGCTCACTAATAGGAGTCTTAAGTTCTGGTGAGCCCTTTCGTAGTCTGCTGAATACAATACATTGACTTTTATGTGACGAAAACTTAGTCCAGTATCATGGCTCCATTTCTGTTGGCTGTTGAGACTGACTTGTAGCAGCGTTTCGTTGTTTCTTGGTCCCTTCCCCTCTGCAAGAATAGCTAGGTCATTTGAAAAGCTAACAGAGGTATATATATATATATATATATATATATATATATATATATGGTTATAATGATTATATAATGAATGAAATAATAAAGTAATTAATGATTTAAAACTGTGTTGTAATTAACTAATATATCTAGTCGTACAAAACATTAACTGGTAGCTATAATAATTTGTGTCGAAACTGTTTGTTCATATAGTTTTTATCAATTGTTTATAAACTTAATGTGATTAGATTCTTAGCTTAATATTGTTTTGTTCATATACTTATTTATTGTTCAGTGCATTATTCTTTATGACATAATTTTTACATACATATAACCAACGGTCGTCTCCTTAGCGCGCTGGAAGCATTGCTGCTTGCCAAGCGGGTGACCTGGGTTCGATTCCCAGTATCGGCTTGGGGATTTTTCTCCCACTGGGAGACCTAGACCGGGGTGCACTCAGCCTCGTGAGGTCCCTGCGGGGTGGTCAATTGAGGAGCTACTTGATGGAGAAGAGTGGCTCCAGGTCATACGAACCGCATTAACCGGCCGGGAGAGTTCTAGGCGCAGACCACCCTCATCCAATCCATGACGTCTGTCATGAACCGAGATGGGGAATGCAGCTGCCGAGCGGTAGGCCAAGGTTCCTTGTGAGCTCTCGTGCCATGGAGATTTGTTTATATATATTTAACTCTGCCACCGGGTAATATTCACTTGCAATGGAATACATACCACACATGCATACATTAGGTCTAGTTAAAACAATAGTTTATGTAATAAGTGCATAATTTTGGTACTGATTGTGACACCAATGAATGTTTTCACACTTACTGTCGTTGGTGAGAATTGTATATCTATTACATGCAACCTTAGCATTATAAATTGTCGAAAATAAATTATGAAATAATTTTCATTGATAACTGATGTAAGTGAGAACTCCTTCATATTCTCTCCCTGCATTTTGTTTATCGTTATAAGGCGTGCTGAACCGATAAGCCAAGGCAGCTTAGAGTATCGGCATTTCATCAAAACTACGGAAAGTACATCATTGTTATCATTGACACAATATTGAGTGCAGGAACAATTTATTCAAACGGTAAGTTTGTATAAAGTATCATACAGACAAAATAGCAAACTATTTTGGACTCAGACAAGGTTGTAAACTGAATCCAGTGTTTCCTAATGTTTTTATTCACATCTCAGAGGAAATTAGTAAAAGTCCTGTAGCCGGCTGATTTCGAAATGTGCCGTGAGATTTTTTCTCAGAGGGTATGCCTGATTGATTGCGAAAATGGACAATAATAATTAAATGTATGAGAGTATTATATCAAGATTAATAACTATGTGTTTGAAAAGAGTTGCCATCCTTTTAAGATGAATTATCAACTGTTCCTAAATCTAAGCACGAGAAACTGTATCTGCGACATATTAAATCTCCTAATTTACAGAGAATTAAGAACTCGACATTGTCGGCAACATTTGTTTTCGTCAAAAATTAACAAACATAAAATACCGTGGCTCACTGAATCGCTAGTCAGCAAAAACCCTTGCTACCACCGCCAAATGGATGAAAAGTATTGCGGGCTATACTTAGCTCTACCGACTTCCATTAACATCTATACACTTACAACTATAAGAAGTGGATTAGAAGTATCTAAATTCTCAAAATGCATGCTATTTGGTTATCCTAAGTCTCGCATACATCATGACTGCCCACAGAGCTCCTGTGTTGTATGTATCTGACACACTTTTAACATATTGTAAGGCTCGACTCTCAGTACTCTCTTTCCTATCTAATTCTCAGAATTAGTCTGTATGTATTTTAAAACATACTTTTGACTTGTGAAGGTACCTTATGAACTTTAGCTAATGGATTTTTGTAGGCTGAATTTACCGGAGCACTTAATTACTCCGCCTAATCTCACTGCAAGCTGTTTGCTTTCTTCAAAAGTTAATTTGCCTGCTAACAATACTTACTGCTGACAAAACATTGTACATGTTTTTACAGTAATCATGGAATATATATGGATTATTTACCGCAATTATTTGTGCATTTTCTCATAATTTATCGATCAAATTATTATTACTTCAATAAGACAACGTATAATGTGTTAAACAAGTTACCACTTAAAATAGAGTGTATGGAAATGCGATATAAAGACGGATAGGGAAGGCGGACAAATATAAAGGAATATAATAAGGATAACGACGAATGAGGAAAGCATAATGTGTTTTCTCCATTTATACAACCTTCAATTAAATATAATGAAGTGTCGAAAAAAAGAACTGCAGTTGTTATAACTAGGATATCATCTTGGGAACCGATAGAGGGACACATGCGTATACCAGTTGCATACCTACCGAGTAGAGACCGACCTGCATTGGCGACTGCACACGCCACATGTAAACAAAACCATCAATTAGTTACTGTTCAACGCAGCAGTATACTATTCTGTTTTACAGGTAGTTAATGCCTTTGATGATGGTCCATGATCTTTAATCAAGATTATTTAATCTCTTGCTTCAAATGGATTGCATCAAGATTTACAATTCATACAGAAGAACTTTGCAGATATATCTACGACATTAACATATTTGGAAACATCGAACATTGAAATGCCTCGAGACCTGAAAGTTGTCAATGAACTTGTGCAAGCAATTAATCAGGGACCCTTAACACCTGTTTTAGATCGTGTGAAAAAGAAAGTGAAGACAGAGTTTGGAAAAAATATCGGAATTTCATTAATGCGTGAAATACGAAATGTGCCACGAGGTGTTGCTACGGATGTGATTGCTGATGGAGTATCTTATCCAATAAGCGATGATGTGTCTTATTTCCGTTTTTCCCCAATCACAACTTGTGATGTGGAGCGAAGGTTTTCACAATATAAATACTGTTTGCGTGCCAATAAGAGACAATTCACATTCGAGACGTTAAGAATGTATGTTGTTGTGTATTGTAATCTATGTACCTTGAGAAAAAATTAAATGGATAATGATGCTGATGATTTGTTGCACAACAGCAATTGAATTATGTAAATATTAAAATGGTTAGTTTCCGTAAATCAGTGGTCTTTTTTACTACCCACCCAACCTCAATTGCCTTCCACTGCTAGTATAAACATCACGGTCTACCACGCAACCACTGCCCCATTTTCCTTCTATTCATATCATTATGGATGTATTGCATTATCAACACAGCTACATATATACCACGCCGCGCTAATTTGGATTCTGTCCCTCTATCGGTCCCCAAGATGCTATCCCCAGTTATAACATAAACAGTTATGCTTCGTAGCAATAGTTAAATGTCTTAAATAGTAGGTCATTATCCGATGGATTTAAATTTCATTTATTTTAGATGAACATGAGACAAAATGTGATGTGTTGCACTTCTGTGACTTCCTCTTTTACTCTTGTATAAAATATTCTTGCCAACTGTTCTTGGATTTTTCTTACTTTTTATATCTACTTAATGTTAATCCAGATAAAAAAATAACAGAAATTGTCTTATTACATCTTTACTTGTAATTACAATAGATAAAGAGAATACAACAGATTTTAAGCGACAGTCAAATCCTTTAAGAGCGGGTCGCCACGTAATGCTTTGAACTTCTATTCTCTCTGCATAGGCAAAGAAAAGTATTTTGTGTTATATTCTCATGATTTTCTCTACCCTATAGCTTATTATTTTGTTACGAAGATTTATTTTCCTATCCAATTCACATTAATCCAGAAAAATCTTTCTGGAAATAACTGAATTACAAATGTTGTTACATAACAAAGGGAATAGAAATATTCAAATGTTATACAATGGACACTATATAGTGGCCTTAAAATTCTAAACCCTTTTTATGACATCGCAAGAAATATTTTAAAATCAGCAGGGTTTTAAAACAATGACTACGTATAATTTAACAAGTTTTAATGACGGATACCTCGTAATTGGCTGAAGTAACAAAAAGGTATTTGAAATAAGCTGAGTGTTTTACACTGGTTCACATCTCCTCTGTGTAGCAGGTTTTCGTCTATCAGTTATGCAAGTCAACTTATCAGTTTACCAGTTATGAAAGATTATATAGGGTTACTATAAAAGAAATAGACAACTTCAACTGCCTGTAAAACAAAAACTATTAGAGATAGCAACCTAATTATTTTAGAGGTATGTTGAGAAACTCTCAAAGTTTTGTTTGTTACTATTGGTAACGCTGTACTTTTTTTTTTTTTTTTTTTGTTGCAGAAGCTGAAATTGCGGAAAATCCTGTGGAAAATGCATATTGCGTGTTGGAATTTGCTAGAACGCAATCAGCAATGTTGTCCAACGACATTTTAGAACACGTTACCACAAAACGCCACCGACTAGACAGTCAATCTACGTCTGGTATAGAAAATTCGAGACAACGGGATGTTTGTGCAAAGGGAAGAAGCTCGGGAAGACCAAGAGTTTCGGAAGAAAACGTTGAACGCCACCGACTAGACAGTCAATCTACGTCTGGTATAGAAAATTCGAGACAACGGGATGTTTGTGCAAAGGGAAGAAGCTCGGGAAGACCAAGAGTTTCGGAAGAAAACGTTGAACGTGTTCATTCTGCCTACATAAGAAGCCCACAGAAATCGACATCTAGGGCAAGCATGCAATTACAAATTCCACAGCAAACTGTATGGAAAATCTTGCGGAAGCGACTGCACATGATGCCTTACAGATTACAGATGTTGCAGTTTCTGAGCGAAGAAGATAAGGTCATACGGCGTGACTTTTGCATCGACATGTTGCGACATGATGAAGACGATGCTGGTTTTTGTGAGCGCATCATTTCATTTTTATGGTAATGTGTTCTAAAATGTCGTTGGACAACAGTTGCTGATTGCGTTCTAGCAAATTCCAACACGCAATATGCCTTTTCCACAGGATTTTCCGCCATTTCAGCTTCTGCAACAACAAACAAAACACGGCAGCGTTACCAATAGTAACAAACAAAACTTTGAGAGTTTCTTAACATACCTCCAAAATAATTAGGTAGCTATCTCTAATAGTTTTTGTTTTACAGGCAGTTGAAGTTGTCTATTTCTTTTGCAGTAACCCTGTATAAATTTCCTTCCGAAAGAAGAGAGAGGTTTGGAAGATATTTCCAAAAAATTCAAGATAAACAATTTATTTGTCATGTAAACATATTTAATACTTGTATATGGTACTCTAAACAATATATTTGTCAGAAAATTGAATATTTTGAAAAATTATCATTCTAAAGGGTATCTTACAGTGGGAGATTGTCTTGAAAATCTTTGTCACGCACCATTGGAAGTTAGTGAACTTCAATTTCAACATTGGTATCTATACGACATATCACTCACTATTTTTGGTGTTCATAGAGATATACACGCACACAGACAAACACAAATTTGGACACACACACACACTCACTCACACACATGGTTCTTTTTCTTAATTTTTTTTTTTTTTGGATCAAGAAATCCAAAGCATATATTTCCGATGAAATCTTAATTTCGTTTTCTCTAGCATGTATTACAATGTTCACAGTAGAAGAGAAGGTACTGTACTTTACCTAAAAATTCAATACCGAGATTTCACCAGCAAAAACAGTTTTGAGACCGCCTGAATAAAAAAAACAAACATTTTAGTAAAATGTGTGTGTCTGATGTATATGTGTGTATATTTGTTTGTGCGTGTGTGGGAGGGGGAATAATATAGCTCCCCTTTACATGACACATTTTTAGAAAAAATTTATTTTCCTAAAAATGGCTGTAGCGATTTTGATTAAAAAGCCATAAGTTTAGGACATTGCTTTCAGTTTTAAACTACTTGAAACTTTTCTCAAACGGGAAGTAATCTTTCGTTTCAAACCTCTTTTTTTTTACCCCTAGCCATGCAGAAAGAACCGGATTTTAATTGTTTCACATGCAACCAGCTTTTAAAAGAATTTACTATCTCTTTAGCCTAGTGAAAGCAAATAATAGCACAATGTCTGATACCAATAATCTTTTTTAAGCATAGTTTGTTTCAGAGCAGGTAAACGAAGACATGTGAATGGAACACATCAGTTTTTTTTTTTTTTTTTTTTTTTTTTTTTTTTTTTTTTTGGAATACAATCGGCATTTCTCGTACTTACAATACGAATAGAAAGTATAAAAGCTAACATCGATTTTTGGTTTGTGAAAAGTACTTCAAAATGCAGAAAAATAACAAGAAAAATATCAGAAATTATTAAACACCACCCACCGACCCCCCCCCCCAAATTATGTGTGAAATGTGTTTTAACGAGTTGTACATTTTGAGTATAATATTTTGTCTAAAACTTGCAATTTACCATTATGCAAAAATAATTTACAATGGAGGGCCCATCAATAAGATATTCCCCAAAAATTTAATACACAAACTTAATTTAATTCAAAATCTTCTCGGGCTTCTAGCCAGGTAAAAACTTGGCTTGACACCAACGTTTCGAAGAAGTGCATCTTCCTCGTCTTCAGGGTGAACTGGTGTGTTCTTATTTTAAACTTAATTTGTTCTAAAATATCTTAAAATGCGGTATTTATAACAATTATTCTACTCATTATCAGAACATTAAAATTTTCGAAACATTTCCCATATAAAAGGCAGCTTTTGTTGGGAGATTTTCTTGAAAACGTTCATAATGCAACTTTGAAAAATACAGAACTTAATTATCAAGCTTCGCGTTTAACGACTTTTCTGTTTTATGTTGCCTTTCACAATACACACACACACACACACACACACACACACACACACACACACACAAGCGCAAACACACGCACACACACACTTCACAGACACACAGACAGACTTATTCAGACCTATTTTTAAACTGCTTTTATTTATTCAGGAGACTTCAAAGTTCCGATTTCCAGCGAATTCTTGGCAACAAGCCCCCGATGTAATACAAAAATAATGTTTTTCGGTTCAAATAGTGTACATTATTTGAAAATTCAAATTAATAATAAAGAATATCTCAGATAGGTTTAATCTACAAACACTTTTTATTTTGTATACATAGCGTGTGTTTTAAGCAATGTACTTTATCTTTTGCACAGTTATTACGGTTTACTGTTTTACAATAGTTTTCATGTTCATACAAATATCTTGGACATTTTACATCTTCATCTAAATCGTCACAGCCAGTTTTTTAAAACAAAAATAAGGAAGATTTGTTCATGTAAGGGATTCTTTGGGCTGTAAGGCATTTTCTGTAAATCAAGTTTGGTGTTTAACCTCTTTTCGTTTTCGAGTTGTGATGCTCAAAGTCAGACAGGCATATAAAAACATGCCGCCACCCCCCCCCCACATACCAGCCTTTTTCCAAAAAGGTTTTACTTAGAGTTAAGGCGTCTCTAAACGTGTATTTCCAGTGAAATTTCGATATGGAATTTTTGGGCAGAATACAATACTTTGCTTGTTATAATAGCTGTACAGAAAGTGTTGAGTTTTTTAAGAATAGCTTATGGAAGCTATATAAAATGACTATTGTAGGTAGAGAAAGTCAATTGATATATATTTTAAAATGTAAATATAAACCTATTTATAAGCATTGTCAGGATTGAACTTTCCTAATAAAATTTATTGTTGCATTCTTTAATTGAAACGCACTATTCTTTGGAAAAATGAGTCGAATTTACACTTGAATTGCTTCACTAAATAATTAATTACCTGGACATGTTTCGAAGGCGTATGTTGCCTACATGCATGTCGAAATCTGTTGATGATGTAGGCAACATACGCCTTCGAAATATGTCCAGGTAATTAATTACTTAGTGAAGCAATTCAAGTGTAAATTCGACTCATTTTTCCAATGTGTAATTATGCTTCACTGTGTACCACTTCCAGTATTTTGACTCTTTTGAGCACTATTCTTTGTTGTTATAAGTATAATTTTGGCACAAAATATTCTGTTCTCTTTTAAATTTGTTTTTATTTATTCAAGGAATGGCAGCATTATTAGGTTTTATATTTTCAAATTATATTTTAAATATAATTCTTTGTCAAATAATAAAATTACCAGAGTTCACTGTCACATACCCTGACCTAAAAATATTAAATAAATAAATAACCATTTTTATCTTTTTCTTATCTAGTTAATTTCCAGATAACAATCGTCAACATTTACTTAAGATCTAGTTAATTTTCAATATTGCAAACTCAGGTGCATTTGTGCAAAAATTGTGAAAAAGGGGAAAGGTAATTTACATTAAGAACGGAATCCCGATGGTTATTTTATGATAAAAATCACGATTAAAGATAATGGTATACATTTTCAAAGGATAGTATAATAACCGAATATATCTGGTATAAATTGTGGAAAAAGGAAAAAAAGTGTGAATTTGTTCCCGTTCAGCAGAGCTCAACTTGCACACAAACAAAACAATGTGTGAATTCACAAAACAATGTGAAAAGCCAAATTTGGTGTTAAGCGCTGTTTCTTCTACACATAAATACATTTAGCACAAGGAATATTTGGATGCGCTGTTCTAAACGGGCTTCAGAAATACTTATTTCACGTTAATCTAGATAAACGTTTCCATAAATGCTTTAATTAAACATTTTCACTTTCTTTAGTACGTATATACAGTAGATAGAGAAGATTCCACCTAAAAATTCCATACCAAAATGCCAATGCTAATGTGTGTTTTGAGACCTGAAAGAAAAGAAAAAAACAAGGTGTGTTTGCGTGTGCGTTTGTGTACAGCACAACTCAAAAACTTTGTATTTAAATTTAATATCCAAGGACATGACATGAATTTTCAAGAAAATCCTCCATCTCAACCTGCCATATACATGTAATTTTTTTTTAAAATTGTTTTTCTCAAAAAATGACTCTAACGCTTTTGATTAAAATATCGTATATTAAATACATTTACATGAAAAAGAAAATGTATAGCTTTCTCTCAAAAATGGCTCTAACGCTTTTGATTAAAATGTCGTATATTAAATATGTTTACATGAAAAAGAAAATGTATAGCTTGAATTTTCTGGGAATTGCCTCTTCATTCTGGATGAATTTTGTGTAACTGGTAAATACTAAAGAATGCACAAAAACTTACTACACAAAAATGTAGATCTCGTGCTTTAACACAGCCTATGTTAGGATATACATTTATTTTAGTTAACCATTTTTTAAATATTCCTTGTTATTGGATTCAATTTTAAACTATTTGAACTTTTCTCCAACGGGAACCTATTTTTTGTTTCGTGTCTATCTCTTATTTGACCATGTAAAAAGAACCGAACTTTAATTGTTCACATAGCGAGCAGTTTTTAAAAAATGTTACTATCATTTAGTCTAGTGTACATTCCCTTTCTTTCCCTTTTGCTTAGAAGTAAGCAAGTATTAGGACAATTTCGCTAATGTTTATCTCGATTGGCGTGATGAAGATAAAAGCATCTGCTGCAGATTTTGTTGTAGATTCAAAGGAAAGGCGATTCAAATTCGTTTCTCTTTACTTGACTAGGTGCAAGAACACAAATAACGACATTCCATTTGAGGGAAGTATAAGTATTTTAAAACTGAGACTAAATAAACCAGGAATATTTGGAAACGGTTAACTCTACAAAAAATATATTTTAAGTTGTGTGTTTTAACGAAAACTACATTACTGTGTAGTACGCTTTTGTTTATCTTTACCGGTTATGCAAAAATCATCCGGAATTAAGAGGACTCCATAGGCTCTTCCTAGAAAATTCAAGATTTATCACATCTGCTTTGTTATAAAAATGTAATAATCAAAATATTTAGAGCCATTTCCGCGAAAAACACAATTTTCAAAACATTTTCCAATGAAAGGGTGGTTTTACGGGGATAGGCTTTCTTGAAAATCCTCGGGAGATGCTGAACTGGTATTTATTAAGTTTGAATTGTAACCGAGTTTTCATTTGGGTAACGCTGTTCATAGACACACGGACATTTGGACAGGCAGACACGCACACACACGCACTCTCAGAGATTTTCACTTTCTATACTCATACTATCTTAGAGCAGGTGTTGTTTTGCACCCAAAAATTCGATACCGAGATTTCACCGGAAATACATGTTTTGGGTCCCCCTGAATCCAAAAAATAATTTTTAGAAAAAGGTCCGTGTGTGTATGTGTATGTGTCTTTAGACAGCATAGCTCAAAGACAAAAAGACCATTAAATATCAAACTTCGTGTTTAAGTTTGGTGTCTTCCAAGGACGCGACACGAAGATTTTCAAGAAAATTATCCCACCCCAAACTACCGTTAACATGGAAAAAAATTCGAAAATTGTTATTTTCTCAAAAATAGCTCAAACTATTTCGATTAACATCTCTTATATTTAAGGCATTTATGTGCCAAATAAGAAGTATATGTCGAATTCTCTGGGAATAGCCTCAAAAGACCTCTTTATTCTGGATGATTTTTATTGAATTTTGCATAACTGGTAAACCGTAAGAGATAGACAAAAACCTACTCCACAAAAACATGTAGATCACGATAAAACACACAATTTATGTCAAATACATTTTTTTGTGTGGAGTTGGCCGCTTTCAAGATAGTCCTTGTTATCAGTTTTAAAGTACTTAAACTTTTCTCATACGGGAACTCGTCAATGCTTGACCAAGCAAAGAAACGAATTTCAATTCCATAGCAACATCTTAAAACATTTTCGGTTGGTTTAGCCTAGTGTATACCCTTATTTCCCTTCTACTTATAAAGGAATTAAGTAATGAGACCGTTTCTGCTAATTTGTTAGCATTAAATAGATGGAAAGATTAGCTTATTAACAATAATTTGTTACAGAGATGTAAAGGAAGTCATGTGAATGGAGCACATGAGGTTTTTTTAGAAATAAGCTTGCTGTTCAGGGGAGCCTAAAACGTTATTTCCAGTGAAACCTCAGTATCGAAACTTTAAGCGGAATATAATATACCTCCTCTATCTGCTATATAATGGTAGAGAAAGTATAAAAATAACACGCAGCAGATTAGGTTACCTGTGACATGCAGAAATCAACTTTCTATCCCAGCTGCATGAACGTGAAGTGGTACAATACACACTGTTGTCAAAAAAACATATGTAATACATGTTAGTTTAGGTCCTGAATGTCATTACCTAGGTTAACGTGGCAGAAATTTGCCAAAAAAGGGTCGTTATTTATTTCATAGGCTACGGTAAAGTCCTACAAGTAGAAATGTTGTTTTCTAACTCAATGAACCGTATTTCTTTGTTTCGATCGTAAACTAAGGAAGCTGGAAAACGTAGAACTGACAATATGCACATCAGCTTAGGCTAGTATTCCTGTACGGCTAGCTGGAGCGGTATTTTTCACGATATGTAGTTTGATCGGACTGACAGCTCTCCGTGGAGCGTGGTAGACAATAAAAATATCTGTTGAAACCTTCATCTTTCTGTCCGAGCTCATATTTTGACACAGCTTGAAAGTTTATGTCAGCACAAAGTGGGAAATGCAGTGCAAGATCTAAACAACCTCAAAAGAACTGGGGTGTGTTTGTTTGGTCGACAGAAAGCCTCAACTATTTCCATTAACTGGGAGACGTGTCAAGTGAACGGCACGCGTTTCTTTTGTTATCGAGAAGCTTCTGTCTGGCGACTGCGTGGAGAAACGTAGAAACTTGAGAGTGGAAATTCCAGCATTTTTATTGTCTGTTTGTTTCTCGGTATCGCCTCCTTTGCATCGGCTTATTTTCTGATGCCCAACGTAAGGGTCATTTAAAACTTCTGGATTCCAAGACAGCGGTCTTGATATGCGGAAATCTTAACATATATATTGTAAAAGTAATTTTTTTGTCTATGCTACGTTCTAATCAACTTTAACAGAAAGTCAATACGGAAATTTCACTAGAGTCACGCCTTTTGAGATACCTGAAAAGTATATATTTTTAGAAAAATGTGTATGTTAGAGAGAGAGGGAAAGAGAGAAAGTGAGAGGAGTGCAGAGGGAGGGAGTAAACGAATGGCATAACTTAAAAACACTCGATAAATACCGATCTTGGTTGTTAAACCCGATAAATTTCAAAGATATAAGATTTTAGGTAAATTCTCCCTACCAAATAAATTAATATGCGAAAAATGTGTACTTATTATTTGATATTTCTTGAAATAGCTATCAATTTTATTAAAAGGTGTACGATTAATTCAATTAGTATCAATTTTAAGAATATTTTGTGAGTTGCTTTCGTTTAACTATATCTTGTATAACTTAGAAAGCATAAGTGATGTATATAACTTAGCTTCAGAAAAAAAAAAAAAAAAAAAAAAAAGGTTTTAATAAAGAGCACAATTTGTTTCTAATAATTTCATTATGCAAAAGTTCCATTATTAAATTTTTCCAAATGCAATTGCGTCGCCTGACGGAAATGCTTGAATTTTTCCGCTTCTCTCGTTTTCTTCTCCTTCACAAGAACATGTGAACTATTACTACAGGGATTTATTCGTGCATGAATATGATTTTGGATTTATTGCTCCTTCCTTATAAAAGCATTTGAACGCCTGTTTCATGTGTTTCTTGTGGGAACATATATTGATTAACTTCAAAACGTTTCTGTAGGAAAATGTATTCCAAATGACCCTAATAAAATGTAACCGTATAATTTCAATAAATAAAATTGCGTTTAAATTAAGGATATGTTGTATATAGCATCTATATAAGTAAGTTTATAACAGACAAAGTTGTGTGGCTATACATTTTAGATTTTTAATTATAAGCCCTTAGTTAATTAAAATACAGTGTCCGATGTTGTGACTACACTCGCAAATGCACGCGCTTCTATTTTGATACAATGAATTGTTACAGGTGCGCGGAAATGCGCTTTGTATAGTTCACTTGCATTGTCGCAAGTTTGGACATCTGCGCCAGTGGGCGCTTTACAATAGATACCTGCATTGAGGCACCTGCGTAAATGAGCACGTGCAATAATAGACCAAGAAAAAAAGATGTAAAGAAAGAAACAAAAGGAGAAAGACAAGTAAGTAGGCTCTGTGTGCGTCCTCTCGCAGCTTGAAGCAATCGGTAGCTGTAAAAGGGGAGGACCCAGGAGAACAACTTCAACAGAACGCTCCGAGATTGCAGTTGGATTAGAGACAGACGAAGTAAACAACAAATGGGTGAACGAGTGTCCAAAACTGATGCTCTGTTTACAGCATAGAAATATTTCTTAGACTGGTGTTGGTAATGGTATTGATGATCACGATGGAGGAGATGATGTAAACTGGCTGAATTCTAGGCTGTGACATGTAGAATGGAGAAGATGGAAATGGAATATGGATTGGAGAAAATGGAGAAGATGCAGACAGAAATAAAGACGTAATATTAATATGAAGAAGGAGCTAACCAAAAAATCCACTAGCTGATATGAATAAAGACGTAGATCTCCTCGGGACCCTGAACAAAGAGTTAACGCCCTAGAAGACGTCGGGTAAAGGCTTAAAGAGTCGAGGGCAGCGCTCAAGGAATTGAACGCAATGAAATGATGCTCGACAGATCCCGTAAGAGTTTGAAGATCGAGGCGCTAGGAAGCGACGCAACATCTGTACACGTCAAGCCACCGAAGTACGATGGAATCAGCCTTCGAAGTCTTTCGATTTGCCACTGTCGTGCCCTTTACTGTGGTGAGCACAGGAGGAAGCCGCACAGCTTTGTATTAGGGGCAGGCGGAGGACAGTTTAAATGTGATTACAACGTCGGCAGTGTCCGGAGACATCTGGGAAATCCTGGAGAAGCGATTCTGAAACCATTACTTCAGCACTTGGACAGCCAGCTTAAGTCAAGCCTGCAGTGGCCATAGATATAGAAGATGTAGCCCTGACAATTGAACAGGCAGCTTACAAAGCCTTGGTAAACCTAGCTTCGCGTCTCTGGACGCTGTGAACTCCTTTGTCGACGGAATGTGCAATGCCGAGAAGGAGAGCGCCCATGCTCAGAAATTATAACATGCTAACGTCCACACTGAGAATGGAATGCGGACAAGTAAACAAGTGCGCCCATTTTGAAAACCAGGAGAATTCGTTACGATAGGGAGAGAGGATCTGCCCAGAGACGACGACAGCGCCCTTCAAGTGGTGCTGGGGGTATGGCCAACCAGGACATTTAGTGAAGGACTGTCCACACAAGCCGATGACAAGGCGGAAAATGAATAAAGTCCGACGTGGAGAGCGGCATCGGGGCCTTGTTCACCACTCTCACGTGACACTACGTATCTTGTATAGAAGAGTAGACGACAGCCTCTCAGCAGACAATGAATACAGGGAAAGCTGTGCCGGATACTAATGGACACAGATGCAGTCATTATTCAGACCTGAAGTGGCGAAGAGCTTGACGTCACGAAAACTCAGTCGGCCCTACCAATTAGAGACGGCGTCGAGGAGATGATGAGAATGATGATGAGTGGAACTTAAGGGCCCTTAACTGCGTGGTTTTAGCGCCCTGTGGATGTCTTTTTTGGAACTGATAGGGACTGTATGCCCTGTGAGCTTATGGATATTTGTCGCGAGGTAGTTGAGGATTTGATGCTGGCACTGTATGTCTTCAGGAGTCACGAGATGGCTTTCGACGTAAGCTGGAGGATTTCGGCAAGATGATGTGGTGTATAAGTTGTGCCCGCAAGATGCGAGATGCTGATGAAGGTGCACCTGAAAGACCAACTGTCTGGAACCTCATTTTGGACCATTTGATTATGCGTTGCTCGAGAATTGTTTGCTTCTTGGGAAAGAGTGCCTATGAACTGCTGAATCCATAATAGCCTATTAGTCCATCCAGACCGGAGCGAAACTGGGGAATTGCGAGCAGCTGCCGAGTACTGCTGTACACATAAATCTCTGCTAAATGAGGAAATGAACTGCACTATATAACCACAATATAGGAATTAATAATACAGGTTCGTAATTTTAAATCCAACGACAGAGTGTCTGAAGTAACTCACATCAAACCTAACACTGCAATCTGTACAGTAGAGAGAAAAACAATAGTAATTGTGACTAACTCTGTGGTCGAGTAGTCAGCTCACTGACTTCTCACCCGGAGGTCCCGGGTTCAATTCCCGGTCGGGGTGGGAATTTTTCTTTAACCAGAATTATTCCCTCTTCCCCACAGAGCCTGGAAGTATAAGTGTGAGAGTGAATGTGCGTGTGTTCTAAACCTAATGTTCTAGAGCTTCACAAGTTAAAAAGCCCCGATATGACCATTGAAGTTAAAGCGGGCTATACAAATGAAACTATTAAAAAAATAGTAATTGCACTGTCATTCTCTTAAATTGAATCTAGCGTTTCATTATATCAACGTCCTCATTAATGAACGGTTTTAACTCAATTTATATTCAACACAAGTTACTACAAAATGAATATACACATACATATATGTACATCAAACACACATACAGACTTCGCTTTAGTTATTTTTGTTGTAGAGGGAACAAAGCATGTCTTCATTTATACGGTAATTAATAACTGCACCTAATATAAAGGAACCACTTAAATCCAAACACAACCGAAGGTACCGAAAAACTCTGAGCTTCTTTCTTGTCTTCTTTATCCTACCAAACGAAGCGAACGCTATATCTATCTTCTTCTGTAATACTTATTTATAGGAATGACTTTTCTGCATCTGTGTACTATGGAGGGGATCAATTCATGAGGTTAGAGCCACTTTCAAACCATTCATTAAGAGAATGCGGAAGCATCAAAGAGAGCGAAACCTAGCAGTGGTGTTCTACTTCACGACTACCCGACATGACCCTCCAGTGCTTGAGATGGAACCTCTTCATTTATCCAGCTCTCTCAGGACATCCTCGAACGAATCAAATACATTCTGAGTATGTAATGTTCTTGTTGTTGATTCCAGTCTCTTTGCTGCCAAATACCTTTTATGCACTTGGGAGAGGTAAAAAGTCTTCTTTCCATGCCAGGGTCTCCTGAAAGCGTCTGTCATCGTTTTTTACATTTTTGTGTGCCTGAAAATTAGTATGAATCTCAAGATCTCGTTCTGCTTTGGATTTTGTGTAGCGAATCCGGATTAACAACGGTCTTTATGGGTCACTAAGGTCATTAATTAGAAACTAACTTTTTAAAAAATCAGATGTGTTTCATTCACATGACTTTCTCTACATCTCTGTAACAAATTATAGTTAAAAAGCTTATTCTTCTAATTACTTCTTGCTAATTTAGAAAAATTAGCAGAAATTTTGTTATTACGTGCTTACTTGCAAGTAGAAGGCAAATAAGGGAGTGCCATGGGTTAAAGTGACAGTCAAAAGCTGACTGCTATGTGACTGAAGTTCTTTTGTTTGTATGGACAGGATTTACAAATTACGTACGAGAAAAGTATAAGTTTTTCAAAGCTGAAACCAAAATCAAGGAATATCTACAAAACGATCAACTCCACGAAAATTTATATGATATAAATTGTATGTTTCAGTGTGCTCTCATTTTTTGTGTGTTAAGTTTTTGTCCATCTCTTACGGTTTAGCAGTTATGCAAAATTTCGTAAAATTTATCCTGAATAAAATAGTCTTCAGAGGCTATTCCCAGAATATTCAAGATATACATTTTATTTGTCTTTAATATTTGACATTTTAATCAAAATCGTTAGCCATTTTTAAGAAAATCAAAATGTTCGAAAAATGTTCCATGTAAAGGGTGGCTGGGGAAGGGAGATTTTCTTGAAAATCTTCGTCTCGCATACTTGGAAGATGCCGAACTTAAATACCAAGTTTGGTATTTAACGGTCTTTTCGTTTTTGAGCTATGCTGTCCACAGACTCACACACACACGGACCTTTTTGTAAAAATTATTTTTTTGGAGTCAGGGGGACTGAAAACGTACATTTCAGATGAAAACTCGGTATCGAATTTTTGGGTGCAATACATTACCTTCTCTATACATTATGTACATAGTATGTGTAGAGAAAGTAAACATGGCGTGAAACTTTTCTCATTATAATCTAATGAATTTAGTTTCATTGGGAACTAATCCACAAACTAAACGTTTAGCTGCTCCGTTATTAACTTATCTGTGCCAATTAGTAAATCTACAGGTTCTTCTTCTCCTCCTACATCAGTCAGAGAAAGGTATCTTTTGCTAGAAACTTAAGAAAAAGTCCTTTTTCAAAGAAGCAATGCCATTTTAAATAGCTGCTTGAACTAGTGCTTCAAAGTTACAGTGGTATTTACCATCTAAATTTTATAGTTCTGTTTTGAAACATAAATGTTCATTCAGGTTTGTTTTAACACCCTCAAACACCCACATTTGTATGTCTTTTACAGTTTAATTTGCAATCTATTTTCTGATATACGATCTCTAGGACCCGAATCCATCAATTCTTGCGCAGACAAAAAAGATCTAAGATCTTTATTTTAAAAATTACTGTTAGTAAGAAAGGATAAGATGCCGTTTACTGGTCATTATGTTGTTTGTGGTTTGAATAGTTTTATAATAGTTTGAATAGTTCTCTTTATTTTGGAGTAGATCAGAACACACTAATGAATTATAGTTCTTATCGCAACAAGATAACTCACAATTTAGGTACTGTTTCTTGTTAAAACACCGAAAACAACCACCCTCATTTTTCAGTACTTCTAGTTGATCTGTAAAGCAAATGTTTGTGCCTTAAAAACTTTAAAGCAGCATGCTTCCCGTTACAGAAAATGTAAATATGTTTTCCACCGTTTCCATCACTAATATTTATAACTCAAAAGCAATAACAGTTGATGGAATATTACACATTAATTTAGTGTAAACACTGTTACACCAATCATCCTTAATGTTAAAACGTGCTACTGCCAGACTAATTCTTTCTTTTGCTTCTACTTCTAATTTTAAAAAAAAGATTATTATGCTTTCTAACCTATGTTTAGAATCCCCGGAGTCTATAAAGTTCGAACTTTGCCTTGTCCTGAGGTTTGCTCAGGTTAACACGATTTAACAGTGCTTATAGCATAGTTGGTTTTGGTTTGCATTTCCTATTTCTGATTCAAAATGCAGGTACCCTACACTTTATTCATGTAGAGATTTTTTTTTTAAATGGTAATAATCATTCATGCCCCGCTCCATTTGAAAGTCAAAGAATACTGTAAATACGGACTTAGAACTCTTACCAAGGGTAACACCTAGTGTTTCTAAAGATGTTATTTGAGATTCTAAACTCTCAGACAAGCTACAAAATGGATGGAATCATTAACATGGAAGCACTTTTCAACAATAAAGTTAATAATTCTCTAATATAAACGTGTATGAATAAACATTCACTGGCAAAATTACTCATTAAGCTTTCTATTACTTCAAAACCGTCCTTTCCTGTAGGCGGGAAACGTTCAACCATTTCTTTTACAGTGACCTCTGATACCATTGAAATATATCTTCCAATACAATCCTTGTTTTTCAAATTGATTCCAGAATTCCAACCAATGTGTAGTTACCATCAGGTTTTCTAAGCTCCAGCTTTGGTAGTTTGAACTTCCTCTTATTTACTGTATCAACACTACCGCCGACACGCAACATCAGTCCGCAACTGAAGATAGAATTTTTTTCACTCATCTCAGTATCCAAGTAGTGGTCGGCATGGCGGAATTCTTGCTTGAAGTCCCCCTTAATTTTCAAATTTAAATTTGAAAATTTCTTCTTTTCCCCTCTCGATTCAAACTCTTGTCCTCTACCTCTCCTCGGAGTATGTTCAGCTGTCTGGTAGTTATCTTCGACAATTTCAATTGCTTCTTTTTCCATGACCTCAAAAGTGACTTTCTTTGATCATAATTTTAAAACCTTCAGAGCCTGTGGTCTTGCCGCGTTCGCACAAATTTTGCTACCCGCGTATCTCCACGATCTAATTCTGTACTGGGAAGCTATAAGTTATTATGTGAAAAGTAAGATGTATCACATATTAACTTTTGTTGTCACTATTCTGTTCACAAATCAGAAAATATTAAAGAATGTTCAAGTAAATGTGTGTCCTCTATTTCTATATATAAAATATCACATTTATAACTATTGACAAGTTCAAGATTACTTGTAGAGCAGTAGGCACTATGAATAGCACCCCCAAAATTGCCAAAATGTACATATCAAGTTATGTTTCCACTTCACAAAAGTAAGTCTCACATAAATTTATTCTGGTAAAAAACGAGACCTTGTTCTAGTTATTAACATATTGTATAAAAATGTTTGTTCTTCATTTATTTTTCCTATTAACAAAGGAACGAGAAAGAAAGTAAAGAGCAACAACATGCAAATAAAAACATAATAGCTACAAAATCGAAAAACTCTTATTATAAGAAGAAAGTTATATCTTTTAAACTTACCGGAGATCAGTTAAGAGAGAAACCTTGTAGCAGTTTGTTGGTTATCCCATTGAACCTGAAAAGACAAATTTAATGTCAATGCGCAGTTAAATTGCAGTCAGAAAACCCCGCCGGCTCATTATTAAAGGCAAGAATTACATGCAGTGTAGTGTAATATGTTAACTCAATAAAGAAGACCGTTTCCCATTTCTGGAAACGAATTTCTGAATACTTCTGATTCTGAACCGAAGTCAACGCTTTGTACGATGCGATAAACATATTATATCATTTACAGCTTTATTCGGCTAGAATTAACATGCGCGAGCTGCAACAATGCCAAAGTAGCTCGAACCATTTTGGAGAGGTTACATTGTCGCCATTTCCGATACAAACTCTAGCATTCCGCTATTATTGAGATGCGCAGGAAGCGAAATTTCATTGTTTCTGGAAAGGCATAATTTCCGTGCTCAATAAAAAGGGAAAATTCGTATTAATTCCAAAGGGAAGTACGAGTAAAGAGGCAAACTCGCGACCTGAAACTAGCCGCACTCCTGCAATAACCCAGCCACAGAAGAAGCCATTGCGTGCAAGTTAGGCACATTATTAAAAGCTTTCAGCACCATAATTAACAGGGATTTGAACGTGGAAAAGTGTGATAAACACAGAGTTCACAAGTTGGTTGTGACTGAATGCAGCGTAGGTCTATCTAAGTGATTTCAACAAACCTCGTTCAATTTACTACCGCCCAAAGGCAAAGAAACTGAAAAAAATGCCACTCCTAATGTAAGAAAACTTTTTTAAAAGGATTTAGAATGGCAAATTAACAATCCGCGAGCTGCTAGGTGATTGTCAACTCTCAGTACTATCAAGAGAAACTTCTGATCCCAATTTACTGCTGCTGCTTTCAGCAACATTCCAATGAAATCATGTGATGCATCACCTATGAAATTTTGTACATTTCGACTTCTGAAAAAAGTCTTTTGGAGACAGGCATCCACTTACTATAAATGTCTTTGGAAAGCTTGTAAAGAGAAATGCGAAGGGATCACATCATTGTAATCTGTAAAAACCTTCTGCAAGAAGTTAGGGCAGTGTAGTTATAGTGAAGGGACATTCAATTAAGATGATAAGTGGTGATAAGTTCTTAGAAAAAGTTAAAAGTAAAATTTGAAGTCAAGAATTTTCTAAGTCAAATTTCAAAGGGAAGATCCGAAATTACTCTATACCAGATGAAGATGTGAGGTTATCGACAATATTTAATTTGTTTTATAATTAAACATCTTCTGAAATCTTTTGTTCTAGTCAGATTATGTTTTCTATTATGGTATCCAGCGTATGAAATTGAATAAGAATGAAAAGCATTTAGGGCTACCAGCAGAAAATTATATATTTTATTTCTCATGTAAAAAAACAACTTTCCACCTAAATTGCACTTTGGTGTGAGTAATTCCATGTAAATGTTGAATCTGCCTCTTCTGTCTCCCTCCCTCTTTCTCTCAGACACCCAGATACACACACTGTTGGCCGAGGGGCTGAATTGGTTAAACGCTGATATTATCCCAGGTTTGTGAGTTTGAACCCATTCCAGCCCCATGCGGGACGGAATGCCGGCACACCGGGTTCGCTGATATTCGATTAATCAACATCAGCGTTAGCAAACAAACTATTTTTTCTTACAAGAGATTTTTTAAGGACATCAGATCCTTTTTAGGAAATTCGCAAAATTGATTTTTTTCTGGTGTAAAAAATGTTTCTCTGACTGAGAAAGCTGTAGAAGTAGTTAAGCGTTAATAATTTAAGACAAAATAGTATAAGCAAACGAGTTCTCAGGGATTTCCACTGTAGAGCTCTATATTTTAAAAAATTGGGTGAATTTCGCTGTTTCTTATTGCAATATTTACGATATAGTCGGTAGTTTTTGTTATGCATCATCATTTCCATGAAAGTGTTGAGTATATTCTAATATATAAATGGGTATTTTGATTTATCAGGTTTTTCTCCAGGGTCCTCGTACGGTAATATACAGGGTGTATATAAACGAAACAACAACAGCTGCTTCAATCCGGTTTCTTAATTCAGGGAGGTCAGCTGGTAGCGGAGGCACGTACACACGATCCTTGATGAAGCCCCAAAGGTAAAAATCGCATGGCGTTAAGTCAGGAGAACTGGAAGCCATTCATAGCAAGCCCTGTCATTGGGGCCCTTGCGGCCTATCCAACGCTCGGGTACAGTGACGTTCAACCAATCGCGTACTTCGTTATGCCAGTGAGGTGGCGCACCATCCTGCTGGAAAATGAAGTTCTCTGGCTCATTTTCTTCCAACTGAGGGAAGAGCCATTGCTCTAGTGTATCAAGGTAAGAAGTACCAGTTACAGTAGCTTCACCAAAAACGAAAGGCCCATAAACTTTTCGCCGGGATACGGCACAAAAATCATTCACTTTAGGGGAATCTCGTTGCATTTGTACCATCTCGTGAGGGTTTTCTGAGCCCCAGCTGCGCGCATTATGAGTGTTAACATGTCCACTAAGGTGAAAGGTCGATTCATCACCGAAGAAAACACGATCCATAAAATCGTCATGAAACAACATGTCGTTTGCGAATTTGGCACAAAATCCGTGGTCTGTCGGCTTTAAAGCCTGTAATAACTGTAAACGGTAAGGACGTAGCTGTAAGCGTTTTTTTACAACTTTCCAAACAGTCGACACAGGAACTTGTAATTCACGACTAGCCTTCCGGACTGATTTCTTTGGGCTACGAGTGAACGACTCTCTCACTCGCTCAACAGTCTCTTCACTTACTCCTAGTTGTCCAGTGCTCTTCCCTTTAAAAAGGCAGCCGGTATCTTCAAATTGGTTATACCATCTACGAATGTTTTTATCACTAGGAGGATCACAACCGAACTTACTACGGAACGCACGTTGCACAGTAACTACAGATTCGGTCTTTGCAAACTGCAAAACACAAAACGCTTTCTGTTTACTAGTCGCCATCTTTGCTACTATAGCTGTCTAGCGGATTGCGGCAGAAACATTGCACGCACATGCGCACTTGTGCCAACAAACAAAACTGTTTGAGTTGTTTTTTCATTTGACATATCATTTAAACTGTAAGTTGAATGTAATAAATATTATAAAGAGTTAAAACCCCGATATTCATTTATATACACCCTGTATAGAGAACAGAATTCCCATAGAGAACCTGGAAAGAAAGCAGTTGAAAAGCTGGAAGGATTCTACTAATATAGATTACGCTAATGCTTAAAGGAAAAGACGAGAGTAACCACAAGAATTGATCATTCAGAGAGTAAACTGTGCATAGAAAGGAAATCTATCCGTCACAAACTCTAGCTTGTTGCTAAGGATGACTAAACTTAACGCCAAAGGCCTATCAAATATGAGGAGAAGGATGTTTACTCTAAGAAAGTAAGACTTTGCGAAATTTAATGCCAATTAAGGAAGGCAGTCACTTCGGGTGACTTTGTATTATGAAGGAAGGTGAATTTGCATAGTCGACAGTTGCCGTAGATCTTCATTACGCGTTTAAATATTCCTTGGCTTTTATTCCTAGTGGGGTGCTCGGCCAAGATGCCATCCGAGAAAACTTCTTTTGCTGACATAGGTTGTTACGGTGACCAAATATTGGCTTGCGTTAAGAAGTTAAGAATTGAGTAAGAGATAATTAACGACAACGTGCGTTATATATCGGGTTCTCTAAAGTTTAGCTGGTATCTCTCCGGTATGTTTACATTTCTATGCCATAGAAACTAATAATGAAATAGCGTAATTTCGGTAGGCTATAAATAAAATGTATATCGAATATTCTGGGAATAGCCTCTGAAGACTTCTTCACTCTTGATGTCTTTTGCATAACTGTTAAATCGTAAGACATAGACAAAAACTTACTCATAAAAAATGTAGTGTTCATTAAAACACAATTGATGTAATATACATTGCTTTTTGCGGATGAAACTATCTTCGAGATATTCATTTCAATTTTAAAATAAAATTTTTCTCATTCGTAGATTTGGCACTCCTGTTTCTTTCACTCTACTCGTGGCCATGCAAAGGGAAACAGATTGCAGTCACATAGCAACCAGTTTTTAAAAGATTTGCCTATCGCTTAATTCTAGTGCATTTCCTTGTTTCCCTTCTATTCAAAAAGAAGTACTAAGAAAATTTCTGCTAATGGTTATCTGGAAAAAGCACAAAATTTATAAAGGTGTAAGATTTTGTAAGACTAGCTTATTGCAGAATATGTAATATCAGATTTTACAGACTCAATGTGTTAAACAGGAACTCTCCTATTTTAGAGAGTCTGTTAATTGTTTATGCTCAATATGGGCTACAAAATTAAATATATCAGTTTATTTTGACGATTTCATAAAGCAGTTAATTGTGATTTTTTTTAATTTCTCTGCATGTACTATGCAGACAATGCAAGTATTACATTCTACCCAAACATTGGATGCCGAGATTTCGCCGGAAATATATATTTTGATGTACCCTGAGTCTATAAAAAGCATTTTAGAAAAAGATCCGTGTGTGTCTATGTCTGTGAATAGCACAGCTCAAAATCAAAAAATACCAAATTTGGCATTTAATTTAAGTATCTTCCAAGGATTTGACACGGGGAGTATCAGAAAAGTCCCTCTAAAGTACCCTTTACAAGGAAAAGTTTTTGAAACTGTTGTTTATATAAAATGGCTCTAACAATGCTGTTTAAAATACCGACATTAAAGATATTTACATCACAAATAAAATTCATATTTTGAATGTTCTGAGAACAGCTTCTGAAGATATATTTATTTAAGATGAATTTTACTGAAGTTTGCATAATTCGTAAACCGTAAGGAATAAACTAAAACTTGCTACAAAAAAAAATATATATATAGATTTTGTTAAAACACACATTGATGTCATATACATTTTTGTTGTGGAGTTGACCGTTTTCGAGATTTTCTTTGTTATTAGTTTCAATTTGAAAGTTAACCTTTCGATTATCTTTTGTTTTACTGGAGGCAAAGTGAATCTAGCTTTAATGGTTAACATAGCGACCAGCTTTCAAAAGATTTGACTATCATTTAAGCCTAATGTATTCCCTTATTTCCTTTCTACTTACAAGAAAGCAAGTAATAAGACCATTTCTGCTAATACTTATGAAATAAAGGATTACTCTTTTGTAAAACTTGTTTATTTGCACAATAGGCAGTAAAAGTCGTGTGAATTGGACACATAATTTTTTGGGGGGTTTGGATGTAAGATGTGCAGCAATTTGATAAATGTGGGATATTTTTACACTCGTAAAGCGTCAAACTTCAGACAAAAGTGGCGTAAACAAGTTTAGGAAATGTAACTACTGTAAATGTGCACGAATAACAGAAAAATGAAGTAGTTAATTATTATTGAATTTAACACTCAATTTTAAAATCACATCTTCATAAAGTTGTTGACAATTTCACTGACAGACAAAGGGCAACTTAACACTATCTCAAGAATTGCGTTAATTCAAAAGAGAAAGAAAATATTGGTGTGTTGAAGCGTATTAAGCCCACAGGAGTGTTGATTGTTAAGAGATATAGTAGCCGGAGTGCGGAAAGACGCCAGAATAATATATTATTCCTGCGCGAAAGTGGAATACTGTGAAACATTTCGCTGTCACACAGAAAGAATTTAATTCATTACTGTCACAGAAAATAAATGACGATGAGCACCAAACCTGAAGTGCTTTAAGTACAGAAAAGGAAACTTATTTTCAAAAATAATTCAAGATTGTTATAAACAGGAAGACCGATAAAAGTGAACTTGGAATAAGAGAATGTACTGAATGAACTTAAGGACCATATTATAAGGTTTCCTTTCTTAAGATGTAGGAGAAGAGACATAGAGAGCAAGAGAAAGAGAGATAGAAAGAAGCAAGAATATACGAATATGTAACAAATGGTTTAGCACTTGAGAATGAGAGTCTATTAATTTTAGGCTGATTATGACCATTCATAATCATTCATCATAATTATAATTCATAATTCCATGTGAGTGGTTGCTCAGTAGCGTTAAGAGGGTGAAATACCCTATTGTTAGTGTTAAAGTTTGACCCATTAGCCCAGCAACTATTTAAAATAATGAGCTAACATTTTCAAGGTGTATTCAGCAATACTTCTACTGTTGGCTTATGTAAAATAGAGTACTTCTGTTCATTAGAAAGAAATGTATGCTTTTTTAAGTCTTAAATGTTATTGAAAAATGATGATTTTTAATTTTTTTTTAAAAAATCTAATCCATATAAAACCTTTTTTGTTAAAATAAAGCATATTTAGGTGCAAACGTGTGCTAAAAATTTCAGTCCTTAGTGTCAATTAGTTTCGTGGAGAACGAGACATTTGTATAGAAAATTTTACTTCTTCAGAAATTGCTTTCAAACATAAAATTAAAAAAAGTGTATCCTAACTTTCCAAACACAACATTGTAGTACTTCGAAATTCTCACATGAAAGAAATACGAGCGCGATGCCAATGTTGCAAACAACTATAGTAAAACTTTCCGATAGCAAAAAACAAAACAAAAAACAAACAAAAAAACAGATCTCTTCTCTAACACTAACATTTACAAAGTTATTGATATTTTACCAAGTGAGTGTATCAAAATGTTCTAGAAAATCGCTATGCAGGATTATTTTCAACAATATTTTGAAACTATTTAGAATTAGTGTTATACCCAACTGAGCCGGAGATACGTAATTTTCATATGCAATTAAAACATGAAAACAGAAAAAAAATTGTGAAAACCCCATTTCGAATCTCCTTAAGTGAGGTAATCAAATTTGCTGAATTAACCTGGTATTCATCAAGATATGTATCTACTGACAAAAAAGTGAAGAAAGGCTTTCAGGCTGAATGGATTGCAACTAAAATTATTGAGTAAGTCTGTAAAACGCAGTTTACACTTCTACATTTTAAGAAAATCACGAAACTGATTATACAAATTCTGTGCAAAATCCAAGGTTTCCAAATTGCATGCATAATATCGCATTGTTCGACGCGCTGTAAGTAAATAAAATTACCACCTTTCTGTGTGTGCGATTCAAATCCATCACAATATCAGTTTATAGACATTGGTGATAAACTTTTTTCGTTAGTTAGGTTTTCATATTAAGTCCTTTATAATTTAAATAATTTTTATTTTCAAAACATATGAGTATACAGGAAGTGCTGTATCACGTGCAGATCTGAAACTTTTAAAGGATCTAAAATAAACATTACTTTGCTCGTTTTATTTCAGCCTTTTAAATATTGTTTAATTCAAACACGTTGCCCCGAAAACTCTATATTCTCACTGCCATGATTCCCACATTTCTATCAATCTATGTATGTGGGTATAGTGTTCATTGTACAGTTTTATTATTATCGGTAGTCTTGAAAATCTTTTACCTTTCTCTACCACACCGTATGTAAATAGTAGATAGAGAAGATACGGCTTCCAATCAAAAATGTCGATGTCGAGATTTGATCGGAAATATATGATTTGAGGTTCCATGCATCCAAAAGCAACAACAAAAGCATTTTTAGCAAAAGGTCCTATGTTTATGTATTTGTCCGTGTATCTTTGTATCCCAAAAAGGAAAGGATGATTAGCATGTATTGGCATTTTTAATTAATTTCTCTAGAATATAATGCTGTTAGGGCTGCAAATACATAAGATGGAATAATAGCTACTGCAGATTCTAAAGTTAAAAGTAGATTTTTTGTGATAACGAGTAAGGGCAAAAGATGTATTATTATTGTTCTACCACAACTCTATTACCGCACTTAGTATTTAAGTTCAAGTTCAAGTTTAAGTTCAATACCTTTCAAGGATGCGGCACGAAGATTTTCAAGAAAATTCCCTTGCTCCTAACTAGTCTTTATATGGACATTTTTCCTAAAATGTTATTTTCTAAACATTGGCTCAAACGACTTTTAATTAAAATACCATATGTTTAAACTATTTTCATTGCAAATAGAATGTATGTCTTGAATTTTCTGAGAATAGCCTCTGAAACCTCCTTTATTCTGGATGGCTTTTGCATAACTAGAAAGCATAATTTGCAACAAATGTAAATCTGTTAAAACACACTTTATACTATATGGAGTTTTTTATGGGTTTGACAATTTCTGAATTATCTCTTTATATTGGTTTCAATTTTACAGCACTTGCTTTAGTCAAATAGGAAGTCGTTATTTGCTTTTCTTTTTACTAATCAAGTAACAAATCGGCATTTCAAAATCATCACATAGCGACCAGCTTTTCAAGGCTTAAATTTCCAACAAAACTTTAAAATTAAATATATTTACTATTTACATTGCACATATGCAATAAAAGCATATGTGTCAATTTTTATCTCAATTAACGTAAAGCAGATACAGGAATAAATTTTTTAAGAATACTTTATTGAACAATAGGAAGAGAAAATAATGTGAATGTAACACTTACTTTATATTATAGTTCTTTTACGTTGAGTAGCTAAAATATTCATTTCGCGAAAGATCAGTTAGGTGTTGTGTTGTGGGCATAGCCTTTGAGCACTCGTCCACATGCCCTTTCACACTTCGCATCAAGCAGGTAACCTTAGGGCACCGTACAGTCTAGCTGCTTACCATCCGTAGTCAGATGGCGAAGTGCAGCTAACCTCCCCTTTATACCTACAACTTTGCTTCGCGACAAGTAAATGGCGTTACAGTGCCATTCAGTCTAGCTGATTTCACTATCTGTGGATATATGCAGCGCAACCGCAATTAGGTACCAATCAATCTATTTCTAGTTTTACTATTGTTTTAGACTGAAGGTGGAACATGGCCGCTCTTTACCTTGTCGACTGAGGGACACCACGAAGAAAACCATCCAGACTCATTGGTCCACAAGGATTTGAACCCAGGACATTTTGTTGGCCGTTATAAAGTGTTTGAAATACCAAGGATCAGGAATTCAAATGCACATATTTTAATGGTGGTATATTTGTGCCATATAGCAATCTTTATAGTTTCTTCCTTGTGGACTTCAACCCTTCAATCAGTGTCATAAACAAAAACAAACGATACTAACTTCATGGTCGCGGGTTCAAACCCGGCGGAGGACGATGGATTTTTTCAGACGTAAAAATTCTTAGCATGGCTTCCTTCGGAAGGGAAGTAAAGCCGTTGGTACCGTGTCGTAGATTTATGGCATATAAAAGAACCTCAAGCCTGATAAAAGAGGCATCTTAGCAAAATTAAGCGGTCTTTCTTGCCCCGTATAAAATGGGACGCAGTTAAAGAGGGTCCAAAAATAATAATAAAACAAAAATCATTCTGCATAATAAACTGTGCCGTGGCCGACCGGTTAACCACCCGCCTCTTACAAAGTAGGCCCAGGTTCGATCCCAAGCTTGTGGGATTTGTGGTGGACAAAGCAATGCAAGGGTTCTCCGGTTTCCTCCGTCACACATTCCACCGGTGCTCCATCTTCATTCAATGTATCATCAGTGTCATCGCCTGCAGTGCCATGATAGTAAAAGCGGGCGTTAAACACAAAAAAAAAAAAAAAATGTCGCTTCATGTGTTATGTTGACAGTATACATAGTAGATAGAGAAGGTCTTATATTCCACCCAAAAATTCGATAGCGTGATTTTCCCGGAAATATATGTTTTCAGATCCCCTGATTAAAAAAAACACATTTTTTAGAAAAAGGTCTGTGTGTGTCTGTAAGTATGTATGTGTGTGCGCGCGCGCGTACCTTTGTCTGTGGACAGCATAACTCAAGAACGAAAAGTCTGTTAAATAGTAAACTTGGTTTAATACCTCCCAAATATGTGATACGAAGATTTTAAAGAAAATCCCCACCACCTCAAACTATCCTTTATGCGGAAATAATTTCAAAAATTTTTATTTTCTGGAAAATGGCTTTAATGATTTGGAATAAAATACCGTGTATTAAAGATATTCACATGACAAATAAAATGTATATCTCGAATTTAATGGGAATATCCTCTGAAGTCCTCTTCATTCTGACTGAATTTTACATAACTTTTAAAACTAAAATCAATAACAAGGAATATCTCAAAAAAATGTACGTGTCATAAATCGTGTTTACTACCGAGTTCTAAATTTTTGAGCAGTAAGTTTTTGTCTATCTGTTTCGGTTTACCAGTTACGAAAAGTCATCCAGAATGAATCTAAAGAGGCTGTTGCCAGAAAATTCAAAATATACATTTTGCTTGTCGTGTAAATATCTTTAATAGTCAGTGTTTTAATCAAAATCCTTAGAACCATTTTTGAGAAAATCAAAGTTTTCTAATTTGTTTCTATCTAAGGAGTACTTTGGTTTGGGGGGATTTTGGTATTGAACTTTTGGAAGATACTAAACTTAAATGCTAAGTCTGTTGTTTTAAAGACTTTTGGCTTTTCAGTTATCGTGTTCACAGAGACACGGACACATGTACACACGCTCGCGCGCGCGCGCACACACACACACACACACAAATAATCATACAAACGTTTTTCTATAAATAATGTTGTGAATAAAGGATATCCAATGTGTGTTTCCAATGAAATTTCGGTTCGAATTTTTGGGTCTTCTCTGTATATGTACTATGTAGTAAGTAATAATATACTTTAATACTTTATCCTACATTTTAAAAATTAATCTAATGTACCTATATTATTTTTAAAAATATGGGAATCATTTTATAAAATTTAAAATTAATTTACAGCTTAAGAGTTATTTAGGGGGGGGGGGAATAAAACGGAAATTGCAACTTTTGTTTTCAAATAAGCAAATTTCAGGAGTTCCTATGCACTAAATTATATGGGTTGTGTTTGGTAATTTAGCAATAAGGGGACACGTAAAACGATTGTTCTAGAAGTAGGTGTGGGCGGACATATCTTCTGTCGCCTTCTTCTACGTTATGTATCTGCATCACAAGCTCCAGTAATTTGAAGTTTCCTCCCCAATAACAAATCACTGTGAAATGGTGACTTTGAGAATATGCTTCGGCAGCAGGTATGTAAAATTAGAGCAGTTACACATATATCGACTAAATGTTAATTATTGTGAAGAGAAATCTGCTAATATTATGCGAGTATTGAAGGTGTCAAAATTAGAAAATAGGTTGGAAAGTATGGGTTACATCTAGAGAGCGGGTCAGGGAAATAGGAGTGCAAGAAGAAAGTTTAAATTTTAGAGGAATATGGGTATACAATTAAGTTTACAATACACAAAATACGATTGCATTAGAGCTACACCAGGTGTAAAATTTAGGTGTGAGATGAAGTAATGTGGAGGGTAAAATATTTTTCCGCAATCACGGAGAATGTTAGGTGGTACTGTCTCGGGTCTGAAAGTGCTTATAACTGTGTAGGTAAGGAGTGCTAGCATATTTATTATTTAATTTCACTAATTATTGTTATTTTATTATTATTATTATTATTAAATAAGTGAAATGACTTCTACTTATAGTTAATCTACCGTGTTAATATCAGTATAGGTTAATGTTGTTCTACCGCCAAAATATATTACACAACTTCAATGATGAATTACGGTGCGTGGTTCATTGCAAATCCAAAGCTGCTAGACCTAGGGTGCCCAACCTCTGCTCCTATAGCTAATTGCGACACCTAGTCAGTTACCCCGCCTCCGTTTTGTACGTGGCCGTCAAGAAGCATTCAGGTGCGTTTAACTGGGTTCGAATCTCGACAAGATGGCAGGTTTCAAGCGAACCAAACATATCGTATTCTAGAAAGAATGGGAGGAAGAATTTTATTTGTTAAATGTGAAAGGTTTTATTTGTATGCATAATTTATCTTGGAGTTCCGATGTAATAGTAAACGACACTTTCAAAAATACCATCATATGTACTCTGGCAAATAGTTTTATCTGGTATGCAATCAATTATAGCACTTGAATTTGAATTAATTTTGCTTGCAAAGACGCTCTCTACGATCCTCAAATAGAACTAGTTACTTTGCAAAATTTACAGTCTCTGAAAAAAGATTGGGATTTATTTAAATCTGTTCCCAATGAAAAATTTTCCAAATTGCGAAATTTTACTGGAAAGCCTATAGATATCAATATTTGGTTCTACATGTATTTGTGAACAAATGTTCTGGAAAATTAATCAAATAAAACGCAAATATTTTAGTAGGGATATAAGAACAATAAAGTTGTTCAGAGCTTGTATATCCAGGGTTTAAAGGAGGCGATTCTGTTGTCGCGATTCATCCGCCACCTCTCTGCAGACAAAAAACTGTGTAAAGCTGGAACCACACAGTCATAAGCCAAGCATAGGTACCCATTACTGTCCAATAAGAGCTCTCCCAATGCAGGACGCGTCCAGGTGCAAAATATATGTTGGTGAAGGCTGAAAGGTGTCAACAGTCCACTCCCGACATCTGTCTAACAGCCATGTCCATATCAACCCTATACCTGAGCATTCCAAGAGCCGATGTTCTAGCGAATCCGGGGCTTGGCACATTGGACAAGCGGAAAGAATGGCCAGATGATGTTTATGTAATTTATCTGCAGTTGGTAGAATTTCATTGACAATCTCATATGTCACCGAAACCCATTCCGTGCTCTTTTCTGGTACAGCGCCAAATATGCTTCTAGGGCAATTGCGGATAGCTAACCTGTTCATGTGGGGTAGTTGGCGCCTTCCGATTAAAAAAGGTCTTGACTTAGGTAGCGCACTAGACATTAAGAGAGAGAGAGAGTTGCAGAATAAAATCACTCTTCTTTAATTCTGTTGCGCCTAATCTTAAACGAAAATGTTAAACCGATCGTTAATAAGGATAGTGCACCTTTAATAACATGTAAACAACAGTTACCTGCGATCGTCCATTGGTGCGCCTACCGCATACTATGTGAAACTCTATGTAATGCGTGAAACATTGCTTGGTTTCAAAATCAAAACCTCAAAAGAAACATTTTTGATAAAAACACACCAACGGTGCACAAGGGCCGTTGCACCATCAAGGCAACCGTCGAGGAGCAATAAATGCCTCCTCCTGTCACTCCACAACCCCAAAACACACCCGCCATCCTGCAAAACCCACAATCCCGTCAGAACTGGGACTCATTAAGTCATAACCGAACAGGATGGCTGAGGCACTTTCCTCTATGGCTCGCATTCAGGAGGTCGCGGGTTCGATCTCCGGCACTAGCTTACCTGACCAATGGGTTTTTCGGAGTGTCTCTAGGCGAATGCTGGGTCTAGGTGGCGTTACAACGGGAGCCGTCATGTTTGTGCCCTTGTTCATCTAGGCCGTGTCATCCCGTGGGTCTCTCCCCTCATCCCTCCCTCCCTTGGGCCACGTAAGAGGAAGAGGACCACAAGAGCCTACGCCCAATGTTCTAGGGACCCTATCCATGTCTAACCCTAATGTTATTCCAGTTCACTCATTAGCAAGTAAATTTCAATTATCAAAACCTCTCATTGGGCTCAGATATGCACACCCCTACAATGCTAAATTGAACAATTAATGCGTAGGTGCCTGTTTTTGAACGAGCAGAGCAGTTCACCGACTTTGCTTCATTTTCTTCTTGTGGGTAGCCTTAATATTTGGGCGGAACATCAATTTCACTACCTTGTCAGCGATGCTAAACAAGACATCCACAGCTTCTCCGTGTGAAACAGCACAGACCTTCACATAACGACTGCACAAAACCTTAGATATGTTTGCCAAAACGAACTGCGCTACGCAGGAACTTTTTTATGATGGAACTATTGTACGAGCTTCATAATTATAGCTATTTTTACTTTCTTTACAAGTATTATGTACATAGTATATAGAGAAAATTTTGCACTCCACCCAAAAGTTCGATACCGAGATTTTACCGAAAATATATGTTTTAGGGTCTCCTGTATCCGTAAAAAGCTTTTTACCAACAGGTCCGTGTGTGTGTGTGTCCGTGAAGACAATAACTCAAAAACGAAAAGTCGGTAAAATACCAAACTTGGTATTTAAGTTTAGTATCTTCCAGGGATGCGACACGAACATTTTGAGAAAAATCCCCCCCCCCCAGACCCAACTACCCTTTACGTGTAACTTTTTTCGAAAATGTTGATTTTCTCAAAAAATGGCTCCAACGGTTTTGATTAAAGTATCGTACATTAAAGATATTTACCTGACAAATAAAATGTATATCTTGCATTTTCTGGGAATAGCCTCTTAAGACTACTTTACTCTGGATGAATTTTACGGAACTTTGAATAACTGCTAAACCGTAAGAGATGGACAAAAACTTACCATACAAAAACTGTAGAGCATGTTTAAATACACAATTTATTTATATACTTTTTTTCGTGGAGTTAATCGTTTTTGATATATTCCTTGTTTTTGGTTTCTGCTTATACTTTTCTCATACAGGAATTTTAAACTCCTGTCCATACAAGCAAAGGACATGGCAACCAACTTTTGACTATCACTTTAACCTATGGTACTTCCTTATATCGCTTCTACTTTATTTTTTTCTTATTAGCATGAAGTAAATAGAAGTATAAGCTGTTTAAAAACAATTTGTTGCAGAGATGTAGAGAAAGTCATGTGAATGGAACACATCAGATTTTTACCAATGCACACTAAATTATTTCTTGCTATTCTTTTGTCTGATTTTATTACAGAATACACTTATAATATTATACTTTATTGAATAATTTTCCTCCAGAATCATTGGAAGCATTTGGAAACTCTTTTTAACTGTAAAATATAATGATATGATAAAATCGCAACTTTAAAACCTAGATAAAGTTTCTAGGGACGCTATGAAAGTATTAAAAATACAAGAGCAGGAAAACTCACTGTAAACGCGAAAAGATGGATGAGAGTGATTTAAAATGGTTTCCTACACTATTTCCAAACACTTAAAACACTTGAGCAGAGCGTGGTGATTGAGTAATATAGCAATGCTAGAGGAAATGTGATCCGGAAACTTCAGAGCGTGAATATGTGAGCGCGCGGGTGCGTACGTTACGTAACACTTCCGCCATACCCCCCTCCTAAAAGACATTACATGCGCAGAAGCTTTGGATGCTGAATAGCGAAATGCCATCAGGAAGCAAGTTGGTCTCGTAGCTCCGACAGAATAGTATCAGGTTCGACTTTCGACTGGGGGTGGGATTTTTCTGCAGCTAAAATTATCCTCTATGCTCCCCAAAGTTTGGAAGTGTGAATGTGTGTTTTTGTGTGATGTATGGTGTGTGGTATGTGTATGTGTGTGTATGTTAAGGTACAAAAATATGATGTGTTACACTCACATGACTTTCTCTAATTACTCTACGAACAAACTTCTTACAAAAATTTATTCTTCTTTCTACAGAATGCTAATCGCGATAAACATTAGCAGAATGTTCTTATTATTTAGTTCCTTATAAGTAGAAGGGAACTAAAGGAATGTGTTATGCTAAAGCGAAAGTCAAATGTTTTAAAAACTGTCGTTATACGATTTTCATTGCAAATCGCTTCTTCGCTTGACCAGGAGTAGAACAAAAGAAAAACGAACACTTCCTATTTGAGAAAAGTATAAGTACAATTATTGAAACTAGTAACAAGGAATATCCCGGAAACGGCAAACTCCACGAAAAAATGTACCTATATGACATAAATTGTGTATTTTAACGAAATCTATATTTTTACTTTTTCTACACGTGCTATGTACATTGTGTATAAAGCAGGTATTGTATTCCACCCAAAAATTCAATACCGAGATTTCACCGGAAATACATATTTTGGATCCTTCTGAATAAAATAAAAAGCATTTGTGGAAAAAGATCCCTGTGTATGATGTGTGTGTGTGTATGTGTGTGTGTGTGGTGTGTGCCTGTGACAGCATAACTCATAAACGAAAAGACCGTTAAATGTCAAACTTGGTACTTAAGTTTCGTATCTTCCAAGGATGCGACACGAAGATTTTCAAGGAAATCCCTCCATCCCGAACTACGCTTTACATGGAAAAAGTTTCGAAAATTTTGATTTTCTCAAAAATGGCTCTAACAGTTTTGATTAAATTCTCTTATATTTAAGATATTTACATGCCAAAAATATATATCTTAAATTTTCTGGGAATAACCTCTAAAGATCTCTCTATTCTGGATGATTTTTATTGAATTTTGCATAACTGGTAAATCGTAAGATATATAAAAAACTTACTATGCAAAAAATGCAGAACACGATAAAACACACAATTTATATCATATGCATGTTTTTGGTGCAGTTGATGAGATGGTCCTTGTTATTGGTTTCAGCTTGAAAAACCCTTTCTCATACAGGAATTTGTCAACTCCTGTCCATACAAGCAAAGGGACTTCAGTCACGTAGCAAGCAGCTTTTGACCATCACTTTATCTATGGTACTCCCTTATCTCGCTTCTACTTACAAGGAAGGAGGTAATATGACTATTTCTGCTAATATTTTCTCGACTAGCATGAAGTAAATAGAAACATAAGTTTTTTAACAATAATTTGTAGCAGACATGTGCAGAAAGTCATGTGAATGTAACACTTAAGATTTTTTGTGTGGTAAGGTTTTGTCTATCTCTTACGGTTTACTAGTTGTGCAAAATTCATGCAGAATAAATAGGTCTTCAGAAGTCATTTCCAGAAAATTCAGAATATACATTTTAAATGGCTTTAATACGTAGTATTTTAATCAAAATCGATAGAGCCATTTTTAGAAAAACCAAATTTTCGAAAATATTTCTACGTAAAGAGTAGTTTGAAGTGGGAAGATTTTCTTGAAAATCTTTGTGTCGCATCCTTGGAAGATACCAAACTGAAACATCAAATTTGGTATTTAACCGTCTTTTCGTTTTGAGCTACGCTGTCCACATACACACACACACTCACACACACAAACACATACACACACACGGCCTTTCTCTGAAAATGCTATTTTTTGGATTCATGGGGTCCTAAAACATGTATTTCCAGTGAAATCTCGATATCGATTTTTTTGGAATAGAATACCTTCTCTATCCACTATGTACATTGTACATATGGGACTATAGAAAGTAAAAAAGAAAAAAAAAACAAAAACAAAAAAGAAAATGCCACTCTAACAGCTGTGCAAGTGATTTCAAAAAGTTGATAGCGGGATTTCACCAGAAATACACGTTTTCTTCTCCGTGAATCCAAAAGATTCACGCGCGCGCGTGTGTGTGTGTGTATGTGTGTCCATTTCTAAAGAACATTAACAACTCAGAAAACTTCGGCTATTTACGGAATTTTGTGTCAACTCAGTTCAGTTCCTAGCATCGGCATGAGGGTTACAAGAAAACACACCACAAACCAGCTTTTAGAAGTAAAAAATCTAAGGATTTACTAGCAATTACGTGCCGTCGCAGAGTGGTTAACTCGCTCGCCTTCCACCAAGTTTGCCCAGAGAACACATGTGGGAGAAGCTGAGTCTGGGCATATTTTCTCATTTCACCATTTGCTGCATCATCACCTCTTGTTATTCATTTCGTCTACATCTCATATCATGTGCTTTCTTACGTTCTTGCCTGGCATTGCGTTGATCCTCCCATCTTGGATACTTTATCTGATGCATAGTCCATTTGCTCAAGAGGCATTAGCTTTAAGCTCTGGCTACCGCCTGCAGTGCCATAAGTAGTTAAAGCGGGCGTTATACACTACCACAAAAAAAAAAAAAAGATTAAACTCTGGGGACGGGTGTGTAAGTCATCCATATTAGGTGGAAAAACATGTTCAACACATTTGCATGGTACCTTTAATTACTTTCTCTACACGTGCTATGTACATAGTGTATAGAGAAGATATTGTAATGCACCCAAAAATACGATACCGAGATTTCACCGGAAATACACGTTTTAGGATCCCCTGTATCCAAAAAAAAAGAAGTTTTTAGAAAAAGATCCATGTTTTTTTCCGTTGGTCCCCGATCATGATAGCTCAAAAACGAAAAGTCGGTAAAATACCATACTTGGAATTTAAATTTAGTATTTTCCAGGGATGCCACACGAAGATTTTAAGAAAAATCCCCGCACCCAAAACTACCCTTTACAATGCAAAATTTTGAAAATTTTGATTTTCTCAAAAACGGCTTCAACGATTTTTATTAAAATACCGTATATTAAAGATATTTATATTGCAAATAAAATGTTTATCTTAAATTTTCTGGGAATAGTCTCTGAAGACCTCTTTATTCTGAATGAATTTTGTGTAACCGGTAAACCGTAAGAGATAGACAAAAAATTACTAGGTAAACAAAAATGTAGATCACGTTAACACGCACAATATACGTTTTCCCTGGAATTCACCATTTCTGAGATATTCCTTGTTATTTGTTTCACTCTTAAAAACTTAAATTTTCTCACACGGAAAGTTGTAAACTCACTGCCCTACATAGAAACGGTTTTCAACCACATGGCAACCAGCTTTTAAAAGAGTTTACTATCGTTTTAGCCTAGTGTATTCCCTTATTTTCCTTCTACTGACAAGGAAGCAACTAGTTAAGACAATATCTACTTATGTTTATATCGATTATCTTAAAGTAGATGCAAGATTAAGGTTTTTAACAATAGTTTGTTTCAGAGATGTAGAGAAAGTCATGCGAATGGAACACATCAGATTTTCTTTTTATCATTACGCTGTGAAGTTCTCTTCATTCTGAATGAGCTTTGTATAACTGCTGAACTGTAAAAAATGGGCGAAATCTTACTATAGATCCGTTAAAGCACACAACTTATACAAAATAAACTTTCTGGTAGCGTTAACCATTTCAGAGATATTTGTTCTTTTTTACTAAAACGTAATTGTTTATTTATAGTAGTTTAACATTCATAAATCTGGTGAATATATAGTATCGCACTATAGATGAATGAAACAGGTGAAATTTTGCTCAAATGAGCCCGGGTTCCATAGAGCTTAGAGTTACCCGACAGAATACGGGAAACCCCAGTGAAAACCTTCCGAAATTCCAACTGAGGGCCACTTGAATGTGATGCACATTTGCTAACACCACACTACAGAGGCGGGCTGTTGTTCATATTGGTGAGAATTGTCTAATGCTTAGGTAAGTCGCTATTCATTTGTTTTATGAGCATCCAAAGAGTATGGAGTTTCATAGCCATTATCTGGCGACACGTGTCTATTTATTACGTTCTCTACACATACTATGTACATAGTGTTTGAGAAGATATTGTATTGCACCTAAAAATTCGATACCGACATTTCACCGGAAATATATATTTTGAGACACCCAGAATCCAAAAAAATATTTTCAGAAAAATGCCAGTGTGTGTCTGTCTGTATGTGTGAGTGTGTGTGTGTGTGTGTGTATGTGTGTTTCTCTGTGGGCGGCATAGCTCAGAAAAGAAAAGACCGTTGAATACCAAACTTGTCACACGCAGATTTTCAAGAAAATCCATCCACCCTCAACTACCCTTTACATGGAAAACGTTTTCAAGATGTTGATTCTCTCAAAAATGACTCTAACGTTTTTATTCAAACCTCTTATATTTAAGATATTTATGTGACAAATAAAGTATATCTTCAATTTTCTAGGAAAAGCCTCTGAAAACATGTTTATTCTGGTTGAATTTTGCGGAATTTTGCATAACTGGTTACCACAAGAGATAGACAAAGTGTAGATCTTCATGCCATATGCACTTATTTTGTAGAGGTAAGCTTTTCCGAGATATTCCTTGTAATTGGTTTCAGTTTTAAGCTACTTAAACTTTTCTCAAACGGAAAGTCATTTTTTTCTTTCATCTACCTTTTGTTTTACATTTGGCCGTGAAAAGCGCCGCTAATTCATTTGTTTCATGTACCGATCCTTATTAGCATTTCTGCTAATGTTTATCTCTATTGTCATGATATGGATAAGGAATAATCTTTTTAACAATGGTTAACAACTGAGAAAGTCATGTGAATGGATCACTTCAGATCTTTTTATATTGTTTCAGACTGATATGGGAATCTAATTTCAAAACTAAGCTTGCTGTAATTCGCTCTTTTATTTTATTACAGTTTATCCTAAGCCACGAGTGTTTTCTTGTCGATGATTCACGACCGGAGCGAAGCGACGGGAGTTGTCCTAAGAGATGAAAATACGAGTTATATTTGATATGACAATTCAGCGAAACAGACTATTGATAATGTATAGTATATAGGAAGAGAGATTTTATCAGTTTATGATTGTAATACATTAATTCTCAAACGGTAGATGTCGCATTTGACCATGTTTACCAATCCCCCCCCCTTTTTCTTTTTCACTGTCTCCTGAATTATATAATATGACCGACTGTGCCTACACCCAGTGTACGAATATCAACAGCAACAATAGAAATAGGGAGCAATTATTTTATTTCAGCTTTTAATGGAAACAAACGTTACTTTATTTGGGGTTATCGCTCTCATCTCTTTTGTTCTAAATACATTATGAACTGGATAAAACTTTTTTTATTTTTAGTTTAACGTCCCTTAACCTGACTGGTCATATCGGACGATGAATCAAATTGGTGAAATGATGCTCAAATGATCTCGGGTTCCATGGAGCTTAAAGTTACTCGACATTCGTCTTCTCAGGATAAGGGAAACCCCGAAAAAACCCTTATCCGGATAATTCACCCTAAGCGAGATTCGAATTCACGACCTTTTGAATGTGAGGCAGACACGCTACCACCACACTACCCAGGCGGGTGATAAAACTTTAAGTAAACATTGTAATTGAATTAATTAAAAGTTCAATTGTGCAACTGACAGTTATTAAAAGTGAAGGTTGGGTGGCTGGAATTATCTTGTTACCAATAACCAAGAAAGGAGATTAAACAAACGAACGTCAGGTGCGACAAGAATTCAAAAGAAATGAACTCAGCTGTATAAGATATTTCGACAATATGGCTCGAGTCAGATGACCGCGATTGGTTGGTTGATAGTGGAGCTGAATTGTCACCGAAAACACATTCACATTTATACATCTATAGTATGGAATGATAGCTGGTTAAAGAATTAACTGCCTTGCCTCAGCCGGAAATCGACCCCGGGAACTTTGGGTTGTGAACCCAGAACATTGTCCACTGGGCCACAGAGACATTGTCAAAACTTTGTGTCGGTGAGTGGAAGTGACAAATCAGAGTCAATTATTGTGGTTGTGCAATGTGTTCAGGATCCGGATGTTGTATGACAAAGGCCACACTGATAGGCTACGTCAGTCTGTGTATTACCGGTAAAGAGAAGGAGGCGGAGGAGGAGGAGGAGGAGGAGGAGGCGGAGGAGGAGGCGGAGGAAGCGGAGGAGGCGGAGGAGGAGGCGGAGGAGGAGGAGGAGGCGGAGGAGGAGGAGGCGGAGGAGGAGGCGGAGGAGGAGGAGGAGGCGGAGGAGGCGGAGGAGGAGGCGGAGGAGGAGGCGGAGGAGGAGGAGGAGGCGGAGGAGGCGGAGGAGGAGGCGGAGGCGGAGGAGGAGGAGGCGGAGGAGGAGGAGGAGGCGGAGGAGGCGGAGGAGGCGGAGGAGGCGGAGGAGGAGGAGGAGGAGGAGGAGGAGGAGGACATTTTACTCTTTGTGGAGGAGAAGCCTGAATGTGGCGGTCCCGACATTGTTCGCAAGCTTGTCGGAACTTTGTTACCCAAAGAACAGATGCTGCGTGCAATTAATGTCCAGCGTCCATACTACATCGGGAAGAACAAGCCTACCTTCCTACATCAAATGGGAGCACGAGAGATAATAAAAATCTGACGTGTTTCATTCACATGACTTTCTCTACATCTCTGCATCAAATTATTGTTAAAAAGCTCATGCTTCTATTTACTTCATACTAATTGAAAAAAATTAGCAGAAGTAGTCTTATTATTGCTTCCTTGTAAGTGGAAGCGAAATAAAGGAGTACCATAGGTTAAAGTGATATTCAAAATCTAGCTGCTATGTGACTGAAGTTCCTTTGTTTGTATAGACAGGAGTTCACAAATTCCTGTATGAGAAAAGTATTTTTTAAAGCTGGAACCAATAAGAAGGAATATCTCAAAAACGATCAACTGCACGAAAAAAATGTATATGTCATAAAGTGTGTGTTTTATTGTGGTCTACATTTTTTGTGCAGCAGGTTTTTGTCTATCTCTTATGGTTTACCAGTTATGCAAGATTCAATAAAAAGCATCTAAAATAAAGAGATCTTTAGAGGCTATTCCTAGACATTTCAAGATATACATTTTATTTGGTATGTAAATATCATAAATATAAGAGATTTTAATCAAAATCGTTAAAACCATTTTTAAGAAAATAAAAACTTTCCAAATTTTTTCCATGTAAAGGGTGGTTTGGGATAGGGGAATAGGTTTTTGTTGAAAATCTTCGTTTCTCATCCTTGGGTGATAACAAACTTAAATACCAAGTTTGGTAATTAACGGCCTTTTCGTTTTTGAGCTATGCTGTTCACAAACTCACACACACACATACACACGCGGACCTTTTTCCAAAAATGTTTTTTTCGGATTCAGGGGGACCCAAAAGCTGTATTTCCGGTGAAATCTCGAAATCAGATTTTGGGTGGAATACAATTCCTTCTCTATACACTATGTACATAGTACATGTAGAGAAAGTAAAAATCTGATGTATTCCATGCATGTGACTTTCTATTCCTGTTCTGCAAACAAACTATTCTTACAAAGGAGTACTGTTTTATCTACTTCTTGCTAATCAAGGTAAAATGGTAAACAGAGCTGCCCTTATTATTTTGCTTCCTTGTAAATAGGAAGCAAATACGGAAAGCTAGACAAAAGCGACAGTAAAATATTTTAACAACCCTTGCTATGGATTAATATTGAAATTCATTTCTTCTATGAGCAGGAACAAAACAAAAGAGCTATGAAACTGATGAGTACCTTTTGTGTGAGAAAATTTAAGTATTTTAAAATTGAAAGTAATAACAGGGAATAAGTATCTCGGAAATCGTTAACTCTACAAAAAAAAAAAACTGGAATGGAAATAAATTGTGTGTTTTAATGAGATTTACATTTTTGTGTAGTAAGATTTTGCAAGTCTCTTGCGGTTTAATAGTTATACAAAAGTTAGTCAGAGTATACAGTACTTAAGAGGCTATTATCAGAACCTTCAACATTCATTTTATTTGCAATTAACTATATTTAGAATACGGAATTTTAATCAAAATCATTAGAGCCATTTATAAGAAAATAAGCATTTTCGAAAGTTTTTCCATGTAAAGTGTTGTTTGGGGTGTGGGGATATTCTTGAAAATGGTGGTGGCAACCTTGCAAGATGCTCAACTTAAATATCAAGTTTGGTACATAACGGAATTTTTGTTTTTGAGTTATGTTGTTCATAGAATCACACACGGACAGAAGGACGGACACCATAGACACTCACATAAACAAATACACACATACACAAAAAACGTGTGCGCGGATCTTTTTCTAAAATCCCTTTTTTGGGTACATAGACCCTAAAACATGTATTTTCATGTATTTCACTGTGTTAAGTTTTGGGTGGAATACAATACCTTATATACGCATGCGCTATCAACTAATTAGATAAAGTAAAAGATACAATTTTTAGAAAAAGGCCCGTGTATCTGTGGTTATCTGTGAGTTATATATTGTGCCTGTGAACAACTTAACTCAAAAACGAAAAATCCTTTAAATAACAAACTTGGTATTTAAGTGCAGCATCTTCCAAGGATAACACACGAAGAGCTTCAAAAGAAACCCCCACCCGCCCCAAGCAGCCATTTTTTAAAAGTTTTGACTTCCTGAAATATTCCTCTAAGGATTTTGATTAAAATACTTACGCTTGAGATATTTTTATGACATATTTTATTTTTCTTGGCAATGCCTCTGAAGTTCTATGCTTTAAGGGTGACTTTTACATAACTGGTACACCCTAAGAGATAGACTATAATTTCACTAAAAAAAATGTAGATCTCGTTACGACCTTCAATCTATATCACATTAATTTTTATTGATCATTTCTGAGATGTTCCTTGTTATGGTTGTAAATGTTCTTACTTCTACTCTGCTCAAATGGGATATTATTTATTTATATTTTGTTATTTTAGTCCTGGCCATGAAAAGCTAATCTAATTTCAAAATAATCATATGGTGACTAGCTCTTAAAAGATTTGACCATCGCTTTAGAGTAATGTATTACCTTATTTCCCTTGTATCTGCAAGGAAACGTACATTAAAACAATTTCTGTTGATGTTTATTTCGATTGGCATTAAATAGACGGAGGATTAAGTTTTTATAGTAACAACTTGCTTCAGAATAAGTAGAAAAGTCATGTGAGTGTGACACATCAGATTTTCATATCTATTTCAGTCTAATCCACATAAACGTTAGCAAAAACGTTAGCAGAGGAATTTCGTTATAGATACAAAAGGAAGAGCGATAATCAAACTGTGTTTAAAATGTCATATTCTTGGCATGTAATCGCAAATAACTACTGTATATCGCCAGATATAAAAATAATGACAAAGAGTTTCAGCAATTCGAACCATTAATAACGGATAACGAAATTGGCAATGTCAATAAAAGGTTACCTGAAATAAATTGTGTATTTTGAAGAAGTCTTAGGTATTTGTGCATTAGTATTTATCTATAACATAAAGTTTACCATTTATACAAATTCAAACAAAATTTCTTTCTAAATAAGAGGACTTATCAGGATATTTCCGGAAACATTCAAATTAACATACATTTTGTTATTATTTAAATATCTTTAATATATGGTATGAAATTGAAATTGAGTGTTAGTTATGGTTCTCAGCATTAATATATGATATTTTAATAAACAATGTTAGAGGCATTATTAATAAAATTAAACATTTCTATATGTTTATCACATCAATGGCAATTAGGGGTATAGGGAATTTCTTGAAAATCTTCTTGTCCCATTTTTTAAAATATTGAACTTAATAGTCGGTTTAATATTTATCCGAGATTTAATTTTAAGTAATGCTGTTCACATTCCCAGACTCAAGTCATATACCTACTGAACTTTTTATAACATTCTTTTGTTTTTTTCAGGGAGCCTCAAAATGTCTTTTCAGGTGGATCCTCTACTGCGAATTTTTGGATTAATCTAGTACCTACCGGTAGAGAATGTAAGAAAACATATTGCGTAATTCGTTTCGTAATTGGCTTATCCTCCCCGTATTTGTAGGACTGACATCCCTCTAGGATTTACAAGCCAATACCTTGGTATCAGAGCCTCGGGGGAGCCTACGTCACGAAACCACAGACTAGAGAACCTGTTACAAGAGGTCGGCCCGCTACCAGACATGAACAAAAGGAAGTGGATGATATGAAATGTAAGCGAATTTTATAATTGGAAAGGTGGTGATGGAGTAATTGGTGGAATGAGAGGCGGGAGAAACCAGACGACCCAGAGGAAATCCGCATAGACGCCGCTTCATTCACAACGGATATCACATGCGGGTGCTTGGAATCGAACCCGGGCCGTCTAGTTGGGAGCAGAACATTCTAGCCAATCACCCACGGCGCCGTCATGTTGCATACTTAATAGGTTATATGTCTTTCTCGTGGCACCGTTAGTAAATAATGCTAGTTATTTGTTTCGAGAGTAATTGTGGCTGTAGGTTATAGGGATGGTAACACTGTTTAACGACTGTTGATTTTCCCGATAGTTCGGGTCGGTTACACGGCTGTCGAACGTTCCGAGTGTATAAGATGGCGTGCTGTTCATGAAAGCATGTACTCATAACGCGAGTTTCTATAGAGCTATGGATTCCAGCGCTTCTCTGCAAGTTATGAAAAGAACGGGGACAAAATTTGGTTGTTATAGGTGGATACACATTTTAAAATACAAACAAGGAGTTATCTCGCGCTTGTATTTCCTAAAGAGTGTTTGTTATTATTACAAGAAAGGCACACAATTTAAGTGCATTTTTAACTTATTGACAAATGCCGTGTTCTAATACGGGTATATTATACAATGCATTTTTAACCGCGCGCAGTTGGGGCCCTCCCAAAAATAAAGGCCACGCGCAGTCGGATGTTTTAAAGCAGGTAGCAATTTACCTTGCGCAGGGTCGGGGCCCTCCGCCTAGCTCAGTGGCTGTAAGTTCTTCTCGACCAGGATTCGCCGTGGAGTTGCCTGCCAGCTACCACAACTCCGCCTAACCACGAGAACAGCACTTCGAATGTACATACATACGCGCCATCTGCCAACCCTACCACATAGCAGTTTAGAAGAACTCCTGACAGATAATATGAAATGGCATGAAAGGAAATGATGGAAAAGGAGTCGTAGAGAATAAGTTCCCAAGCATTCGCATAAGTGACAAGGGAGAATAGCAAAAAACTCCAACGACGAAGATCGAACTCGCGACCTCCCGAATACGAATCCCCACACGTGCTGCATTGCTTGGTAGCCTCAGATATTAATAAACTATAACATTTTAAATTCTAAATAGGAATTTTAAAGAGCGTATACTTCTTTATTTATTTGTGCTATTCTGTTATTGCCAATAAGCTTATTGTCAAACCATGGATTATTTTCAGTATATTTTACATCAAATTGGTATTTTGTCTTCGTTTACAACCGGGAAAGGTGAATATGTGTAATATAAGACAGCTTTAAAACCTGGAAGCAAAAATATTTTTTTAATTTTTATGTTTAGTTAGCGGTAAGAGTTAAAAGGCAAAAAATGCTGTAGAGAACTCAGTGCGCTGCGTAGTTTGCAAAACTTTGAGGAAGCCGTAGTTAAATATAAAAGTTTCTGAACATTCTGTGCTAAATTAAGTTATAGCCACAGAGAACCCCGGCAAAACACGACATGTAATATTCTCGAAGCCTCTAAGCTTACTAGCGCCAAGTTTCATTCTCTAGATAATATATAAATAATGTTAACTTATCCATACGTGAATATAAGGGATGAACGGTGTATATAACTTTCTCTGCACGTACTATGTACATAGTGTATAGAGAAGGTATTGCACTCCACCAAAAAATTCGATACCGAGATTTTACCGGAAATAAATGTTTTAGGGTCCCCTGTATCCAAAAAAAGTATTTTCAGAAAAAGGTCCGTGTGCGTGTGTCCGTGTGTCCGTGTGCCCGTGTATCTGTGAACACCATAACTCAAAAGTCGGTAAAATACCAAACTTGGTATATAAGTTTAGTATCTTCCAGGGATGCGACACGAAGGTTTTGAGAAAAATCCCCCACCCCAAACTACCCTTAACATGGAATTTTTTTTCGAAAAGTTTGATTTTCTAAAAAAATGGCTCTAACGATTTTGATTAAAATATTGTATATTAAAGATATTTACCTGACAAATAAAATGTATATTTTGAATTATCTGGGAATAGTCTCTGAAGACTACTTTACTCTGGATGAATTTCACGGAATTTTGCATAAGCTAAACCGTAAGAGATGGACAAAAACTTACCACACAAAAAATGTAGAGCACATTGAAACACAATTTATGTTGTATACATTTTTTTTCGTGGGATTGATCGTTTTTTAGATATTCCTTGTTTTTGTTTTCAGGTTCGAAAAACTTCACTTTTCTCATACAGGAATTTGTCAACTCCTGTCCATACATACAAACAAAGGAACTTAAGTCACATAGCAACCAGCTTTTGGCTATCACTTTAACCTATGTTACTTCCGTATTTCCCTTCTACTTTCAAGGAAGCAAGTAATAAGACTATTTTTGGTAATTTTTTGTCGATTAGCATAAAGTAAATAGAAGCATGAGCTTTTTAAAACTAATTTGTTTTAGAGATGTAGAGAAAGTCATGTGAATGGAATACATAAGATTTTTTTTAATTAAAATCTTTACGGCGATTTTTGAGAAAATGTAAAATCACAGGTTGTTTCCCAAATAAAGAGTAGTTTGTACAGGGGCAATTTCCTTTAAATTTTTCGTCTGATACACACATATATACACGCACACACATACAAGGACAGTTTTCAAAGAATTCTATATTTGGGGATTACAAAATCTTGAAATCTGTTTTGATCTTTTATGTGAAATGCAGGCGATAAAATAAAAACTTCGATTCTAATAGGACGTTAAATAGAGTTTATTATGACGCGATGGGGACTTGAATTTGATGTTCGAGAAGCAACTAGTTGACGCCTTGCCGTCTTAAAGTCTCAGGTTCGATGTTCTACAGGATAATGTCTCATACTGTGTCAGCCTCCGCGGTGTAGTGGTTAAAAATCCGAGATTGCCGGTTCAAACCTGGCGATGTATTTTTTTTTTCTGAAACCAAAATTCCTTAGCAAGGCTTTCTTTGGAAGGGAAGTAAAGCCGGTAGTCCCCTGTAATATTTATTTTGTTTAGTGTTTAACGCCTGCTTTTACTACAAATGACAGCGCAGGCGATGACCCTAATAATACAAGGAATTAAGATGAAGCACTGGTGGAATGCGATGGCGGGAGAAACCGAAGAACCCGGAGAATTCCCACCCTGCGCCGCTTTGTCAACCACAAATCCCATATGCGGTCGCTTGGGATTGAACTCGGGCCGTCTAGGTCAGAGGCGAGTCGTCTAAGCACCCTGCCACTGTGCGGCCAGTAATGTATAATTGCACGTAAAAGAACCTTGAAAGAACCTGGGCAACATTTTCCGCCATTTCGCGTCCGTAAGTCGTGATATTCGCGACGAGCCAATCCCTCGTCTCCATGGCGCATAGCGGTGAAGTCACGAACTAGAAAGTCAAATCCGATCTGGAAACATCTAACCTTACCGTATGCTGCACTTGGGAGATACAGGAAATACTACTACTTTCCACATGCAGTGTTTTTTTTTCAGGAGTGGAAAGTAACAGTAATACAACTACTAATTTGGTTATTAGCTGCATGGATGTTCTTCCAGGTAAAGTGAAAGCAGCTAATCCAGTTATTTTCCCTTAATTATATAACATGCTATCTGCTGCCTTATGTCACGCAAAATTGAGCACAAAGATGACTGAAGGTGATTATGTGAACTTGTAGTTTACATTAATGTGGAAATACCCAAAATTATTTATAATAACAGTAATAACATGTCAAGAGAATATACTAGTATTTAAGTATTTCTCAAAGTGAAATAAGCAAACAGAAAAAAAGAAGTTTACAATTCACATTAAATATCACAATTTTAAATAATTAGGAAATATAAAACTTCCGAATATGCAGTAAAATGAATCAACATCGGGCTAGTGATAATTAGTAAAAATAAAACAGAAAATAACTCATGTTAGTCCTGACAGAAGATTAATAATTTAGTTAAGTTAATCGAGGAAAGCTTTAACAGAATTTGGAAGGCTGAAAGCATCAATCATAACCACTTCTAGTAATGGCCGAGCCCTCCCAACCTGGCAACGTCATGCAACAAGTATTTTGCCGTCCCGCTATTCATCTGTTAAATGGCAGAAAACCTGCATATTTTAAAGTGAACTGATTTATTATCTTGACCACCACGACTATTCACTTGTCATTACAAAGTAAATATTTCCCTTTAAGGCTGCTTTTGTGTTGTATTCTTTTGTTGGGAGGATGCAACAAATTAATTAAGTGAGCAATGCCCGATAATATTTTCAATGTCCTTATGTTGTTTGATTTGTCTGAAAACTCTTTCTTTATCGTTGAGAAATTATTATTTAATAGTATATTGATATTGTATTTTCAATTCAGTGTAATGAAAATGAACGCAGAGAAGCCTCTTTCTGTTCATTTTGGTTTGTAATCAAACCATGATCTTAATATTAGTTCAATCTGATTACATAAATGACCTACATTTCTAAACTTTTTTCATCATTTACCACAAATTTCAAATTTGTAGGGAGGCCTGTAATTTGGAAAACGAGAGTAAATTCGTTATGATATTTGGTGAAGCTTAACTGTCGTATCTGTCTTATTAGAGTTGAAAACTGAATCCATTCTGCAAATACCGCATTTCTACATCTTAGCACATAATTATACCGAGTGAAGGGAAGTCATTACATTAATTTAAACCAGTGATAAATCTACGTATTAAAACACATTTTGTATCTTATTCTTTTTGTTTTTGACCATTTCTACGGAAATAAATTAGTTTTTTTTTTCAAAAACAAGAGACAGGTAAGCTCACAACGTGGCGGGCTGTGTGGATGTCACTTGTAAGGTCAGTTCATAAACAAACACACCTCACTGCTGCTAACCACCATTGTAAGCCAATCAAAATTCCCAAAATATTACACCACCCTGCGTCGTGTTTGCAAGTGACCGACGTGTTTATATCAGAAACCTGACCACCCGCAACGCAGCGTCTGAAAAGTCTGTTCGGAATATTTCTTTAATGTTTTTAAATGATTAATTATTTCGAAACCCTGTATGATGTCCCATAATTACTACCGAAACTACGTTATTCTACGCATTTTACAAGTAAAGAACTATTATCTTCGTACATTCTTCTGGAATTACGCATCCTATTTGGAACAAAAACCATTTAGTTTTTCGAAATCGGCTGATCAAAGAACAACATGCCATTGGACTTTTTTTGTTTGTAATGCTTCTATAAAGCACATATTAGAAGCAATCTAATAAGTTCTCTTCCACGCGGTATACATTTTAGACCCCATTTATGTGCACTTGTACACTAGAATTTACTATAGTTAGGAGTTATAGGTTCTCTATAATGCTGAAAATTATCTTAGGAGCAGTAGTTAAGCCTAGTTTATGCACTATAAAATTCGAGTTTTTTATATATATATATACTTTCCAGTCATTCATTTTATTACAAATCCTTCAGTTTTAATTATGTTACCACAATTTCTTACACACTCCCTCACTGTACAGTAATCTGGCAGATTTTTACAGAAATTATAACAATGGGAATATCTGCAAAAACACGCAAGCGCGGAAATCATCTTGCTATGAAACGCGTGTAACGTTTCTCAGGGGATAGGACGAGATGCGACGTTGCCATATTTAGCATGGCCGGGCCATGAAGAGACATGGTAACACCTGGGAGTGTATTTAGGTGCACCCTTTTTGCACATTTCTCCTCCCATGTGTCGTCCCACTGAGAACCAAATGATTATTAAAATTATTCTGGAGTGGTGAGCACAGATAAACAAATATGACGATTGAGAGAAGTATTTGCAAAGCTACATTGTTTCTCTGTGGGCTGTTTCCATTCAGCTGTCTCATTACTTGTCCTTGGATGGGAAAGTGTGACGCCATAATTATCTACTTTTTAAATCTATTTTATTTCACATCTCTTTAACAACTTAATCATTTCACGATGGGTTCATTCGATAAGATACCTCGTTGACGGTATGTGTTGGACAGCAGCCTTTCAGGACTCATTCCTTTACCATATCACTTTCGCTTCTTGCCAAGCAGATGAGGTGACACAGTCTAGTTGCTTTCACAATCCGTAGTAAGAGGGCGAAAGTCAGTCAGCCCATGCGTGCGTGTCTGGTAGGCTCATGGTGAGCCTAGGTGTTATTGCTATGTACCTACCCTGGTAGGGGTTTAACCACAGGAATGAGGTGAAGGTTGAGGTTATATATATTTTTTTATTTTATTTTATTTATTTATTTATTTGAGGTTTCGAGTGTTGGTGTTAAGGAGGTAGCGCTAGATAGAATCCTCGAGCGGAGCAGCATCCTTTCTTCTGCCCCGCTGGTATTTGATTTTGAAAATTATTTATGTTGGATAATTTTGATAGACACTCCCAATGCGAGGGGGCGGGAGCACTTAGTTCAGCTATTTCGCTGTTGGCTGGTTTGAAGCCATTATTACCGGGGTGCCCGCAAACTATACGGGGAACCCGAAACTGCCTCTTTCGGTGTTCAGTGGGTAAATACTCCCCCAGCGATCTGACAAGTGCGTTCTCATGTTCGCCCAATCTGGCGTAGAATTTCTGAGCCCGGCGCCTAATGACATCTTCCACATATGGGAGGGCCGAAGCTTCATGACCTAGCCTCAAAGGGAAACGTTGACATACAGAATATATGGACAGGAGTCCTCTATTCTGTACCCGCTGTAACCAAAGAAGCCAGGAGTCTGCTGCCATATACCACACTTCGCAGGCGTAGAGCATCAGGGGGACTTTGAGCGCCTTGAAAATACGTAACTTTAAGTGAACCGGCATTTGGGAGGCCCATACAGGGTAAAGGGCGGCCACGTCGCTCTGTCCGACGTTCCCTGCACGTGTTCACGAAAAGTTAGGCCCTTATCAAGAGTGACGCCCAGGTATTTGATGGAATTTCCACACTCTATCCTCTGGCCCTGATAGGAAAAGTTGGGTATCTGGTCTATAAGTCAGCCCTCACGAATACATCCCTATTTACCGTACGTACTACTTTGCTCCGCAACAAGCAGATGGCGGGCCATTCAGCTAGCTTTAACTATCCGTAGATCGATTTTTTTGTAGTGTTTAACTACTTATGGCAGCGCAGGCGGAGTAGATCGATGGAAGCACAGTCGTCATTACCGTCTATTTTATGTTTTACTGTTGATTTAAACTAACGGTAGAACTTTTTGGTGTTACATCAAATGTACAATTCGGTATTTACTTTGGCGAATGAAAGAACCCACGAAAAAACATCTTCAAATTGGTCGGCTCACGGGATCTGAACCGGTACCTCCCGAATGCGGGCCACTTGAGCCATGTCGCTCGATGTTATTATTTGATTTTCTCCATACTCCCGGTTACTTGTAAAGATGTAAGGGGTTAAAACCATTTAGGTTATATGCTATTTCCCACACTCTTCTTCATGCACTTAACTTCTGGAGTTAAAAAATCAGTTTCTATTACAGTTGCCAACACGCGCACATTTGGGTCAACAATTACTGTAATCTATATTCTTATTAATGGTTTTCATAGTGTTGTGTGAGAATTCAATCGCTCATTTTCCTGGAGGCACGCTTTTACTGGCATGCCTGATGTCTGTCTCTTTCTCTCATCGGTCCCCTCACACACGTACGCTATGACTTTTTCCAGCTCCCTGTGCCTGATGGCCAACTTTTGCTTCATCCTGATGTTGGGGTTGCCTGCTAAACTCCAACTTGATAATTACTTCAGTTTCCTGTGCTCAGTGCTATGTATTTTTACAAATATTCCTGCTTAAGATTACAACAAGTTATATAAGATGATATTTACAATATTTCTACTATCCATATAATTTATATTTCTTGCTTGTTTATATTTTAATTGTTTATGCTATTGGTCTCCATATGGTTATTTGTGCATCTGTGATCGTGTGTGCGTGTGTACGTTACGGAGGTGTATTCCTCACTGCACTTGGGCTTATTAATAACAAGGAATATCTCGAAAACGGCCAATTCTACGAAAAAGGTTATATGACATAATTTGTGTTTTAAGGAGACCTACATTTTTTGTGTAGTAACGTTTTTGTCTATATCTTGCAGTTATGCAAAATTCAGAAAAATTTAACAAGAATAAATAGGTTTTCAAATTCTATTCCCAGAAAATTCAGGATATGCATTTTAGTTGTAATGTAAATATCTTAAATATAGGAGATTTTAATCAAAATTGTTGGAGCGATTTTTAGAAAAATCTTTTGTAGAAAACAAAAATGTTCGAAATTGGGGGTGGGGAGATTTTTTTGAAAATCTTCGTGCCGCATCCTTGGAAGGTACTCAACTTAAATATCAAGTTTGGAATTTAACGGAATGTTTGTTTTTGAGCCACAAACACACATTCACATAGACACACGGACATTTTTCTAAAAAGGCTTCCTTTTTGGATTCAGAGGGTCCCAAAACATTTATTTCCTGTGAAATATCGATATCGGATTTTGGGTGCAATTCACTACTTTCTCTATACATTATGTACATCGTACGTGTACAGAAAGTAAAACGACATTTTCAGAAGAAGGTGTGTATACGTGTCTATGAATAGATTAACTTACAAATGAAACTGAACACCTAAATTGGTTTTTAAGTTCAGCATCTTTTAAGCATCCGACATGAACATTATCAAGAAGCTGTTAAAAGGCAAATTACTCTTTATGAGGAGCATTTTTTATATTTTTACTTTCTCTACACTTACTATGTACATAGAGTATAGAGAAGGTATTGCATTCCACCCAAAAATTCGATACTGAGATTTCACCGGAAATACAAGTTTTAGGACCCCCTGAATAAAAAAAAAGTTTTGGATAAAGGTCCGTGTGTGTCTGTGTGTCCGTGTGTCTGTGAACATGATAACTCAAAAACGAAAAGTAGGTATAATACCAAACTTAGTAAGTAAGTTTAATATCTTCCAGGAATGCGACACGAATATTTTGAGAAAAATTCCCTCACTCCAAACTACCCTTTACATAGAAGAAATTTCGAAAATTTTGATTTTCTCAAAAAAATCGCTCTAACGATTTCGATTAAAATATCCTATATTAAAGACATTTTTATAGCAAATAAAAGGTATATTTTGTATTTTCTGGGTATAGTCTCTAAAGATCTGTAATTTTGCTGAATTTTTCATAACTGATAAACTGTAATAGACATAAACTTACTACACGAAAAATGTAGATCACGTTAAAACACACAGTTTATGTAATATGCGATTTTTTCGTGGTATTGACCATTTCTGAGATATTTCTTGTTATTGTTTTTAGATTTAAAATACTTAAAACTTTTCTCACACGACAAAATTGTTAACTCCTGGGCCTGCATAGAAACGGATTTCAAGCACGTGGCAACCAGCTTTTAAAAGATTTGGCATTCATTTTAGCCTAATGTATTACCTTATTTTCCTCCTAGTTACGAGGAAGCAAGTATTTAAGACAATTTCTGATAATGTTTATCACAATTATCATAGATAGAAGAACATGTATTTTAACAATTTTTTTTATAGCGATGTAGAGACACATCAGATTTTTTATTTTCTAAAAGATGCCTATAAAGTTGTTATTAAAGAACCAAATATTTAAGATATTTACAGAACAAATAAAAAGTGTATAAGGATGGTTATAAAATGGTTACTAAAATACTAAATATTTAAGATATATGCATGACAAATAAAATGTATATGTTTAATATTGTAGGAATAGCCTAGTAGTTGCTCTTCATTCTGAATAACTTTGCATAGTTGGTAAACCGCAAGAAAGAAATAATATTTGACTATACAAAGATGCAGATCTCATTAAAACACACAAATTATGCTAAATTATTTTTGTGGCACTAACCATTACCGATATTTTTTGAATTGTTCGAATTATTTGAATTATTAAAATTTGACATACTTTTTTCAAGTAGTAATTTCCTACTCGCCTTTGTCTTGACCATACAAGTTGCATAGAATTTCAAAACCATCGTTTTTTTTACTTTTTCTATATATTAAGTAGGGGAAGCTGCATTTCATCCGAAAATACGATATTAACATTTCACTGGAAATATGTGTTTTGAAAGCTCTAAATTCTAAAAGTCATTTTTAGATAAAGGTTCGTGTATGTCTGTCTTTCTATATATGTGATCAGCATAATTTAAAACGAAACGTTGAATATATACCAAACTTTTTTATTTCAGTTGAGTGTCTTTCAAATGCAACACTAAGATTTTCAAGTAAAGTTCTCCACCCTAATTCACCTTTGCATAGATCATTTTTCGAGATTTTTGATCTTCTGAAAAATTGAGTTTATTAAAATATTGACTAATATAACCTACTTAGATAAAAAATAAAAACAAATCTTGAAATTTTTGGAATAGCCTGTGAAGTCCTCTTCATTAGGACTACATAACAGTTTAGCGTTAAGCAGTAGAAGAAAACGCACTGCAGTAAAAATGTAGACCCCTCAAAATATATAATGTACTTAAAAGAGCCTTTTTGTGGCATTAGCCACTTCCGAGATATACGGATTTCACAATGGTTAGTCATTATTTAGAGTTCTGTCGATGGTAAATTGTTTCCGCTGTGCCATGGAAATAGTATGGACATTTAAGATCAGAATTTAGTGTCCATTTCTATATCACTATTCTTTTTGCACCACAGTTATTATCAGAAAGGTTTATCTCGATTAAAATTAAATGGGCAAGATTATAAATTTTCGTAAGAATTGGATAGGTAGAGTCAGATTGTAAAATTCAATGCCAAGAGATAAGATTTGAACCACGGATCTCCTGGTCTCCGTCCGTTTAATCTAACCACTGAGCTACCATGGCAAATGCCGACACGGCATTAAATTTCCCTGCTTACCTGCATTTTCTTCGGTAAAAACAGAGAAACCAATGGCGAATTACAATATCATTGGAACTTTAAGTACCGACATTTACAGTTTAACCAACTATTAAGCTAGTAGCTCCAACTTCTCTCGTTCACACAGCTTGTGTAGAAAAAAATGAATTTCGTAAAAAGTATGTGTATACTAAGAGATAAGCGATAAGGTAGAGAATGTTATGTGAATGCAACACATTAGATTTAAAAAAAATCTGTTCCATTCGCATGACTCTCTACCTATTCTGGAAAAAAAAAAAAGTCTTAAAAAGATTACTTTTCCATCTATTTCATGCCAATCGAGATTAGCAGAATGGTCTTATTATTTAGTTACTTATAAGTAGAAGGGAACTAAGGGAATATTTTAGGCTAAAGCGATAGTCAAATGTTTTAAAAGCTGATGCTGTGAGATTGTCAGAAAAATCCGCTCTCTTAAAAGAGAAAATTTAAAGAAAGAGTAAAACACTTCAGGAAATATCTCGTAAACGGTTAGCTCTATACAAAAAATATACAGCGCATAAATTTATCTGTTTTGAGAAGATTTTTTTTTTTTTTTTTTGTGCAATAAGCTTTTGTCTATTTCTTATGTATTAAACGCTATGCTAAACTCATTCAAAATACAGAGAACTTCAGAGACCATTCCCAACAAATTGAAGATACATTTGTCATGTAAATACAGGGTGGTTATAGTTAAACTTTCGCTACATAGTAGGGTCCCCTTGAAAAACGGGTGATCGCAGGACATGTAACTTTGTGGAAACATTTGTAAGGAGATGCGGAAGAGAAATAAAAATTATATCATTGAAAGAAACACTTTTTAATTTTCGCATTAACGGGTAACAATTGTTAATTTCATACCATTTTAGGTTTCAGTTTACAAATTTTGCTCAATATAATAAACATCTCTATACAGGACAGCCTGGAACCGCACTACTGCTGCCCGTAACATCTTCCTCGCTATGCTCATCTTCAACCTCCAACGCGTGTTCGTGGTCCGTTGATAAACCCTGTCTTTCAGGTAACCCCACAACCAGAAATCACATTGATTCAAATCTGGCGATCTTGGTGGCCAAGCATTCTGGAACGATCAGCTAATGATTCGGTCTTCTCCAAATGTGTTACGGAGTAACTCAGTGACCTCATTAGCAAGGTGAGGTGGAGCTCCATCTTGCATCAAAACAGTTGAATCCAAAGCACCTCTCTCCTGTAGAGCAGGGATCACATGCTGGCGAAGCAGATCACAGTAACGTGTGCCATTCATGCTGATGTCCTTGGTCCGTGAGTTCCGAGTTCCTCAAAGAGAAATGGACCAATTAGGAAATTTGCCGTGAAGCCACACCAAACAGTTACACGTTCACTATGCAGGGGAACTTCATGAACGTTCGTGACGATCCCCAAATGCGACAGTTGTGTGTTCACTGCCGTAGTGAGCGTGAAGTAGGCCTCATCACTCCACAAAATGTTCCAAGGCCACATGTCAACCGCTACCCTTGCCAGAAACGTAAGAGCTAAATCAATTCGAATAGGTGCGTCATGTGGCAAAAGTTGGTGAGTAATGTAAACTTTGTATGGATACCATTTCACAATTGTTCGCAGCACTTTTCGAACGGTGGACCACGGAATGTTCAGCTCTCGTGAGACAGCTCTTGCCATGTTTGAAGATCGCAAATTGCACGATTAAAAAGAAATAAATAGAAGCATAAGCCTTTTAACGATAATTGGTTGCAGAGATGTAGAGAAAGTCATGTGAAAGGAACACATCAGATTTTTTTATTTAAAAAATATTGTACTCAAAATATAAACTGCTGTTTTGATAAGTTTTGCTGACAGCAACAAAAATAAATCGGCGAAATAGGATGTAAATTAAATTAAGAATGCGATAATAACCGTCTCGCCTCGTTCTGATTGTTGTACGTTTATATCAGAACAGGTGCCGCTCGACAATGTTGACCTCCAGTTTCTCGTAGCGCTTTGGGCATTTACAAGGACTGGAGAAATTGATTGTTACCATTGTCGCGGTAGTCGGCATCTGTCAAGCATGCGGTAAAAGAATTGGCTGTTCCATGAAATCTCAAGTGGAACAACGTAATATCCAAAGTGCTCTTCACATATGCAACAAACACATACAGTCTTCTAGAAAGCAAGTTCTGTTTGCAGTTCCTATTCCGTGGCCTAAACTTCAAATTTCTCAATTTCGCTCCTTTCTAGAAAAATATTGCAAGAAGGTTATTCCTGAGGAAACAGTATCTTTATGTGCGCTATGAAGAAGCAGTTGCTCATATACGGAATGAAATTGGAGACTCCTGTGTTTGGTTTGCCGTCGATGAAACTACAGATGACATGGGTCAGTACATAGCAAATTCGGTAGTAGGAAAACTAGATTCCGAAAATACAGCAAAACCATTTCTAATCTATTGCAAGGTGTTAGAACAAACAAATCATTCTACAATTGCAATATTCGTAAATGAAGGGATGAAGATTCTGTGGCCAGAGGGTGGGTGGGTGTGTGTGAGGAAAAGGTTTCAATTGTGTATTCAAATGCTGCAGCGTACATGATTAAAGCTGCTACATCTCTTAAGGTTTTCTACCCAAATATACTTCACTTCACCTGCTTGGCCCAGCATTGCAACGTGTTGATATCCCATCAGGTTCCCTTCTTCACGAATCTATGGGTTTAATGGAACGTGCGTCATAGAAGGTAGGTGAAAAATTCAAAGCTATGCTAAACATCAATCCAGGGCACTCTACGCCTGTGTCCGTGTCTAAAGTGCTAAATGGTGACTGTCGATTTACCAAAGCATTTCTCTGCAAATCAGATTCCTATGCTAAAATATGCTCTTGTTACTTCTTGTGACGTGGAGAGAAGCTTCTCTGTTTATAAGAGCATTTTATCCGATAGGAGACAAACAATGACCCCTAAAAATATGGAAAAGTAGGTATATGGTTATTTACTGTACTTTGAAAGAAGCAAAAGACTCAAAATGAAAATACCTGGTTGTTCATTGTGTGTCAAGAGATAGAAAACTGAAAATGCATCCTCATTATAAAATTTACTTATTTTGAATTGATTGTTTCACTCATTGATAAATTGGTTGAGTATTTAAAAATTGCTTTACCGTCTAAAATGTAAGTAAAATAATTATATGAAATGAGTAATTTTAATAAATATAATCCAAAACACATATTTCTTATTTCGTAATTACCTACTTGAAATAAATTTTAGGTAAATTCTGCATAAAACAAAAATTTTCCCTATAATTATTTCTATATTTAGACTTTAAATTTTAACGCATTGTAATTAATTTACGTACTTACATACCCATCAAATTACAAAATTCTGGATAATTTGCAGTTTGCATTCAGATTTGTGGTGGTAATTTTAGCATTTAGTATATTACATAATTTTACATACTTTGTTGATATTAAATATTTCATTCATTACTTTGTTTCATAAATATGTACATATTTCGCACCTCGATATTACATAAAAATCCGGGCTCTAGTCATGGCACTAACACTAACAGTAACGCAAATCCTGCAGGGCACAGTCTGAACATCATTCCTATAAAGTTTGGTATTCATACGGCAAATAGTTTTCCCTCTACACTGGCTCAAATAGCGAAAGTTTAATTATAACCACCCGATATTATAAATATATGGTATTTTAATCAAAGCCTTTAGAGACTTTTGAGAAAAAATCGAACATTTCAAAAATGTTCTATGTAAACGGTAGTATGGGGTTGGGGGATTTTCCTAAAAATCTTTGTGCCGCATCCTTGGAAGATACTAAACTTAAATATCAAGTTTGGTATTTAGCCGACTCCTCGTTTTGAGTGTTGCTGTCCACAGGCACATACACTCACTCATATCTTTTTCTAAAAATGCTTTATTGGATTCAAGGGGCATCAAAACATATATTTTCGGTGAAACCATGATTCTCAAAATCAAAGTTTTTGGTGTAATCCAATATTTTCCCTACTTATTATGTATTTACATAATAATTGCGGAGAAAGTAATACATGACTTTCGATTTAGACGTCTTATACTTATAACAAAATGTGCAGTGAAAGTTTTCTCCATTAACAAGAAATAGATGGGATAAGCATTTGTACGAATAATTTGTAGAAGATTGAGTATGAAAAATCCTGTGAGTGTAAAACTCAGCAGATTTTTTTAGTTCAAGGCTTGATATCTACTCAAATGATCATAAATAGTTATTTATGATACCAGTGGTAAAATGGTATTTTATATTGTTCCTAGGAAGCTTGCTTTTTAATCGTACAAATAATATAAAACAGCTTTAACACGTGTGTCATACACTATTTTTAGACAGTTCTCAATATTTAGAGACATATAATAGCTTTATTGTTGGATTGAATATCCTTATTATTTATAAGTTTTGTGATATAAATTACTTCATTAGTAATTTTATATAGTGAAGATTATATAATGGGGATGTTACCTTAAATCGATTTATTTTTTTAGTTTTAATATTTGTATTATCAATAATTTATACCTATAAATAGATCGTTTTATCTATTTCACGGGGTTCATGATTAATGGTCTGTGATATTCAGTTGTTGCCTTGCTTAGAATCAGTGCTGGCAGCATGATGACCAGAGCTAGGAAGTTAGTACCGTTCGCCATTCCGCATATAGGTTACGACCGACCATCTCCCCGCGTTAAATCAAGTCACTGATAAGAATGCAGGGGGGTAAACAAACCTGTTGTCAAGTAAACAGTACCGTTTCCAGAGAACAAAACCCACTTACGAGCCATTCGTAAAAGCAGATCATTATGTACAACATACATATTGTTTCATATACAAGGCTGAAATCACGAATTGTAATATTTATTGAGAGAATGTTAAGAAATATCCAAATAATAAAATTAATTTCTTAAATATCTTCAGACTCTTACTAGGTAAAAACGAAAGCAGGAATTAAACTAATCTTTATCCATCTGCAGCCGTATTACTGAAACCTATACTTTGCTCCGACAAACAAGGTTTGCATTGCGAAAAAGTTCGTTCCACTTCGCATGATGTATCACCAAACAAATAGTATTTGTTGGGATCTAAAAGTGCAGCTTGTATGCGATAGTTCATACTGAAACCTGCATTATTTTCATTTACACTTTTTATTTTCATCTTTAATTTAGATAGAATGATCGTAGACTAGTAGATCCGTCTTGACATGCCGCACAGATTCAGTTCAGCTCCATACCTCTGGACTGTCGTTTGACAGTTTGTTTACTAGTACTGCCATCGGTTTCTGAATAAGTAATGTATAAAGTGCAGTGCTAGAAAACTTACTAAAGTTGTGAAACAAATTAATTTTTCTCACATTTAAGCAGAACAAATGTGTTATTCAAACGCCTTCCTTCCTACCGATGTGGTTCTGTGTTATGCAGTGATAGCTATTTTGCAGTAATAGGTTGCACTCTACGTTGACCTTTGCTCGCTCAGGTAGAGCCGCTTGGTATTGCCAAACCTGGTCGGTCTTACCCTGCATAAGGAAATCGGTACGAACTTCTTAGCTCTGACGACTTATTTATACAGAACGAAAACATTCTATACAACGGAAAAATGAAATGGCGTGTTATTTATGGACGCTCTTCAACTTCTGTGGTTCTCAGCGTCCCATTCTATACTGGGCGTGAAAGTGCGCTTAATTTTGCTCAGAGGCCTCTCTATCAGGCTTGAGGTTCTATTACGTGCCGTAAATCTATGACACGGGACCAACGACTTTACTTCCCTTCCGAAGGAAGCCATGCTAAGGAGTTTTACGCCCGAAAAAAGCTATCGTCCTTCGCCGGGTTTGAACACCCGACCTTGGGTATATGAAGTTAGCAAGGTAAACATTACTTTACAGCGGAAGCAGTGTAGTAGTTGTAAATTTCCTTTCTCCGCTGCTTGCATAATTTCGTCTGGTTCAGCAGATCCCATGTTTATGACATTCAAATCATCCGCCACTTTATGTATCTATACGAGCTTTTAGGGTTATGGCCTACTTGAATGAAACCATGGACGCATAAACCAAAGTTGGCTATATTGGAGTGTTATAAGTTTATAACACTGAGTGAAATAATTTTCTACTTTTAACACTACTGACATCTGGTAAAAAAGCCCACTTTTAGCATCAGCTGTCTAAAAATATAAATTTAAAACTTGAGAGCTTTGAATTCGTCCTAATATAAAAAAGCAGAGGAATGTGGGAAAATAAATAAGCCGGTTCTGAAAGCCTCAAAGAGCACCTTACACTGAGATAGGTTTGGTATAATTTCAATACTTCACTGACCAAGAGCTGCAAGAGAACAAACAGCCAATACCTACACAGAGAGTGGGAATGAACTCTAACGGCGAAGTCTAATATCGTCTTCTCTCAACAACGGTTTCCTGGAACAAGAATATTTCAGTCCGGCGATTCTCACTGTTTAGGAGAACCTGCAACAAAACGCACTACCGCTTCTATTCATTTCCGCTTTAGACCATTTCTGAATCTAATCGTTCACACTTTCTGCGAGTTAAACTATTGTAAATGTCTTTTAATTTATTTACTGTGTAAAGTAAGTGTGTGTGTGTGTGTATCCTATCTCTTAGTTCTCTCTTAGAAAATGTATTTATGATTTCCCAATAAAATTTTAAGGGAGGATTACAATATAATGCAAAATAAAACAAAGCGATTGAAATACGTATTTAGTTTTTAACATATTTCATCAAACAGGTTTACGAGAAGCATGGCAGTTCTGGCACGGCTTATTATTGAGAAATGTTGGACGGAATGAATGTTCTTGAGTTACACTTATTTTAATTGCTGTCATTTGTGAACGTAAACTAGAAACAGTATGGGTAGTACTTATAGCACAACGAGCATACAGAAAAATGTACAAGTTTGTGTACACCTTTAAACATTTTCCTTTATGTTTTCACTTTAATTTACAACCGCAAAATAAGTTATAGTAAAGTCATCATAATATTCAACATAATCATCATAACTGCCCTGTACATGACGTGTGCAGATATCCCTTCCTAAGTTAAAAGAGTTGTAAATCTGAACAGAGATCTTTCTAGTTAGCCCATTTTCTGCCAAGTTAACTGTTATATAATACTACTTAAACTGCCAGCCCTAAGCACGGTGAAATATAGATTTTATACAAATATTTCAAACACTTCACAGCTGTTGAGTTGAGATTTTTACAATATCTTGTTTTACATATCCATGTTATTCAAGTGCTCATGTATTAAAAACAGTTCAATCATTAAATTCCAATTTTTAAATGTTCAATGTCAATTTTGAGTTAATTTTTCACACTTAAAACATTATCAAGCCTGATTTTGCTGTTACTGTTCAATCTTTATTTTCTCTATACGTATTATGTGCACAGTGTATAGAGAAGGTATTGTAATGCACCCAAAAATTCGATACCGAGATTTCACCGGAAATATGTGTTTTGAGACCTCCTGAAACCAAAAAAAAAAGCATTTTTAGAAAAATGTCCATGTGTGCCTGTCTGTCTGTGTGTGTGTATGTGTGTGCGTGTCTCTGGGCAGCATAGTTCAAAACGAAAAGACCGTTAAATACCAAACTTGGTATTTAAGTTTAGTATCTTCCAGGGATGCGACACGAAGATTTTGAGAAAAATCCCCCCAAGCCCAACTACCCTTTACATGGATATTTTTTCGAAAATTTTGATTTTCTAAAAATGGCTCTAACGATTTTGATTAAAATTTCGTATATTAAAGGTTTACCTGACAAATAAAATGTATATCTTGAATTTTCTGGGATTAGACTCTGAAGAGTACTTTATTCTGGATGAATTTTACGGAATTTTGAATAACTGCTAATCCGCAAGAGATGGACAAAATCTTAACACGCAAAAATGTATAGTACGTTAAAACAGACATTTTATGTCATATAACTTTTTTTCGTAGAGTTGATCGTTTTTGAGATATTCCTTGGTTTTGGTTTCAGCTAAAAATAAAACAAGCTTTTCTCATATAGGAATGTGTTCAAGTCGTAGGCACACAAACAAAGGAACTGCAGTCACAGCAACTAGTTTTTGACTATCACTTTTACCTATGGTACTCCCTTATTTCGCTTCTACTTACAGGGAAGCAAGTAATAAAACCATTTCTGATAATTTTTTCTCGATTAGCATGAATTAAATAGAGGCATAAGCTTTTTAACAATAATTTGTTGCAGATATGTAGAGAAAGTCATGTGAATGGAACACTTCTTGGTTACACTGCGAATGAGTGTCCGTATCACTGTTTATTCCATTATGGCCATTGTGTTGATCACCTCTAAGAGAAATATCGATTTCCAGCAAATGCTGCCCCAATTTCAAATCTGTCAATGACTACTTATTGTAATATGCAACTCTGTGATGTACAATAACAAAAAACAAACAAAACAAAACGCAATAAACCACTCAAAATACACTAATCAAACAAACCCGACACTGAATAAGCAACAGTGTGTGTTTGCCAAGGTCTATTGCTTGTGAACTACAATGGAGGGGATGTGACATCCTCAGAAAGAAAAATTAAATAAACAGGAAATGTGCCTCAGTAGCATTAATAGTAAGTTATTTGAACATGAGAACAAATCTTCACCGATCAGATCGGATGACGCGTACAAATTGCATCGGATCTTAGCAGCCAGTTGTTTTTTGTTGCTTTTGTTTGTTTAAGTTATTGTTTTTAAACATATTTTTGCCCTTTTTCCTTTCTTTTTCCGTTTTCCCTGTGTTTCTATTTTTTACCATTTTTATTTATAAATATACATATATACACAAATTTACAAACATACAAACACCATGCCCGAGGCGGGGCTCGAACTTGTGATTTCCTGCTCCAAATCACCAAAGCTAGGCACTTTAGCGAGCGCGAGGGTTAAAAACTGCCAGTGGGGAACTGGTGTGTGCGATCTTCGCTTTATCCCTCCTGCTTATCAGCGGAGACGGTGAGCGAGTCGCATCCATTGAGAGGGGTAAAACAAGGTCTCTCATCACAGTTACTTACTGACTGGTGTTTACTTGAAATAGTCCCTTGAGTTCTGCAACTCTTTTAACTTACACGGTGCAGTTGGGCCACCTGGTATTTAACATAAGTTGTATAGAGAGAAGAGAGGGATTAGGGAGATGTGGGGAAAGAGCATGAAAGAGTGGAAAGTTGGGCACACGAGGGAAAGAGGAGGAGGAAAGAACGACAGTGGTAAATAGATTGGGGGGAGAGAAAGAACAAGAGAGGGGGGGGAGGAGAAGAGAGAATTTATATTTCCATTCAATGCAATAATACGAGTAGAACTGCGGATTATGATAGTTTCTAAAATAAAGTGTATGGTGATGAGATATTTTCCGGACTTTCTTCAGAAACAGTCCGCATGGCAACCTAAATTCTCGTTCATGAGGAAAAGGTTAGTGTTCAGAGTGTGATAAGGGAGAAAGTAATAACTGCACCCATATTATTTTATGGAAACCATTAATCTGGAAAATATTGAACCCGTGTTTGCAGACGTCTACGGTAGGAGAAAGAATATAGTGTGTGCTAATGCATGTCTCCATCACCCACCTGTTACCTGACAGTTTTGCAAGCTCACAGCTTTTCTGCGGTGTCGCCAGATTATAATCCTGCGATTTTATCTGCGGGTCAAGACGGATCACTCTGGAAAGTGTTAACAACTAGAATGTGTGCACAGACATAATTTCAGTACTCGAGGCACAGGGAGTGTGTGAGAGCAGAAGTCTCTTCAAAGTTTTCACCAAGGGAAGGGATGCAATAACCATGTTCTACATATGTCATATACTAGAATGGCAGTAACTATGGGCTTATCTTTGTTTCTTATAACCTTGCCCCGCAGAGACGTATTCTTCCGTGCTGGGAATCTTTTTCTTATCCCTTTGAATGGTGACAAACCACGTGCCACGCAAGAACAGTCGATGAAAGAGATGAAAATACCCTGTCTAAATAGATGCACATGTAATTGCCATCCTGAAAGGCAGGTTTGAAGAAAAGGATACTCCCGTCTATTTCAGGATAAGAAATTGCAGTGAAACTTTTCTAACCTGGACACGTATGGTTCAATAAAACATTATTCAACCTAACGGCTGTTCAACTAAGAGAGAATCTATTTTTACTTTCTCTATACGTACTATGTACAGTGTATAGAGAAGTTATTGCATTCCACTCAAAAATCGCTACCGAGATTTCACGGGAAATACATGTTTTGGGTCTCCCTGAATCCAAAAAAAAAATTTTTTTTTAGAAAAAGGCCCGTGTGTGTGTGTCTCTGGACAGCATAGCTCAAATGAAAAGTTCGTTAAATGCCAAACTTGAAATTTAAGTTCATTATCTTCCACAGACAGGAAGATTTTTTAAGAAAATCCACCCTCCCCCCCAACTACCCTTAATATGGAACAATTTCGAAAATTTTGCTTTTTCAAAAGTGACTCTAGCGATTTTGATTTGAAATATCGTATATTTAAGATATTTACATGGCAACTAAAATGTATATCTTGAATTTTCTGGGAATAACCTCTGAAGACCTCTTTATTCTGGATGAAGTTTTATGAATTTTGTATAACTGTTAAACAGTAAGAGATAGGCAAAAACTTACGGCACAAAAATAGATCTCTTTAAAACACACAATTTATGTCATATGCATTTTTTTCATGGAGTTGACCGTACGGGAACTTGTCAAGTTCTGGCCACGCAAAGAATCAGATTTAACCCCATAGTAACCACATTTAAAAATATTTGACTGTCAGTTTAGTCTACTGAAATCCCTTATTTCCCTTCTACTTAAAGGAACTAAGTAATAAGACCGCTGGCTTCTGCTATTTTTTTTTTTTTTTTTTTTTTTTGATAGCTTAACGTCCTTTAACCTGATTGGTCATGATATCGGAGATAATTGAAATTGATGAAATGATACTCAAATGATCTCGGGGCCCATGAAACTTAAAGTTACTCTACACTCGTCTTTTCAGGATAAGGAAAAACCCCGAAAAAACCTTATCCGAGTAACTCACCCTAAGCGAGATTCGAACTCACGAGATGTTGAATGTGAGGCAGACACGCTACCACCATACTACCCAGGTGGGCTCTGCTAATGTTTATCTCATTAAATATGAAGTAAATAGAAGAATAAACTTATTAACAATAATTTGTTGCAGAGATGTAAAGAAAGTCATGTGACTGGAACACATCAGATTTTTTAAGTTATGTTATTTACAGACACACAAACACACGGTATTTTTACTTTCTCTACAATACTATATACATAATGTGTAGAGAAGATATTTTATTGCACCCACAAATTCTTTATCAAGTGTTCATCGGAAATACATGTTTTGAGATCACTGAATCAAAAAACATTAGAAATAGATCAGTGTGTGTGCCATTAACTAGCATAGCTCCAAAACGAAATGTTCGTTAAATACCAAGCTTGGTATTTAATTTTATTATCTCCCAAGAATGCAACACAAATGTTTTTAAGAAAATCCTCCCCACCCCAGCTACCCTTTATATGGAAAAAAGTTAAAGAATTTTGATCTTCTTAAAAATTGCTCTAACAATTTTAATTAAAATATCGCATTTTGAAGATACTTAGATGACAAATAAAATGTACCTCTTGAATTTCTGGGAAAAACCTCTGAAGATCTCTTTTTTAGGAATGAATTTTGCTGAATTCTGCAAGACTGGTAAACCCTGAGACAAAAAATTACTAAACAAACAATGCAGATCTCGTTAAAACACATTTTATGTGTATATATTTTGCGTTTTTTAAGTAGAGCCGGTCGTTTCTGAGATGTGCTTGTTATTAGTTTCAGCTTTAACATAGTTATGCTTTTCTCATACGGAATTTATCAATTCCTGGTCATACAAACAATCACATAGCAATCAGCTTTTAAAAGATTTGACTTTCGTTTATATATATATATATTCAAAATAGAGATTTAAGGAATATTTAGGTTGCGTTCCAGCCGTTCATGATGTGGTAGTGTTCTCCAGATTGAAAATGACATTTAAATAATAAGAGAAATATCCAATTACAAAGGAACAAAGAAATGCAAGTGTTTAGAGTGAGGATTAATGACTATAATTGACCATGTTAATAATGATATAACGGATAGATAAATAAAAAATAAATAAGATAATAATAATTACAATAATAATAATAACAACAATAATAATGATAATAATAAATCACCCTAGTTATTAATTTTTTCTTAATGAGCGAAATGTAACCTGTTGTAGACTATATACTAGGGCAAGGTGAAAAGTTATCGACCTTGCAGTGAAATACTGTATTTTCTAAAGCAAAATGAATGATTCTTCTACTTTTTATTGGTAGTGTTTAACGCCCGCTTTTAGTACTTGTGGCATCGCAGGCGATGATTCTTCTACGTAGTCCCTTTTAAGGTTTAGCAGTTTTAACTTCAACCAATTAATATATACTCTTAGAATTTACTTACTTTTTTTTTAAATAGAAAATGAGGATTTTTTAAATGTTTAAAAAGCCATTAGATACAGTGAAGCTATCATCTTGTTCAAATCTGGATATCTATTGCCGACACGTGCTCCACTTGGACATGGTGTAGATGATGTTACATTGGACGCGTTTCGACAACCTTCGTTGTCATCCTCTTTTGCAGGTTAGCAGACGTCAAAAGATGATGACAGCGAAGGTTGCCGAAACGCGTCCAATGTAACATCATCTACACCATGTCCAAGTGGAGCACGTGACGGCAATAGATGTCAAGATTTGAACCAGGATTTCACCACACTTCGTGGCATCTTCAGTTCCTTGGTTCTACTTGAGCGGTTTGTCCACTTCTTCCTATGAGTCAATTCTATCCCTGGAGCGTAATGCAAAAACCTGTTGCCATAAAACCTTCATTGAACGTATGTTTTCCTGTGATACACTCCTTTAAATGTGGGATTAGATGGAAATTTAGAGTGCTAAATCTGATGAATTAAATTTTATTTCCAAGATTTGTCCCCTTTTTTCCCAATATAAATCATCTTTGTGAGCAGATGCATTGTTCTGATTAAAGATGATTCTTTTCTTTTGCAATGCGATTCAAATCCTCTCACGTATATTTTCATCCAGTTGGTTCAGAAGACTTGCACAGTATTCTCCTGTTATTGTTTTCCCTATTGAACGTAATCGATAAGCGGAGTCCCTTTTGTGTCCTAGAAACCACATGCCATGATTTTCCAGCCGATAAAATCCATTTCACCTTCTTTAATGTACAGGTGTCAGTTTCATCTATTGTTTTAACTGTTCTTTTGTTTCTGACGTGTAGTGGTCTCTTCCGCAGTAACAAATTGGTGCACAAAATCCGTTACATTCTTTTTAATACGGTCAAAACTTTACCTTGAAAGCCATTTACGTAGTTGGTCAGCACTCAGAAAACGCGTCACCCATTTGCCCAAAACTTATTCATCTTCTTTAATTATTTATGCAGAATATACCATACATATTCTTCTGATATTTATATGGTGCCAGTTATTTCATGTACCCACCTTTAATCCAGATCATCTAATACCATGTTGTGCATTTTCTCGAAGTTTTCCTCACTGATTGTAGTTTTGAGGCGTCCTTTAGTTGATTACCTTCAAAGAAGTACGGGCACATTTAAATATTGCTTCCCATTTCCTAACTGTTGAAAATGAAGGATTAGATTCCTTACAAATCTTCAGCAATTTTGAATGAATTTCCGTTGAAGATAAACAATTTAGAGGAAAAGCATAGCATGACTGCACGGTATTACACGTTCTCCGTTTTAAGGAGCACAAACAACATGTCTACCATTAACAACCTAGAAAAAAACAACTAGTTAGTGGATCAAGTTGAAACTTGACTGACATTATTACAAATCATATACCAACATGACAATAAAAGATTTCATTTATATCAACGCAATTTCTGCGCCAGGCCAAGCACTTTTCACCTTGGTCTCCTATCAAGAAACCTTAACTACAAATATCTGTATTTTGGCCTTTCAGAATGTTTCGTGACATTTATAGAAACACTTACAACGTTTTTTGATACATTCTGAAAGATAAAAAACCAATTTGTGCTATGGATCCTTAGATTATCTATCAGAACAGTTTCTGATAAGAAAGTGCAATACATGTGGACACTTATCGAGACAGCTATAGAACTAAAAGCTGTAAGAAATGAAGAAGTACAAATTGTAGGACAGATCTCTCTCAATCACAGCTTGATGCGAACCAGATAGCAGTACTCACGACCCACAGTAGTATGCATGTAGCGTGCAGTACACACTAACACTGGAGCAAACTGTCGTAGCGGGTGAATGAAATATTGTACATTCTATTTTCTCTTGAATTCAACATATTTTGGCAAACAAGACACGTGGGAATCCGTGCTTTCCGGTGAATAGAATTCGTTATTCCTACAAAAGTTTCAACGGGCTAAAATCAAGAGCTTGTGCTATGGCTATCTTTCAATGACATATTGCGCCAAGCACTGTTGCTGCGTGCTCGCGAGTATTCTTAATTAACCTAGCAGATTAGGAGAATAGAAGACGAACATGAAACATTAAAAAAATAAATAAACACTGCATGCAACGCGTATGTTATACTCTCTTAAGTATTTGTTTATTGTTCGAACGCATTGGGTCCCAACATCTTTTCTTCGGCTTAACAGCATTTCTTCTTGAACACCAGCTCAAGATAAGGATTGGGAAATGACAATCTATAAAGTGGAAAGGACAGGTTCCCTCATTAGGCTTCACTTAATCCGAAAAAAGTATTTTTAGAAAATGTCCATGTGTGTCCCCGTGTCTGTGAACATAACTCAAAAACGAAAAGTGATAAACCACCAAACTTTGTGTTTAATTTTGGTATCTTTCACGGAAGCGTCACGAAGATTTTGAGGAAGATACCCTCACCCCAAACTACACTTTACATGGAAAAAAATTCGAAAATATTTTCTCATGTATATTACCCATATCTACATGATAAATAAAATGTATATATTGAAATTTCTGCGAATAGCATCTGAAGACCTATTAATTCTGAATAACTTTTGAATAACTGGTAATCCGTAAGAGATAGACACAATATTTTTACACACAAAAAATGCAGATCTCATTAAAACAAACAATTTAGGTTTATAGATAATATCGTGGATTGACCATTTTCGAGATATTCCTTCTTTTAAGTTTCAGTTTTGAAGAACTTAAAATGTTCTCATGTGGTAATTTGTGGAATCCAGTCACATAGCAACCTGCTTTTAAAATATTCAACTATCTCCTTAGCCTACGGTACTCCCTTAAATACCTTCAGTTTACGAGGAACAAGTAGTAAGACCAATTTTACTAATACTTATGATTATTATGGAGTAGAAGACTAAGCTTTTTGACTGCAGTTTGCTACAGAGATGTAAAGGAAGTCACGTGAATGGAACACATTACATTTTTCGGCTTCATCCAGCTAGCTGTTTGCTTATCTAAAACCTTTTGTTCAGTTTTGAGGTTGCCTAACAACATTTTGTATTTTACGGATGCTGCAGCACCAACCCTACGTAAATCACATTCCAAAGTCCATGAGATGTGGAAGTCTCATTACCAACCAAATTGAATTATCTAAGTTAGCCAAGATCCTTCTTTCGGAAGAGCTGAAGAATTCCTTTGTAAGCTAATTTACTCTTCTGAAGATAAGCATTACCGAACAAAAGGAGAAAAAGCAAAGTTGAGAGTAAGACTACTTGGAGGTCATCAGAGCACAATCCTTGCCGTGTAAGAAACAGAAAGAATCCTTAAAACAGCAATGAACTATACTTCCAATTTAAGTTGTACTTCTGACGGTGAATTATTTATGTTTATTTATGTCTCTTTTACACAACATTGTTAGAGAAGCTTAGTTTTATTCCAGATTACTTTAAAGTGCGTGATAAGCAGCAGTCTTAATAGGGCTTCGACCCAATCCTGAATTGATAGAGATGGTGTCATAGTGTCGCCCTCCGTGGTGTAATGGTTACCATGCTACCTTCATATACCCAAGGTCGCGGGTTCAAACCCGGCGGAGGATGATGGATTTTTTAGGTGTAAAAATCCTTAGCATGGCTTCCTTCGGAAAGGAAAGAAAGCCGTTGGTCCCGTGTCGTAGATTTACGGCACGTAAAAGAACCTCAAGCCTGACTGAGAGCCTTCTGAGCAAAATTAAGCGGTATTTTACGCCCAATTTAGAATGGGACGCTGAGAACCACAGCAGTTAAAGAGCGTCCATAAATAACACGCCATTTTTTATTTTGTTACCATAGCTATGTAGATTATAAAGCAATATGTTGTAATTCGTCAATTATGTGATTAAATGTGTGCAAAAGGAAAGGAAATTCATTTTATTATTATAAACTCACAGTAGGCTTTTGATTCTATAGCTATCTCTTAACTTTGAAATTTATTGATGAATATGGGAATTGATAAACCTAGCGAATGTTATGGTGTATTGACAATTGCGCGACGGATATTGAGGAACTTAGAACAAGGGTTGTTCCATTTCTCTTGCAGACATTTTTATGGTGAAATAGGATGCATCTCACAATAAGATGGGTGTTCCGGCGAATGAGAAAACGATGTACTCGTTGTTATTCGTCTATGTTGAGGTGATATAGCCAAAGAGAGAAGAGACGCGGAGTATTTAGCAAGAACATTAAATAAATCATATATTGAGGAGTGTTTGAAAATAAATTTCAAGAAAACAGATATCTTATTGTTGGAGGAGTGAGAGAGGTAAGGCCGTACCTGGTCTGCTGAGTGAAAATTAATAAATATGTAGTTTTAAACATCTATCATTCATAATTAATAAATCTGGCACCTATGGATGTTGCGCAAGAAAAAATTCGTACAATGAACCCAAATCAGCTGCTGTGCACACTTTGGTGATAAGCACACAGGACGCTCAGAAAATGAACAAGGATACGATGCCTTTCTTCCGTTCTAACCTCACACCTCACCGCTAAAGTCTGATCTCTACATAGCCAAAGAACTTGTATCCATCCTGTTTCTCTCTATATGGTAGCTGATTTTCTTGATTGTCACGCAAGCAGCCAACAGCAAAGGAATGTTCATCTCTTGGACAGGTACTGTCACAACGACCATGTCCCGTGCAAAAGGCAGCGAAACAAACAAAAACAGCTGATGTGTTACACTCACATGACTTTCTCTAGCTGCTCTACAAAACTCCTACAAAGGTTATTATTCTTTGTACACAATGCTAATCAGGATAAATGTTAGCAGAATGTTACTACTTAGTTCCTTATAAGTAGAAGGGAATAAGGGAATGCACTATGCTAAAGTGATTGTCAAAGGTTTTAAAAGCTATCGTTATGCGATTGTCATTGCAAATAACTTCTTTGCTTGACAAAGAGTAGAACAAAAGAAAAACAGACACTTCCTGTGTGAGAAAAGTTTAAGTACTTCACAATTGAAACCAATAACAAGGAATATCTCGAAAACGGTTACCTCCACAACAAAAACGTAAAGGACATAAACTGTGTGTTTTGTCGTGATGTACATTTTTTGTGTAGTGAGTTTTTTCTATCTCTTACGGTTTAGCAGCTAAACAAAATTCGGCAACATTCATCCAGAATAAAGAGGTCTTCAGAGGCCATTCACAAAAAATTAGAGATATACATTTTATTTCGGACATAAATAGCTTTAATGTACGGGATTTTAATCAAAATCGTTAGAAGCATTTTTAAGTAAATAAACATTTTCGAAATTTTTTCGATGTAAAGGGTAGTTTGTGGTGGGTTTTTTTTTTTTTTTTTAAATCTTCGTGTCGCATCCTTGGAAGATACTAAACCTAAATACCAAATTTGGTATTTAACGGTCTTTTCGTTTTGGAGCTATGCTGTCCACAGACACACATTCACACACACACACACACACACACACACACACACACACTCACGGACCTTTTTTTAAAAATGTTTTTTTCGGACTCAGGGGACTCTAAAACATATATTTCCGGTGAAATCTCGGTATCAAATTTTTGGGTGCATTACAATACCTTCTCTATCCCTATGTACATTGTACATATGGGGCTAGAGAAAGTAAAAATCGGATGTATTACACTCACATGACTTTCTCTATCTGTTCTACTTTCTTTTTACAAAATATTATTCTACTTTGTACACCATGCTTTTCGAGATAAGCATTAGCAAAATGTTCTTATTACTTAGTTCCTTATAAATAGAAGGGAACTAAAGAAATGCGTTTTGCTAAAGCGATAGTCAAATATTTTAAAAGCTATCGTTATGCGATTCTCATTTAAATTCATTTCTTTGTTTGGCCAAGAGTAGAAGCAAAGAAAATCGGATACTTCCTGTCTCAGAACACTCTATTTTAAAATTGAAATCAATAACAAGGAATTGCTTGGAAATGGTCAGCTCTACAACAAAAATGCAAATGACACGAATAGTGTGTTTTAACGAGATCGGCATTTTTTGTGTAGTAAGTTTTTGTCTATCTCTTACGGTTAAGCCGTTATGCGAGATTCTGTAAAAATCAACCAGAATAAAGTGCTCTTCAGAGGTCATTCCCAGAAAATTCGAGATATCCATTTTATTTGATGTAAATAACTCAACCACAGTCACAGACATACACATGAACCTTTTTCTATAGCAGTGTTTCCCAACCTTTTGAAGTTCACGGCACCCTTGGGAATAACATTAAACACTAGGGGCACCCTTCCTTGAATTAAAAGAAAATTAAGCTAAATATGTTAATTTATTGAAATATTATATAGTAATAACGTACACCATAACATAATACAGTAAACTTTACTACAATCAGTGAGTAAAAATACATCAATAAATTTTGTACGATTAATGATTAATGTGAAACTTGTGACTGATGCTTAGAGCACAGATATGTGATGTCGGGTCTTACAGTTGACAGTGAAACACGCAAATCATCCTCAAGGTTATTCAGTCTGTTTCTTGCTTTGCATTTTATTGTCACCATAGCAGAGAAGGCTTGCTCGCATAGATAGGATGTTGAAAAGGGCAAAAGTACGTTAATTGCTTTCTTCATTAGGTTAGGGTACTCCTCTCTCCGTTGAAGCCAAAAACTAGCCACCGACGCCTCACTCTTGGTGAACTTACCTTTGAGTGTGGAATCAGCGCAAATATCAATAGATTCATCTCGTTCGCAAGCAGTGAAATATATTTCCTCTGCACTATCTACGAAATCAAATGGTGAGACAACCCAGTCGAGATTCGTAGTGGAAATAGTTGGAAAGTACGCATCTATTGCATCTTGCAATCTTGATAAGTGATCACAAATGCGGTCTTTCAGTTTACCCAGATCTTTATCTCCTGCCACATTAAGAAGAGATGGAAAGTTCGACAAATCTCCTTATTGAACTGCAGACGTCCAAGAACTAAGTTTTCTTTTAAAATCTTTCATTTTATTGGTTGAGGAGATTATTGTTTCATGTCGACCCTGCATCGAAACATTCAGTTCATTCAGCTTATGAAAAATATCTGCCAGATACGACAGTTCAAAACACCAAGAATCACTTAGTAAGAGCTCATGAAATGTGTCTTGATTTTCATCCTTAAAAAAAGTTTTTAGCTGTTCTTTAAGTTCGAGAAACCGGTTCAATACACGACCCCGCGACAACCACCTTACTTCTGTGTGAAGTAACAAAGAGGTATGAGGTGCATCCGTTGCGCGACATAACTGTTCAAAAACTCTGCACTTTAAAGGTCGAGACTTCATATAGTTCACCATTTTCACAACTTGGTTAAACACTTCAGCAAAATCTTCATTACACGCTTTCACGAATAATGCCTCTCTATGCAGAAAACAGTGAGTTATAATAATGGATGGATTTTCATTGAGAGCTCTGGCAGTAAAACCTTTAATTTTCCCAGACATAGATGGTGCACCATCTGTACATATACCACAACAGTCTTTCCATGAAAGATCATGGTCATTGAGATAGGAATTAATAGAAACGAAAATATCATGGCCTGTGGTTGTAGTCTCCAGCGGTCTACAGAACAGAAACTGTTCACTAATATCTTTTTCATCAATATATCTGATAAAACCAAGGAGTTGCGGTTTGTCACCAATATCGAGACTCTCATCTACTTGCAAAGCAAATGTTCTATAAGTTTTTATTTTCTCCGTGACTTGTTCGTTGATATTGCATGACATTTCAGATATCCTGCGGCTGATTGTGTTGTTGGACAGAGGAACTTTCGAAATTTGATTAGCTGCTCCTTCGCCAAGTATTGTTGAAACTATAACTTGACATGCAGGGCCAATGATTTCCTCTCCAAGAGTATGATGTTTCTTTTTTTTTAGCTATCAGTTCTACTACTTTAAATGAGGCTTCAAGAGCAGTATCACCTATGGTCATTCTCTTTACCATTCGCACAGTTGTTTTCTTCTCCCCTTCTAATATATGTGAAAAATACGTGACACTTTTCTGTTACACATTAGGATGCTTTGTTGTAAGATGCCGCTTCTGTTTACTAGGTACCATGGCCTCGTTGCTAAGTGTTTCGCCACAAACTAAACACACAGGGATAGGGTTTTCCTCGTTGTTATTCCACTTAAATCCATACGCTAAGTAACTGTCCTGGTATGTTCTTTTCTTTCGTTTGTCTTTTTTATGTGGTGAATTCGACGGTCCGGGAGAAACTGTAAGATTTGGCTTCTTAAAGCAAGCAGTAGGAGCCGACTGTTCACTTTCACTGTCCTGGCGTTTACGTTTAACAATGAACTTATCCATAGCTAAACACTGTGAATCAACGTGAGGAAGACAACTGAAAGCGCCAAGCAGCGTACACTTTTATATATTCATGTCGAAGTCTCGGGAATGTTCGTGAGGAAGCGAGTAGTCTCGGGAATGTTCGGCAGGGTGTAGCTGTAATGGCATCTGTGGGATACTAGTATAACTGAATTATTGAAATGAATCGACCACTATCACCATCTGCCGTGCATGAGAGTAATTGATTTGACTTATTTTATTTCAAGACCTTACAAGACTTACGGCTTCAGTGGAAGGTATTTTTTTTTTTGTTTATCTTAATCTCTCACGGCACCCCTTAGTCAATCACACGGCACCCTAGGGTGCCGGGGCACACCGGTGTGGAACCGTTGTTCTATAGCTACATTTTTTTTTTGACTCAGCAGACTTCAAAACATGTATTTCGTTGAAATCTCGACAGCGAATTGTTTCTGCATTGCAATACCTTCTCTATACACTATGAACATAGCACGTGAAGAGAAAGTAAAAACACTTATTACTTTATATTTCTTACTAGTCAAGTAATGTAATGGTGGTTCTGGATAGCGGTGGGAGTGGGGGTGGGGTTGGTGGTGGTGGTTGTGGTGGTAGTGGTAGTAGTATTGGTGGTAGTGGTGGTAGTAGTAGTAGTAGTAGTAGTGGTAGTGGTAGTAGTGGTAGTGGTAGTAGTGGTAGTGGTAGTAGTGGTAGTGGTAGTAATAGTGTAGTAGTGGTAATGTAGTGGTGGTGGTTCTGGAGCGGTGGGAGTGGGGGTGGGGTTTGCGATGGTGGTTGTGGTGGTAGTGGTAGTAGTATTGGTGGTAGTGGTAGTAGTGGTAGTGGTAGTAGTAGAGTAGTAGTAGCAGTAGTAGGGTAGTAGTAGAGTAGTAGCAGTAGTAGAGTAGTAGTAGTACTGGTAGTTGTGTAGTAGTAGAGTAGCAGTAGAGTAGTAGTAGTAGAGTAGTAGTAGTAGTAGTAGTATTGGTAGTAGAGTAGTAGTACTAGAGTAGTAGTAGAGAAGTAGTAGAGTAGTAGTAGAGTAGTAGAGAAGTAGTAGAGTAGTAGTAGTAGAGTAGTGGTAGAGTAGTAGAGTAGTAGTAGAGTAGTGGTAGAGTAGTAGTAGAGTAGTAGTAGTAGAGTAGTAGTAGGGTAGTAGTATAGTAATATGGTAGTAGTAGAGTAGCAGTAGTATTAGTTGTAGTAGTAGAGTAGTTGTAGAGTAGTAGTAGTAGTTGTAGCAGAGTAGTAGAGTAGTAGAATAGTAGTAGAGTAGTAGTAGTAGTAGTAGTAGTTGTAGTAGAGTAGTAGTAGAGTAGCAATAGAGTAGTAGTAGTAGTAGAGTAGTAGTAGAGCAGTAGTATTAGTAGAGTAGTAGCTGCAGGAGTAGTAATAGTAGCGGTAGTATAACTGGGGAATTAAAGAGAGCTTGAAAGCCCACGATCTTCGACCTAAGAATCTTTGGTGCAATTCCTTTGTCCTATACTAGGAATTCGAGTTTTGTCTGTTCTAGAACTTTTTTCCACAGACCGTTTTAGTCAAGTAAACACGTAGCTAAATAGATATTTACTGTTGTAAACATCCATTTGACGAGTGAACTAGGGCGACTTGAATTTACGCCTGCTTCTTTTGGGTATGACACATGTTTGGCACCTCTCGTCCTACGATCCTTACTCATGAAATTAATTGGATAGTTAAGTTAATGGAGAGACTAGACCTTCTCCGTGACACCTCAGGTTTAGCAAAGCCGGGAAACTGAAGAAGATATTTACTCATTGTTGTTTTGCAATACTCAGTTGCAACTCTCTGGGACGTGCACTCTTTATGTACGCTTGGCGCTCAATATTCCGGACTGTGGAAAAATAAATTTAAGTTTGTTTTAGGTAGAGCGAATTCGATCTCAATCGAGCACACGATTTAGCAGTCATTAACACATATACCACAATTATACTTTTTTATTTAATGTTATCTTGTGATTTTTAGAGTTAGTCATAGCTATAGGTGTTATTTCAGTTTTGTTAATTATTTGCACAGTTATAAAGAAGCAAAACATAAATTGAAAAATGCAGTAAATACAAAATTGGTGTTAGGAAAGCAGATTTATATCTTATTTAGTAATATTTTTTACTTTCTCTACGCGTTTTATGTACATAGTGTATAGAGAAGGTATTGCATCCAAAAATTTGATACCGAGATTTCACCGGTAATATATGTTTTAAATCTCCCTGAATCCAAAAAAAAAAAAAAAAAAAAGTTTGGTAAAAAGTTTGTACATGTGTGTGTGCTTGTGTGTGTGTGTGTGTGTGTGTGGAAAGCAGAGCTAAAAACGAAAATACCGTTATATATTTAAGTTAGGTATCTTCCTAGGATACGACACGAAGATTTTCAAGAAAATCCCCCCATCCGAAACTACCCTTTACATAGAAAAAAATTCAAAAATGTTTATTTTCTCAAAAATGGCTCAAACGATTTTGATTAAAATCTCTTATATATAAAATATTTACATGCCAAATAAAATATATATCTTGAATTTTCTGGCAACAGCCTCTAAAGGCCTCTTTATTCTGGATGTTTTTATCGAATTTTGCATAACTGGTAAACAGTAAGATATAGACAAAAACTTACGACACAAAAAACTAGATCACGATAAAACACGCAATTTATGTTGTATACATGTTTTCGAGAAGTTGATAGTTTTTGAGATATTCCTGGTTATTGGTTTTAGCTTTAAAAAACTTATAGTTTTCTCATACAAGAATTTGTCAACTCTATGCATACAAAGGAACTTCAATCACAAAGCTACCATCTTTTGACTGTCACCTTAATCTATGGTACTCTCTTATTTCGCTTCTGCTTACAAGGAAGCACAAATAATAAGACTATTTCTGATACATTTTCTTGATTAGCATGAAGTAAATAGAAACATAAGCTTTTTAACCATAATTTGTTGCACAGATGTAGAGAAAGTCATGTGAATGAAACATATCAGATTATTTTTTTTTTAACCTGGTTGGTTATATCGGGCGATGGATGAAATTGGTGAAATGATGCTCAAAAGATCTCGGAGTCCATGGAGCTTAAAGTTACTCGACAGTCGTCTTGTCAGAATAAGGGAAATCCCCGAGTAAAACCTTACCCGGGTAACTCACCCCAAGCGAGATCCGAACTCGCGACCTTTTGAATGTGAGTCAGACTCGCTGCCACCACACTACCCAGGCGGGCTTATTTAGTGATTAACAGCTGTCGTTAGTATAGGGTTTCTTTTCTGACCGGTTACGAGCATATATACGTGCGCGCGCGTGCGCACACACAAACACACACACGCACACACATACACATACAGTTTTGAGAATCCGTCATTGAATTTGCAACCTTATCTATTAATTGGAACCAAACCAGAGGTATATTATGTTACTGATAAAATTCAATTATATATTCTAATTAAGAACATATATTGAAAGTAGAATTTATGTTATAATTAATAAAGGTAGAAGAGATGTTGTTGTTCTCCGGGCATTTCCTCACATTTATCCAGACTTATAGACCGGCGGGTCGAAAAGTTGCCTTTGTTATGGTATAACTTTTACCTACCAATCTTAGCCAGTTATATTTTTGAAATGTTATCTTTGATTATTCAACAATTATATTTTTTAAATTTTAACTTTGATTATTCCAAAATTATTTTTATTTTCATCTATTTATATTATAAACCACGTACTATGTACATAATGCATAGAGAAGGTATTGTATTGCACCCAAGAATTGAACACCGAAATTTCACCAGAAATACATGTTTTGTGGCCTCCTGAATTTCCCGCCTCCTCAAAAAACATTTTTAGAAGAATATCCGTGTGTGTGTCCGTCAGTCTGTCCGTTTGGATTATCCCAAAAATGGCTGTAACGATTTTGATTAAAATACCGTATATTTAAGATACTTATATGGAAAATAATGCATGTATCTTGGATTTTCGTAATAGCCTCATAAGACATCTTTATTCTGAATTAATTTTGGTGAATTTTGCGTAACTGGTAGACAAAAACTTATTACACAAAAAATGTAAATCACGTCAAAACACACTGTTTGTCATACAAGTTTTTTTCGAGGAATTAACCATTTCGGGGATATTCCTTGTTATTTGTTTCAGATTTAAAATACTTAAACTTTTCTCATACAGGAATTTGTTAACTCCTGTCCATACAAACAAAGGAACTTCAGTCACATAGCAACCAGCTTTTGGCTTTCACTTTAGCCTATGGTGCTTCTTTATTTCCCTCCTACTTACATGAAAGCAAGTAATAAGGTGATTTCTGTTATTTTTGGATTAGCATGAAGTAAATAGAAGAATAAGATTTTTAACCATAATTCGTTGTAGAGATGTGGAGAAAGTCATGCGAATGGAACACATCAAAATTTTATTTAAACATGCGAAATGTTTTTGTTCTCTTAAAAATGGAAATTTCTAGCAGTCTATAATAGCTTTTAACTTTATGTCTGTCTCTTTTAGCATGACGAACACGATGGCCCTCTCTTAGCCGTGGGTTTTTGATACCCTACTGCTTTAGAAAACGCCGATAAGCTACCTGTATAAAGGTTACACCCTTTCCTGCCGCCATCGCCTCTACCCGACTCCCTGAAGGTACTCGTAAGGCGGGAGAGAGAATCTTCTTGCTACGCTAATGACCCCATGTAAAATTGACGGTCACTCTTTAAGCGACTCTGCACAACTTGACATTTCTACGATCGAGAAATATTCAGAGTTCACTGAAGTTCTGCTCCATCTCCTTGGGCTGGATGTAGCTTCTTTTTGTGCGCTTCTGCTGAGGTAGAAGTTCCTGCTCTTTGTTCATTTTGTGCAGATCTCCTACTGACAGTGCGAATATAATCTCATTCACAAATTAGCTTTGTGCCCCGTGTAACCGCCATATTTGTATTTTCACTTAGGGGGAGTCGAAATGCCCTATCTTGGCAATGTTAAAGTTTGACCAATTATTTGAGCAGCGATTTAACATATTGAGTTAAATTTTTCGAGGTATATTCAGAAATGCCTTTGCTGTTGATTAGTGAAAAATATAATACATCTGTTAATTAGAAGGAAATGTATTTTATTAGGCTCTTAAAAGTTTATTGAAAAACGATTATTTTTAAATTTTAAAAAATAACTAACTCATATACATAAAAAAATAAAACATATTTAAGTGAAAATGTGTGGTAAAAACCTCAACCCTTAGTGTCAATTAGTTTCTGAAATAATGGGGAATTTGTATAGAAAAGTTAGCTTCTTCAGGAATTGCTTTCGAACATAAAAGTAACCTAACTTTCCAAACAAGGTTCGCAGTATGTCGAAAGTCACATATAATGGAAATGTCAACGGGATACCAAAACTGCGAATACCTAAAGTGAAACCTTCCAATCAAAATAAAAAAAAAAAAAAAAAAGATTGTTTCTCCAACACTAATATTTACAAACCTATTGACGTTTTACTAAGTAAGTATACCAGAATGTTCTAAAAAAACTATACGGAAGATTATTTTCAACAATATTTTTAAATTGTTTACAATTGGCATGCGTCTATGAAAGTTATACCAAAATGAGCGGGAGATTTGAAATATTCATACACAATTTAAACATGAAAATGGAAAAAATTATGGAAATCCCATTTCGACTGTACTTAAATTAGCTGATAAGTAAAAATCAGATGTGCTCCATTCACATGACTTTCTCTACATCTCTGCAACAAGTTATTGTTAAAAAGCATATTCTTCTATTTACTTCATTCTAATCGAGAAAAAATTAGTAGAAATAAACTTATTGCTTGCTTCTTTGTAAGTAGAAGCGTAATAAGGGAGTGCCATAAGTTAAACTGATAGCTAAAGGCTGATTGCTATGTGACTGAAGTTCCTTTGTTTGTATGGATAGGAGTTGTCAAATTCCTGCATGAGAAAAGTATAAGTTTTTCAAAGCTGAAACACAAATCTAGGAATATCTTTAAAACGATCAATTCCACGAACAAAAGTATGTAATATAAATTGTGTTTTTTAATGTGCTCTACATTTTTGTGTGGTAAATTTTTGTCCATCTCTTATGGCTTAGCAGTTATGCCAAATTCCGTAAAATTGAGCCAGAATAAAGTAGTCTTCAGAGGCTATTCCCAGAAAATTTAAAATATATATTTTATATGTCAGGTAAATATGTTTAATATACGAAATTTTAATCAAAATCGTTAGAGCCAGTTTTGAGAAAATCAACATTTTCGATTTTTTCCCATATAAAGGGTAGTTTAGGGTGGGGTCTTTCTCAAAAGTTTCGTGTCGCATCCCTGCAACTTAAATACCAAGTTTGATATCTTACCGACTTTTCTTTTTTGAGTTATCGTGTTCACAGACACACGGACACACTAACACACACACACACACACACACACACACACACAAACACACACGGACCTTTTTGTGAAAATGCTTTTTTTTTTGGATACTGGGGACTCTAAAACATATATTTCCGGTGAAATCTCGGTATCGAATTTTTGGGTGGAGTGCAATACCTTCTTTATACACTATGTACATAGTGCGTATAGAGAAAGTAAAAATATGTCGAGTATCGAGTTCAACTTGAAGAATTCACAAAAAAATGTGCTTTTTAGGTGATTTACACTCTGTTTATATGAAAACAATAGGTACAATGGAAATCAGTTACGCATAAAACAATTTTCGTTACTAAAGTGAATTTCCGCAATTGACAAATTATTGGTATCCAGACCAATAAAATTAACAACTTCGGTTCTAACGAAATTATGAACGCTCACAAAGGTTTTCACTAATGGTTTTGCACAATATGCTCTCATAATTATATTTCATCGGTTTCCTACGTTAGCGCTATGCTTTGGAAATTCAACGTGATATTGCTGCCAGCATTTAGGAAGCTCTCCAGGGCCTGCTTCCATGGTATATTTTATTTGTTTAGTTTCCATTGCTAGCATACATCAATTTATTATATATTTCCATTTCTTTCTTTGATACTATACGACTTTTAGATTCTGTAAATAGTTTGCCTAATATTTGTAGAGATATTCATTTTTACTCTCTCTTTAATACTATGTACATAGGTTATAGAAAAGTTATGTACTGCACCCAAAATTCGATACCAAGATTTCACCGAAAATATATATTTTGAGACCCCGTGAATCCAGCATTTAGAAAAAATGTCCTTGTGTGTATCACTCTGTCAGTGTGTGTGTGTGTGTGTGTGTGTGTGTGTGTGTGTGTGTGCGTGTATGTTTCTGTGGGCAGCATAGCTCAAAAACGAAAAGTCTGTTAAATACCAACTTGGTGTATAAGTTTAGCATCTTCCAAGAACAAATTATTGTTGAAAATCTTATTCTTCTGTCTAATTCATGATAATCGAGATAAACATTAGCAGAAATTGTCCTATTTACTTGGTTCCTTGTAAGCAGAAGGAAAAAATCTAATGTGTTCCATTCATATGAGGTCCTCTGCCCCTTTTGGTAAACAAACTTTTATTCAAAACATTAATCTGTTATCAACGTCATGCTAATCAAGATAAACATAAGCAGAATTAGTCTTATTACTAGCTTCCTTGTAAGTGGAAGGGAAATAAGAAAATTCACAGGTTAAAGCAATAGTCTCATCCTTCAAAACTCGGTCACTATGTGAAACAATTGACATTCCAATATCTTTGTTTGTCAGAAGTAGACAAACGAGAAAATTATGTCTTCCTGTTCGAAAAAAAGTTTAAGTGGCTTAATATTGAAACCAATAATCCGTAATATATCGAAAATAATATATGACATAAATTGTGTTTTTTAATATCTAAATTTTATGTAGTAAGTTTTTGAATATCTTTTACGGTTTTTCAGTTATATATAAGTAATTCAGAATGAAGAGGTCTTCCCAGAAAACTCAGGATATACATGTCGTTTGTCATAAAAATATCTTATACATAAGGTATTTTAATTAAAATCATTAGAGCTATTTTGGAAAAAAATTAATATCTTCGAAAAATTTTCCATGTAAAGGGTAGTTGAGAGTGGGGAGATTTTCTTGTCGCAACTTCGTGTCCCATCCTTGGAAGATACTCAACTTAAATACCAAGTTTTGTATTTAACTGACTTTTCGTTTTTGAGCTATGTTACCCATAGACACACAAACACACACACAGACAAGGACCTTTTTCTAAAAATGCTTTTATTGGATTCAGGGAGTCCCAAAGCATGTATTTCCGGTGAAATAACTGTATCGAGTTTTTGGGTGCATTATAGTACCTTGTCTATACACTATGTACATAGTAAGTGTAGAGAAAGTAAAAACGAATGTACAAGTACCGTTTTGCAGGTGGCACAATGTAGACAAGTACAAGGTCACCGACTGCTTCGGTGAGCGAAGTCACTAGGAACACATTCTTCGGTTCCTCGTTCAGTGGTGATGAGTTTTTGGGTAAAATGCAATACTTCACCTATTTATAGAGTAGAAAAGTAAAGAGAAAGTATTGCATTACAACAAAACGAGATAATAACATTTCAACGGCAATACACTTTTAGATGCTCCGTTAATTCCATTAAAGAATCCATGGAAAAACGCCTCTGTGCGTGAGCATGCGTGTGTGTGTGTATGTGTGTGTGTGTGTGTGTGAGAGAGAGAGAGAGAGAGAGAGAGAGAGAGAGAGAGGGCGCGCAAGGTGTAATAAATATTAAGCTCTGAAAATAAAATATAATATTCGAACACATTTAATCAAATACATTATATACATCTCCGGAATATGTTTTGTCCTTCGCAGTCTGGGGATAACATGGTAGCCTCTGGTTTCAAAAATAACGAGTTCAAACCTGGCGGTAGGCGATGGAGATTTTCAAGGGTATAAATCCTTAATGTAGCTTCCTTGTAACAGAAGTAAGCCGTTGGTTCCGTGTCGAAAATTTACCGCACGTAAATGAACCTCAAACCTGATAAAGAGGCCTCTGAGCAAAATTAAATGGTCTTTCACTAACAATGGGACACTAAGATCTGCAGAAGCTAAAGTGCGTCCATAAATAAAACTCAATTTCAATATCGAAATATTTGCTGTGCAGGTTTTAGGTGATTTAACCTGTATAATTTGTAAACTTTTTTTTTTTTAACCTGGTTGATCATCGGACAATGAATGAAATTGGTGAAATGATGCTCAAATGATCTCGGGGTCCATGGAGCTTAAAGTTACTCGACATTTGTCTTCTCAGGATAAGGGAAAACCCGAAAAAAAACTTTATCCGGGTAACTTACCTTAAGCGAGATTGGAACTCACGACCTTCTCAATGTGAGGCACACACGCTACCACAATTTTATTACACATGCAAGACATCTATATTTATTGTCTTGTATGCCAACCTCTTGTGGCGTTAACCATTTTCAAGTTGTAAATCTCTATTCGATTTTTCTTGTGGTCGTGCATGGAACATGGAATTTCAAGCCCGCATAGACACCTGTTTTTTAAAAATGTCAAAATAGCTTTAGCCTAGCTTGATATGTCGGATTCACAATGGAGGGACAATAGTAACGCGATACCGCATTGCTTTTTGAAAACTGATGCTCACAGCAGGGCGATGCAGTTTGGCATTACCAGCTAGTACTGGTGCAAACCACATGATTACTGATTTTAAAAAATCTGATGTGATACACTCACTTGACTTTCTCTAGATGCTCTACAAACAAAACTACTTACAAAAGATTGTTCTTCTTTCTACACAATGCCGGTCGAAATAAATCAGCAGAATCTTCCTATTACTTAGTTCCTTATAAGAAAAAGGAAACTAAAGGAATACTCTAAAGTGATAGTCAAATGTTTTAAAAGCGCTCCTTATGCGATTGCTATTGCAAAATGCTTCTTTGCTTGACCAGGAGTAGAATAAAAGAAAAACGGACACTTCCTGTCTGAGAAAAATATAAGTACTTTACAATTGAAACTAATAACAAGTAATATCTTGAAAACATCAAACTTCACGAAAAAAAAAATATATGACATAAATTGTGTATTTTAACGAGATCTACATTTTCGTGTAGTAAGTTTTTGTCTATCTTTTACGGTTTACTAGGTTTGCAAAATTCAGCAAAATTCATCCAGAATAAACAGGACTTCAGGAGCTATTCCCAGAAAATTCAAGATAGACATTTTATTTGTGATGGAAGTAACTTGAATGTGTGGTATTTAAATCAAAATCGTTTAGAGGCATTTTTAAGAAAAACAATATTTTCGAAAAATTTTCTATATAAAGGATAATTAGGCGTGAGGGGGAGGGAGGTTCTTGAAAATCTTCGTGTCACTTCTTTGGAAGATACCAAACTAAAATACCAAGTTTGGTATTTAAACCTCTTTTCGTTTTTCAGGTTTGCTATCCACAGACACACAGAGAGACAGATAGACACACGGACCTTATTCTGAAAATGCTTTTTTTTATTCAGGGGATCCTAAAACATGTATTTCCGACGAAATCTCGGTATCGAAATTTAAGTGCACCTTCTATACCCACTATGTGCATTGTACATACAGGGCTAGAGAAAGTAAAAATCTGATGTGCTCCATTCACACTACTTTCTCTACATCTCTGTAACAAATTATTCTTAAAAAGTTTTTTTCTTCTATGCACTTCTTAGTAACCGAGATAAAATTAGTGAAAATGGTTTTACTACTTGCTTTCTTGTATGTAAGTAGAAATGAAATAAGGAAGTGCCATAAACCAAAACGATAGTCAAATCTTTTAAAAGCTGGTTGCTGTGTGCTTGAAATTCCTTTGTTTGTATGGCCAGGAGTTGAAGTATTTTAAAACCGACACCAATAGCAAGGAATAACTAAAAAATGGTCAACTCCATGAATATATATATGTGTGTGTGTGTGTGTGTGTGTGTGTGTGAATGTGTTTTTAACGAGCTCTATCATTTTGTTAAGTATGTTTTTATCTATCTCTTACGGTTTACCAGTTATGGAACGTTTCGTAAAATTCATCCAGAATAAAGATATTTTCAGAGGATGTTCCCAGAAAATTCAAGATACACATTTTATTTGTCATGTAAGTATTTTAAATATCGATATTTTAATCAAAATCGTTTGATCTATTTTTGAGAAACTCAAAATGTTTCCTCGTAAAGGGTGGTGAGGGTGGGACGATTTTCTTAAACATCTTCGCGTCCCACACTTGGAAGACACTGAACTTAAATACCAAGTTTAGTATTTAACGGACTTTTCGTTTTTGAGCTATGCTGCCCACAGACGTAGACACACATACACACTGAAAGACAGGCGCACACACGAACATTTTCGTAAAAATGTTTTTTTCTTTTGGATTCAACATTCTTAAAACATATATTTCCGGTGCAATCTCGGTATCGAATTTTTGGGTGCAATACAATACCTTCTCCATACACTAAGTACATAGTTCGTGTAGAGAAAGTAAAAACCTGATAAGGCGAAAGAGGTTCATCTTTAAATGCAAACGCAAATCACTGACATCAAATATGATGTGTGCGTCACATGAATTTCTGTAGCTGTTCTACAAATAACAATTCTCACAAAAGATTATTCTTTCATCTACATCATGCTAATCGAGATAAACATTGCTAGAAACAGTCTTATTTCTTGTAAGTAGAAGGCAAATAAGGAGATGCTCAGGCTAAAGTGATAGTCAGATCTTTTAAAAACCGGTCACCGAGAGAAACATTTGAAATCCGCTTCTCTTTGCTTCTTATTAGTAAACAAAAGAGAGGCGAAAAGAAACATGTCTCCCGTATGAGAAATAAGTACCTTAAAATTTAAACCAATAACTCGGAATATCTCGAAAGCGGTTAAGTCTACAAAAAACGAAAATAAGTAATTGCGTGTTTTAATGAGATCTAAATTTTATGTGGTAAGTTTTTGTCTATATCTTACGGTTTACCAGTTATATAAAAGTTACACAAAAGTCATCCAGAATGAAGAGGTTCTCAGAGGTTATTCCAAGAAATTTCAGGATATAAATTTCGTTTCTCATAAGAATATCTTAAACATATGACATTTTAATAAAAATGGTTAGAGCCATTTTTGAGAAAATCAAAAGTTTTGAAAAATATTTCATGTAAGGGATTGATGGAGGTGAAAGTCTTTGTGTCGTATACTTGGAAGATACTGAACTTAAATATAAGAACCTTTGGTATTTAATCGTCTTTTCATTTTCGAGCCCCCCCCCCTCCACACACACATACACGGGCATGGTTCTGAAAATGCTGTTTTGTATTCAGGAGGTATCAAAACATGTATTTCCTTTGAAATATCGATATCGAATATTTGGGTGGAAAACAATACTTTCTCTGTCCGCATCTACATTGTACATACGACCACAGAAGATAACTATATTTATTTGTACAACTTCTTTTGCATAGCTTTTACATTTTTCTTACTCTAATCTAAACTACGCATGTACACGTTTTAAATGGCTTATTGTTACCTCGGGTCGCATGGCTCCCAGTATCAACCCTTCCCTCTTTGTCTTAATTATCCCCCACTCCTTGCACTCCTTACTTTTCTTGCCCTCTTTCTGTTGCTTTCTGCAAGAACCCACCTTTACTCCGAATCTCCCTTTCTTCCCTGTGAACATTTTTATTGTTACCATTTTCTCCTCCATAATTCACATTTTTTTTCTGGCAAACCTTGTTTCTCCATATTGCTAGTCCCTTGTATTATATCATATAATGTTCTTTACTTTCTTTCTCACCATATATTTCATTTTTTTTTTTTTTTACTGCCTCCCATCCGGCTTAAAAGTACAGGGTTACTACAAAAGAAATAGACAACTTCAACTGCCTGTAAAACAAAAACTATTAGAGATAGCAGCCTAATTATGTTGGAGGTATGTTGAGAAACTCTCAAAGTTTTGTTTGTTACTATTGGTAACGCTGTAGTGTTTTGTTTGTTGTTGCAGAAACTTAAATGGCGGAAAATCCTGTGGAAAAGGCATATTGCGTGTTGGAATTTGCTAGAACGCAATCAGCAACGGTTGTCCAACGACATTTTAGAACACGTTACCACAAAAATGAAATGATGCGCTCACAAGAACCAGCATCGTCTTCATCATGTCGCAACATGACGATGCAAAAGTCACGCCGTATGACCTTATCTTCTTCACTCAGAAACTGCAACATCTGTAATCTGTAAGGCATCATGTGCAGTCGCTTCCGCAAGACTTTCCATACAGTTTGCTGTGGAATTTGTAATTGCATGCTTGCCCTAGATGTCGATTTCTGTGGGCTTCTTATGTAGGCAGAACGAACACGTTCAACGGTTTCTTCCGAAACTCTTGGTCTTCCCGAGCTTCTTCCCTTTGCACAAACATCCCGCTGTCTCGAATTTTCTATACCAGTCGTAGATTGGCTGTCTAGTCGGTGGCGTTTTGTGGTAACGTGTTCTAAAATGTCGTTGGACAACAGTTGCTGATTGCGTTCTAGCAAATTCCAACACGCAATATGCCTTTTCCACAGGATTTTCCGCCATTTCAGCTTCTGCAACAACAAACAAAACACTACAGCGTTACCAATAGTAACAAACGAAACTTTGAGAGTTTCTCAACATACCTCGAAAATAATTAGGTTGCTATCTCTAATAGTTTTTGTTTTACTGGCAGTTGAAGTTGTCTATTTCTTTTGTAGTAACCCTGTATTGTGCCTGTTATCTGCCAAGCTAATCCTTCTGTTTCTTGCCTGTTACAGTAATCTACAAACATTGGTTCTCGTTCCAGTCTCTCTATATTTGTTTATAAAACTGTACGGATTTCTAAACTTCCCCACATCTCCTGCCTTTCTATGTCTTCTACCCTGCATTTTACCAGTTTATCTATATTTCTTTCTTCAAGTATCCATATATACATCCCATTTCTATTTTCTCCATTAGTTTTCCAACCCCTGCCCACCAATTATTTTTGCTCTTTTAGTTGCTTCATACGTAGCTTTAAGATTTCTCCATCTTCTTTTACTAAAAATTTACATCAAAACTTGATTATTCTCTGCATTATTATTCCATTCCTCGTTGTTTTCCCAAGTTCTACCAAGCAACTTCTCCTGGTGCTGATCTCGGTAACCCCAATAATTCTTTGGAAAACATTCTATACATACGATCCACCTTCTTGTCTATGTCTGTGGCCGGGGGGGAGGGGGAGCGCCCAGATCTCTACCGCAAACAGCAGTCTTGTTGCCACTAACGCCTCATATGTTCTTTCCAGCCACTTGTTTGGCATCTCTAACTTGTATTTGCAAATTCTATATCCTGGCATTGCAGTCCTGCTTTTGCTCCTATTTTTACTTTCTCTAGCCCACGCGTACAATGTACATAGTGGATAGAGAAGGTATTGCGTTTCACCCAAAAATTCGATATTGAGATTTCACCGGAAATATATGTCTCTTGAACCGCAAAAAGGTCCGTCTGTGTGTGTGTGTGTGGGTGTGTGAGTATGTGTCTGTGGACAGTATAGCTCAAAAACCATAAGACCGTTAAATACTAAACTTGGTATTTAGGTTTAGTATCTTCCAAGGATGCGACACGAAGATTTTCAAGAAAATACCCTCCACCTCAAACACCTTCAACATGTAAAAATGTTCGAAAATTTTGGTTTTCTTAAAAATGGTTCTAATGATTTTGAATAAAATCCTGTATATTAAAGCTATTTTCATCCCAAATAAAATGTGTATCTTGAATTTTCTGGGAATAGCCTCTGAAGACCTTATTCTGGATGAATTTTGCCAAACTTTGCTTAACTGCTAAACCGTAAGAGATAGAAACAAACTTACTGCACAAAAACTGTAGATCTCGTTTAAACACAATTTTTGTTCCTTTAGGTTTTTGTTGTGTAGGTAAACGTTTCCAAGATATTCTTTTTTATTGGTTTCAATTGTGAAGTACCTATACTTTTCTCAGACAGGAAGTGTCCGTTTTTCTTTTGTTCTACTCCTGGCCAAACAAAGAAGCGATTTGCAATGACAATCGCATAACGACAGCTTTCAAAACATTTGACTATCACTTTAGCCTGGTGCATTCCCTTAGTTCTACCCATTAGGAACTAAGTAATAAGAACATTCTGTTAATGGTTATCTCGATTAGCATTTTGTAGAAACAAGAATAATATTTTGTAAGAAGTTTGTAGATCAGCTAGAGAAAGTCATGTGAGTGCAACCATCAGAATTTTCTCTCATGTGCCTCCTATTCCCTCTGCATTCAATCTCACTCCAAAGTATTCGAATTCTTTGACCACTTCTAATGTTTTCCCATTTAATACCTACGTCGCCTTTTTTCTTAATTTAGGTCCTTTTTTAGAAATCATAACTTCAGACTTGGGTATACTTATTTTATTCCCCATTCTTCACAAAAATGTTTAGCCTCATTTGTTGCCTCTGTAACTCCATTTTATAATAAACGTGACACACCTGTGTGCTGCTAGGAACAGCCGCCTGCCTTGTCCGTTACCCGCCATGCGCGATGTTGTGTCTTTGAGAAGGGTTATGCAAATTCACTTTTATCGAGTTTTATTATTTTAAAATGAGATTGAGCGTAACCTCATTTGTTTATTGTTTTTTTCTCTCTCTTAAAATTACTCTATTCGTCACTTATTTTGTTACCGCCTTCCCTACGTTTCTGTGCTTTCTTACATCACGTTTGCTATTTTAGCCTACACATACACGCATTTACACGAAACACAGAACACTCATGGCCACGGCGGGACCCGAACCCGCGATCCCCTCCGCCGCGAAGTACCAAAGCTAGGCGCACAAGTTTGACGCTACTCCAGGAGAAATCTAGTAGAATTTGAATCATATCTAACTCTATCCAATGAGAGACCAGAATATTTTCTCCACGTGCAACAGCTTGGTTCCACGTTACTGCCGGAACATCTTAGTTGCAATTTTAAACGAGCCATGTGGGTTTCGGAATCGATACCCGCGGCCAAACTCTCTGATCCATGGGTTTTCCCCCCGGCTTTTCTTTCAGGATTGTAAGTTTTGGGAGGACTGCGGTTGTGGTGGCGAATTTCTGTGGGAGAGACTATGCTTTGGTAATACAGCTCTCGGCGGCGGAATGGCGTTAGAAGTCGTCTGTAGAATACAGGGAGTTCGGTCAGATGTGGGGTGTGGGCTCCTAGCGCTTCTCACGTCGAGATGAAGAACTGTTTGGAACACTCTCCTCGGTAACTCCCTCCCCGCCGTATGGTTCCAGCCACCTATCCGATCGTATCCTCCTGTGGTCTGACGTACAAGCTAATGGTTGCAGTGTGGAATCGCCTCCGGCATCATACACATACTCACATGCACAATCTAGTTTTAAAATGAACTGTTAATACGTACAGGTTATTTCAGGTTCACAGAAATCCATGCCGATTTTAACCATGCTGCTCGCCTTTGCACATGTAAACAAGAGGGGTACAGCTTCATCATTTTATCATCATTTCTTCCAAAAAATGGCGCACTTTTCTGGATGTTGACGCCATCTTTAACAAGAATGACAAATAAAACTACACGAATCCCGTGGATGTCGCCAATATGTGCGGTAAAAGTACTCCAATTCATCTTTCGTCTCACAGATTTTGTCGCTTTCACGTTGATTTCCTATCGGTCAATCGTTTTTCACTCATGCTGCATCACCAGTGAAGCTCCATTGTGAACCAGCAAATGTTAAATGGGAAATGAAAATTTATCTCAATCAACAATAAGTAGAATAATATATTGTAAGAGTAGTTAGTAAAAAGTTGACATTTAAAACATCACTCAGATGTTTAAAATTACATACGAAGCTTCAGGCATGCCTTCCAATTTTAGATTTCGGAAGTTGATTTGCGAGTTTTGAAATATCTCGTTAATGGAAATCGGTTTATGTTAAAGGCGGTCTGATTGAGTTTTGTAATGCAAACTGAATTAAAATTCATGCTCTCTGTACCAGAATGAATAGCGGAAGTAATGACTTTTGATCCGTAGTTGTGAATGGTGACAGAATCCACATTACTGATTTAAAGGACCTTTTTCATTAACTTCGCCTTGGTTCTGTTTTGAATAAGAGCAAGAGTTGAGTGATCAGCGTTCTGGCTTCTGAAGCTGTTGGCCCCAGATTCGATTCCAGGCTGTGGTGGGAACTTATGTTTAACCAAAGTCATTATGCACCCACAGATTCTTGAAGTGTGAATGTGAGTGTGGTAAATAGATAAAAAAAGCTACGCAAAGAAATCATACAGCTCTGCGAGAAAAACGCGTCAAACCGGGCTGGATGACTCTGGCGGTAACGTCTATGGCCCGCATTCGAGATGTCTCAGGTTCAATTCCCTTGAATAAAGTATTTTTCATGGTTTCCCTCAGTCACCAAGTTAAATACCGAATTCGATTATTAATTCCAAAGTTCTAAAACAGTAGTAAAAATCTGGTGTGTTATATCTCACACAAATTGTTGCGAAAAGGCTTATGCTTCTTTTTACTTCATGCTAATCGAGAAAAAAATAGCAGAAATAGTCTTATTACTTGGTTCCATGCAAGTAGAAGGGAAATAGGCTGCAATATTAGTCGAAAATTAGTTGCTACATGACTGAAGTTCCTTTGTTTCTAAGCACAGGAACTTACAAATTCCCGAATGAGAAAAGAATAAGTCTTTTAAGCTGAAACCAATAACAAGGCATATCTAAAAAACGACCCACTCCTCGAAAAAAATGTATAAAACATAAATTGTGTATTTTAAAGAGATCTACATTTTCTGTTAAGTAAGTTTTTCACCATCTCTAACGGTTTGCCAATTATACAAAATTCGGTAAAATTCATCCAGAATAAAGTAGTCTTCAGAGACTATTCCTAGAAAATTCAAGATACAAATTTTATTTGTCAGGTATATATCTACAACATACGTTATTTCAATCAAAAACATTAGAGTCATTTTTGAGAAAATCAAAATTTTCTTACATTTTTCCATGTACATTTTTACATTCCCCATGTTGGGGGAATTTTCTTGAAAATCTTCATGTCACATTTTTGGAAGATACCAAACTTAAATACCAAGTTTGGCATTCAACGGTCTTTTCGTTTTTGAGATATGCTGTTCACAAACACACAGACACACACAGAGATACACACACCGGCGCGCACACGGACTTTTTTCTAAAAATCCTTTTTTTTTATTCAGGGGGCCAAAAATTCGGTATCGAAGTTTTTTGTGGGATGCAATACCTTTTCTTCACACTGTGTACATAGTACGTTTAGAGAAAGTAAAAATGTTAAAATCCGCGAAATAAATGTATATCAAATAAATTATGTGTTTTAACGAGATCTTCATTTTTTGTGTAGTTTTTCTTTTCTGTTCACTTTACCAGTTACTCAAAATTCACAAAATTCATGCATAATAAAGAGATGTTCAGAGCTTATTCTCAGAAAATTGAGGATATACATCTTTTTATCATGTAAATATCTTTAATAAAACGCATTTTAATCAAAATCGTTAGAACCAGTTTTGAGAACATCAAAAGTATCGAACTTTTTTCCACGTTAAGCGTAGTTTGGGGTTGTGAGGTTTAGCTAAAAAGCTTTGTGTTGCATCCTTGGAAGATAGTAAAGTTAAATACGAAGTTTGGTATTGCATCGACTTTTCGGTTTTGAGTTATCGTGGTCACAGACACACTAACACACACGCGGACTTTTTTCTAAAATTCTGATGTGTTCCGTTTACATGACTTTCTCTACATCGCTGTAACAAATTATTTTAACAGCTTTTTGTTCTATCCACTTTATGATAATGGAGATAATATGCTTCCTTGTAAGCAGAAGAGTTTTTTTTTTTTTTTTGTAGTTTAACGTCCTTTAACCTATTGGTTATATCGGACGATGAATGAAATTGGTCAAATGTTACTCAAATGATCTCGGGGTCCATAGAGTTTAAAGTTACTCGACATTCGTCTTCTCAGGATAAGGAAAAACCCTGAAAAAAACCTTATCTGGGTAAATCACCCTCAGGGAGATTTGAACTCACCACCTTTTGAATGTGATTCAGACACGCTACCACTACACTACCCAGGCGGGCCTAGAAGTTAAATAATGGAATACAATAGGCTAAAGCGATAGTTAAAAGCTGGTTGCCATGGGGATGAAATCCGTTTCTATGCAGGGCCAGGAGTTTACAAATTTCCGAGTGAGAAAAGTTTAAGTATTTTAAATCTGAAGAAGGTAATAAGGAATATCTCAGAAATGGTCAACTCCACATTTATAACATAAATTGTGTTACTTTAATGACGTATGGAGATATATTGCGCGTTAACACCATTGAGGAGAAAGAGATGAAGTGAGGGAATTTCGTAATTCAGTGACTGAAAGTTGTTGATCCCAGCGCCTTGCAGCCGCCAACACTACAGGTGCCGGGTACCGTCACAGCGACAACAAACTCAGCACCGAGAACGGTATGTGCGCATCTGCCACGACATAGAACCACATCTGAGAGACGATAAGGAAATTGCATAAAAGGTAAATAATGGAAAGGAAGTGGTGGAGAATAAGCATTCCACCATTCGTAATAAGGGGCAACCGCGAAAAACTGAAAGTGAGGGTACGCCGTCGACGAGATCGAAGTGACGACCTAGCGAATGTGAGTCACACACGTTACTGCGACACCACCTCGCTCGGTACTACGTATAGTAAGGGAATTTTATTTCACCGAAGATACGTGTTTTGAGGTCCCCTGAATAATAATAGGGCACTTTTAGAAAAAAGTATGTGTGTATTTTTTTACTTTCTCTACACGTACTAAGTAGGGGAACGGAGGGTAATACACTCGGTGGGTAATAGCGCTCATGCAATTATTTTGGCTTGGTTGAGAGTTTGAGCTGTCCATGAGGTGCTGACATCTTGTGGCAGTCTTAATACCATCATAGTAGTTAAATGGTGAATGCGAGGGGGAAGTTTCGTTCTAATCTGGAAGAATGTTTTCTGTGGGAATTTATTATAGAAATCAGCTTGTATAAATCTGAAGGTATGTGATTAACCATTATTGTATGTCCATGCCAGCTATCCCAATGCGAATGGGGATGCATACGGCTTTCCATTAATATACAGTAAAGCATAAAAAGCCGTCTGGTTTCTGCACAACTGGCAAAGAATTCCAAAATAGCGCTCAGGTGATTGGCATTACCCCCCAAATGTGCAGCATTATACTTACCTTATCTTTTTTTAGGTTTATTATAAATTTATAAAGAAAAAACAAGGCACTTAAATATGAACGTTTCTAATTCTTAACATGCCTATTACTAAATTATAAATGATTAAAATTGACAAGTCTTTTATAATTAACTTTTAAATCATTATTCGCGAATATTAATTATGAAGATTAACTTTTGAGAACTTTATTAAAATATCTTCCTTTTATTACTTTCTCTTGTCCCGTATCTACAATGTACATAAATACATGTTTTAGGACCCCCTGAATCCAAAAAAAGCATTTCCAGAAAAAGGTCCATGTGTGTGTGTGTCCGTGTGTCTGTGAACACGACAACTCAAAACGAAAAGTAGCTAAAATACCAAACTTGGTATTTAAGTTCAGTATCTTCCAGGGATGCGACACGAAGATTTTGAGAAAAATCCCCCCACCCCAAACTACCATTTACATGGAACTTTTTTCGAAAATTTTGATTTTCTTAAAATGGCTCTAATGATTTTTATTAAAGTATCGTATATATATAAGATATTTACCTGACAAATAAAATGTATATCTTGAATTTTCTGGGAATAGCTTCTAAAGACCTGTTTATTCTGGATGAATTTTGCTTAATTTGGCATAACTAATAAACTGTAAGAGATAGACAAAAACGTACTATACAAAATATTTAGGTCTTGTTAAAATACACAATTTACGTCATATACCTTTTTTTCGTGGAGCTTACCGTTTTCGAGGTATTCATTGTTATTAGCTTCAGTTGTGAAGTACTTATACTTTCCTTAGACGGGAGTGTCCGTTTTTCTTTTGTTCTACTCCTAGCCAAGAAAAGAAGCGATTTGTAATGACAATCGCATAATGACAGCTTTTAAAACATTTGACTATCGATTTAGCCTACTGTAGTCCCTTATAAGGAACTAAGTAATAAGAAAATTGTGCTGAATACCTCGATTAACAAGGTGCAGAAAGAAGAATAATCTTATGTAAGAAGTTTGTAGAACGGCTAGAGAAAGTCATGTAAATGGAACACATCAGATTTTTTTTTATTAAACTCATTTAGTAACCTGAGGTGATGCTACCTTATTACAAAATTTACATACTATTCATTAATTTATTAACAGATGCCTAGCAAAAAGGACAGGACTACGAATAAGGTAACATGGCCATTGGAGACAATGGAAGCAACATTCAGAACAGTAAATCCAGGAACTTCTATAAGACAAGCACCACAGAAGCTCAATATTGCTTTCTGCACAATAAAGGATAGGATAAAATCAGGGAAGGTTTATGGACCATCGTTAGGTGCAAAATGCATTTTTACAGAGGCTCAGGAAAACAAATATGCCTTGACGCTTTCAAAACTTCGTTTTCGTATTACACCTTCTGAACTCAGAAAGATTGTTTTTGAATATGCAGATCAAAAACAACTTTTGTAAAGAGAAGAGAGAGGCTGGAAAAGATTGGTTCTACGGTTTCCTTAGAAGGCGCCTCAGTTTAAGTTTAAGGAAGCCAGAACCTACAAGGAATAAGATCAACAAGCTAATTTCAGCTGTGTCTTCCTCAAAAGGACAAAAGAGGTCAATCACGCCAGCTGTATCAAATTATAGGGCAAAGAAAATCACAAAAGAAAAAAGGAAGTTATTTGAAAAATCAGAAGAAGAAGATTTGTGCGATGACAATGAACTAGACGACATCGCTCCAAATCCATTTCCTGGTTGTGAGGTGAACTATCTGTGAGGAGTTTCGTCGAAATGTCTGGTTCCGATGCACCATTTGTGCAAGTTGAACCCATCAAGAATTGTATTGGAGTTGATAAGTTACAAAATTAGAAGTGTGATTTGTGAAACTTTTGAACTGACCAGACTGAGCATCGGGCAATCCCGCTCATTACATAGTTTTATAATTTAATTTTTAATTCCTATAATATAATGTTTATTTCAAATAAAACTTATTAATTTGTGAAGAAAAATGTTTACTGACTCTTAATGTTAGTATTTAAGTTCAGTATATTCTAAGGATGCGACACGAAGATTTTAAAGAAATTCCCCACCCCCAACTACCCTTTACTTGGAAAAAAATTCGAAAATTTAGATTTTCTCAAAAATGGCTATAACAATTTTGATTAAAATACCTTATATTAAAGATATTTATAATGACAAATAAAATGTGTATCTTGAATTTTCTGGGAATAGCCTATAAAGACATCTTTATTCTGAATGAATTTTGCTGAATTTTGCGTAACTGGTAAACCGTAAGAGATAGACAACAACTTACTACACAAGAATGTCGAACTCGTTAAAACGTACAACTAATGCTATATGCATTTTTTCCTGGAGTTGACCGTTTTTAAGATACTCCCTGTTATTGATTTCAATTTTAAAGTACTTAATAGTTTTCTCACACGGAAACTTGTCAACACCTGACCACGCAAAGCATTGTATTTCTATACCATAGCAACATTTTACAGCATTTAACTGTCGGCTTAGCTTAGTGTATTCCTTTATTTCCCTGCTACCTATAAGGAATTAAGTAATAAAATCTTTTCTGCTAATGTTTATCTCAATAAGCTTGAAGTAGATAGAAGAATAAGCTTATTAACAATAATTTGTTACAGAGGTAGAGAAAGTCATGTGAATGGAGAACATCAGCTTTTTTATAGTGCTTAACGCCCGCTTACCACTTAAAGCATCGCAGGCGATGACACTAATGATATATGGAATGAAGATGGAGCACTGGTGAAATGTGATGGTAGGGGAAACCGGAGAACCCGGAGGAAACCGCTTTGTCCACCACAAATCCCATATGCGGTTGCCTGGGAGCTAACCAAGGCCTCCTGGGTGAGAGGCATGATCTGTGTGTGTGTGTGTGTGTGTGTGTGTGTGTGTGTGTGTGTGTGAGTGCATACTTGTGAACAGCATAACACAGAAGTCGGTTAACAACCAAACTTAGTATTTAAGTTCAGTGTCCTCCGAAGATGCGAAACGAAGTTTTTTCAATAAAATGACTCCCCGTAATTACTTTTAATGTGGAACTTTCTTTCTTAAACGTATTTATCTAAAATAGCTTTAACGATTTTGATTAATATACCATATGTTTAAGATATTTTATGACAAATGAAATGAATATTCTGAATTTTTCGGAAATAGCCTCTGATGTCCTCTTTACTTAGAGGACATTTGCATAACTGGTAACAATATGAGAGTGCAGAGGCATTCATTTATCAAGATAAACATACTACAGGTAATTGTAATAAAAGGAGTACACCATGCAACACACCTGAGGCATGTATTCCAAATGAATAAAAGATTGAAATAGATAAAAGCTAGGTGTAGTCTAATATAGGTCTGACCACTTCCTAAGTAACGTGAAGGACATTTTCCAAGTCAATGCAAACTGGAGCAATGTGCAGGAAAATCCAGAATGAGATGTAAGAAGTGACTTTTGGTCACCGAGATGGAAGAAGAAGTAAGAGAAGACAAAAGGAAAAAAATTGTGTATTATTTCACACAAAATGATTCAATGATTGCATTGATTCAAGTGTGTGAAAAATGTTTTTTAACAATTTAAAATGTTTATAAATACATGCATAAATTTGCTGAATACATTATATCACATTTATATTATGGCTATATTACTTTGCAAATTTAAAATATTTGTTCCAGTTTGCGCATAAAAAGATGTAAAGGTCATTTTCAGTTCCTTTTGTGCACAATTTTGACTGTATTTTTGCTCTAAGCACATGACTGGAAGGAAGCTTCTCCAATATAATGCTTAACTGTCGTGGAGTAATAATGGGCACAAATCTGCACAAGCTGTATTTTGAAAACTAATACATATATTTTTTTAAACTTGCTGTGGTGCTTTATTTCATTCCCATGAACAATACCTGGGACTCGTAGATTGTTTTACCTACAAGAAAAAAATGGTGAACAAAAGGGCTAAAGATAGACAAAATCTTACTACATAAAATTAAGATGTCTTTAAAGCACACATTTTATACAAATATTTTTGTGAACTAACCATTTCCAAGATATATGTTGTAGTTGGTTTCATTTTCCAATATTTATACTTTAACAAATTGGAAGACGTTATTTGTTTTTCTTTCTTCTGATCAGGCAAAGAGAAGAGAACATCGAAATCATCACAAAGCGAGAATTTCTTAAAATATTTGACTGCCGCTTAAGCCTACTATATTCTCCTATTCTTATTGTATCGCAAGGAAATATTGTTCGTCACGATTAAGGTGCAGTAGATAGAAGAATAACCTTTTGTGAGAATAGTTTATTGAATAATAGGCAGAGAAAGACATGTGAATGTTAGACATACTACTTTTTAAATGTCTTCACAGATATACGTTTAAGCGACAGTGGTGTAAGTCCTCGGGCAAAGTCCTTCAAGGGAGGAAATGTCTGCATGTTGTTTATTTACCTGTCACCATTCTTCATACATTTTAATCGTATAACACACACACACCACTACACATGCTCATAGTTTTCGACACTCCCAACTAAAAGCTTTCTCCGCATACTTGGATCATCACAACCCTTATAGAGACCTGACAAATAATGCAGGGGGTTCGTGGGTTTGAATCCCGCCTTGGGCATGGATGTGTGTGTGTGTGTGTGTGTGTAAATGGTATATGTTTGTGTATGTATATGTAAACAGAAAACGTTAAATTATTAGGTCAGCTAAGGAAATGTAGGAAACTGGGGAAAAAAGAGGAAAAAGGAATAGAGCGCCGGAATCATGACAAGCCTCCGGAACTGTATTTTATAAAAAAAATAAACAAATAAATTTCTGGGTCAATCTATGCGTATAAACGTGGCTTAAACCGCGATATCTTGGAACGTGAAAATACACTAGAAAATACATTACTTTCCAAATTGCCTACATGTACCAATATAATGTGAAGTACATATTATCGACGATGTGTGGTTGTGGTTGTTTGAAAATATGCATCTGTATATAATGTTTTAGGACTGTCCAGGAACTTCAACATAAATTTGTCTTATGTTGTTTTTTTAAATAGTAAATATCAAACGATATTCACTTTGCATTATTTAGTTTCTGTTAAACATAATTCACATATATTGTTCTAAATAACTCCAAATGCAGCCTAAATTTCAATTAAATTTTAAAATGAATTAGATATAAACTATTTAAACTGTAAAAATTTCATCACGGAACCTCTGAAGCAGCTCAGGTTATAAAATATAAATATTTCAGCGAGGCCAAGACCGTAACCCACCACACCGGCTGTCGTTGGACTCTGTCCGGCACGCATTATTCTGTGTCCAAACAATGAACTCTCCGCGACAACTTCTCGAGGCATTTAAAAAGAACCAGAATGTGTTTTAGAGCATTTTTTCAGCAACATCAACTACGACGGTCCCCATGGCCGCGCTCTCTCAAGTGAGTTGCTTTGGTACTTCGAGACGCAGGGGAATGTGGGTTCGAGTCCCACCTTGGGCATGGTTGTCTTCTGAGTGTTTGTGAATTTGTATTTGTCATAAAAACAGAAAGATTTTAAGTAAAAAGACTTAAATGTTATTAAGGGACGAGAAGGCCCTATAGAGTTTAATAAAAGTTTATTCTTGTATACAAAAGATACAAGATCTATCTCTGATTTAAATTAATGTAATGACTTCTCTTCCATCCGGTATAACGTATTGATTCAAAATAAATAAATTTTAATCGTGAACATTTTCACGACTTCTCTAAAAGGATCAGAATCAGAAGAGATGCTACATAAAACTGGGGGAGGAGTAACTTAGGGCAAAAATGGTAGTTGTACACAAAAACAAAAAGAACCTGTGAATGCAGTTACAGTAAGTGATTAGTAAATTATAAATAATTATGAGGAACCACACTTCATGAAAATCATCTCTGTACTATGTTCTGAGGATAAAGTAGGGGAATAATGAGTTGCCGCTATCAAGTTTTAAAAAGAAAGAAAAAAAATCTGATGTATTACACTCACATGATTTGCTCTAGCTGATCTACAAACTTCTTACAAAAGACTTATTCTTCTTTCTACACAATGCTAAACGAGATAAACATCAACAGAATGTTCTCATTAATTAGTTCCTTATAAGCAGAAGGGAAATAAAGGAATGCGCTATGTAAAGTGATAGTCAAATGTTATAAAAGCTGTTGTTATGAGATTGCCATTGTAAATCGCTTCTTTGCTTGGCCAGGAGTGGAACAAACTAATATCGGGCACATCCTGTCTGAGAAAAGTATAAGTACTTTACAATTCAAACCAATAACAAGCAATATCTGGGAAACAGTTACCTCCACAACATAAACGTAAAGGACACAAATAGTGTGTTTTGAGGAGAACTACAATTTTTGTGCATTAATTTATTTTTCTATCTCTTACGGTTTAGCAGTTAAGTAAAAATTCGGTAAAATTCACTGAATAAAGAGATCTTCAGACGTTATTCCCAGAAAAGTCAAGATAGACATTTTATTTGGAATGTAAATATCTTTAAAATACGGATTTTAATCAAAATCGTTAGAGCCATTTTGTAGAAAATCAAAATTTTCGAAAATGTTTCCAAGTAAACGGTAGTTTGTGGTGAGGAGGATTTTTTTAAAATCTTCGTGTCACATCCTTGGAAGATACTAAATCTAAATACTAAGTTTAGTATTTAACGGTTTTTTCGTTTTTGAGCTATGCTGTGTACAGACACTTTCGCGCGCGCGCGCGCACACACACACACACGACCATTTTCTAAAATTCTGATGTGTTCTATTCACATGACTTTCTCTGCATGTCTACAACAAATTATTGTTAAAAAGCTTATGCTTCTATTTACTTCATGCTAATCGACAAAATTAACAGAAATATTCTTATTACTTCCTTCCTTGTAAGTAGGAGCGAAATAAGGGAGTACCATGGGTTAAAGTATTAGTAAAAATATGGTTGCTATGTGACTCAAGTTCCTTTGTTTGTATGGACAGGAGTTGAAAAATTCCTGTTTGAGAAAAGTATAAGTTTTTCAAAGTTGAAACCAAAAACAAGTACTATCTCAAAAACGACCAACTTCACGACCAACATAAGTTGTGTGTTTTAACGAGCTCCACATTTTTTGTGCAGCAAATTTTCTTCCATCTTTTACGGTTTAGCAGTTATGCAAAATTCCATAAAATTCGTCCAGAATAAAGTAGTCTTCACAGAATATTTCCAGAATATTCAAAATATAGGATCTACATTTTATTTGTCAGGTAAATATCTTTAATACATGATAAGTTAATCAAAATCGTTAGAGCCATTCGGAGGAGATCAAACTTTTCGAAAAAAGTTCCGGTGGGGGGATTTTCTTGAAAATCTTCGTGTCGAATCCTTGGAAGATACCAAATTTAAATACCAAGTTTGGTATTCAACGGTCTTTTCGTTTTTAAACTGTGCTGTCCACAGACACAAAAATGCACACAGACACAAACATGCACACAGCCTTTTCTAAAAATGCTTTTTTTTTTATTCAGTGGGGCCCAAAACATGTATTTCCGGTGAAATCTCGGTATCGAATTTTTTGGTGGAATATAATACCTTCTCTAACCACTATGAAATTTGTACATGCGGGCTAGAGAAAGTAAAAAGTCTCCACAGTTATTGAATTAGCTTGTGCACAAGCACACAATGGATTACATAGAAATATAGGATTCCTGGCGTCATGTCGGGCTCTTCGTTCTAAAATAAGGCTTTTGTTTAAAAGGCTTTTGTATCGCTCTGGGTTATATTGCCCGCTGCACCCTGTGGAAAGTTACGATCTTTGTGACCGTCATCTCCAGAAGTAAGTAGAATAAATTATTCCCTTGTTCCTGGACATTCTGGTAAAATCGTTTTATTCTATGGAGTGGTGAAAGGAAAAATGACCGGAAAAATTAGATAGAATAAAACATATTGCGTTTTAGAGGTTTAATTAAATAATATGTAGGATGAGCAAACAGAAAATCTGATGTGTTCCAATCACACGAATTTCTCTACTTATTCTGCAAAAACTATTCTTACGACAGCTTATTCTTCCCTCTACTTCATGCTAACCGAGATAAAATTATCAGGCATTGTTGTAATACTTATTTACTTCTAAGTAAAAGGGAAATAAGGGAGATACACTAGAGTAAAGCGATAGTCAAATCTTTTGAAAACTGGTCGTTATGGTTGCAAGTTAATGAAATTCTGTACTCTTTGCATGGCTAGGATGAAAAATAAATATGCACTTCCAATTCGAAAAAAGTATTGACTATTTTAAAGTCAATGATAAGGAATATGTGAGAAATGGTTAACTCCACTAATAAAACATAAATTGTGTATTTTAATGAGAAGTACTTTTTTGTGTAGTAAGATTTTGTCTATCCCTTAAAGTTTAACAGTTTTGCAAATGTCATTCAGAATGAAGAGAGCTTAGAGGATATTCACAAAAATGTCAAGATATACATATATATTTCCATTATATATGACATTTTAATTAAAATCGTTAGAGCCATTTTTGAAAAATCTAAAATTTCGAAAAATGTTCTACGTAGAGGGTACTTACTATGTAAGGTTTGGAACTTAACCGCCTTTTCAGTTTTGAGTTATACTGTTCACCGACACACAGAGATACACAGACACACATACACACACAGACCACATCCGAACGTTTTTCCAAAAAATGTTATTTGTTTGGATGTAATGTCCTCAAATATGTATTTCCGGTGAAATCTCGATATCGAATTTTTACAGTACCTTCCCTACCTCCTATTCTATTGTGTATATGTGTAGAGAAAGTAAAAACAGATAGTCAGAGGCAGAGCAGTAGCTATACTGCTGAGAGAAAATGAAAGAGAGAGAGAGATATGAAAATCTGTTTTATACGGCAACTCCTTTATTGAGGATCATTAACTTGCAAAATGCATTCGACTATTTTGTAAGTCTGCAAGTAACTGCCACATTGAAGTTCTGTCTTGGGATTCACCAAAACAAACACTCCATTGTGACAGAACAAATTGTTTTAAAACTTCACAAACTTCCCTCAAGACTGACAAACAGAAAACAGGACCTTGCTGACTGGCTTTACAGTCTATTCCATTTGCTCGAATTTCTTTACTAAAACATTCTCTACCGCAAATAAATTTCTGAGATAAATTTTCTCAAACTATTCTTTACCATTGCAATGTGCATAGTAGGTAGAATATTTATTGCATTCCCTCTAAAATTTGATACCAAGTTTTCCTTGCAAATGCGTCTTTCCAGGATACATGAGTCTTTCTAGAAAAATGTTCGTGATAATCTGCATCTCGACAACAGTATAACTCAAAACAAAAAATTGGTTAAATATCAAACTTGGTATTTAAGCTCACCATTCTCCAAGAATGCGACGTGAAGATTTTCAAGAAAATCCCCTTACGCTCAATTACCCCTTTACATTAATTTTTTTCTCGATAAATTTGGCTCTAGAGGTTTTAATTAAAGTAATATATCTTTAAGATATTTTCATGGCAGATAATATATATAATTTTCTGCATATATTCATTGTCTCTTCATTCTGGATTATTTTAAATACTACCTTACGTGTTTTATGCGTTTTTTTTTTTTTAGTTATGGTGTTCAAACGCACACAGATACACGCATATGAACTTTTTTCAAGAATGTTAGTTCCCGAATCAGGAGTCCATAAAACACGTATTATCCAAATCAATTCTTTCCTTACGTATCATGCCTAGACTACAGAGAGTAAAACACACTAGTGTTCAGTATCTGCTCTTCTTTGCTTCATCTGATCAAATAAGCTGATTTAACATAATACACGTAATAATCGATATGAAAGTATTGACGCTAATTTCTACCATGCATAATAGGTAGTACAACTCTAACCAAAACGTTTCTGGTATGCAGAGGTAACTGGGGAAAATCAGAGGTAGATCAAAGTGATTGCAGCAATATCGTTAAAATTGTAGCAGAACTTCCGATCTTCAATCCAGGACATTTCCACTGCCCAAATAGGTCATTACTAGAAGAACCAAGGATCAGTTGATAAATCTTATTCATTATGGAAGATCTCCATTTGGCTTCTCAACCAATTACCTACCATAATATGGGTGTGATTTCGAGCAATGACTTTTACCAAGCAGGGTCACCAATAAAATTAGTTGCACGAAAGTTGCGAACGTCTCTGTGCAGTGCGAAATCTACTGCGCGGAAAACGAGAACAGATAATTTATTTTAGTGTTGTGGCAGTATACAACATTTTGCGTTAGAAATACATAAGACATTATTTTACTTTCTCTATACGTACTATGTACTAGTGTATAGAGAAGGTATTGTATTCCACCCAAAAATTCGATACAGAGATTTCAACGGAAATACGTGTTTTCGGTCCCCCTGAATTAAAAAAAAGTTTTACTTTCTCTACACGTGCTATGTATATAGTGTATAGAGAAAGTATTTTAATGTACCCAAAAATTCGATACCGAGATTTCATAGGAAATACATGTTTTGGGTCAACCTGAATTTAAAAAAAGCATTTCTGAAAAGAGGTCCATGTGTGTACGTGTCTGTATAGCTGTGTGCCTGTGTTAGTCTGTCTATGTGTGTCTTTGGACAGCATAGCTCAAAAATTAAAAGTCCGTTAAATACCAAACTTGATATTAAAATGTGGTATCTTGCAAGGACGCAAAACGAAGAGTTTCAAGAAAATCCTCCACCCCCAACTACTCTTTACATGGATATTTTTTCGAAAAATTTTATTTTCTCAAAAATGGCTCTAACGATTTTGATTAAAATGTTGTATATTAAAGATTTTACCTGACAAATAAAATGCATATTTTGAATTTGCTGGGAATAGCCTTAGAAGACCACTTTATTCTGGATGAATTTTACGGAATTTTGTATAACTTGCAAACCGTAAGAGATAGACAAAAACTTCCTTCACAAAAAATATAGATCAAGATAAACCACACAATTTATAACAAATACATTTTTCCGTAGAATTGATCGTTTTTTAGATAATCCTCGTTATTGGTTTCAGGCTTTAAAAAACATTATTTTCTCATACAGGAAATTGTCAACTCCTGACCATTCAAACAAAGAAACTTATCACATAGCAACCAGCTTTTGACTATTACCAAAACCTATGGTACTCCCTTATTTCGCTTCTACTTACAAGGAAGGAAGTAATAAGACTATTTATACCAATTTTCTCAATTAGCATGAAGTAAATAGAAGCATAAGCTTTTAACAATAATTTTCTGCAGATATGTAGAGAAATTACTGTGAATGGAACACATCGCATTTTTTCATAGGTAATTTACTTATTTTAGTTTCATGGTGATGGTAGAAAATTGTCTCTCGCATATTGTCTATTTATATTTCGGATATGAACATATACATATTTTCATAGATTTGGCGATAAATAGCAACAACATAAATAACTCCCAAAAAAAGTAACGCCATATCATGTCATTACCATCATAAAACCAGTGCCTAATTCGGTTAATACGTTGTAATAGTATAGAACCGCCAACACAATGAAAATATATTTGTAACGAAAAACTTCCTCTGTTACAGCGGAGGAAGTCTTGATAACTAATCATCTTGGGAATTAATTGGGAACTGAAAGAGACACTTTTACTTTCTCCACTCGTACTATGTAGATAGTGTATACAGAAATTATTGTATTCCACCCAAAGTTCGATACGGAGATTTCACTGGAATTACATGTTTTAGGAACCCCCGAATCCAAAAAAAGGAATTATTAAAAAAAGGCCCGTGTGCGTCTGTGTGTGTCTGTGTGTGTATGTGTGTGTGTCAGTCAGTCTGTCTGTCTGTGTGTGTGTGTTGTCTGTGGACAGCGTAGCTCAAAAACGAAAAGATCGTTAAAAATCAAACGTGGTAATTAAATTTAGTATCTTCCAAGATTGCGACACGAAGATTTTCAAGATCCCCCCCCCCCCAACCTAAACCATCCTTTACATGGAAATTTTTTCAAAATTTTTGACTTTATCAAAAATGGCTCAAATGATTTTGATTAAAATATCGTATATTAAATATATATGACAAATAAAATGTATATCTTGAATTTTCTGAGAATAGTCTCTGAAGACATCTATATTCTGAATGAATTTTGTATAACTGGTAAACCGTAAGAGATAGACCAAAACTTACTACACAAAAAATTTAGAGCTCGTTAAAACACGATTTATGTCATAGTAATTTTTTCTGGAGTTGGCCGTTTTCGAGATATTAATTGTTATTAGTTTCAGTTTTAAAATACTTATACATTTCTCATGCAGGAACTTGTCAACTCCTGGCCACACAAAGAAACTAATTTCAATCCCATAGCAACCACATTTTAAACATTTGACTGTCGGTTTAACCTAGTGTATTCACTTATTTCTCTTCTACTTACAAGGAACTGCCGCACGACCGTTTGTTCTAATGTTTACCTCGATTAGCACAGATAGAAGAATAAGTTTATAAACAATAATGTGTTACAAAAATATAGAGAAAGTCATGTGAATGGAACACATCATAGTTTTACTTTCTCCACACTTACTATGTGCTTAGTGTATAAGGTATTGTAATGAACTCAAAAATTCAATACCGAGATTTCACGGAAAATACAGATTCTGGCTCTCCCTGAATCCAAAAAAAGCATTTTCAGAAAAAGATCCGTTTCTGTGAGCGTGCGTGGGCGCGTGTGTCTGTGTGTGGACAGAATAACTCAAGAACGAAAAGACCGTTAAATACCAAACTTGGTGTTAACGTTTGATATTTTCTAACGCTGGGACACGAAGGTTTTTAAAGAAAATTTCCCACCCCCAAACTACCCTTTACATGGAACAATATTTTTAATTTTTTTATTTTCTTAAAAATTACTCTTGATTTTGATTAAAATACTTTATATTTAAGATATTTTATGACAAATGACAGAGTTTTCTGGGAAAAGCCTCTAAAGATCTTTTTATTCTGAATGAATTTTCCATAAGTTTGCATAAGTGGTAAACCGTAAGAGATAGACAAAATCTTATTACCCAAAGGACGTAGATCTCGATAAAACACACACTTTATATCATATACATTTTTAATGAAGTTTGTCGTTTTCGAGATATACCTTGATATTAATTTTAGTTTTAAAATATTTGGAACATTTCTCATACTGGAGCTTGTCTACTCCTGGCCACTCAAAGAAACGGATTTCAATCACATAGCAACTATTAAAACATGTGACTGTCGGTTTGGACTAGTGTATTCCTTATTTCTCTTCTATTTATAAAGAATTAAGTAATAAGACAATTTCTGCTGGTGCTTATCTATTAGCATGAAGTAGATAGAGAATAAGCTTATTAACAGCAACTTGTTATAGAAATGTAGAGAAAGTCATGTAAATGGAACAATTCGATTTTTTCCTTGGTACTTACTTGCATGGGTTGCGTAACGACGCTGAAAAGTGAATTTTCTGAGTGCACAAGTTTTCCGCAAACTAAATACTTATTTCGCCACTTTTTACACAAAACAATAAATCCTCTCTGGAAGCATTAGCATTATAGTCAATGGCTTGCATGTTGAATTGCTTTCTGTTCCCGACTAGGAAGAGACGCAATCCATGCTGTTACGTGTTACCCACTGCATGCAAGGAGCAAACCTGCTAGCTGCGGCACAGTTGTGACTTATGGTTTATAGAGGACTGCTCACTCTTTTTTCTCTCTTTTTTATGTATAAAATGGCCAGAACTCAAGCAATTTCCATTAGGGAACTAGGAACTTGATTTATTTTAGGAGGACCAGGAACTCTACATCACAACAGGCAACAGAAAGAGGAAGAATGCAAGATCGCTCATCCTAGGTCATTCAGGATTGATATAGGAACAATAAAGTTGTTCAGAGCTTGTATATCCAGGGCGTAAAGGAGGCGATTCTGTAGTCGCGATTCATCCGCCACCTCTCTGCAGACAAAAAGCTGTGTAAGGCTGGAACCACACAATCATAAGCCAAGCATAAGTACCCATTATTGTCTAAATAGAGCTCTCCACAATGCAGGACGCGTCCAGGGAAAATTCAGGTGCAAAATATCCGTTGCTGAAGGAGTCTCCAGTCTACCCCCGACATCTGTCTAACAGCCATGTCCATATCAACTCTTTACCTGAGCATTCCAAGAGCCGATGTTCTAGCGAATCCGGGGCTTGGCACATTGGACACGCGCAAAGAACTACCAGATGATGTCTATGTAATTTTTCTGCAGTTGGTAGAATTTCATTGACAATCTCATATGTCACCGAGACCCATTCTGTGTTGATTTCTGATACGGCGCCAAATATGCTTCCAGGGCAACTGCGGATACTTAACCTGTGCATGTGGGGTAGTTGGTGCTCTCCGTTGAAGAAAGGTATAGAGTTCCTTAGCCGTTCTAAAACGGCCATTAGCCACCTCTGCTGGTGGTAGTGTGCTCAGGTCATGTAGGTGCTCACGTAACATTTTAGGTATCTTATAGAGTTCTTTCCACGAGCAAAATAATTGATAACGCCGTTGCACCAACCTATGCAATGCTTGCAGTACCATTTTTAAAAAAGTGCTCATCGTCAACCCGCTCGCGTGTAGCCCTAAGGTTCATGAACTATGCCGGGCTGACAACAAAAGTTCTGCCAGAGTTAAGGCAGTCTGACTTGTAGAATACTTCACAAACCACCCATGAAGGGTTTAAGACTCAACTTTACATAGAGAAGGCAGTGAACAAAGCCTCGCGGTTATTTCAGAGCCAATGAATATGGCGACTAAGCAGGGACGCCTCCCAACACCGTCATCAATCACTTCCCACGATATGAAGGGAATGAAAACGAGGAGGGCTCCCTTGGCATATCAAGCGCATCCAATAACTTGGGGAAAAATAAAATTGATCTTATTATTAAAACTTAAATCAAACTTGTAACAAATTAGCAGATTATGATACAAAGGCTAGTCTGGCTGCAACTAGCAGACCGAGAGGTTGTTTGTCCGCTGTGTTGCGCGTAATCGAGCGGCATTAAGGAACGTCAAATAAATTGTTCTGTGTGAGTCTATAGTTCTACAAGGAAAGCATTTATAATGATGGAGGCAATACGCCGGCAAAATACTTTGCAAATCTCATTTCGAGGAGCTGAACGTCGACCCAGCGCGATGGAAGTGCATGACTGGATTCACGACTACATGAAAATACCACCTGATCAGGTAGATACACTACAGTTTCATTCTAGAGAAAAATCAGTTTTTATAAAATTTATATCTGTAACACGCTATGAAAGATATTTACAGCAATTTCAAGGGGCGGCACAGTTTAGTTATAAAAATGGTGAAATGCTAACGGTAAATATTGGGTCCGCTGACTGCCGCATTGTAAATGTCCGGGTTTTCAATTTAGTGCCTGAGATCAATTTAGTGCCACACGTTTCTGGAACAGAAACTTTCACAATACGGGAAAATACTAGAGGTTCAAGAAGAACAATGGAACGAAGGTTATAAGTACCCCGTCAAGTCTGGTGTTCGTTCTGTAAGAATGGAATTAAAAAAGGAAATTCCAGTGCGTGGGTTTCCTGTTGGTGTGACCTATCTAGGACAACCGCAAACTTGCTCTGTGTGTGTGGGGAAGCTTCTCATTTTCGCTCACACTGTCCATACAAAGAGTCTGTACTGCCTGTCTCTGTCTCGCGCAGGGCTGTGTTACTCAGCGATCTAGTGAGAGGTCAAGTTAGCGTTCGGGCGGAAGAGGAACTTAAACAAACAGTAGGTGCGTCAAATGGGCCCGCTACTGAAGCTAGTGATATAGAGCTTGTTTGTAACGTCAAACCTACAGAGGAAGTCTACCCGAATACCAGCTGTATGCGTGATGATGTGGCGGTGCAGGAGACTTCTGTGTCCGCACCGGTAGCTGTCAATACTCCCTCAGAAGTAGCAGAAATGGGTGTCTCATCCCCTACACGATCTTCTGTTGTTGTGGTGCCTAATAGTGGTGACCAGAACATCGTTGGCCCCTGCGATCCACCAGACACTGTAATAATTGAACACCAGAAATGGAGTGAGATGGATTCCGACGAACCTGTGCCGGTTAGGAGAGAACGCCCGCTGTCTGTTAGTGAGGAGGAGGGCACCGAAGAAACGGAGTCTAACTTCGCGTGGGAGACCGTGAGAGACCCTCGACTCAGGAAGCACTTGCCTTTTCGGTCTGGAAGCCTACCGAAAAAGTTTCCACGGGTATCACGAACACATATTCATGCCGTTGAAGATGACTAGATACATCTTGGACGGTGACCTGCTCTGGTTTACTTCTGGCCTTGTTTTAATGGTTGTCTTACGTACCTTTGCCAATGTTAACATCAACTCCCTACGCTGCACTGCCAAACAGGCTCTTTTACGTGATTTTGTGCGGTCTCATGATTTAGATATAGTTTTCCTCCAAGAAGTTAACATAACCGACTTTGGCGTTATGGGTCCACAGTACAGTTGTGTGGTGAATGTTGGAGAACATATGCGTGGTACTGCTATTTTGTACAGAGCAGGTTTGACGTTTGCCGAGATAGAGATGCATCCTAGTGGTCGTGTTATAAGTGCTAGAATGGACAACATGCTGCCACTTAACCTATACCTGCCTTCAGGGAGTGATAGGCGCCATGAGCGAGAAGAATTTATAACAAACATTCTCCCCTATTATTTGAGATGGAATTATGCCCTGCTTTTAGTAGGTGGCGACTTCAATTGCGTGCTACATGCTAAGGATCAGCGTCCTGGTTATAACAAGTCTTTGGCATTGGATCAGCTGGTAACCGGATTACGTCTTTGTGATGTTTGGGAACATATGAACGCTACGTCTGTAGAATTTACTTACTGTCGAGCGAACTGTGCCTCAAGGATAGATCGTTTTAATCTAAGCCCTCAGTTCAACTCTCTGATTCACACAGTGCGAGTTTTACCTGTTGCCTTTACTGACCACCATGCTGTCAAACTGCATTAGTCGCTGAGAGTCGCATTCCGCTATATGCAGAGGTTATTGGAAATTAAACGAAGCTTTATTACATGACAACATTATTGCTGCTGATTTTGCCAAGTTGTGGCAAAGTCTTCAGGGTAAAGCTCGACGCTCCCCGCTATCGGTGGTGGAGAAATGGCGACGTATATTTAAGCCTGGTATTACGACCTTCTTCAATACCAAAGGTCGTGAGAGGCAATTGAACGATGTCACACCTTCGACTTTTACCAAGAAACATTAATGGGTCTTCTCTCTAGACAACAGAGGGGTAAAGACGTATCCCATCGCCTTCAAGCTGTGAAGCGGAAGCTCAAGGAAATACAGCAACATGTTTTGGCGGGAACTATGACCCGTTCGCGAACTCATGACTCTGTCGTGGCACAGGAGAAAGCTTCATTGGTTCATACCATTAAAGAGAAGTGTGCTGGTAGTGGTCGTTACATACATGCTCTTCTGACACCGGTAGGCGCCAAGGTCACCTCTGTGCCTCAAATCCTACAGACTATCCATCCGTCTTATAGCACCATGTTTGACACCACTGACCTATGCAATGACGCCATGGAGGAGCTCTTCCAATATGTTGACACCGGTATAACTGCCGAGGAACAGCGTTCCTTGGAGCAGCGATATTCTGCCACCGAGATTCTGCAAACCATTAATTCCGCTAGCCTCCATTCCTGCACAGGAGAAGATGGCCTGACATATTCATTCTACAAGACCTTTTGGAGTATAATCAAAGCAGAAGTTGTAGAGTTGGTAAATGAGATCCTTATTGGATCGAACTGTTGCCCTGGATTCGCAGATGGCATCGTCATCTTAATCCCAAAGAAAAGGTCTCCAATGAGTGTCTGGGACTATAGACCCATAACACTTTTAAACAGCGACTACAAAATTGTGATGAAAGTACTTGCATCCAGACTAAGGGCTATTCTACCTACAATTATAACTTCCGGACAAACATGTGGCATCCCGGGCAGGACCATAATTGACAACCTTCTGGTCCTCCGAGATACAATTCTCCATTATGAACGGAATCCGTCGTAGGCTGCTGCGTTGGTCAGTCTGGATTTTGATAAAGCCTTTGATAGAGTTGGCCATGCTTATATGTTTAAAGTTCTTCAGAAATTCAAACTTCCACCGTTGCTAATATCTGCAATCAGAACCGTCTACAGTGGGATGTCTTCGAAGGTGTAAGTCAATGGATACTTCAGTAAGCCTATAAAGCCTACTGACTCTGTACACCAGGGTTGTCCACTATCAATGATTCTCTTCTCCCTTTCTTTAGAACCCTTTCTTCGCTATCTTCAGGCTAAGTTGACTGGGACTGACACTCCAGCTCGATTATTTTGTGCCAGAGCTTATGCTGATGACGTCACGCTGCTCATTAATAGGTGTGAGGCCTTACCCTTTATACATACCGCCATCACACTTTATGAGGAAGCTTCTAATGCCAAAATGAACACCGCGAAGTCGCAACTGCTCCCTCTTGGATCGTGGCCGACTGATCACACATTTCTCGATATCCCGATACAATATAGTGTCAAGATTCTCGGCATCATCTTCTCCAAGCCGTTTACATCGATGATTGCTCGCAACTGGGATCACAAAATAAATTTGATTAGGCTGAATACCACTGCACATCTTGGCCGGAACTTGAATCTTCTACAGAAAGTGTGGCACATCAATCAGTTTGTTTTGGCAAACTTTATGGTATATGGTGCAGATACTACTAATGCCTGAAAAACACGTCTCCCGAATTGAGCGACTTATTGGATACTATTTATGGAGAGCACAGCCCTTTCGTGTAGCTAAAACCCAATTGTGGCGAAAACGTAACGAAGGCGGCTTAGGTTTAATTGCAGTGGGACCTAAGAGTAAAGCGCTTCTTGTTAAATCTATTATACTTGCCACTAGGGGATATGGAGAGGAACAAGAAATAGCATTTTGGGAACCCTTCAAGAATTCTCTTGGAACTCCAGTTCGGGCTGCTCCTGCGGGTTTTAAGAGAGCACTCCATGTTTTGGATGGCATTGATGTCGATGTCCTACCTCAGCAACCTAGAGGACTATCAACTGAGCTCTACAAACTTTTCCTACAGCGGCTGCTTGCACCAATTCATGTGGTGGATAGGATGCCCAAAAGACCCTGGTGTCAGGTATGGCGGAACATCCATTTGCGCAACATATCTACGGAGTGGACTACATGCGCATATTTGGTCATCAATGATGTTGTGGCTACAGAGGATAAAAAATTCCGATACAACATGGTGAGGGCCCCCACATGCAACATTTGCGGTGTGCGGGATACTCTACGCCATCGTTTTGTTACCTGCACAACAGCACGACAGATCTGGCACTGGGTTGTTTCGCGATTGCACCGTCTTGCTCCTTCGCAAAATCCCAACGATTATGCTCGCACATTGCAACTAGAGACTCGAAGTACTTCCGACCGCTTCGCACAGGTGTGGCTCGCACTTGGCTTTCAGCATTATATGCTGTCTGAAACGCATCCCAGCGTCGACGGTTTACGTTGTCATCTTAGAGCAGCAAGAGAAGATCTGCAAAAACATAGGCGTCTTTCACTGCAGTCGGCAACAGCTTTTGCCTTGCTCATTCTGTAGCGATTACAAAACCTTCTCATTTTGTTACCATTTTCCTGCACATGTTTAATTTAAACGCACAGACAACATTGTTTATAACTGTATATATATATATATAAATTGTGAACTGATATGCTGTATTTATAATATAACTTATACCTTTTGTAATTAACAAAATGAATAAATAAAAAAAATTAAAAAAAAAGGGCTAAAAGTTTTTTTTTTTTTTTTTTTTTTTTTTTTTTTTTTTTTTTTTTTTTTTTTTTTGCGGATAAGAATGTTCCTACGGGCAAAGTAAAACCATTACACGGACTATAACTTTCTTTACACATACTGTGTGCAATAGAGTACACAGGAGGTATTGTATTACACCCAAAAATTCGATACCGAGATCTCACCGGAAATACATATATTGGGTGCCCCTGAATAAAAGAAAAACATTTTTAGAAAAAAGATCCGTGTGTGTGTCGGTGTTAGGATCTTGAATAGCATGGCTCAAAAACTAAAAGACCGTATTTAAATTTGGTATCTTCCAAGGATGCGACACACACGTTTTTAAAAATATCACCCCACCCCCAACTAACCTTTACACGAAAAAATTCTAACGATTTTGATTAAAATCTCTTATATTTAAGATGTTTATGTGTCAAAATTTATATCTTGAATTTTCTGGGAATAGCCTCCGAAGACATGTTTATTCTGAATGAATTTTGCGGAATATTGCATAACTGGTAAACTGTAAGAGATAGATAAAAGGTTACAACACAAAAAATATAGAGCTCGTTAAAACACACAATTAATGTTATATACATTTTTTTCGTGGACTTGACCGTTTTTGAGATATTCCTTGTTATTAGTTTCAGCTTTAAAATACTTATACCTCTCATATAGTAATTTGTCAACTCCTGACCATACAAACAAAGCCACTTAAATCACATAGCAACCAGCTTTTGATTTGACTTTCGCTTTAACCTATGGTACTCCCTTATTACCCTTCTACTTACAAGGAAGCAAGTAATAAGACCCTTTCTGCTAAATGTTTCTCGACTAGTATTAAGGAAATACAAGAATGAGCTTTTTAACAATAATTTATTGTAGAGATGTAGAGAAAGTTATGTGGATGGAATACAGCAGATTTTTTTAGACAGCTCACGAATTTGTAAACTACCAATAATATTAGCGTTTATAACTGGGAGATTCGTGGTTCATACCTTGGCTATGACATTGCATTTGTCATTTTGTCCTGTGGACAGCTTGTGTGGAAAATAAAAGGAAACAACGCAACTGATATAGTAGTTGTTTAAAGTAATCAGCCTATGACTTAAATTACAACAATGAAAGTCGTCATTGAAGTATGCCATTTCAAAATAATTTGAGATATCCTTGTGGATTCGCGGGAAAATGCAAGTCTCTTTGGGGAATTTAATAATGTTGGTCAGGATGTGACTATACTAACTCAGTGGTTAGGGCAACCTGACGGATACCGGGAGATCCGAGGTTCATATCCCGGCTATGGCATTGAATTTTTCAATCTGATTCTACCTACACAACTCCTGTTCTAGACACGGCTTTAATGGAAAAATAATTAATTCAAATATTGTATTGATTCCTGAAACTAAGAGAAATCACGTTTAGAACGAGATCAAATCACGTGTGCAGCGAGATGTTAGATGCTTTCTTATGTTGTTGATTCGCAAGGAGTGCTTGCAAATGTATTACCCAGGTAGCTTTAAGAATGCTTTAAGCTCATCTTGATTGTTATTGACATTAAAGCAATTTTAACTATCGAATATTTGGCCTGCAATGATGAAGATTTCCACTCTTTATTTTTATCTTCGAAGAAAGCCAAGAACACATTTTCAGTGAAGTTATTTTAAATAGTTTAGGGGGTGGTGGCGATGGTGGTGGTGATGGTGGCGCCATATTAATTGAAGCTTTATTAATGTTTGTATTCAATAAAAAGTTGAAGTTATATATTAAATTTGTTGATAGTTAAATTTCATAGAATTGTTGTTCATGATAGAATCAATCAAAATTGGAGTCCAACAAAGGTTCTTAATTTCCAAGGAATTCATCAATGGTTTGAATTGTTGAAAACATGGTTTTCTTCCAAAGTTCTTTCTAGTTCAGTGGTGACTGCATTGGAAAGAGTGGAATTTTAAGTATACATAGCGTCCAGTTGTTTAACATTTGACGTCTGCTATTATCTTTGTATTTAACACGAAATGTGTACTGCAGCTGTTTCTGCGAAGGTTTATCTGGATTAAATTGAAGTATCTAGAAATGTAAACTTTTCTAAAAATATTTTGCCTGTACACCAACAAACGATCGAGGATTTAGAAAGTCATTCGAATGTACAGTCAGACTTTTACTTTCTCTACACGTACTATGTATATAGTATACAGAGAGGGTATTGCATTCCACCAAAAAATCGATACCGAGATTTCACCGGAAATACATGATTTAAGGGTTCCCCTGTATCCAGAAAAAGCATTTTCAAAAAAAGACCCATCTGTGAACACGATAACACGATAAATCAAAAACGAAAAGTCAGTAAAATACCAAACTTGATATTTAAGTTTACTATCTTCCAAGGATGTGACAGGAGGATTTTGAGAAAAATCCCTCCCCAAACTAACCTTTACATAAAAAAATTTAAATTTTTAATTTTCTCAAAAATGGCTATAATTGTTTTGATTAAAATACCGCATATTAAAGATATTTACAAGCCAAATAAAATATATATCTTGAATTTTATGGGAGAAGCATCTATACACTACCTTATTCTGAAGGAATTTTGCATAACTGGTAAACCGTAAAAGATAGACAAATACTTACTACACAAAAATGTAGTTCACGTTAAAGTACACAATTTATATCATATACGTTTTTTCGTGGAATTGACCATTTCTGAGATATTCCTTGTTATTTGTTTTAGATTCAACATTCTTAAACTTTTCTCACACAGAAAGTAGTAAACTCTTGACCCGCATAGAAACGGATTTCATCCACATGGCAACCAGCTTTTAAGAGATTTGACTAGCGTTTTAGTCTAGAAGCAAATAATTAAGACAAGTTTTGTTAATGGTTATCTCGATTATCATAAATTAGACAGAAGAATATACTTTTTAACAATAATTTGTTACAGCAATGTAGAGAAAGTCGTGCAAATTGAACACATCAGATTTTTTCATTTTGCTTCCTTGATGTTTACAAGAATATATTATTGTAAATATTCACAGCCAGCCTCAGCTTCCGACAGTGTTAGAATTTTTTAATTACTGTCAACATCAAAGCTCCCGTCATCCATCTTGGACTACTTTGAAGGTGTTAAAATATTTGGGTGCTACGGGGCTGCGCTCGTCGTCAAGTAAGATCCGAGTTAAATTACATGTGGACATTTGTTGCAAAAGCGAGCGGTTATATTTAGTAGTCACCATATTGGTGAATCGTAAGCAATGTAATAAATACATTCTTATTAAAAAAGTCTGATGGGTTACTCTCAGACGACTTTCTCTACAAACAAACTTCTTACAAAAGATTCTTCTTCTTCTACACAATGATAATCCAGATAAACATTAGCAGAATGTTCTTATTATTTAGATGCGTATAAGTAGAAGGGAACTATGTGAATGCACTAGACTAAAGTGATAGTCAAATGTTTTAAAAGCTGTCTTTGGGCGATTGTCATTGCAAATCGCTTCTTTGCTTGGCCAGGAGTAGAACAAAAGAGAAACGGATACTTCCAGTCTGAGAAAAGTATAAATACTTTAGAATTGAAACTAATAACAAGGAATACCTGGAAAACGTAAACTCTACGAAAAGAAATGTGTATGACATAAATTGTGTATTTTAATGAGATCTACATTTTTGTGTGCAGTAAGGTTTTTTCTATCTCCTTATGTTTACTAGTTATGCAAAATGCCGCAAAATTCTTCAAGAATAATAATGTCTTCAGAAGCTATTCCCAGAAAAGTGAAGATATACATTTTATTTGTGATGGAAATAGTTTTAATATATGGCATTATTAATTAAAACCTTTAGAGCCATTTTTAAGAAAAACAAAAGTTTTGAAAAATGTTTCCATGTAAAGGGTAGTTAGGTGTGGGGGGATTTTCTTGAAAATCTTCGTGTCGCATACTTGGAAGATACCAAACTTAAATACACACACGCGGACCTTTTACTTAAAATGCCCTTTTTTGGATTCAGGGGGTCCTAAAACATTACGGTGAAATCTCGGTATCTAATTTTTGGATGGAATACAATACCTTCTCCAACCACTATGTGCATTGTACATACGGGGCTAGAGAAAATAACGAAATCCTATATTTAATATGGTGTGCGTATGCATTCAGATGTTGGAGTTTCTATTCTAAACTGTTACTTGCAGGGAATATGGTGGTAGAAGCTTATTTACCACCCGACAACATGCCGGACAGCTGCAGATGACAGCTCAGGTTATCCATACGTATATAACTCGTCGGTAAGAGTCGCTCAAGTATTAGGAATACTTTACAGTTGAGTTACTTCACATGTAATTAGCATATTATAGTGTAGTCGACCAAAATATATTAATTGAAATTAATTTACTCCTAAACGCCCAGGTTACATAACTGTAATATGAATGTGCCAAACTCTGCTAATGCAGGCAGGCAGCTGCAACCTGTATTCAACCAGGCAAACCTCGGCCTGCAGCACGGGAGACAAAACTCCAGTCATACATCGTGTTAAGTCATACATGAATATAATGCAAGGTGAAAGTTGTTATAATGTTGACAACCAACTTGGGGATCCACTCTGAGCTTTACTTTCGATTACAGTTTTCTCAATTTATAAAAGGAATTAAAAAAGAAAATATTAGTATTAACATTCACACCAACCCAGCGGTGCCCCGAGGCTCACCTCTCTCAGCCATGGGCTTTTCGGGGATCACTAGGTGATTGCTGGAAAGGATTCTTCACTCCCTTCATTCCCTTCATTTCATTTTTATTTCATCCCAAACTCTTTCAGGATTGTAAGTGTTGACGAAGACTGCGACAGAGATGCCATTTTAATGGAGATGACTGTGCTCTAGAAATACTGCTCTCGACGGCGGGATGGCCTTAGTAGTTATCTGCGGACTAAGGTGGTCTATCCAGGACTGAGTCACGGGTTACTGGCGCTCCCCGCGTCGAGATGAAGAACTGCTTGTGAACGTTAGGGACCGTCCTCAACGACTCTCTCCCTGTGCAGATGTCGGCCGCGCTCTGAAATTACACTCATCTTGTTCTTCCTGCAGAGGTTTGACGTACAATAAGCCAATGGCTGCCGAGCTGTACACACACATACACATCAGAGTGTCTTACACGACCACGAATGGCACTTGCAAGAGCTTCATTAATAGTATATAGATATAGCATTTGTGTTAGTATCCGCAAAATACACCCTACCAATGTTCGGTTCATGTTGTTAAATGCGACTACCACTGAACTTCGCTTCTTAGAGAGACGCGGGTAATCGCAGGTTCAAGTCCCGCCTCTGGCATGGCTGTTTGTAGCTTTGTAACTGCGTATATGCATGTGTACTTTTAGAAACGAAAACGGAAAACAACAGAAATGTAGCGAAAATTGAAAAAAATAAAAAAGTCTGACGTGTTCCATTCACATGACTTTCTCTACTTCTGTGTAATAAACTATTGTTGTTAACAAATTCCCATATTAGAAAAGTGTTAAGTATTTTAAAACTGACACCAATAAAAAGGAATGTCTCAAAAACGGCCAGCTATCCAACAAAAAAGTATATGACATAAAGTGTGTGTTTTAACAAGATCTATTTTTTTTTGTAATCTCTTACGGTTTACTAGTTATGCATAATTCAACAAAATTCATCTAGATTAAAGAGGTCTTCAGAGGTTATTCCCAGAAAATTCAAGATACACATTTTATATCTCATACAAATATCTTGAACATACGGTATTTTAATCAAAATTGTTCGACATTTTTCCATGTAAAAGATAATTTTGGGAGAGGGGGATTTTTTCAAATTTGTGTCGCATCCTTGGAAGATCCTAACATTAAATACTGAATTTGGTATTTAACGGTCTTTTTGTTTTTGAGCTATGCTGTCTACAGACTCACACACACACACACACACACACATACATAGACACACACTAACCTTTATCTAAAAATGCTTTTTTATTCAGGGAGTATCAAAACATGTATTTCAGGTGAAATCTCGGTATCGAGCTTTTATGTGGAGTGCAATATCTTCTCTACCTACTAGCCTTGTGCTATGTAGAGAAAGTAAAAAGAGAGTGCGAGGCAAGCTATATGATTTCAAGTTTGGTCATTGTTTACTGGATGCGCTCTCTCTGTCTCTCTCTATCCCTCTCTCTCTCTATCCCTCTCTCTCTCTCTCTCTCTCTCTCTCCCTCCTTTGCATTTTGCACGATAACTATTCTACTCACAAGAACAACTGTACGGCTTTCGGAGAAATAAGCAAGGTCATGGTACTACCCGCTTATTTTTGGTGTCTAACGTATTTTATTCTTCCTTTGTATGGCAAATAAATACAAATTATTGGGTTATGCCCATATAAATATATAGATATATATATATATATATATAAACTATATATTCCACACCTGGACATACTAAAGTTCATATACGCATAAATTAACGAAACTATGAAGAATGTTTGATGTGCTCCATTCACTAGACTTTCTCTACATTTCTGTAACAATATGTATTGTTAATAAACTTATTCTGCTATCTACTTTATGCTAATAGAGATAAACATTAGCAGAAATGATTTTATTACTTAGTTTCTTATAAGTAGAAGGGAAATAAAAGAATACACTAGGCTAAACTGACATTCAATGTTTTAAAATTCACTTGCTATGGAATTGAAATGCTTTCTTTGCACAGTCAAGGGTTGACAAGTTCCACTATAACAAATGTATAAGTATTTTAAAACCGAAATCAATAACAAGGAATATTTCTAAAACGCTCAACTGCACGAAAAAAAAATGTATCTAATATAAATTGTGTGTTTTAAGACGTTTCCAGTGGCTATTCGCAGAAAATTCAAGATATAAATTTTATTTGTCATGCAAATATCTCACAGATAACACATTTTGATCAAAATCGTTAGAGCCATTTTTGATATAAAAATTTTGGAAGAATGTTCCATGTAAGTGGTAGTTGCGGGTATTTCCTTGCAAACCTTCGTGTTGCATCCTTGGAAGATACTAAATTTAGGTACCAGATTTTTTATTTAATGGTCTTTTTGTTTTTGAGCTATGTTTTCCAGAGCAACACACCCTCACACATTAAGTTGTTCTAACTTTTTTTTTATTTACGGGGTCCCAAAACATGTATTTCCGGTGAAATCATGGTACCAAAATGTTGGATGCAATGCAATACTTTCTGTATACACTATTTACATAGTACGTGTAGAGAAAGCAAAAATGGCCTCCAGTTATTAACCCTGAAACCGTTATTAACCGTTGCAATTTATCAGGTCGTTATAAACTTATAAGCAAATGAACATATCAAAATTAATTGCAAAAGGCTTTCATCGTCAATATCATACCCTAGGAAAATAACTAAAATAGAAACGCTATTCTCATATCAAATTACAAACTAAATTATCATAATGTTATGATTACTAAAATGTTATTAATTTTGTTTTGTAGGAGCATATGCCATATGTGCATATATGCAAGGCGAGCTAGCTGAATTCCAGGTAACAGTTCACTAACCACCACTTGCTAACGAGCACATGGTTTAGGCTAAATATAGAAAAGAATAGACATAGAAAGACGTGAGACAGAAATAGTGACTTGTCCTGCAAGTAGCACAGGGAATTGGAGAAATAGACAAAACAAGCAGGATTTAATGTGAGAGGGAAGCATTGGGTTTAGCCAAACGCGTTATGTGGACGCTATGACGTCAAAACTTGGCACAGTTTATTTTCATAGCATGTGAACTAATCAGAGGTATGTTACATTTTATGGCGCGAAAGTTGGCGTCAGCCAGTATCGGTATATAAGAGACGGCTATCTCTTTTGTGGTTACCCTCTGTGAATCTTACTCGAGAAGTACACAGTTGCGTTTACATTGTGTTGTGCCCACGTCCACGTGCTTAAGTGGTTGGGGAGCGATTTACAGATGGTTAGCTTAAGCTCCTGATTATTAATTTAAGTGGTGGGAAGATACTTATTTGTAACATCTTTTGTAAAGGAAACAAGCTAACCGCCCGTTAAACTTATGATATAATACATTCAAATAGTAAGGGAAAATGGAGTGTATTTAATATTCGCCTCACCCACAAAACCCCTGAGATATAATGAATTAGGAGATACTAGGAGTGGAATCTTCCTCAACGATTGAGCTGAGGACACTGCTGAAGGAGACGAACCCAGACTTCCCTCGACAGTTTGGGTTAACCTGATCATCATCCTTATACATATATCAACATAGTCCCGCTTTGTTGTATTTTGTAAACATGATTTTACTGTTCTTTGAATGCACTATATAATTTGCAATAACTCAAGCCACATTCAAGAGGTCGCGAGTTCGAATCTCGCTTAGAGTGAGTTGCTCGGATAAGGTTTTTTTCGGCTTTTCCCCTTAGCCTATGAAGACGAATGTTAACTTTAAGCGCCATGAGAACCGAGACCATTTGAAATCATCCCGCCCATTACATTCATCGTCCGATTTGACTAGCCAGGTTGAATGACGACAAAAATACACAAACAAATAAAATAATCTTAAAAATCTGACGTTTTCCATTTAAATTTCTTTCTCTAGCTGTTCCATATACAAACTATTCTTATAAATAATTAATCTTTTATCTATTCTGGATAAACATTAGCAGAATTAGTCTTACTACTTGCTTCCATGTAAGCAGAAGGATATGAGGGAATACACTAAGCTAAAGCGATAGTCAAATCTTTTAAAAATTGGTCACTATGTGAAACAATTGAGGTGCGGTTCACTTTGCATGGCCAGCAGTAAAACGAAAAATGGCTTCCTGTTTGAGATGGTTTAAAATTGAAACCAATAACTTCGAATATCTTGAAAACAGCTAATTCGAGATGAAAAACGTATATGACATAAAGTATGTACGTTAACAAGATCTAAATATTTGTGCAGTAAGTATTGTTTAACTCTTTCGGTTTAACAGTTATACAAAATTCTGCAACATTTATTCAGAATAAAGAGGTCGTCAGATACTAGAAAATTTAAAACATTTAATTTGTACTGTAAGTATCTTCAATATACGGCGTTTTAATCAAAATCGTTAAAGCCATTTTTGAGAAAAACAAAATTTCCAAAAAATGTTTCCAAGTAAAGGGTGAAAGTACTAAACATAAATACCAAGTTTGGTATTTAATGGTATTTTCGGTTTTGATCTGTGCTGTTCACACATACACACATAGGACCATTTTCTAAAATTGCTTTTTTTGGACTTAAGAGACCTCAAAACATATATTTTATGTGAAATCTTGACAGCGAATATTTGGGGAAGACAGCACCTTCCCTAGCTGCTATGTATATTATGTGTACATACGTGTTAGAGAAAGTAATAAAGCAAGCAAGGCCATCAATTCCAGTCAGCAAATATCGCTTCGAATATGCTCTCTCGAAGAATTTCCGTGCTCAGGTATTTTAAATTGCACACTACTCATGCGTTTTGATGGTTGCATAAGTAGCATGTCCCATCTTGGTTCGTCCTCTCAAGTTCGAACATTGCACGACACTAGTGTATATGTTTGCTTGTTTGTGCATGCAGGGTAGTCTAAAGAAAAACCCATCGGATTTTCAACATTTTTTTAGACTGCTTCCGTGGGCGAGTGGTCAGCGAGCTGACTTCTCACCTCAAGGTCCCGGGCTTGATTCCGGGCTGGCGCGGAGAATTTTTCTTTAACCAGAATTGTCCCCTATCCCCACAGAGTCTGGAAGTATGTGTTTGAGAGTGAATACGTGTGTGCTTGAGCAAAATAAAACGATTTTAACCCAACGAAAAGAACCTACAGATAACGAGACATAGCAATGGCCTTAGATATTAAAGGGCGCTATATAAATGAAGTAATAGAAAAAATCTGATGTGTTACACTCACATGACTTTCTCTAGCCGTTATACAAACTTCTTACCTAAGATTATTCTTCTTTCTGCACCTTGTTAATCGAGGTGTTCAGCACAATGTTGCTATTACTTAGTTCCTTATAAGTAGGAAGAAAAGAAGGGAACACACTAAGCTAAATCGATAGTCAAATGTTTTAAAAGCTGTCGTTATGCGATTGTCATTACAAATCGCTTCTTTTCTTGGCCAGGAGTAGAACAAAAGAAAAACGGACACTCCCGTCTGAGAAAAGTATAAGTACTTCACAACTGAAACCAATGACAATGAATACCTCGAAAACCGTAATCTCCACGAAAAAAATGTATATAACGTAAATTGTGTATTTTAACAAAGCCTACGTTTTTTGTATAGTAACTTTTTTCTATCTCTTACGGTTTATTAGTTATGCCATATTAAGCAAAATTCATCCAGAATAAACAGGTCTTTAGAAGCTATTCCCAGAAAATTCAAGATATACATTTTATTTGTCAGGGAAATACCTTTAATATACGATATTTTAATCAAAATCGTTAGAGCCATTTTTAAGAAAATCAGAATTTTCGAAAATTATTCCATGTAAAGGGTAGTTTGGGGTGGGGGGATTTTTCTCAAAATCTTCGTGCCGCATCCCTGGAAGATACTGTACTTAAATACCAAATTTGGTATTTTAGCTACTTTTCGTTTTTGAGTTATCGTGTTCACAGACACACGGACACATGGACACACACACGGACCTTTTTCTGTAAATGCTTTTTTTTGGATTAAAGAGGTCCTAAAACATGTATTTCCGGTGAAATCTCGACATCGAATTTTTGGGTGGAATGCAATACTTCTCTATCCCTATGTACATTGTACATACGGGGATAGAGAAACTAATAAGGAAAACAAAAATATTCTTTTACCATTGAAAAGCCCAATTCGTTCTGACGGACATGGGAATACAAACACGTAATTTCATTTCATAAATTATTAAAAGATAAAAAAGTATTTTCCTTGTACGTGAACACGAATACATTGGAATTATAACATAATAGTTTTGCAAAAACAGGAGTTTAATTTTTAGATGTGAAATATAACATATTTGTTATTACTCTCCAATATATGAATTGCTTCTGCACACAATTCATTCCAATAAAACATAGTAAATACGCCGTTTATATTTTACTAACGGGAATACACTTGACAGCCATCATGTAACACTTCGGCAAACAGGCAGAGTTTAAAAGCGACATTTTATCTTGTGTATTTAATATCCGTTCATCAAATACTGCAGTGCATATATTATGAAACAATGTCAACTTGGAATAGCCTTTACTCAAATTCCATAAATTTAATTCTGAGGTTTCTGGATAAAGAAACTTCCTAATGATCCTAAATAGTTTCATTTCATTTTCTACCTGCTTATGCCCTAATTAAGTATATTAGTATGGTATACTAAACAACTGACAAACAGAGAAAACCATTAGAAATCAGTGAACCGATATTGTACGAGTATATTAACTGAGAAGACTATTTACCGTGATGGCTACAGATTATGGGTATTTTCAAAAAAATCTGATGTGTACATGACTTTCTCTATATCCCTGCAACAAATTATTCTTAAAAAGCTTATACTTCTATTTACTTTATGCTAATCAGAAAAAAATTAGCAGAAATACTCTTATTACTTGCTTCCTTGTAAGTAAAAGCAAAATAAATGACTACCATAGGGTAAAGTGATAGTCAAAAGCTGGTTGCTATGTCAATTAAGTTCTTTTGTTTATATGGATCGGAGTTGACAAGTTCCTGTATGAGAAAAATATGTTTTTCATAGCAGAAACCAAAAATAATGAATGCCTCAAAAACGACGAACTCCACGCAAAAATGTATATAACATAAATTGTGTGTTTTAACGTGCTCTACATTTTTTGTGGAGTAAATGTTTGTCCATCTCTTACGGTTTAGCAGTTATTCAAAATTCCGTAAAATTCATCCAGAATAAACTACTCTTCAGAGGCTATTCCTAAAAAAGTCAAGATATACATTTTATTTGTCAGGTAAATATGTTTAATATAGGAAATGTTAATCAAAATCGTTAGAGCCATTTTTGAGAAAATCAAAATTTCCGAAAAAATTTCCATGTAAAGGGTAGTTGGGGGTGGGGGGATTTTTCTCAAAATCTTCGTGTCGCATCCCTGGAAGATACTAAACTTAAATTCCAAGTTTGGTATTTTACCGACTTTTCGTTTTTGAGTTATCGTGTTCACAGACACACGAACACACTGACATACGGACACACGGACACACACACACACGGACCTTTTTGTGAAAATGCTTTTTTTTTTTGGATACTGGGGACCCTAAAACATACATTTCCGGTGAAATCTCGGTATCGAATTTTTGGGTGGAGTGCAATACCTTCTCTATACACTATGTACATAGTACGTATAGAGAAAGTAAAAATGTTAAGTTGGTGAATGGTGAGTGCGAAAACTTATTTCATTGTGTAATAGGTTCCTGCATTGTGTGAATTGTAGGCAGCTTTATTGTTAGTAAATAACTATAGGACCACAATATAAGGTACAAATATTCAAAGTTTAACCCTTAGTTGCCTGCATTAGTATAGTAAATATGCCTTTTTCGTTTAATTCAAGTTTAAAACAGGAGTTCTAGTAGACATATAAGAGAATAAACCTATAAAATTGTTATATACATTAATAGAGAAAATAGAAATGAAAATAAATGTAGATCCTTTATTAGTATTTTTCTTCTCCATTAAAGGTTTAAATTTATCTAAACCAATTTTCATAATCCAGCCAAAGACACTACCAAAAAGTGGTTCAAATGACCACGAGTGATAGGTAATGGACTGGCCATTCATTCAAAGTTAAAGGTTGCAAGCAACCTCGGTGTGATGTTAGGAACATTTGACTATAGTTAAGTGGGTTTTACTCTTTTATTTATTTAAAAAAATCACTACAATTTTACGGCAAAAATTGTATATTTTTACAATGTAAAACAGTCTTGATTACTTGTCGTTTATGGTTGAAGGTTAGTACACCATTAAATTAATCCTAGAGTACAACCCTATTTGTATAGTTACGCTTAAAACAAGCGGAACTTATAGGTACCGACAGGCAACAAAGGATTAACCTGCTATAATAGTCTAAACATTTATTCGGCCATTACGACCGAATATTCTTCCACCTCTAGAAGACGTTCATACGCTATGTGGCATTACTAAAATTCAAAGGCTGTCGGGGTGAGATTAACACGCCTATGTTTTTAATTTCATGTCGTCTGTGTAATTCCATATACATAATCAGGCTATTCAGACGACATGAAATTACAATTATAAGGAGTAGAGGTACCAACTTAAATTTATGGGTTGGTTGCATAGCTCAGTCCCTAGAGCATCTGAGTGCTGTGTGAGGGGTCCCGGGTTCGATTCCCGGCTGGGGGATAGGGATTTTTCTCTAACCCAGATTATTCTTTATCGTCCACAGAGTCTGGAAGGTATGTGTGTGTTCTAACAAATAAATTAAAGAAGACACAGGGTAGTCAGATTTATTCGGCATTTGCCGCCAGTCGTTTGCCTGGGCATGACATCAATACTAGGTTGCGAGTTTATCACGCGATTGATAGAAGGACTGGATGTTAACAGTTTCGAGGTCACTTTAGAGAAATTACTTACATTTGTACATTCCCAAATGTAGTAATCTCGCAATCATAGCAATTACTAGTGACGTTCAAAAAAGATTGGCCCTACATATTTTTTTAACAGAAACCGTTTACTGAACAAACTCATTCACGATAATTACAGGTATCGTCTACAATGTCCACGCACTTTTTCCATCGCTCTGGCAGTTTCTGTATTTGCATAGCAAACCATTCTTTGGGGATATTCTTCCCCACTGTTAGACAACTGTATGAAGTTCATCATTGGTGGTGAACTTCTTATCCCGCATAGCCTCCTTCATCGAGTTACTAATAGCCAGTAAAGGATGTGGCAGCACAGTAAACCGTAGTTCACGAATGGTGGCATTGGTCTGGCGACTGACATGTGGTCGAGCATTGTTTTGTTGGAGAAGAACACCACGGCCCCATTTTCCATGGAGGCGTTGTTGAATGTTTCCACTCCATTGATTGGCATTTCTTTTCTGGAGTCTCGTGAAAAACCACTCGTCGACAGTGACAGTTTTTCAGCACGGTTCCTGCCGTCTTTGAATTCGGACAGCCAATGAAACACGGATCTACGACTTGGTGTGCCTAACCTCTTGTGGATGTCTGAAGCAGTCACTCTTTCCTTCTAGAGAAATCACACAGTCCACCTTTGCCTGTGCTTGGCTGCTTCGATCTTGTTTCATCGCTGTCCACAAGCGTATTCGCAAGCCGGTACAATTGCCGCTCCAGTGAGCTACCTATGTTAAGTAGCAGCAGCATCTGGTGGCTGTAGACAGCACTATAGTCGATCTTCACGCTGTCCACAAGTGTACTCGCAAGCCGGTACAATTGCCGCTCCAGTGAGCTACCTATGTTAAGTAGCAGCAGCATCTGGTGGCTGTAGACAGTACTATAGTCGATCTTCACGCTGTCCACAAGCGTACTCGCAAGCCGGTACAATTGCCGCTCCTGTGAGCTACCTATGTTAAGCAGCAGCATCATCATCTGGTGGCTGTAGACAGTACTACAGTCGATCTTCACGCTGTCCACAAGCGTACTCGCAAACCGGTACAATTGCCGCTCCTGTGAGCTACGTATATTAAGTAGCAACATCATCTGGTGGCTGTAGACAGTACTATAGTCGATCTTCACGCATACATCGACACATATTTCAAACTACTACTTTGCAGGAGTTATAGGGAGAGTGCCAATCATTATTAAACGACCTAAAAATGAGATATGTAAGGAAGTAGCACTCAACCATGCAACATCTGTGATCTGTGGTGAAAAGAATGTACCAAATGTCCTGGTGAAAAACAGTTGTGCACCGCCCAGTATATCAGCCTATTTACAAAGTCGGCAATGCATGCAGTCCAAAGTTCAATTTCTTACCTCTCCTTTGAGATAAGGGGTTCGCTATGCTAATAATGACGTCATGCATTTGAACCCACTGGTGTTGACCGAATAAATCTGAAGCGAACAATCAGTACATATTAGTTTAATTGTTTTCACAAGCCGTTTGCAGGAAGTTTTCATCTGACCGTACCTACTCAAATTCTCTTCTGCACACGGATTGTGTGAAAAAACAATAATTAATACTAATTGACCTAATAGTTGGCTAAACTATGAAGCCCGGAACTTAAAATACTTATATTATAAGTTACCATTGCGGTATGTCGTCTCAAAATATTTTGAAATCACCTTGTGATTTGCCCGGAAATATGCGAGTCAGTTGAGAATTTTAATGCCGTGCTGGCATGTTGCCAAGGTAGCTCAGTGTTTAGAGAGAGGAGATCCGTGATTCAAATCCCGGTTATGGCATTCCATTTTTCGTTTGACTCTACCTATCCAAACAGTACACGAGTTAAAGCCATTGCCGATAGGCAAAATGTACCAAAGGGAAATGCCGCTAATATGACCAAAGAGTTAAAGGCGGGGTATGAATGGATCAAGTAAAAATTATGTAATTGTTATTCTACTAACATGGATTGGAACTCGTCCAGTTTAAGATACTTTAACAGGTCTATGAACTATGAATTATTTTTTATCTGTAAGCTGTTAATATCAATTAAAAAATCTGATGTGTTACAGTCACATGGCTTCCTCTAGCTGATCTACAAACCTCTTACAAAAGATTATTCTTCTTTCTACACATTGCTAATCGAAATAACATGAGCAGAATGTTCTTATTTCTTAGTCCCTTATAAGTAGAAGGTAAATAAAGGAATGCACCAGGCTAAAGTGATTTTCAAATGTTTTAAAAATTATCGTTATGCGATTGTAATTGCACATCGCTTCTTTGCTTGGTCAGGAGAAGAACAAAAAAAAAAAAAAAACAAAAAAAAAAAAAAAAAAAAGACAATTATAATTCCTGTCTGAGAAAAGTATAAGTACTTCACAACTAAATCCAATAACAAGAAATATCTCGGAAATGGTTACCGCCACTACAAAAACGTAATGGACATCGTGTTTTAACGAGATCTACATTTTTGTGTAGTAAGTACTTGAATATCTCTTACGGTTTAGCAGTTAAGCAATTCAGCAAAATTCATCCAGAATAAAGAGATCTTTAGAGGCTATTTCCAGAAAATTCAAGATATACATTTTATTTGGGATGTAAATAGCTTTAATTTACGGGATTTTTAATCATAATCGTTAGAGACGTTTCTGAGAAAATCAAATTTTTCGAAAATTTTGCTATGTAGTCTGTGGTGGAGGGAGGATTTTCTTGAAAATCTTCATGTCGCATCATTGGAATATACTAAACCTGAATACCAAGTATGGTATTTAACGGTCTTTTAATTTTGTCTACAGATAGACAGACATGCACATAAGGACCTTTTTCTAAACATTTTTGATAGAATCTTGACTTCGAATTTTGTGTGGAATACAACACTTTCTCTATCCACTATGAACATTGTACATACGGGCTAGAGAATGTAACAATTCCAACTGAGACAGTAATAACTACTGCTTTGTTTTATTGGAAGGATAGCTCTTCGTTTCTGTTAAAAGAGCGGGAACTAATGCGAGCGATCTTTGTTTTATTCCTCCTCTCAAAGAGTGCGACACGTTACCGTCTCCGCTGATAAGTAAGAGGGCTAAACGGAAGGTTTCACAGGTCAGTTCCCCACTGGCGGGTTTTAACTAGAAAAAGCCCCGTTAAGTTCTGAAACGAAAGAATATTCTACATACGTCAAACACGCGACAATTGGGCATTTGTGTGATTTTATTCATGCTCGGAGAGAAAAGCTCTTAATTTCATAGGAACCGGGCACTGTAAGAAGCATGAAGTAATGCGCAATCCATCTAATACATGCAGGGTTCATCTTGAGTATTGGATAGACAGACTATCGGCAGGTAAGCGTGTCCAGGTGGTAAGCAGAGTACCAATCTTTTAACTTTAGCAGACCTAAACTCGGCTATATTACGAGCCATAACACATTATGTGGACATTACACCTAATACAACTTTATGCGACATCTTATGAAGGAAATATGGAAGGGAAAATGAAACCTTCCAACAAAAATCTGATGTTATACTCACATGGTTTTCTCTAGCTGTTCTATAAATTCTTACTAAATATTCTTCTTCTTTCTACACCATGCTGATCGAGATGAACATTAGCAGAATGTTATTATCACTTAATTCCTTATAAGTAGGAGGGAACTAAGAGAATATATTAGGCACAATCGAAGTCAAATAATTTAAAAGTATCTTTATAAAATATCATGGCAAATAGCTTCTTTGCTTGGCCAGGAGTAGAACAACGAAACGAACACTTCCTGTCTGAGAAAACTAAAAAAAACTAAAAAATTAAAAAATTCAAGATAAGCGTTTCGTTTGTCATACCTTGTACATAAGGTATTTTAATCAAAATCGTTAGAGCCATTTTTGAGAAAATCAAAATGTTCTAAAACTATTCCATGTAAAGGGTAGTTTGGGGAGGAAGGGATATTCTTGAAAATTCTCGTGTCGCATCCTTGGAAGATATCAAACTTAAATACCAGTTTGTTGTTTAACGGTCTTTAAGTTTTTGAGCTATGCTGTCCACAGACACACACACATGGACCTATTTCCAAAAATGCTGTTTTCGGACACAGGGGACATAGTGCATAGAGAGAGTATTGTATTGCACCCAAAAAGTCGATACCGAGATTTCACCGGAAATATCTGTTTTGAGATCTCCTGAATCAAAAAGAAATCTTTAGAAAAATGTCCGCATGTGTGTGTGTCTGTTTGTCTCTCAGTGACTGTGTGTATACAGGTTGATAATGAACTACCCCGAAATAATTTGTGAGGTTGTGCACGTGACTGATATAAGAATTTGAGATCGGCGATGCATGGTCCCCGGATAAACATAACGCAACTACATAGCGTTAAACGTGTGGGTATCAGGTGCTGCTAAGTCGGTGTTAAAGCAAAGCAGGTTGAAAAAATGGCTTAGAATGTCTTTAAAACTGCTGCCCGAGTATAGAAATATCGAATTTTAGCAGCTCGTTTCTAGCGCTCTCAAAATTTAATGTCGCGAAAAGCTGTAAAATTTAGAACTAATCACTTGACAGTGCGACTTTGAGTATTCATTAACTAGCTCTTGAGTTATGTAGCCTACCCTGTAAGCGATTTCTTTAACTGCTCTGCTGGCTTAATGTGTAACGCGGGAAGCTGCTGTTCCAAAGGTCATGATTTCGCATACTATCACAGAGTTAATGTTTTTACTTTCTCTATATGCACTATGTACATAGTGTGTAGAGAAGGTATTGCACTCCACCAAAAATTCGATACCGATATTTCACCGGAAATATATGTTTTAGGGTCCCCAATATCCAAAAAAAAGGTTCACAAAAAGGTCCGCGCGCGCGCGTGTGTCTGTGTCCGTGTGTCTGTGAACACGATAACTCAAAAACGAAAAGTTGGTAAAATACCAAACTTGATATTTAATTTTAGTATCTTCCAGGGATGCAACACGAAGATTTTGAGAAAAATCCCCCCACCCCCAACTACCCTTTACAAGGAACTTTTTTCGAAAATTTTGGTTTTCTCAAAAATGGCTCTAACGATTTTGATTAAAATTTCGTATATTAAACATATTTACCTGACAAATAAAATGTATATCTTGAATTTTCTAGGAATAGCCTCTGAAGACTAGTTTATTCTGGATGAATTTTACGGAATTTTGAATAACTGCTAAACCGTAAGAGATATACAAAAACTTACTACACAAAAAATGTAGACACGTTAAAACACACAATTTATGCTATACACATTTTTTTCGTGGAGTTCGTCGTTTTTGAGACATTCCTTATTTTTGGTTTCTGCTATGAAAAACTTATATTTTTCTCATACAGGAACTTGTCAACTCCGATCCATATAAACAAAGGAAATTCATTGACATAGCAACCAGCTTTTGACTATCACTTTAACCTATGGTAGTCCCTTATTTCGCTTCTACTTACAAGGAAGCAAGTAATATTTCTGCTATTTTTTTCTGATTAGCATAAAGAAAATAGAAGTATAAGCTTTTTAAGAATAATTTGTTGCAGGGATATAGAGAAAGTCATGTGAATGGTACACGTCAGATGTTTTATTATTATTTTTTCATTCCAGACGAAGTGCCGCGATACGTGGCGTACTGGCACTTCAGAAACTTATAGCCGTTAATTTGAAATTTCAATAAGCAGGCCATAAGTCTCCTATCTCAAATTACTTATTTAAGTAATCTACATATTCTGTGAAAATACTTCGGTATAGCTCATTAACACCCTCTATATCTGAGTGTGTCTTGTGGACAGATAACACAAAAGCGAAAAGTCGTTAAATACCAAATCTCCAGGGATACGACAGGAAGACTTTGAGAAAAATCTCCACCCCAAACTACCCTTTACATGGAAAACATTTTGAAAAGTTTTATTTTGTCAAAAATGGCTGTCATGATTTTGATTAAAATGCCATACATTAAAGATATTTATATGGCAAATGAAATGTATACCTTGAAATTTCTGGGAATAACCTCTAAAGACCTCTTTATTCTAAATGAATTTTGCTCATTTTGCAAACTGGCAAACCGTAAGAGATTGAGAAAAACTTACTTAATAGAAAACGTAGAGCTCATTAAAATACGCAATTTATGTTGTATACAATTTTTTTCTTGAAGTTGATCGACTATGAGATATTCCTTGTTATTAGTTTTAGATTTGAAATACTGAAGAAACTTTTTTTCACACGGATGTGGTAAACATTTGGCCCTATCACGGATTTCAACCACATTATATCTTTAATAACTTATTACATTTAAATCTTACTTCACTATACTGTTCTTTAATCTTATTGTTTAATTTTAGACTTCTGTTTATAAATTATGATGATGATTATTATTATTATTATTATTATTATTATTATTAACTTTACTTTTTTAACCACAGCTAAAAAAGGTTTTGTCGTTTCAAAGAAGACCGATTGATACTGCGATACTGTCTGCTTTCACGAAGAACATCAGAATTTGAAGAGTATTTGAAAGCTCAAACTCAACATGAACCGGACCATTCAGTTCGTTGTCAAATATGATGAATTTATTGTGATCAATAAACCATCGTGCTGCATTTGAATCCTATTCAAAACGATATTGGTTTCAATACATGTCTAGCATATTTATGTCAACTTTATTTTTAAACAATAAACTACGGTAGAAGTTCACCAAAGTATTTACAAAATTACTGAAACAATTTTTGGTAAGTCGTGCCAATAATCTAAGTTTCAAACTGACGTTTGTAAATTAAATTGTGGAACAGGTATAAATAGGTAACTCGTATAACTCTAACATATCAAATATTTCGTTTCCAAATTCCACAGTCTGTCATTTGGATGAACAGATTCGAGTATATTTTCTTTAATTTGTTTCAAACTCTATTAAGAGAATTTGCCACATATAGGTACTATTGGAGGCAATAAATTCATTTTTCTAGAGCGTAATTAACTCCAACTTTAAAAATCTGTTGTTACAATCACATGACTTTCTCTACATCTCTGCAACAAATAATTGATAAAATGCGTATTCTCGTCATGCTAATCAAGATGTACATAAGCAGAATTATCTTATTGCTAGCTTCCTTGTAAGTAGATGGGAAATAAGAAACTGCACAGGATAACAGTTTAGTATCGTCCTTTAAAAGACGGTCGCTATGTGAAACAATTGAAATTCTAATTTCTTTGATTGCCAGGAGTAAACAAACGAGAAGCGAGAACAAAGATTCTTGCCGTTTGAGAAAAGTTCAATGGCTAAAAATGAAACCAATAATCCGAAATATCTCAAAAACGGTTAACTCTACAAAAAATGTATGTAACATAAATTGTGTTTTAATGAGACCTACATTTTTGTGTAGTAAGTTTTTGTACATCTCTTACAGTTATGCAATTCATCCAGAATGAAGAGGTCTTCAGAGGCAATACCCAGAAAATCCAAGATATACATTTCGTTTGTCATAAACATATATTATAGATACGTATTTTAATCAAAATCGTTCGAGCCATTTTTGAAAAAAATCAAAATTTTCGAAAAATGTTCCATGTTAAGGGTAGTTGCAAATGGGGGTATTTTCTTGAAAATCGCATCCTTGGAAGATACCAAACTTGAGTACCAAGTTTGGTATTTAACGGTCTTTTCGTTTTTGAGCTATGCTGCCCACAGACACTTACACACATACACGGACTTTTTTCTAAAAATGCTTTTTATTTAGGGGGTCTCAAAACATATATTTCCGGTGAAATCTAGGTATCGAATTTTTGGGTTCATTTCAATACCTTTTCTATACACTATGTACATGGTACATGTAGAGAAATTAATAACCTGTATAGGGAACCAATCATATTCAAATTTAGAAATAAGCATAATGTAAGCATAGAAGCTTGTTTCTTTCTATCTTAATGCGGGAGTTCATATTGACGTTGATATACATTCGTTATATAAACATAGAAGTTTACAACTTCTTAGCTTTCTATTCTTTGTTTCTTATAACTTTGCCCCGCTGATATGTATACTTCCGCGCTCAATATACACCTTTGAACGGCAATATACAAAATCTATGCAGTCAGGCGATAAAAGCAATATAAACGCTTTGCTATGGTTATCTTGTGAGACATGTCCTCCTGTATGTGTTTTTAGACAAATTTACACGCATTTAATTTCTTTTAAGCATAACGTCCTCTAATCTGATTGAAATATCAGACGATTAATGAGATGATGCGCAAAGGATCTCGGGGTCCATGGAGCTTAAAGTTTTCTCAGGATAAGGGAAAAACCCCGAAAAAAACCGTATCGAGATTCGAACTCGCGATTTGCTGAACGTGAGGCAGACATGCTACCCCCGCATTACCCAGTCGGTCTATTAACTCTTCTTACATAATACATTTAATGCATACGGCATTGAAAATGTAACTGACAATTCCCTTCAGATATTAACATAAATGATCATGTTAAATAAGGAACTGCTTCGTATCGCATAAGTCGCCCTCCGTGGTATAGTGGTTGCCATACTAGCCTCTAAAACCCAAGATTACATGTTGAAACCTGCCGGAGCGTGATGGATTTTTTCGGATCCAAATATCCTTAACATGGCTTCCTTCGGAAGGGAAGTAAAGCCGGTGGTCCCACGTAATATTTATTTGCTCGTAAAAGAACCCCATACCTTGAAAGAATAACGTAACTGGGCAAAATGTTCCGCCACTTCTCGTCCATTAGTCATGATTTCGTCCTTCAGTGCCATCTGTGGGCGAGGAGCTGATCCTTCGTCACCATGGCGAACTCACGAACCAGAAATTCAAATCCGATCATGGAAACTTCGGAACGATGGCATTTGCCTCACTTAGGGGATATGAAAATACTACTACTACTTTGTATCGCACAACAACATATTCCGCCGCAGCAGTCAATAAGAGATGACTTCATGGGGCAGTTAAGTGCCAAATCATGGATCATGAGTCACTGAGACATCTATACAAGTTACAGCAAACAAATTGTGATGTAGATGGTGCTTGTGTATGAGTTTAACGTCCTCTGAAAAGACTCTTGTGTCGCAGACCGCCGTGTTACCTCAATTGTTTTACTCTCTCTCTCTCTCTCTCTCTCTCTCTCTCTCTCTCTCTCTCTCTCTCTCTCTCTCTCTCTCTCTCTCTCTCTCTTGCGATTAGAACATCATCATTACGATACGGAAAGCCATGATCACACTAAATTTCTAGTTACACTGCAGTCATCTTGATGGGACATTCATGTAAACACAAACATGCAGTTACACTGGTAATCAATATCATGAGGAAGCCCATGACAACACACGATCACACAAAATATTCATCAGAAAAGGGAAAACACACCAACCATCACTGTAATACAAAATTATTAGTTACACTGTCAGCAACATGGTAGGGAAATCCAAGAAAACACACCCTCAAAATAAATATTCTTCTGAAAAGGGAAATCATGAAAACACATGCTCACACAAAATGTTCAGCTATATGGTGGAGAAATCCATAAAAAAAATCTGATGTGTTCCATTCACATGACTTTCTATACATCTCTATAACAAACTATTGTAAAAAAGCTTATGTTTCTATTTACTCCATGCTAATCCAGAAAAAATTAGCAGAAATAGCCTTATTACTTGCTTCCTTGTAAGTAGAAGCGAAATAAGTGAGTGCCATAGATTAAAGTAACACTCAAAAACTGGTTGCTATTTCACTGGTGCCTTTATTTGTATGGGCAGGAGTTGACACATTTCTGTATGAGAAACGTATAAATGTTTCAAAGCTGAAACAAAAAACAAGGAATATATAAAAAAACAACAATGAACTGCACGAAAAAATGTAAATAACGTAAATTGTGTGTTTTAACGTGCACTACATTTGTTGTGTCGTAAGTTTTCGTCCATCTCTTACATTTAGCAGTTATGCAAAATTGCGTAAAATTCATCCAGGATAAAGTAGTCTTCAGAGGCTATTCCCAGAAAATTTAAGATATACATTTTATTTATCAGATAAATATCTTTAATATGCTATATTTTAATCAAAATCTTTAGAGACATTTTTAAGAAAATCAAAATTTTAGAAAAAAGTTCCATGTAAAGGGTAGTTGGGAGTGGGATGATTTTCCTGAAAATCTTCGTGTCGCATCCTTGGACGATACTAAACTTAAATATCAAGTTTCGTATTCAACGGTTTCTTCGTTTTTGAGTTATGCTGCCCACAGTCACACACACACACACACGCACACACATGGACCTTTTCAGATTCAGGGGGACCCAAAACATGTATGTTCGGTGAAATCTCGGTATCGAATGTTTGGGTGGAGTGCAATACCTTCTTATACACTATGTACACATTACGTGTAGAGAAAGTAAAAATATATTTCCAAATGAAAATAAGTTTAGCAAAATCACAATACAGATTGTACATATAATTGTACCACACCATTATGTTAATAAAAATGAAAGTTACCAATGGATTTTGATGTATTGTAAAGGGAAGAGTAAACCAGAAAAAGGAAGCTAGACAAGAAACGCAAGCACAATATTCTTGGAAGGACAATAGGAACTCAGGCATTTGATTCAAAGAGCTGCAAAAGATGTCTTAGTCTCTAAATCCAGTGTATGTGCTTGGGGTCGGATTACTTCGAGAGATTAAAAGTGGGAATTAAAAGCAATGCTTTGTGAAAAAATCTGATGTGTTCCATTCACATGACTTTCTCTACATTTCTGCTACAAATTATTGTTAAAAAACGTATTGTTCTACTTACTTCATTCTAATCGAGAAAAAAATAGCATCCCCCTGTCTATCTCTTACGATTTACTATTTATGTAAAATAAAGCAAAATCATCCAGAATAAAGAGGACTACAGGGCTATTCCCAGAAAATTCAAGATATACATGCAAATATCTTTAACGTACGGTATTTTAACAAAAACAGTTTGAGCTATTTTTGTTCAAAATATTTCCATGTAAAGGGTTGTTTGGGGTGAGGGCACTTTCTTCAAAATCTTCTTGTCGCATCCTTGGAAGTTACTAAACTTAAACTCCAAGTTTGGTAGTTTACAGACTTTTCGTTTTTGAGTTGTTATGTTCACAGACACACGGACACATTGACACACGGATACACTGACACACGGACATACAAACGGGCCTAATTCTAAATTTTTTTTTTAATACAGGGAATCCTAAATATGTATTTCTGACGAAATCTCGGTATCGAATTTTTGGGTGCATTACAATACCTGCTCTATACACTATGTAAATAGTACGTGTAGAGAAGGTAAAAATACGCACCATGACATTCGTTTTGGGTGATAAAATGCATAAGCACGTTCATGCATGCTGGAAAACAAACACATGGTCTGGCTTTGAAGGGAGGTCTGTAGGTAAATATAAAAACACAAGGTAGCAGCACTTGGCGAGAGTAGAAGTGGTAATGGTAGTAAAAAGGCAACTGCTGCAAGCTTTCATGTTTTTACATTATCTATTAAATCCTACAAACTGCTAACAGAAATAACGTTTTGTTTTCTCTGCTACTTACCTATTGTAGGCAGATATATTTCATTCTCCTATACCTCGGTACCGTGACTTCTCCGGAAATGCGCGTTACACACGTTTTGAGACTCCCTGAAACCAAAAAAAAAAAAAAAAAGCAGTTTTAGAAAAAGGCCTGAGGTGTGTTTCTGTGTATTTGTTTTGTGTGTATCTTGTGCGTGTATGAGTGTCTTCGGTCTGTATTTGAACAGCATAAAAACGAAAAGTTGATCGAGTACATAAAATGATATTTAACAAATACACACATACACACACGCACACACATAGACCTCTTTTTACTTTCTCTACACGTACTGTGTACATAGTGTATAGAGAAGGTATTGTATTACACCCAAAATTCGATACTGAGATTACATAGTACGTGAAAGCAAAGTAAAAAACATTTTCAGAAAAGGGTCCGTGTGTGTGTGTGTGCGTCTGTGGACAGCATAGCTCATAAATGAAAATACCGTTAAATACCAAACTTGGTATTTAAGTTTGGTATCTTCCAAGGATGCGACACGAAGATTTTTAAGAAAATTACCCTCACCCTCAACTACCCTTTACATGGAACTTTTTTCGAAATGTTTGATTTTTTCAAAAATGGCTCTAACGATTTTGAATAAAATATCGTATGTTACAGAAATTTACCTCACAAATAAAATATATATTTTTAATTTTCTGGGAATAGCCTCTAAAGACCTGACAGACTTAAGTCACGGCTAAAACAGTTTTTTTTTGGTTTCAGAGTTTCTAAAAATCATATGTTTCCGGTGAAATTTCGGTATCGAATTTTTGAGTGCAATACAATACCTTCTCTATCCACTGTGTACAGTGTACATACGAGGGTAGAGAAAATAAAAAGTGTGGTTGAATAGTCAACCAGAAAGCAAAGTATTTCTTCAATCAAAACGAAGTGCAAAACTTGGTTTACGTTCACTACGCTAAAGGCAAACGTTGTCAGCACAGAGAACGTAAAGCTATAAATCTACAATAACGATGCGAAGCGATAAAAGGTGTTCTGTTAAGATCGAACGTTTTCAATTAAAGCCAGGATAATAGGAACTGTCGGGTACTGCTCCTCGAAGTCCATTTTCTCGCGCTTGTGCAACTATCTTTATTACTTTCTCAAAACGTACTATGTACATAGTGCAAAGGTATTGCATTACGCCCAAAAAATCGATACAGAGATTTCATCTGAAATATATGTTTTAGGGCTCCCTGTATCCAAAATAGCATGTTTAGAAAAAAGTTCGTGTATGTGTGTCCGTGTGTCAGTGTGTTCGTGTGACCGTGTGTCTGTAAACAGGATAACTCAAAAACGAAAAAGTCAGTAAAATGCCAAACGTGGTATATAAGATTAGTATCTTCCAAGGATGCGAAATGAAGATTTTGAGAAAAGTCCCCCCACCCCAAACTATCCTTTACATATAAAAAATTTCGAAAATTTTGATTTTCTCAAAAATGGCTCTAACGATTTTGATTAATGTATCATATATTATAGGTATTTATACGGCAAGTAAAACGATATGTTCAATTTTCTGAGAATAGCCTCTAAAGTCTTCTTTATTCTGAATGAATTTTGCTGGATTTTGTATAACTGGTAATCCGTAAGAGATAGACAAAACCATACCACACAAAACTGTAGATCACGTTAAAACGCACAATTTATGTCATGTAAATTGTTCGTAGCACTTACCACTTTTGAGATATTGTTTGTTATTTGTTTGGTTTTAAAATACATAAAACTGTTCACTTACGGGTGTTACGCATTTTGACTAGTATTTATATCGATTAGAATGAAATAAATAGAAGATTAAGTTTTTCAACAGTAATTTGTTACAGAAATGTAGAGAAAGTCATGTGAATGAAACACATTAGATTTTTATTATTTTGATCTGCACCAAGGAAACTTTAAGCACTCTTTAAAGCTTGAAGGAGAATTTGAGTCCAATTGAATTTAGTTGGTGCTGTGATATGCTCTTGAAAAGCTCGCTGCAAGATACGATTCCTTTTCGAATGCGCTTAAGCGATACCCATCTAATATGGCCCCCTGAAACACGATATTGACTTCAGTGGTATTAAGTAAAGGTCTGGATTTTCAACACTCTCCCTTATGCTGTGTCGATACTACAAAAATCTGATGTGTTCCATTCACATGACTTTCTCTACATCTCTGTAACAAATTATTGTTCAGAAGCATATTCTTCAATGTATTTTATGATAATCGAGATAAACATTAGCAGAAATGAGTTCTTGTAAGTAGAAGGGAATTAATGGGCTACACTGAGCTAAAGCGATAGTCAAATCTTCTAAAAGTTGGTTGCCATGAGGATAAAATACTTTTTGCATTACCATCAATTGAAAAATCCCCGTTGGTGAAAATTTTGATTTTAAAACTGAAACCAAAAGCAAGAATTTCTCAAAAATGGTCAACTCCTTGAAAAAATGTACGAGGATTGGGGAAAAGTCATAGCAACTAGTTTTTTTCTTGTAGATATGTGAACAGATCACAAACGTATACGTGTCGTGTGGAAGTTCTGCAGGCATAGTGTGTATGCAGAATAACAGATTGATCTGTGATAGCTGGTAGAAGCGCAGAGAGGGCTGTGAAATCAGTCAGTTGGTGAGTATCGTACGAGATGGAAGTAACCCGTGTTGTGCAGTGCGCTCACATTAAAATAGCCGTCCTCCTAGGGAGAAACGCAATGGAATATCACAGTGAATTAGTGGAAGCCCTTGGGAATAATGCCCTATCATACCTTACAGTAGCACGGTGGGTAGGAAACTTTCAGCAAGGACGTGTGTCAACCAGTGATGAGCAACTTCCTGGTGCGACAGGACGTGGCGTTCAGCAGAAACGTCTGGATCTTGTGGACAGTGCAATAATCCTGCACGACATTGCAAAACCACATAAAGGAGAGTATGTAGGGCAGCTTCTGCGACTTTGGGGATGGGAAGAATAGGAGCACCCACCGTATTCTCCCGACATTTCGCCCTGTGATTTTGATTTCATTCGAAAGATTAAGGAATCACTACGTGGTAGGCGGTTTGCAACACGAGAGGACATTGCTAGTGCTGTGCGCGAACAGATGACCCGATTCACACATGGTGCGGCAAATGCTGCGGTAGTTGATATTCACCGCCTCCCACATCGTTGACAGCGTGTGATGACATTGGCAGGGGACTACTTTGAGGGTCTTTAGACCCAGGTTTGTCATGTCAACTGTCTGTGTACTGTGTTGTCATTCTTTTGCTCCGTGAAGGCCATATTGGCCTGTATACTACCATAATAAATTAGCGTGTTACGATATTCACACATGTAGCTAACACCTTATCCTTTCGTTTGTATATGTCACGTTTTCCATCCAGACTGGTATCTTCAAGAAAATCAATAGTTGCCATGACTTTTGCCCCAACGCTTATGACATAAATTTTATGTTTTAACGAGATCTACATTTTTATGTAGTAAGTTTTTATCAATCTCTTACGATTTATCAGATATGCAAAATAAGCAAAATTCATACAGAATAAAGACTGCTTTAGAGGCTATTCCCAGAAAATTCAAGATATACGTTTTATTTACCATATAAATATCTGTAATATATGGCATTTTAATGAAAATCGATACAGCCATTTTTGAGAAAATTAAAATGTTCTAATGTTTTTACATGTAAAGGGTAGTTTGCGCTGGGGGGATTTTTCTCAAAATCTTCGTGTCGCATCCCCTAAAGATACTAAACTTAAATGCCAAGTTTGGTATTTTACTAACTTTTCGTTTTTGAGATATTGTGATCACAGACACACTGAGTTTTTTCTAAAACTGTCTTTTTGCATCCAGGGGACCCTAAAACGTCTATTTTCGGTGAAATTTCGGTACCGAATTTTTGGGTGCAATACAATATCTTATGTGTACATAGTACGTGTAGGAAAAGTAAAAATGCTTTATTTTGGATTCAGTGGACCCTAAAACCTCTATTCCCGGTGAAATTCGGAATCGAATTTTTGGTTGGAATGTTATACCTTCTCTATACACTATGTACATAGTAGGTATAAAGAAAGTAAAAATTGTGGATGTAAGCTAAGGGCTTAGAAGTCTTAGCCCAGTAGCTTGCAAGCTGCAGTATAAGTATTTACACCGCAGGAAGGATTTTTGCTGTTGTATATTACGGCTCGGATCATTTTAGCATGTTTCACTGAGCATTAAAAGGTATTTTCCAATTGAGTATTGTACTGCCAATAGACTCAGAGGTATACGAAAGTGCTTATTTCAAGAAATATGTAGAGCTTATTTTACTATACAATGTAGCACAAGCCTTTTTCTTAGCAAATTTTTTTTTTAATTTCTCTAATACATGTATATATATATATATATATGGTAAATATTTATTGTATTTCACTTAAAAACTGAGGTCGGGATTTCACTGGAATCCCTGAATCCAAGAAAAATAGATATTTTTAGAAACAGTGTGTGTGTGTGTGTGTTTGTGTGTATGTAAATGTGTATGGTTGTGTGTGGGTGCGTGCGTGTACGCGCCCACTCGTCCCTGTGTGTTAAAACGCATAAATAAAAAATCTGATGTGTTCCATTCACATGACTTTCTCTACACCTCTGCAAATTATTCTTAAAAAGCTTATACTTCTATTTACTTCATGATAATCAGAAAAAATTGGCAGAAATAGTATTATTACTCCCTTCCTTGTAAGTATAAGCGAAATAAGGGAGTACTATAAGTTAAAGTGATAGTCAAAAGCTGGTTGCTATGTCACTGAAGTCCTTTGTTTGTATGGACAGCAGTTGACAAATTCCTGTATGAGAAAAGTAAAAGCTTTTCATAGCAGAAACCAAAAACCAAGGCATGTCTCAAAAACGATGAACTTCACGAAAAAAATGTATATAACATAAATCGTGTGTTTTAACGTACTCTACATTTTTTGTGTAGTAAGTTTTTGTTCATCTCTTAATTCCTTAAAATTCATCCAGAATAAAGTACTCTTCAGAGGCTATTGCCAGAAAATTCAAAATATACATTTTATTCGTCAGGTAAATAGCTTTAATTTACGATATTTTAATCAAAATCGTTAGAGAAATTTTTGAGAAAATCAAACTTTTCGAAAAAAGTTTCATGTAAAGGATAGTTGGGGATGTGGGGATTTTTCTCAAAATCTTCATGTCGCATCCCTGGACGATGCTAAACTTAAATACCAAGTTTGGTATTTTACCGACTTTTCGTTTTTGAGTTATCGTGTTCACAGACACACGGACACACACACACACACGCACCTTTTTCCGAGAAAGCTTTTTATAGATAAAGGGGACCCTAAAACATATATTTTTGGTGAAATCTCGGTATCGAATTTTTTGGGTGGAGTGCAATACCTTCTCTATACACTATAGACATAGTACCTATAGAGAAAGTAAAAACGGAAAAACCGTTAAATACTAAATTTGATATTTAACTTCGGCAACTTGCAAGGATACGAAGTTTTTAAAGAAAATCGCCCAACCCCAACTACCCTTTACAGGGAACATTTTTCGAAAGTTTTGATTTTCTCAAAAATAGTTCTAACGATATTGATTAAAACACCATATGTTTGAAATATCAAATAAAATTTATATCCTGAATTTTATGGGAATATCCTCTGACTCCTGCATTTTGTGTTACTGGTAAACCGTAAGAGATGAGCAAAATATTACTATATAGAAAAAATAGATCTGGTTAAAACGCAAATGTATGTTCAATGCATCATTGTGCAGAGTAAACAATATTCCTTGTAATCATTGAAATTTTCAGACATTTACCTTCCTCAAATGGAAAGTCGTAATTGTTTTTTTTTTTTTACTCCTGACCGTACAAAGACAATTTAATTTCAAAATCATGACATAACGATCAGCTCTTAAATTATTAACTGTCGCTTTATCCTAGTATATTCTTTACTTTCCTTCTACTTATAAGGAACTAAATAATAAGACCGTTTCTTTTAATATTTATCTTAATTAGCTTCAAGTAGATAGAAGAATAAGGTTTTATAACACCAGTTTGTCACAAAAAAGCTTAGAGAAACTCATATGAAGCACACTGTAACTACATTTACACATTCCAAATGTAAGTGTTTCAGTTTTATGTTTGAAGATTTGCAATCCATTGTTTTCTTTTTCTGCACAGCACTCGTTGCTTTAAACTCTGAACTTATTTATTCCCTCTTTCTTCTGAGACAATCATTTGATAAAAAGAAAAAAATTGTTGGTTACATAAAACGTATTGTGTGTAACTAACTTACTACTTAAGGGGAATTGAGAATGAAGTTTTAGTTGAAAATTGGTATTTAATTATAGCACTTAAATTCTATAGACACCTGTGAATAATTTCGAACATACATTTTATACAATTCGCCATTTTTAAAAACCCAGGAATAGGTTTAATTCACTCTTGCGCTACCTTTTAAACCTAGTTCTCCTTTCTGAATTTGGTTTTGTCTCAGTTGTACATTTTTGTACACGAAATTTATTGCTTGGGTTTCAGTTTTGCTATAATATATATGCATACTCTCAAGTGTTAAACGTTTAAGGATGTTTTTAATATTGTTTTATTAAAAATAAATAATTTGTTTCAAAACGCAAGAAAAGTTGTAATACCAACAACCTAATAAAAACAAAAGTGAATTTCTGTAAAATTAACACAACTTAAATCAAATCCTTAAACTTATTTTCACTGTACTAGAGTATCAGACAATTTTGCTATTTTACTTCTCTAACAAATGTAAATGCACAAGGCAGTTTTAGAAAACCTGAATTTTTTCACTAATTAAATATATGTAATTGTGTTATATCAGAAAATATTAGATACATCTTTGAGCTTTTGCACAGCCATTTCTTTATTTACTCGTTCGTATCAAGCGCACAAATTTTGAATTTTGAAACTTAAATCACTTGGTATTATTGTTCCTTAAATAGAAATCATTTCTGCACAAGAATGGATTGTTAATGATACATAAGACAGACTGTTCTACTTTGGGTGCAGCTGCGAGTACTTGGGATTCACAAGGATGTGCCGGCAGTAAGCAATACACCTCAGCATTGAGAGCAAACTGCTGTCAGGATTAAATGAGGTGTTGAAATAAAGTGGCAGAAAGCTCAAGCGCTTGCACTAACACCTTCACCAACTGACTATTTGCTGTTTTTTTTTTTTTTTTTTTTTTTTTTTTTTTTTTTTTTTTGTAGCTTAATGTCCTTTAACGTGGTTGGTCATATCGGATAATGAATGAAATTGGTGAAATGATGCTCAAATGATCTCGGGGTCCATGGAGCTTAAAGTTACTCGACATTCGTCTTCTCAGGATAAGGGAAAACCCCGAAAAAAACCTTATCCGAGATTCCAACTCACGACCTTTTGAATGTGAAGCAGACACACTATCCAGGCGGGCTGGACGACTATTGTTGAGTCTGTACGCTTGGTCTAACTCAGCGGAAACAGCCTGCTTTAAAGTATATGATTGAATTTAATTAGGTAGAGGAAGTTGTGTGTCACATCAGGTGTTTGCGCTGTATTGTTATTCCCACAAGTAGATATATATTTTAACTGCTATACGTTTCGGTACACACACACACAGAGGGAGATTTTATAGCGTATGTTCCAGCAATTAAGGTCACAGCAGCTTAAAGTTACGTAAATCTGTTAATAATTACTTATCACTTTGCAAAGGTTTTGTTAGAAATTTTAATTAAACTGTGCAAACTGAGATTTATAAAGCGTTTTCTGGCGCTTCAGATTAAATAACACTGCAATATGTTGAGCCGTGAATGTTAAAGTTACAACCACTTTTCGGGCTTTGGATTGCAATATCAACTTTGTTTTATTATTGTTATTATTATTATTATTATTATTATTATTAGGCCTGGAAGCATTTCCTAAAAATAACTAATAAACACTTAATATACTGGGGGAATTACGTGAAATGTAACGCAAATAAAGAAATATTTTAATGATTTTGATTTTAATTACATATTTCAATAATAAATATAATGCTTGAGATTAGACATCCACATCATTACATCAGCTATTATTAAACTGAAAGGTATGATATTTGGCCCTAACTAAAATTATGTTACGTTTGTGTACTCTTGGTGCAAATAAGACATATTGCCATAAGAGTCTATTGCGCTTAATCATATAACACACAAATGTTATTCTTTAAAATGTGGTTAAACATATTGCTTGATACATACAACATTCTGGCAGTGTGAAACACATTGTGCGAAAAACTTACAGGAATAAAATAATATTTCTCTCGATCATGTATTTTGGATTGTATATTAATCTGAGTAAATTATTGTAGTCCGTTTGAACTGAGAGAGGTTGTAAAATGCAATAGAAAGAGGGTGCAAAAAGCCGCTAAAGACTAAAAAGGCTAAAACGGTAGAAAAAAAAATATGCCGAAAAAGTCAAAAGACCAATAAAGTCCACCAAATTCTGGCCTTTAGGGATCCAATATGCCGGGCTTAATCTTCAGACACAGACAAGGAAACGACTTTTCCTCAACTTCAGAGAGCAATTTTTGATTCCTTCCAAAAATTTTATATTGAGATTTCATCGGAAAGACGCGTTTTGAGACTCCCTGGATAAACATTATTTTTAGAAAAAGTTCTGCGCATTTGTGTTCAAAAGAAAACTCGGTTAAATACCAGTCTTGTTATTTTACTTCAGTGTCATGGTGCTGATGTTTTTTAAGAAAATCCCAAACTACACTTTGCATGGCCAATTTTTCGAAATTTTCGATTTTTTCAAATGTGACTGTAATGATTTTGTTTAAAATACGAAAAATGGTGAAGGAAGATACAACAACGGTTGTTAGACAAGGAGCAACTGTTTCCGGGCGAGAAGCAATTAAATGTAAGTAGATGCTGCCACATATAAAAAGTCACCAGAGAAGCAAAAGTAAAACTTACTACAAATTAAACTCACGAAAATCATTATATTAACACAAGCACACACTCACACACACACACGGCCGCGCCGTGGCCGAGTAGTTAAACCACTCGCCTCTCATCTAGGTGGCTCGGGTTCGATCCCAAGCGACCGCATGTGGGATTTGTGTTGGACAAAGGGGCGCAGGGGCGGGTTTTCTCCGGATTCTCCGATTTCTCCCGCCATTGCATTTCACCGGTGTTCCGTTTTCATCCCATGCATCATTATCGTCATCGCCTGCAGTGCCTATGTAGTAAAAACGGGCGTTAAACACACACTAGCCTTGTCTTAAGAACCCGCTTCGGTTGAATGCTTTGGTGAAACCAGTGGAAATTAACACCAAGTACAGAAAAATCTGATGTGCACCATTCACATGGCTTTCTCTATATCCCTGCAACAAATTATTCTTAAATTGCTTATACTTCTATTTACTTTATGCTAATCAGAAAAAATTAGCAGAAATAGTCTTATTACTTGCTTCCTTGTAAGTAGGAGCGAAATAAGGGACTACCATAGGTTAAATTGATAGCTGGTTGCTATGTCAATGAAGTTCCTTTGTTTATACGGATAGGAGTTGACAAGCTCCTGTATGAGAAATGTATACGTTTTTCATAGCCGAAACCAAAAATAAGGAATGTCTCAAAAACGACGAACTCCACGAAAAAAATGTATACAACATAAATTGTGTGTTTTAATGTGCTCTACATTTTTGTACGGTTTAGCAGTTATTCAAAATTCCGTAAAATGCATCCAGAATAAACTACTCTTCAGAGGTTATTCCCAGAAAATTCAAGATATACGTTTTATTTGTCAGGTAAATATCTTTAATATACGAAATTTTAGTCAAAATCGTTAGAGCCATTTTTGAGAAAATCAAAATTTTCGAAAAAAGTTCCATGTAAAGAGTAGTTGGGGGCGGGGAGATTTTTCTCTAAATCTTCGTGTCGCATCCCCGGAAGATACTAAACTTAAATACAAGTTTGGTATTTTACCGACTTTTCGTTTTTGAGTTATCGTGTTCACAGACACACGGACACACGGACCTTTTTGTGAAAATGCTTTTTTTGGATATTGGGGACCCTAAAACATATATTTCCAGTGAAATCTCGGTATCGAATTTTTGGGTGGAGTGCAACACCTTCTCTATACTTTATGTACATAGTGCGTACTGAGAAAGTAAAATGCTGTATATTTACAGGCACTGACCTGGCCTAACACGGCGCTTCGCTCTAGTTCTGCAAACCTTTAATGGCTAGTGATAATTTGTATTCAAATATTGGTATTCTGAATTTTGCTATATGAGCGCCAAATATAAATGATATGAATGATTTGAACGCCACTTGTTCGACACTCAGTGAAACAATGGAAAATATTGTAAGAAACCAAACAAACGAAATACTTTTGGTATATTTCAATATAATTTGCGTGTTTTATTGAAACTTAAAGACCAAAAATAGGCTTTAGAAATTTTTAAGGCTTTTTAATAAGATATAATGGTGAGTAAAAGTGAATAACTAATACCTAGATAGTTTTAATGGTAGTTTAAGTGGTTTAACCAACGTTTATAGGCTATGAGGTAATAATATTCTTTTGGATCCGCTGGACTTCAAAAACGCGTATTTTGTGAGATTTCGATGTGGAACTTTTGAACAGAGTCCAATATTTTCTCTGGCTACCTAGACAATAAAAATCTAATGTGTTCAATTCACTGACTTTCTCTACATCTCTGTATCAAATTATTCTTGAAAATCTTATTCTTCTGTCTACTTCATGCTAATCGATTAGCAGAAAGTGTCTTATTACTTTCTTTCTTGTAAGTAGAAGGGAAAGTAAGGAATAGGGTAGACAAAAACAATAGTCAAATCTTTTAAAAGCCGGTTGTTATGTGATTGAAATCCATTTCCTAGCATTGTCAGAAGTTGACAAATTCCCATATGAGAAAAGTGTAAGTATCTTAAAACTGAAATCAATAACAAGCCATATCTAAAAATGGTCAAGTCCACGAAAACATGTATATAATATAAATCGTGTGCTTTAACGGGATCTTCATTTTTTGTTAAATAAGCTATGTCTAAATCTAACTATACCGCTAATGCAACATTCATCCAGAATAAACTGCTCTTCAGGGACTATTTCCAGAAAATCAAGATATACATTTCACATAAATGTCTTTAATATACGATATTTTAATCAAAATTGTTAGAAAATCTAAATGTTTTACAGACAAAGGTTAGTTTGCGGAAGGAGGATGTGAGTTTCCTCAAAATCTTCCTTAGAGGATACCAAATATAAATACCAAATTAAGTATTTTATCGACTTTTCATTTTTGAGTTATCGTGTTCACAGGCACACGGATATTTATATAAAATATTTTTTGATACAGTGCACCCAAAAATATGTATTTCCTGTGAAATCTCGGAATGAACTTTTTTGGGTGGAGTACAATACCTTCTCTATCTACATATCATGTACTATGTAGAGAAAGTAATATGTAGATTTCATTTGTTTATTACTTTCTCTACACGTATTATGTACATAGTGTATAGAGAAGGTATTGGGTCCCCGTGAATCCAAAAAAAAAAAAAAATAGAAAACGATGTGTGTGTGTGTGTGTTAAATGAAAAAAAAATCGAAAATTTTGAATTTCTCAAAAATGGCTGTCAAGATTTTGATTAAAATCGCTTATATTTAAGATGCTTACTTGCCAAAAAACATGTATATCCTGAATGTTTTGGGAATAGCCTCTAAGGACTTCTTTATTCTGGATGATTTTTATTGAATTTTGCGTAATTGGTAATCCTTAAGAGATAGACAAAAACTTACTCCACAAAAAATGCAAATCACGATGAAACATACAATTTATGTCATATACATTTTTTCATAGGGTTGGCCGTTTTTGAGATATTCCTTGGTATTGATTTCAATTTTAAAATATACTTTTCTCATACGGGAACTTGTCAGGTTTGGCCACGCAAAGAAACGGATTTCAATCCCATACCAACCACATTTTAAAACATTTGACTGTTGGTTAAGCCTATTGCGATAATATTTCCTTACTTCCCTTCTACTTATAAAGGAACTAAGTAATTCGACCGTTTTTGCTAATGTTTTAACATAATACACACAGAATAATAAGCTTATTAACAATAATTTGGCATAGAGATGTAGAGAAAGGCATGTAAATGGACAACATCAGATATTTTTTCACAATATGGAGGAATGTTGTTATTTTTACGGTAGATCTCTTGCTTCCCTTATATGCCACTTATCAACAGTCTCACTTTGCGTGGCGATAAAAAGATCATAGAAAGGATTAATTTTGAGTAATTCGGTTCCGTCCCATAAATGTTGGTTTATTGAACATTCGTGTTCCCGAAAGTTAAAAATGAAATACGTACTTTACTGCCTTCCACATTGGTAGTTGTTGACATAACTCACAGTATGTCTAACGGCATAAATAAAGTTTTAAAACACCTGGCTCCTATAAAAATTTTCTGCGGAAAACCTTGATAAAGATATATTTTAAATGTAGAGCTATATCCACTTACTTCTCCTACGTGTAGTTTGGAGTTAACAACAAATGCAAGTCCGATTACAGATCGTAAATCTGAAGAGAACCGGGGAAAGCTGTCAAGTATTATACACCTTTCTAAAAGCTCAATGAAAATTAATACCTATTGAAGGGGGGAAGGTACTGTCGACGACGGGTTCATTCTCTTCTAGTAACTACTGAGCGAGATGGCATCGCGGTAACTGTGAGGCTAGCATCGGTAGGTACAGGATTCGTTTCCCGGCAATCCCTCTCATCCTGGAGTTTTTCGTAATTTCGCTGGGTAGACGGGTGAATTTTGTGGTGGTTCATATTCTACCGTGACTTTCATCCCCATCATTTATTTGACATCTGTTTCAGGGTTGAAAAAGCAGATGACGTTGTTCGGCGTGTGCGGCTGGGCGGTGGTTGTGCATTTTGTTTCCCTGGCGTCATTATGGGATCATCACTCGATCTGCTCCGAATGATTTCGGGCAGGTTCCAAGTTACTCGGGATTTGTGAGTGGACCCAGGCGATTTTGAGTCGTGTTTTGGAAACTTTAAGAAGCCCGTCCATGCACCCGTAGTCGTCCTTCGGGTGCCATTCTTCACCTGTCCTAGGGATCGCGGTGGAAGCAAAATGGATCGTGTGGCTTACTTGCGCTGCACTACCCTCTTTCGTCATTACTTCCTGTAATATGTACAAGGCACAACAGGCAAGCAGATAATAGTTTTACTATATGTGTGCTATTTCCTTATGTCCCTTCAAGTAAGTAATTGAATAATGGATATGATGCATTCACATGAATTTCTCTACCATGACTATTTCTTTTTATACAGCTCATATAAACTACTCATAGAGAAGATTATTTTCCTCCTTACTTCATTTTAATCGAGACACTATTTTCCAGAAATACATTAATACATGGGTGCAAGTGGAGCACGAGACCAAAGCAATAGCCAAATGTTTAAAATGTAAATATTTTATAATGCTGGCTTCAAAAGTCCATGCTCTGACCATGGCATCATGAGAAACAACTGAATGATGGAAGTAATTCTAAAAAATCTGATGTGCTCCATTCACATGACTTTCTCTACATCTCTGCAACAAATTATTGTTAAAAAGCTTATGCTTCTTTTTACTTCATGCTAATCGATAAAAAATTAGCAGAAATAGTCTTATTACTTGCTTCCTTGAAAGTAGAAAGGAAATAAGGGAGTACTATAGGTTAAAGCGACAGTCTAAACCTGGTTGCTCTGTGAATGAAGTTTTCTTGTTTGTATGGAGTTGACAAATTCACGTATGAGAAAAGTATGAGTACTTTAAATTTGAAACCAATAACAAAAATATCTTCAAAAAACGGTCAACTCCACGGAAAAAAAATGTATATAGCATAAATTGTGTGTTTCAACGAGCTCTAAATTTTCAGATAAGTTAGCTTTTGTCTATCTCTTACGGTTTACCAATTATGCAGAATTCCATAAAATTCCTCCAGAATAAAGCAGTCTTTAGAGGCCATTCCAAAATATTCAAGATATACATTTTATTTGGAATATAAATATCTTTAATTTATATTTTAATCAAAATAGTTACAGCCAATTTTGAAAAAAATCAAATCGAATTTTTTTTCATGTAAAGGGTAGTTGGGGTGGGGGCTTTTCTTGAAAATATTCGTGTCACATCCTTAAAAGATACTAAGCTTAAAAACCAAGTTTGGTATTTAACAGTTTTTTCGTTTTTGAGCTATTTGTCCACAGACACACAGACAGACGAACACACAAGGATCTTTTCCTAAAATGTTTTTATTGGTTTCAGCGGATCCTAAAACATGTATTTCCGGTAAAAGCTCGGTATCGAAATTTTGGGTGGAATACAATATTTCCTTTCTACGCTATGTACATAGTACGTGTAGAGAAAGTAATATTACTAAAGGTCGTTCTGCATGGGATTCAGTACGTTAGGTTGCAGTGTTCTACGTATGACTAAAGAGCCAAGAAGTAATAAAACAAGAAAGCACATTGATCTGAAGGGTGTTAAAACAAACTGGATTTATTGCTTCTAATTGAGTCGTGAATTTCACAGAACCCATATGTCCACCGAGCAAAGTTTTCAGGAGTTATAAATGCTGCTTCAAGAATGGAAAACAAATATTTCCGTTTCCAAAGAGCATTCTTTTGGCAATACATAGTATATTGTAAGAAATGCAGTTCTATTTTCTCTGTCACACACATAGGGATTTCACCCAAAAATGCGATACCGAGATTTCACGAAATGTGTGTTTTGAGGGCCTCTTAATTCAAGACCCGTGTGTGTTTTTGTGTCTCTTTGTATCGTGAACAGCATAACAGAAAAACGAATAATATGCTAAATACCAAATTTGATATTTGTGTTCAACATCTTTCAAAGTAAGTAAGTTTTGTTCAACTTTTACTTTTACCACTTATGCGAAATTCATCAACAGACTTTTCTCAAAAATGTCAAAATATACATTTCATTTTTCATAAAAAAAGTATTCATATGGTGCTTTAATCAAAATCGTCAGAGCCATTTTTATAAACTCAAAATATTCGAAAAATGTTCCGTGTAAAGGTAGTTTGGTGTGGGGTGATTTTCTTGAAAATCTTCGTATCGTATTCTTGCGAGATGAATTTATTTCTCAATTTTATCATTTAACAGACTTTTCTGTTATACTACCCATAGACACGCATGAAACCTTTCCAAAAAATGCTTTGTATATATTTCAAAACTTATATTTACAGTTAAATCTTACCAAAAATGTTTGAGTGGAATACAATATTTCCTCTTTCTACTATGCACATTCTTCGTGGTAGAGAAAGTAAAACACAATGCCCAGCAAAAGCGCAAGTTTATAATAAATATCAATATAATTAAGGACAATACTTGTGTTTAACTACACATTTTGAAAAATCAAAATTCATAAATTTGCTTCGTCACAAGGCAATGAAGTTCATACCATGTAAAAAGAAACTATTTTTAACATGCTGATAATGTAGAGTATGTAATATAAATGCACACTTTTTCTCAGAAGGTTTCTAAATTGAAGCCAACAAACGAAATTTTCAAAACACATGTTATTATTTAGGTACACATAAAGCGCACATTTATTTTCACAGAAAATCCAATTTTTAGGAGAGTAAGTGGTGCATAGTGGTGCATAAAATGAGCGGATTAGAATTTTTATATACTGAAACATATAGACAAAAAATCTTATGTGTTACACTTACATGACTTCCTCTAGCTATTCTACAAACTTCATACATAAGATTCTTCTTCTTTCTGCACCTTGCTAATCGCGGTACTCATTAGCACAATGTTCTTATTATTTAGTTACGTATAAGTAGTAAGAAAATAAGGGAATACACTAGGCTAAATCAACAGTCAAATGTTTTAAAAGCTGTCGTTATGCGATTGTCATTACAAATCGCTTCTTTTCTTGGCCAGGAGTAGAACAAAAGAAAAACGGACATTCCCGTCTGAGAAAAGTATAAGTACTTCACAACTGAAACTAATAACAATGAATACCTCGAAAACGCTGAGCTCCACGAAAAAAAAATGTATATCACATAACTTGGTATTTTAACAAGACCTAAATTTTTTGTATAGTAAGCTTTTGTCTATCTCTTACGGTTTACTAGTTATGCCAAATTAAGCAAAATTCATCCGGTATAAACAGATCTTCAGAAGCTATTCCCAGAAAATTCAAGATATGCATTTTATTTGTTAGATAAATATCTTTAATATATGATATTTTAATCAAAATCGTTAGAGCCATTTTTAAGAAAATCAAAATTTTCGAAAAAAGTTCCATGTAAAGGATAGTTTGGAGTGGGGGGATTTTTCTCAAAATCTTCGTGTCGCATCCCTGGAAGATACTAAACTTAAATACCAATTTAGCTACTTTTCGTTTTTGAGTTATCTTGTTCACAGACACACGGACACACGGACACACACTAACGGACCTTTTCCTGAAAATGCTTTTTTTGGAAACAGGGAGTCCTAAAACATGTATTTCCGGTGAAATCTCGGTATCGAATTTTTTGGTGGAATGCAATGCTTCTCCATCCCTATGTACATTGTACATATGGGGCTAGAGAAAGTAAAAATTGTTGAAGTTAACACAAACATTCTTTCCCTTAAAATGCAGAGATTTTAAATTTTTAAAAATTCAAAATGTTCTCGTATTTCAAGATATCCTTCCGATAATTTTATGCACCAACATGTAAACAAATAGTCTCTTGCTACATGGTATGAATTTCATTGTCCTGTGACAAAGCAAACCCATGAATTTTGATTTTTCAGAAGTGTATAGTTAAACATAAGTATTGTGCTCTTCACACGTCCCACTGTCCTTAAGCAACTACTTTTATCTTCCTATTGGTTATCAATGCACTGTATATCCAGAATTTTTGAGAAAATTAATAGATTTTGAGTTATACTGAAATTATATATAGGCTACCATTTTCTAAATTTCACTTCTACATGAGGACACAAGGCAGTATTTTTGCACCACACATAGTTTCGTTTTCAGCATCAGACTCTCGCCCTTTTATGTCCCTGAAGACTGACCTCGTCAGGAGCTGTCAAGAATGATGAAGCACGTAGAATATAAAAACAGCCTTCATGTCCAAAGACAAAGTGTCATTTAGCAGCTGATTTCATTCTGGCGATAACCAGGGAGACAGTTTGCTATACCCTCAGGAAACCCTGAGTATATTACATATACTTATAAACAGATGTTAATAAGTTATGAAAACTATTATTTAAAATGATGCTTTTAAATGTTTTGTCATTTTTTATACCTCAAGTTTTGGATATTTATACAATCAGCTTAAATAAATGAGGTGTTTTACGAAATTGAAAGCATTGCATCCATGAAACATGAAATGACAAAGTCTAAAGTTCGACAAAGCATTGTACACGTCATTAACTCTCTTTCAGCATAAACTATACCCTTATGTGCAATACGGCGTTAACGAAGACAACTATTTATGTCATCGGGCAAAAATACCAGCAACCAATCTGTTCTGCTTAGTGATTAGCTAACGAATAGATCTACTGATGTATGAACTGACAGATAAGTTGACATCTATTGTGTACATGTAGGTGAAACAGAATTGCTAGGAACACCAAAACGAAACATTTATAGGTACAGTGTTTAAAGGCCCTCTCATAAATAATCGGAGCCTTGCATTAATTCATTAAGACCTACGATAGTATTATAAAGATATAAAAATGTATGTTGAGGCAAGGTAATGTCAGAAACCACACAAATAATTTTAAAAACGTTTGTATCATTAAAAACCGTTATTCTTCTCGACGGACAACAAATTTTTGGCAGTTTATAACATCAAATCTTTAGTTGTACTCGAGAAAAGATTTAAAAGTTTAATGCAAAATATCTTCAAACACTGCATGTAGCAACAGGATCTAATTAAGGTTTTGAATTGCAGGTATTTTAAAAGCCCAAACGTGACGTTTAAATGGTCTGCAAATGGATGCATTAGCGCTTACAATTTTCAAATTGACTTTCACCAAAACTTGTTTTTTCATATTTTTTCACTTTAAAATTCTCCTCAAAATCAATGTTTACTTAGTTTCCTTCAAGGTTTTATGCTTTTTTGAGGTAGGAGATAGAGTTAAAAATTTAATACGTGATTGGCTTTTACAAAACCAGAAGTATTATTTCATTTATTATTATTGTTATTGTTTAGGAAAAGTTATTACTTTATATTGAATTAAAATGTTATTTGTATACTGTTTTAATCTTTCGAGGCATGATTTAAATGTCTAAAATACTCAAATTTGTATCACGTGAGTCTTTTCACAAGACATTCGATTTTCATTTCTTAAACATTATTATCTTAGAAACTTAGGTACTTGAAATCGCGACAACACATTTTGTATATTGGTTATATTGAACATATCTGGATAAAATGTCAAACAAATTAATTACAATTTGTAGAAATTAGCAGTTTTAGTTTTGAAACGTTTATGTGACCATGCTAAACGGGAGTCGTATTAGAACATACACACTGAGATAGCTTTTATTTCATTGCTACGCACGTGAATATCTGTAAAACAAAAGTTGAGTATGGTATATCAAAGAATAGAGAGTCGATATAGGTGTCTCTGATCTTGTGAGTCAATGGTCAAACTTGCACCAAACTAATGGTTTTTAAGTGTCAGTAGATTTACTGGCATGTTAAAGAACAAAATTCAAGCACAACGGCTGCGCTGTTATGAGTCTTGCAATTGACAGCGTCGTTAACAACATTTTCTTAATATATATATATATATATATATATATATATATATATATGTTAACAAATATATTAACAAAGACAGTTCACATAGGTGGTCACGATATAACATCTTTACTTCTTTGATATTTATGCTAATACTGTGTATATGCGTAGAAGTTAGCATCTGTAAAGTTAAACTACAAATCTGATGTGATCCATTCACATGACTTTCTGTACATCTCTGCAACAAATTGTTAAGAGCTTTTTCTTCCATTTCTGTTATGCTAATGGAGAATAAATTAGCAGAAATTGTCTTTTTACTTCCTTCCTTGTAATTAGAAGGGAAATAAGGGAATACGCAAGGCTAAGGTGATGGTCTTTTTTATAGTGTTAACGCACTCTTTTACTACCATCGTACCGCAGGCGATGCACTGGTGATTGAAATGAAGATGGAGCACCGGTCGTATGCGATGGCGGGGGAAACCAGCGAACCCGGAGAAACTCCTGCCACTTTGTCCACCTCAAATCTCACATGCTGTCGCTTGGAATCGAGCCCGGGTCGTCCAGGTGAGAGGCGAATTGTTTAACCCCTCGGCCTCGGGGTGATACACAAATATTTTAAAAGCTGATTGCCATTCGATTAAAGTGCCTTTATTAGTATGGTCAGGAGTTGACAAAGTCCCGTGTGAGAAAAAAATAACTATTTTAAAGCTGAAACCATTAGCAAGGAATATCTAAGAAAAACGGTCAACTCCACGAAAAAAATGCTATAACATACTTAAATATCGAGTTTGCTATTTAACGGTCTTTTCGTTTTTGAGCTATGCTGTCCACAGATACACACATACATACACATATACTTTTTTCGGACTCAGGGGACTCCAAAACATATATTTCCAGGAAATCTCGACATCGAATTTTGGGTGGAATAGAATACCTTTTCTATTCGCTATGTACATGGTATATGCGAGCTAGAGAAAGTAAAACTGGTAAATATAAAATATAGATCTCTGGCATCAGTGTTACAGTAGACTACATAGCACAGCTGAGCACCAGCATTATGAAATGGGTAGTTGCAAATTAAGCTGTCTATGAAAAAATAAGTAAAGAAAACTAAATGTCAATTTCCACATAGAATAATAAGAAATTAGCTAGCATATGAGGTACTCTTGACAAACATGTACTAGAACAATCCTGAGAAAGCTGTTAATCAGAAGTGCTTGTTTTTGACAAATGTTTTAAAGTGTGGTTAAGTTATATCTACAAGAAACTTATTTAAATGTAATCACCTAAGAAATATGCGACAAGCTAGGATTATAACGACCCTCATTTTCTCCGGCAAACACACTGGCTTCACAATCCCTTCAGCTTCTTCTTAATATCCAATGTTGTCAGCATTCCTGGACAGCACTTATTGCTTCTGAAATATTTACTTGCTCTACCAAGTACTATACATGCTCATATTGTATCGCACCCAAAATTTCGATACGGAAATTTCAGTGGAAATACATGTTTTGAGAACACCTGAATAAAAGAAGGTCTGTGTGTGTACTTGTGAGTGTGTGTGTGTGTGTGTGACGAATATAAGTAAAAAACGAGAAGTCCGTTTAATAAAACTTGGTATTTTTCCAAGGGTGGGACACGAAGATTTCAGAAAAATCCCCCCCACCCAATCTACATTTTACATGGAAGATTTTTCGTTTTTTTACTTTTTCTACATGTACTATGTGCATAGTGTACAGAGAAGGTATTGTATTGCACCCACAAATTCGATACTGAAATTTCACACGAAATACGTGTTTTAGGACCCCCTGAATCCAAAAAAAGCATCTTTAGAAAAATGACCGTGAGTGTCTGTCTGTCTGTTTGGACCAATAGGTATGTTTATTAATGTTTTATTTGTATTTTTGATGCCCTTCTTTGTAAGAATACGTCTTTGTGTTTTTGTGTTATTACTCCTTAGTTATTTTTGAGAAGGTAGAATTTCGTTGCGCTTTTGTTTTCCTCAGTCGATATTTCATTATGGCGACAAGCTGTATAATTTTGTGTCAATTTTTGCGGTGGCCAAGGAAAGTTTTAAAAGCCTCTCCTTCTGACTTCGTCGGGGAAAGAGGTCCTGGAGAGAGACTAAGTCTGAGGGATAACCTTTCCTCGTCAGGCAAGAAGATTAATATTATAAATGCATTTGTGCTTCGAAGTAATATTACGTCGGAAAATAGAGCTATAATTTTCGACGAGATAGTTGATTTTTTCGGGGAATTAAGGAGGTCATTGGCCGGAACATCGTAATTCAAGCTAGAAAGAAAGCGTATTGCATGCAAGGGAAAGATACGACGGGAATAGAGAAATTTCGTCTGGAATACAAGCGTTAAATTACAGTCGATTTTCAGTTTTAAAAGAAAGAAGACTATCTTTCAAATTTGAAACTGTGTCGGAAAGTTTTGAATAAAGGCGAGCTTTGTTTCAAAGAAACGAATGTTTTTCCTTTCAAGAAGTAAATCCCTGCACAATGTACGCGCCCTGAGTAAAAGAGTTCTCAAGAAGTGCTCGACCGACAGATGGCCCCGGGTAGTCGTACACAACGGCTGCAGGTAAGCCGCGCTTTTAAATCCCTGCTACAGAGTTTACGGAATGTAACGCAATCAGGAATAAACGACCACCGAAATTCGATTCCCATTCCTGTTATGATTCTTCTATTGTATAAGATAGAGAAATTAACTTTCACAATAAGATACTCAAAAAAGTAAATCTGGTCAAATGTGTCGAAAAGACCATGCGAGGATATTTCTGAGGGCATAAAGGTTAGCAGTGCGTGTCCTACGGTTAACGTTTGAACCAGCAGCTGCCACACTTCAATAAAAGCTCTCTGGGGGGGGGGGGTAGAAAGTGTTCTTTTTGTAGGGATTCGATGTATCTATTTCTGAAAATGGATGGCTGCGCAATCGAAGTCATTGGGAGCACTGTAGCAGCATCAATCATTTCCGGATAAAGGAACAGAAAAGTGGTCGAAAGTATATCTCCAGAAATAGTCGGACAAAATAAACAAGGTGAAGAAACATTGTTGAAAGAATGCCAACACTCAGGAACTACGTATATGGAATGTGAGGTAACATAGGAGAAAAGCCACGTGGTAAACGTTCTTCCCAAAACAGTGGATTCAGCTTCAGACGATGCTACCGTCTGTCAAAATCTTCCTACGACATTACTTGGTTGATATCCCCTTTGCTTATCTATATATTATCTATATATTTTTTTACTTTCTCTACGTACTATATACATAGTGTTTAGAGAAGGTGTTGTATTGCACCCAAAATCCCACAGCGAGATTTCACCGGAAATACATGTTATGAGACCCCCTGAATTTAAAAGAGTATTCTTAGAAAAATGTCGGTGTGTGTGTCTGTCTGTCTGTCTGTCGGTCGGTCTGTCTGCATGTGTGTGTATGTTTGTGTCTGTAGGCAGCATAGCTCAAAAGAGAAAAAAACATTAAATACCAAACTTGGTATTTAAGTTTGCTATCGTACAAGGATGCGACCGAAGATTTTTAAGAAAATCCCCACCCCAAACCACCCTTTACATGGAATATTTTTCGAAAACTTGAATTTTTTCAAAAATGGCTGTAACGGTTTTGATTAAAATACCGTATATTAAAGATATTTACACGACAAATAAATTGTTTATCTTAATTTTTCTGGGAGGAGCCGCTGAAGACCTCTTTAATCTGGATGAATTTTTCTGGAGTTTGCTAAACTGGTAAAGCGTAAGAGATAGACAAAAATTAATACATAAAATATGTAGAGTTGAAACACACAATTTATGGTATATACATTTTTTTCGTGCGGTTGACAATTTCTTTAACTTTTCGCATACGGAATTTGTCCTGGCAATGCAAAGAAACGGATTTCATCCACATAGCAACCAGCTTTTAAAATATTTGACTATCGTTTTGGCTAGTGTATCCATTCATTTCCCTTATTCTTACAAGAAAGCATTTCTGCCAATGTTTATCTCGATTAGCATGAAGTAGATAGGAAAATAAGTTGTTAACAATAACTTGTTACAGAGGTGTAGAGAAACTTATATGAATGGAACATGTCAGATTTTGTCAACAGTATACATATTATACTTTATTGTCAATGTTTATAAATATTATGACAATTGCTGTGTTGTGATAATTTACTGCTTGTATATGGATACTGAAATCAGTCTATTTTCATATTTGGTATTATCTGTGAGGTTTAAACTAGAGAGGTTTAAATTATCTTAATAGAACGTTTTAAGTGAATATTATAGAGCTTTGTTTATGAGAATATTAATATGATTTATAAATTTAGATTGGGATAGATTTATAAAGTTTATGTTTACCAAATTGGAAAAGCTTGGATGCTTAGCAGTTGGTTTGGTTTAAAATAAATAAGGTTGGTTTAATTTTAATGAAATAGACTTCAATAGTTGTCAATACGAATCACTTCCCACAATCTAAATATAGAAAGAAAACAGAACGAAAATATATGATGTTCCATTCATATAACTCTCCGTAACTTTCCTTACAAAAGAGTATTATTTTATCTACTTCATGCTAATCGTTATAAACATCAGCAGAAATGATGTTATTAGTGCTTTCTTGTAAGTATAAGGAAAACATGGGAATGCACTGGGCTAAAGGGATAGTTTCGTTTACAACTCTTTTGTTTTGCTTCCGGGAATGCAAAAGATAACCGAATTTCAATTGTTTCACATAGTGATGAGCTTTTAAAAGATTTAACTATGGTTTTAGGTAGTATTTTCCCTTATTTACCTTATACTTAGTAGCAATCAAGTAATAATACCAATATTGCTAATGTTTACCTCGATTAGCAAGGCGGTGACAAAAGAATAATCCTTTAGAAACGAACATAGTAGATAGAGAATTTACTGTATTCCACACAAAATTCGATACCAATATTTCATTGTAAATACATGTTTTGAGACCCAATGACTTTAAAAGAGGCATTTTGAAAAAAAAGAATCCGTGTGTGTGCGTCCGTACATGCGGCTGCATAGCTCATACACGAAAATGCCTTTTAATACCACATTTGGTATTTAAGTTCAGTTATCTTACAAGGATACGACACAAAGACTTTCAGAAACATCTCCTCAAACCCAACTACCTTTTACATTTAAAATGTTTTGATTTTCTCAAAAATGGCTCTAACGATTGCAATTAAAATACCATATTCTTTAGATAGACAGTCATGACAGACAAAATATACACATCTTTACTTTTCTGGGAATAGCGTCTAAAGACCTCTTCATTCTGGATGACTTTAATACAACTGGCAAACAGTAAGAGATACACGAAGTTTATAACACAAAATTACAGATCGCGTTAAAGCAGACAAGGTCTGATATATACATTTTTTGTAGAATTAGCCGTTTCCAAGATATCCCTTCTTATTGGTTTCAGTTTTTAAGTACTTAATCTTTTCTCAAACGCGAAGTCATCTTTCGTTTCATTCATATTTTTGGTTTACTCCTGGCCAAGCGAGGAGAACCGAATGTCAAATTTGACAGTCGCTTTAGTTTATTGCATTCCTTTATTTTCCTTCGACTTACAAGGAAGCAAGAAATAAGACTATTTCTGCTAATATTCATTTCCATTAGGATGATTTAGATAAAAGAATAATCTTTTGAAAAGTAAAGAAAATCAGGTGGAAAAGCATGGCGCATTTGTACTACCAGTTGAACAAACCTATAATTCTTATCAATAGGCACGCTCTACTTTATACCTTGCTTTCTCGGAAACCTTTTTTTTTCAGCTGTTATTCATTTTTAATACATTCCACAAGAGTAAACTTTTACTAATTTGTTTCAGAACTGTTGTACTACCACTCAACAGGACATTAAAGAAAATACCACATATTTTATCGTAATGTTTTTGCAAATTTCAGAAATAAATTTAAATTTTGAAAATGCAACAGGTTTGGAAACTACAAAAATAAATATTTTTCTATGATAATTAGAGATTAATTTTAAAAAAATCTGATAAAATATGTCCATTTGTAAAATTTTACTGAAAAATTGGATTTTTAATGTGAACATTCTAAAACTGTACATTGTAGAGAATTTTTATTAGAAAAATGAATTTTATTCATTACAAAGATATTATTATTGTTGTTGTTGTTTTTATTTACATAACTCTGCAAAGTAACATTTTGAAATATTACAAAAGTATTACTTTCATTGCGTGTATTAACATATACTACATATGGTTAGAGTTTACAGGCCGACGGAAAGGAAGAGGCAGAATCCCTTGCGCTACCAAGTTTTTCCTATAGGTATAGCTGGGCACAAAGATATGTATACAATTCTTGGCAAATAAAATTGTATTACAAGGCATAAGTAACATTACAAAATATAGTAAATTTGTACTGCGACAGATGAATTAAGCAGTTTCACGTGTGGGTTACATGCGTGGACAATTTTTTCAATGGATTACAATATATTTTCTGAATTTATCAAAAGTAAAAAATCTTCTATTGGACTTCGTACTTCAACACATGTACTGATCGCTTACTTAGAGTGAATCACTGGTAGTGCTTGGGGGGAGAGGAGGTCCGAGAGAAATCCTGTGTTCACGGAACTATCTTCCAGTCAATGTGCAACCAAACTGCAACCGTGTCCGAAGCCTTGTTATAAGTACTAGCTGATTGTAAGAAGAGTTGTCGGAACACCTATGGGAAGATGAAGAGATAATAAGGCCTTAACTGGATAAACTCCTAATATGAGATGATGTGACATCCACTATGTTAAATGTGTGGCACGAAATGTATTTTTACTTTCTCTACACATACTATATATAGTGTATAGAGAAGGTATTGTATTGTACCCAACAATTCGATACCGATATTTCATCGGAAATACACCCTTTAGAGTCCTCCGATTCCAAAAAAAAAAAATATTTTCAGAAAAAAATCCGTGAGTGTCCATGTGTCTTTGAACACGATAACTCAAAAACGAAAAGTCGGTAAAATACCAAAATTGGTAATTAAGTTTAGTACCTTCCAAGGATACGACACGAAGATTTTGAGGATAATCTCCCCACCCCAAACTACTCTTTACATAGAACAATTTTCGAAAATTTTGATTTCTCAAAAATGACTTTAACAATTTTGATTAAAATACTGTACATTAAAGATATTTATACGAAAAATAAAATGTATAATTTGAATTTTCTGGGAATACCTAGTCTCTGAAGACCTCTTTATTTTGGATGATTTTTTATAAATTCTGCATAACTTGAAAACCTTATATAGACAAAAACTTACTACAGAAAATAAAACTATCTTAAACAGATAGTATTTTAATCAAAACAATTAGAGCCATTTTTGAGAAAATTAAAAATTTCCCAAAAATGTTTCATATTAGGGGTAGTTGGGGGCGGAAGATTTTGCTGAAAATCGTTGTGTCACATCCTTGAATGACACTGAACCTAAATACCAAATTTGGTATTTATGATATAGAAAGCGCATAATGTGCATAATGATATATCGTTTATTCTTTTCCTGGTCTTATTATTGATATTGTCCTTTCTTTGCAGTTTTGTTGCATACTTTGCATATGCATTCTTCTTCCAGCTGGTGGATTCGATGTGGTTTGTGGTGAAATCGTGTGTTGCATATCTTGTCACTATGTGTCAGAATTCATAAAAATAAAATATTTCATAAAGATTAGTTTTTAAAGAATTAATAATAAGTAGAAAATTAATATTAATGTAAGAATTTTTTTGATTGTTAAAATAATGTTTGGCTGTTTCCAGTCTTCTGTCGTTACCTACTGCGTCTGTTGTGCAGAAATCGGGACATATGGCGTTATTTTCTCACTTAGTAGTCGTAGTTTTTTTTTTCATAGGTCTTTGTATTTGGTAGCCAGAATTGTGCTGTGATGTACTCGATGAAAAAGTTTCTTTGACTAGTATGGTGCTGACTTCCCTATTCCTAGGATCCGTAGGTAAAGGGCTTTGACTTTCTCAATTATTGATAGGTTGGAGATTGTAAATTGGTCCTAGATGATTTTGATCCCGTAGGTTGCAATTGGTGCTATGGCTATCTTGAAGAATGTTATTGCAGTGGCTAGTGAGATTTGTTGCGGTGGTTGGATGTTACATATGCCTTTTATTGCTGATGTTGCTTACTCTGTGAATGATAGTTGAAGGATGATGGTTTTGTTTGTAAAGTAATTCTGAGGTATTTGATTTGGGAACTACTTCTAGGGGTTAGTTGTGCAGTGTCATTGAGTTTCTTGAAGCACACTTCCCTCCTTTCCTGAAGGTCATTTGTTGGTTTTACTGTGATTTATTTTTAGATCACTTCTTTCTGCCCATGTGACGAGTCTATTTAGGACATCTTGAAGCCCTCTGAGCATATTGCCATATCATCCGCGTATAGTATGAGTGATGCTGACGTATCTCTGTGATGTCTGTCGTCATGAAGTTGAATATTGTTGGGCTTGTTGGGTCGCCTTGTAGGACTCCATTGGTTTGAGTTATTCTTTTGGGTGTAACTGTATCATCGCATATTTGAATGTGATTGTACATCATTCGATATTCATATGAAAGGTTTCTACAAGTTTAAGTTAAAAACAGTTTAAATCATTATCTTTAATCACAGGGGAAATAGTAGATACATTGGTATAGCTGCCAAGCTATTCAGGCACTACTTTCGTTTATCTGCTTTTATGTGTTAGAAGTTTAGAATGATGGATTGCTTCCGTGGTTAAGTGGTCAGCGAGTTGGTTTCTCACCCGGAGATTCCAGGTTAAATTTCCGGCTGAAGCGGAACATTTTTCTTTAACCATTTTTCCTATTATTCCCTATCCCTATTCCCTAGCCTGTATCTGGAGGTGAGAATGAAAGAATGTGTGTGTTTTTTTAATTATTTAAAATGGCAGTCTACCATTATCATATTACGAGTAGAGTTGTTTCACCAGTTAAGAGCCCCCAACATGACCAACTTAAAAGGGACTATAAAAATGAAACAAAAGTTCAGAATGACTGTTCCGTAGTCGAGTGGTCCTCAACTGGAGAACCCGGGTTCGATTCGCGGCTGGGGCAAGTAAAGTTTCTTTAACCAGAATTATTCCCCACAGAGTCTGCAATATATATGTTAAAGGGGGATATATAAATGAAACAATAAAAAAAAAGTTCAGTATGTAAGTCGGATATAGGTCTAAGACATATACATGGTTACTTAATTCTTGTCATATGTTGCCCACGAGGTGCTGCCATGTGATCGGCAGAATGGAGGTTAAGGCTTCTACACTTCTACTTTAAATTAAAGTGGTATAGTGGACTCTCAGCTTAAATCCATCTTTATGCTGGAAAAGAATCTATTTCACAAATGAATTGAGACACACAATACACAGTCAAAAACATTGTTGGAAAGAATTACCCAATTGAAAGAATATTGGAGTAATCTTAGATATTTCAAACAAACAAGCTCATAATACAGCCCATTTCTAAAATGAAAATTATGAAATAATAGAAAAAAATTTGGCGTTCTATTTATCTGACATTTTCCAACTATTCTGCAACAAACTATCCCTATGAAAACTTATTCGTCTATCTACTTCATGCTAAACAGGATAAACATGAACAAAAAGTGACAGTTTACTTGTTTTCTTGTAGATAAACGGGGAACAAGGGAATGTTTTAGGCTGAAGCCATATCCAAAATTTTAATAGCTGTCTCTTCGTGAAGTGATTCGAATTCTGTTCTATATGTATGCCGAGTAGTAAAAAGAAAAATGAAAGATGCCTTTCAATTTAGAAAAATGTCAGTATTGGAAACTTTAAACCAATAACAAGGAATATCACGAAAACAGGTGACTCAGGCGTTTCGTCTAAAACTGGCATTTGGAGGTTCAGGTTCGCTTCCCGTTGACTGCGCACTCCGGACCTGGATTTTTCCGTGGTTTTCTTGGGGCCGCTTAGGCGAATGCTGTGGTGCTGTTTATCACGGTTTCTTTCCTTTTCATTTCGTTTCCCTTCTTCATCTTTCAGGTCGGCGCAGGTGTGGCTTGAGGCTTTGCAGGCAGATGGCACGGTTGCTTGCTCTAAATGGAACTCTCTTTCCGCTGGTTGCGCTAGTTGAGGCTAGGTGCCGTTGTAGAGTCCTCTTTTCAGGCTCTCGGCGCCTGTATAGCCTCCGTGACAGGGATTGGGTTGTCATCTAGTAAACTGTTAGGGACTTCCGTGCGTCTGCGATAAGCTCCATTGTTCTCTGTGTGCTGGCCTGTGATTTCCCCTCCTCTCATCCCTTCCCCTTCGGGGGTGATAGGCCGCAATAGATCCGTGCCGGATCGCAGTTGCCGCCGTTAACATGCTTAACCTTCTACCCTCTGAAAAGAATATATACAAAAATAGTTAGGCCCTCCAAAAAATATATACGTATATATATGTGTGTGTGTGTGTTTGTGTGTGTGTGATATAAATTGTGTGTATTAACAAGATCTACAGCTTTTGTCTCTCCTACAGTTTACAAGTTATGCAAACGTTAACCAGGGTGAGTAGAACTTCAGAGGCTATTCCCAGAAAATTCATGACATATTTTAGTTGTCATAAAATCTCTTAAACCTATGGTATTTTAATCAAAATCATAGAGACATTTTTGAGAAAATAGAAATGTTCAAAACATGTTCCACATAAAAGTGGTGGGAGTATTTCTTGAAAATCTTCAAATCACAAACTTCTTAGATGTTTAACTTAAATATAAGTTTGGTATTTAACAAACACATACACTCGAACACATAGGTACGTAGAAACTTTTTTTTTTGTTCTGGGGATCCAAAAGATGTATTTCCAGTGATATTTTGGCATCAAATTTTCAGATGGAATGCAATACCTCCTCTCCTACTCTTTACATGGTAGAGAAAGTAAAAATATTTTGCATGACATCCGATATGGATTAACAAAATTTTAATACTACGAGCACAGAGTATCTGTTAACGAGCACAGAGCTTAACAAATGAGAGAAGGTATATCTTAAAATATCAAAAGCTTATATTCACAATCCCATGGCTTTCTCTAGATCTCAGTAACAAATTATTGTTAAGAAGCTTATTCTTCTATCTACACCATGCTGATCGAGATAAACATTAGCAGAAAGTGTCCCTATTACTTGGTCCCTTATAAGTAGAAGGGAAAAAATCTAATGTATTCCATTCACATGATGTCCTCTAGCTGTTCTTTTATTCAAAATATGATATTATCTACATCATACTAATCAAGGTAATTGGTTTTATTACTAGCTCCTTGTAAGTAAAAGGGAAATAAGAAAATGTATATGCTAAGGCGATAGTCTCGTCCTTTAAATGCCGGTCGCTATGTGAAACAATTGAAATTCCAATCTCTTTGCTTTCCAGAGAAAACAAATGAGAACAAAGATGTCTTCTCATTTAAGAGAACTTTAAGTGCCTAAAATTGAAAATAATATATCTAAAGATAAAATATCCCGAAAACGGTTAACTCACCAAAATATATATATATATATATATGTATATAACATGAATTGTGTGTTTTAATGAGAGCTATATTTTTTGTGCACTAAATTTTTGTATATCTCTTACGGTTTGCCAGTTATACAAAAGTCATCCAGAATGAGGAGGTCTTCACAGACTTCCTATAAAATCCAATAAATACATTTCGTTAGTAATTAAATTATCTTAAATAATACTTTAATCAAAATCGATAGAGCCGTTTTTGAGAAAAACAAAATTTTCGAAAAATGGTCCATGTAGAGGGTAGTTGCGGGTGGGGGATTTTCTTAAAAATCTTCGTGTCACATCCTTGGAAGATCCCAAACTTAAATGCTAAGTTTGGTGTCTTTTCGTTTTTCAGCTGTGCTGCCCACATACACACAAATAAACACCCACACCCACACAGACGCATATAGGACATTTGTCTAAAAATGCCATTTTTGGATTCAGGGGGTATCAAAACCTGTATTTCCGATGAATTCTGGGTATCGAATGTTATTGCAATACCTCCAATACATAGTGCCTAGGTGTAGAGAAAGTAAAATGTTTTTAATCAACATCCTTAAAGTTGATGACACAACTTTCAAGTTGCTCCAGAAATCACCAGATGGTGCCCCACAACCCATTAAGAAGATGCCTAGATAAAGATGGCACCAGCAACCAATGATGAGGCAAAAGCCCACTAAACATGTCCATGTGTGGCAAGTAAAGAATAAAGGGTGTTTAGGTATAACTTCTCTTTCACAATACATTTGAGTAACAATTTGTCTATTTAAGTTATGCTTTGTAATGCCTTTTGATCCAGGGCAATAACATAACAGACTAGGCTATTTTATGATATGTTGCAGTTAAAATCTTAAAATTAAAAGATTGACATATATGTTTTTTATTGAATCAATATTTGTGTTATTTTTCCACTTAGCAAATAGTGCACAGGCAATGAAGGTATTGCATCCCACACAAAAAATCGATAAGACACCTCTTAAGGTTTTCTTTAAAAAATTAAAAAGAAGGGGGCTTTCAGAAAAATCTCCATGTAGGTGTCAGTGTGTGAATAAAAGTCTGTTAAATACCAAACTATATTTACATTCAACATTTTCCAAGAATGCAACAAAGATTTTAGAAAATTCCCCCAACCCAAAATATACTTCTCATGGAAAAGTTTCCGAAAATGTTGAATTTTCTGCGAAGAGCCTCTAAAGACTTCTTCATTCTGGATTACTTTTGCATATCCGGTAAAGCACATAAGGGATAATACAAAAGCTGCCAGACAAAAAATGTTGACCGCGTTTAAATACACATTTTGCCATATAGTACATGTTTTTTCATAGATTTAACAATTTGTGAGATATTTCTTGTTATTTGTTTCAAATTTTCTCAAATGGGCATTTTTGATTCCCTTTTCCTTTATTTTACACCTGGACATGTACAGAGAACCGAATCTCAATCACATAGCAATCAGTTTTCAAAATATTTGACTATCGCTTAAGCCCATTCCTTTATTTCCTTTGGAAAGTAAATAAATGTAAACTGTGGTTTGGGATGGGGGACTTATTTGTTGAAAATATTCGTGTCGCATCTTTCGAATATACTGAACTTTTGAAGATACTTATAACATGTTTCATGCCAGTTAATTGTTAAAAGAATTAGAAAAAGAAGAGTAGAAGTAGCAATGATGGATGTAAAAAGAAAAATTGATGAAGCGTATGCTGAAAATACATTTTTTTTTTCAAGAAAGCTAAATACTAGGTTTGCTGTGTATCTTATTTTTGTGTTATGCTGTTCGTAGTCAGACAGACAGGTAGACAGACAGACAGACCATTCACACAATCACACACGCACATACAGAACGTTTTTCAATTTTTTCAGGAAGTCTCAAAGTTCGGTGAAATCACGATATCGAATTTTGGACGGAATACTCTACTTCATTTTTGCGCCATTTTTGCAATTACGTTTTCTCTTAAATGCGCTCTGTTAAAATGGAAATCTAATTGCAAATTTGGGTTTAAAAGAATATGATGTTCCATTCGCATGATTTTCTCTATTTATACAAACAAACTTTCCTTACAAAATATTATTCTTTTATCAACGTCAAGATAATCGATATAAACATTAACAGAATTGGCCTCATTACTCGGCTCTACTTGAAAGTAGAAGGGAAACAAAGGGATACATTAAGCTAAAGCGATAGTCAAAGCTTTTAAAAACTGGTATCATTATGTGAAACAATTGAAGTACGGATCTCTTTGCATGCTCCCATTTGAGAAAAGTTAATTAGTTTGAAACCAATAACAACGAATATCTCGAAAACAGTCAACCCTACTAGAACAACGTTAATTGCATAAACTATGTGTTTTAACTAAATGTGCAGTTTTTGTCTGCCTCTTACGGTATAACCGTTATGCAAAATTCAGCAAAACTCAACCAGAATAAAGAGGTCTTCAGAGGATATTCCCAGGAAATTCAAAATATATATTTTATTTGGATGCGAAAATCTTTGATATACGGTATTTTAATCAAAACCGTTAGAGCCTTTTTTTAAAAAAATCAAAATATGTAATGGCTAGTTGTGGGTGGAGCATCTTTGGAAAATGCTGAATTGAAATATGGTGTCTCTTGACACACACGAGCTTTTTTAAAACTTTTCTTTTCGACTAAGGGGATCGCAAAACATGTATTTCCTGTGAAATCTCCGTAACGAATTTTTTGATGGAATACAATAGGTACCTTCTCTATCCACTATGTATATTGTACATACGGGTTAGATAAAGTAAAAATTGTATGTTTCATTCACGTGACATCCTCTACCTATCTGTTACAACTATTCCTACAAAAACTTATTCTTCTATCTACTTCAGTTAATCAAGATAAATGGCATTACTAAGTTTCTAATAAGTAGAAGGGAAATAAGGGATTGTACTAAGCTAAAACGATAGTCAAATATTTTAAAACCTGTCGCTATGTGATTAAAATTCGGTTTTCTTTGCATGGCTTGGAGCCAAACAAAAGGAAAAGTAATAACAAATTTCCTTTTGAGAAAAATTTAAGTATTTTAAAATTGAAATTAATAAAAGTAATATATCGAACGTGGTAAGATCCACAAAGGGGTATATGACATACATGTCCTTTTAAAGCACAGAATACTTTTTGTGTAGTAGGATTTTGCTCTTACGGTTTAGCATTTATGCAAGACATCCAAATGAAAAGATCTTCAGTGGTTATTCTCAAAAATTTAAAGATTTACATTTTTTGTCATGTAATTTAATGTACGGCATTGTAATATAAATCATTTGACATATGTTTGAGAAAATAAAATATTTTCGAAACTTTTTCCATGGAAAGGGTAGCTTGGGATGGGAGGGGAGATTTTCTTGAAAATCTTCTTCCTGTTGAGTCCTTTAAAGATGCTGAACTAAATGATCAAGTTTGGTATTTATTTGACTTTACGTTTTTGAGATGTGTTACTCATAGACACACATACGGACGGACACATTGACACACGGACACACACCGACCTATAAAAATTGGATACAGGGACTACAAAACGTATTTCTAGTAACATTTTGGTATCGAATTTCTGAGTGCAATGCAACACCTTCTCTAAGTACTATGCTCTAAGAAGAGAAAATTAAAATAGATTAAAGCTCGGCATTTACGTAAAAATAAAATTGATACAATTCTTTTTTTCAAAGCGGTACTTACTTAAAAACAAGGTATAACTTTGCCAAGATTGTTACAGCGGTGCTTTATTATTTAAGGAACAAACAAAAATTATGTATGTAAAAGATAGTTTGGAACATTCGCCTGGGGACCCAGGGAACAACTCCGCAAAAAGCATGAATCAGGTAGGTAGGCCACGGGAATTGAACCCGGGACCTCCCGAATGCGGGTCACGTACAAAACCGCCTGAAACCATCCCGTTCGATATTTCGTTCGAAAGTCGTTGTAGGGATCTGTCGGATCCGGAATCGTTTTCCACAAGACTTTCTGCTGTATCCGATAGTGAATCCGGCACAAGAGCAATGGTTCTCCAAACAATTAGGAAGTACAAACAATGTTAGTTTGTTACAGATGCTGATCTCAAATTATGTGTTCTTTTTATTGTTCTATTTCTAATTTGATCTCCTGGTCTCTTTGTGCTGGTAGACTTCAGGAATAAAAACATCTGATGTGTTCCATTCACATGACAGCTCTAACTGTTCCACAAACAAACCTTCCTTATAAAAATTATTCTTTTATCTAAGTCATTAGCAGAAATTGTCTTATTATTTGTTCCTTGTAAGTATAAGACAAAAAAGGGCATACATTTCGCTAAAGCAATAGTCATTTATTTTAAAAGCTATTCGTATATGAAACAATTTGCACTCCCTACAGTAAAACAAAAATTGACTTCCCGCTTGAGAAAAATGAAAGTAATTTATAATTGAATTCAACAGCCTTGAATGTCTCAGAAACAGTTATATGACATAACCTGTCATTTTCTATATAATACGTTTCTGCACGTCTCTTATGGTTTAACATTTATACAAAATTCATCCAGAATAAAGAGGTCTAGAGAGACTATTCCCAGAAAATTCAAGATAAACATTTAATTTGTCATAAAAATATCTTACACATAAATGTATAATGATTTAATTGTATTTTACCACAAGCCGTGTGTAGGACGGGAGTTGGATAAATGTATAATATTTAATAAAAATTCGTGACAGCCATTTTTGATAAAATCAAAATTTCCTTAAATTGTTCCGTGTAAAGGATAACTGGGAATGGAGGGATTTCCTTGAAAGTCTTTGTGTCGCAATATTGGAAGATACTCAACTTAAATACCAAAGTTTATATTTAATGGACTTTTCGTTTTTGAGCTATGCTGCTCACACACACATACACGAACATGTTTTTTTTTTGTTTTCTGTTTTTTTGCTTTTTTGTTTTTTAAGGGGGTCTGCAGGCATGTATTGGTATCGAATTTTTAGGTCGAATGCAATATATTTTACAATATATGTACAGTGTACATACATGCTAGAGAAAATAAAACCACTAACAGAATCTTCTCCATGTGCCTATGCTAAACTCCTCCCTTTAATACTAAGCATTTGTTCGTAGTTTTGCCTTATTTAACACTCCACTAGGTGGATCCTGTAAGAACCTTTGTAAGTATCGCTTCTTAAGTAAGTCTGCTTCTACGTGGTAATTTTTGGAAGCAGGCGTAATTTCTAGTTAGTTGGCAATATTGCCACAGCGCACGGAGCAAATTGAATCTCTTCTTGGAAACAAGGAATAGACAGCTACCTCAGTAAAAGAGGTATCTTTCAATTTCGTCAGGCCTGTCAGTGAAATGAGTGCTAAAATCCACTGTATGCGCAGAAAACTTGCAGAGAAGCTTAATGAAGGAAGGAAAGAGCAGGGTGAAAGATTTCAATGACTAATGGAAGGTAGATAGTACCAGAAACCTTACTGCTGACTTTTCTGGCACAGCTTATAAGGTCCCTCCCTGTATTTTGATTTTGTAGGTCTGGAAGGCTCAGTTGGTTAGACCATGGCTTTTCGATCCCAAGGTCGTGCGTTCAAACCCGGCCCAGACCGATGGTTTTTAAGTGTGCTTAAAAGCGATAACTCCATGTCAGTAGATTTACTAGCATATAAAAGAACTCTTGTGGAACGAAATTCCACACACCGACGGTGCTGATATGATTCTGCCACTTACCAGTGTCGTTAACAAGGAAATAATTTAATTTGGTTTTATACAGGGTTATTCAAACAGAAAGAACAGATTTCAAAAATTTATTGCTTCCAAACTACAAAAGATAGAAACGTGATTCCAACGTTCATGGAGATAGAAAAGTGTACATTTTTATAATATGCATTTAATATGAGCATAGAGCAAGTGTATACCTCATTAAAATATACCTTGTGTCAAATACTTTTTTATATATTTAACCATTTCGGAGATATAATTATGGGATTCGTTTTAAAATATCTAGTTATATCTTTTTGAAATGGAAAATTGCTATTGACATTTCTTCTGCTTGGATAATATATTACAGCTCATTTGAAATCATTGGCGGCAACATTTTTTGAAGCGGGTATTGCACAGCATGTGTACAGGTACGATAAATGTCTCAATCTTTTCGGTGATTATGTTGAAAAGTAACCATAAGTATACAAAACTTTTAATAATAGAATAATTGTTTTCTATGAACTTAGCCTATAAGGCTACCGGAGGTTGAAAAAGAACGGCCCTCGTATATACTCTTCACATACACGATGAAAATGTTTTACGAGAGACATTCAATAAAGTGCCCGTGTTAGGAATTAAGACTCCATGTTTTATTTTCTCTAGAGGTACATAGTAGGCTTAGACGGTATTGTATTCTACCCAAAAATTAGTTATTGAGATTTCACCGAAAATATATGTTTTTAGGTCTCCTCATTCTGAAAAAAAACATTTTTCGAAGAAGATCCATATGTGTGTGTGTGTGTGTGTGTGTGTGTGTGTGTGTGACTGTCTGTGTCTGTGTCTGTTAACCCGCTAATTCAGAACAGAAAAGTTGTTTAAATGCCAAACTTGATATTTAAATCCAGCATCTTACAGAATGCGACACGAAGAATTTCAAGAAAATCCCCCATTCCAAATCCCACTTTGTATCGAAAATGTGCCGAAAATTTTGCTTTTCTCAAAATTGGCTCTAATGATTTTGATTAAACTATCATATATAACAGATAATTACATGGTAAATAAAATGAATATCTTGAATTTTCTGGGAATATCTTCTGAAGACCTCTTAATTCTGAATGACTTTTGCATAACTGGTAATCTTTGAGAGACAGTAAGTTACTATACAAAAATGCATTTCTCGATAATGCACACAATATACGTCATTAACAGCGGTCTCAGAATAAATCTGCTGTCAACTTTATGTGTGATCATGAGAGAAACAATCTTATTTTTTTCTCTTCAACCGTTGCAGCCACGTTTTGGAAGCTTTGAAAGTTAAGGTGTTGTTCGGATCAATTTGTGCTTTGAAAGACATCGCCCAAATTTGTAGCCTTCGGTCGTGTATAATTCTATGTTGTTTTCGCATTTCGATGAACCGATCGCGTACCTCGTTAGTGAACCTTTCTTGTTCCACCTTCCTGTTTTTGCTAGATTGTTTGAGCGTCTTTCCAAAGTTTTGCAAAACTACCTTGTTTTTAATTTGTGTCTTTTTTGTATCATTACCGTGGTGAGTATGACTCTAGGGGACATGTCTAGGGCTTGTCCAGGAGGGCGTCATTGTGGATGATTATTTTCTTTTGTTGCTTTGTCCAGATTTTGTAAGCATCAGCCAAGTAACCTTCAGGAAATGTTGATGTTGTTGTAACACTCTTCTTTGGTGGTGTTGGATAATAAGAAGAACCGTTGCTCTTGTCACTGACAATGACACGTAATACTGGATCACTTTCTTGTGAAGCCTGCTCATTGTCACTTGCTAGCTGTATCGCTGGGTCATCCCCAAAATCACTTTTAATATCATCTTCATCGGTGACTTCTTCATCTACCATATGAGTTCTATACTCATCAACAATAGCTGTTATCTAATCTGTTCGAAAACTATGCGATCTACTCTAGTTGGCTTTTCCTTCGAAATACCAAAGACTTCCACTAACAATTTCACGACCGCAGCTCGTTTCATTTTGTAACAGTCTATGATACAACACATCACATTCACATCTAATACATAACTAGTAGACTGCTTCCACCAAATACACTATAGCTTAATACAGGACACTCTGTGTTATTTCGCGCGACACACGCTGCCAGCGCATTCTAGCGGGTCGGCCTTGAGCAGCGATAAGGAAGGGTGTTGCTGCAGCTTCGGTATAGCCTACGTAAGAGCAATAATGATTTATTAAAATGTAATATGTCTACAGAGTGTTATAAGGATTATCAGACAGAATTATTGAACCATGTTTGGAAAGGTTTGTGCTGTTTGGCTGCAATAACTTTGAACTTCTGAAGCTTTCCAAGTCCTTTTTCCACTTTCCACGAAATAAAACAATGTAAGTAGATTATATTATTGTGAAACATTAATATACATAACCACTGCAGGGAAGATATAATCTGAAAATGAGATCATTGCTGAACGTCTCTGAGAAAAATATACATTTATTGAAATGTATAACAGTAAAGTGTATATTTTCCATGATGCTCCACACCTGTTGAAATCAGTGAGGAATAATTTGAAAAGGCATGATATATTCTGTGAAGATGGAAAGGTTTCTTGGAACCATATTGAAGAATTTTATTAAAAAGGCAGAGCCATGAAATCTCGGTTACCTCCAAGGTTGTCGAGCCAATGTATTGAACTACCGCCATTTAGTCCAATGAGGTAATGTTTGGCCGTCGTTTTTTAAGCCATTCTGTCAGTTGTGGCATTAAAACGCATGTTGCGTTTAATTCTATGTCTGATTAAACATTAGCTACCGCTAATTTCATTGAAAAAATGGACTGTCTATTTGACATTTTCAACTCGTCTCAAAAGCATTGTGCTAAAGAGTTGTGCTATGCAATAAATGACGAACGTAAACATTTGTTGTATTTGAATGAATTATCAAAATTCCTAGAATACATCATTGTAATGAATAGTTAGCGTAAGAAACCTCCTTGTTTTAATGCACTTATTGGCATTAAGATTATTGTGGCAGGAGCTAAAATGTCAATATCGTTTCTCATATTTACTTACAAGCGACTCACACAAGACTGTTTGGAAAATTCGTTTTCTGTTAGGGGCAAGGGTGGGAACAATGTAACTGCAGATTCCTCAAAATTCAGACAATGTCTTCGACTTGCAATTACAACTCATATACTACAATCGTCTGAAGACATAAATTGTGCAATGGACATAAACAAGGTCTTAGTTCTAAAGTCTGATTTATAGGAAAAATGTAAATCATTTGTAATTCAGACTTTTGCACTAATTATACCAGAACAGCAAAGAGATGATTTTCCAGTTAATGTTCAACAGCGTACAGATTCATACGTAAGCAGCTGAATATGTGCAACATTGCCTCATGAGGAATGTATAAACAAATTGGTAGACATTGATGAGAGCTGAGGTAGTAAATTAAAAATGTACATATTACTCCGAAGCGTTATGAAAATACTAGCTTCATATTTCACAACGAATCTGCTTAGACAATGTACAACAGCATCAATACTCTATTTAATGAATTTTTTTTTCATTATTTTTCTGACTTTAGACTTAATGTTAAATTAAGGTTAAAGATATGTGTAGATGCTGCATTATTCACTTGCATATGTGAAAGTTGTAAAGATGTGTTTATTGACAAAGCAATCAATGTGTTAATAAAATGTAATTTGAATGATGAAAATAGAAAAAAGAACAATGAAAAAGAAACAGGTAGAAACATTAAAGCAAAATTTGTCATGCATCTAAAATAATACTTGTAGAGCCAATAACTTTACATTGTTAATCTGCATTGTTTTTTATTGTATTGACAAAATACTGTCTGAATAAATAAAAAATAACAATGCATAATACAACATCATTATTGGGTTTATTCTTTTCTTAACATTCAAAATGAATCGCTTGTTCCTTAAGGCCAGGCCGCTAGGAGCGCCACTATCTACCTGTCTTTCAGCTTAACACAGGGGAAAATGGAAGTGTCTTGGCATATGTTCTGAAACATAAACTGATTTCGTTCAAAAATCAGCGACAACTACCGGCAAACTCCCTTGTAAGCATTGTTAATGCACAAATCGCATTCCATTGTTGAAGGAGTAATATCTGAAAACGGACAATACATTGGACAATTGAAATTTCTCACATTAAGGACTTTGTTAACCTAAAGCAAGTGTGAGACAAAAGAAATCACTTAAATATTGGAATATTCCAGTGATGGACATTCCGAATTACGGATAGAATTTGTCAACGAGTACAGTATCTGATGATAGATAAAGACTGATACTTATAATAATGTCTTCAGTTTTCAAAACAAACGTTCTTTTCTTATTTATTGGCAATTAGATACTATTCATACAGACGAAGACAATAACAAATAACAATTGAATATAGATTTACAAAAATAAATGTAGCCTTCAAACATTTTTCAGTGTGTCATTCGTACATTTATATTCATACGTTAACATTTACATGGTTTAAGAATTTTATCATGTTGCAAGTAATCGAGCAACATTGCATGGAAGATGAATGCTTAGTCTCACTACCTGATCCTAGAAATGTTGTATTGCTGTCCATATTTACTTGCATGCAATGCACATGTGATCTCAATCTTCTATCTGTCCATCCCAATAATCACAGAAAGAAGTATATTTAATATTAATTCTATAACGAAGTTTAGCGAAGCATCCATGATTGAAGTTTAAGTGGTGTATTGTTATTTTCTTTTCCTTGAGGTTTTCTACTCTGTCACCACTGCTTTTCGGGTACATCCAAATGTATTAAAAATATCTAAGTTTGCTTTTAAATTGTGCTGGCTTTTTCCACTAGCTGTTCCAAGATTTCTTAACTTTATTTTTAACCAAGTGAATCAGATCAATTGCAAATGCATGTACATACGATTAGCCAGATATGGTTGCAGATTTTGCTAAAGTATCCATAATTATATTTCCATTTACTTCTGAGTGGGCTTTAATCTAAATTAATGTTGTATCTTTCCCTTCGTTGTTAATTTAGGTACAATATTTAATATACGAAATCCAATAGGATGCTTGATCTTACTCTAATTTAATCCATAAATACATTTTAAAGAGCCTTTGGAGTCTGAGAAAATTAAGATCGTGTCTTCTACAAGCTGGGCATATGTAAAGGCGATAATTATGCTTAAAGACAGGTGTACTTTGAAGAATGATTTGTCAAAAATCAATGGTTCATGTAATATTACCATGTAACATTTTCGTTGATGTCTAACTTGAATATTTGTTTTGTTTTACAGTATACTGTGGCTTTTAATACATTTGGGGTTAAATATCAGTATACGGAAGTTTAAACATAAACACTTCTAGCACACTAGCAGTGAGTTTACGTCATTCATAGCTGACTCCATGCGTAACTTGAAGTCGAGAGTGATACAACACATGCAGCCCCGTATGTACAATGTACATAGAGATAGAGAAGGTATTGTATTCCACCAAATATTCCATGTCGAGATTTCACCGGAAATATATGTTTTGGGGTCCCCTGAGTCCGAAAAAAACATTTTTAGAGAAAGGTCCATGTCTGTGTGTGTGTGATTGTGGACAGCATAGCTCAAAGGCGAAAATACCATTAAATATCAAACTTGGTATTAAAGTTTGTTATCTTCCAAGGATATGACACAAAATATTTCAAGAAAATCCCCCACCACAGACTACCCTTTACATAGTTGATTTTCTAAACACTGACTTTAACGATTTTGATTAAAATGCCATATATTAAAGCTGTTTACATCCCAAATAAAAGTATATCTTAAATTTTCTGGGAATAACCTCTGAAGATCTGTTTATTCTGGATGGAATTTGCCGAATTTTGCTTAACTGCTGAACCTTAACAGATAGACAAAAAACGTAATATACAAAATGTAGATCTCGTCAAAGCACATAATTTATATCCTTTACGTTTTTTGCTGTGGAGGTAACAGTTTCCGAGATACACCTTGTTATTGGTTTCAATTGTAAAGTATTTATAGTTTTTTCAGACCTGTTTTTCTTTTGTTTTACTTCTGGCGAAGAAAGAAAAGATAGCTTAAAACATTTGATAATCACTTTAACATAGCTCATTCCTTTAGTTCCCTTCTACATATAAGGAACTAAATAATAAGAACATTCTGCTAATGTTTATCTCTATTAACATTGGGTAGAAAGAAGAATAAATGTTGTAAGAAGTTTGTAGAGCGGCTAGAGAAAGTCATGTGAGTGTAATAATCAGATTTTTCAATTCACTTCACTTGCTTTTGTGAAAGTCCCGTCCTGATGTTTTTTTTTTTTTTTTTTTTTTTTTGTGCAGCTTAAAGTCCTTTAACCTGATTGGTCATATCGGACGATGAATAACATTGATGAAATGATGCTTAAATAATCTTGGGGTCCCTGGAGCTTAAAGTTACTCGACATTCGTCTTCTCAGGATAAGGGAAAACCCCGAGAAAAAAAAATTCCCGGGTAACTCACCCTAAACAAGATTTGACCTCGCGACCGTTTGAACGTGAGGCACCCACACTACCCATGCTTTCCTGATTTTGTAAACAGCTGTACCCCATCCATCCTGTACAGTTACAGTTCAGTGGTAGCTTCTGGTGACACCGCAACCATGTCATGTTTAGAGCTAGTTATGAAGTTCGCCACCACATGAAATTATATATATATTACTTAAAATTTGCCTAAAATCCTATATTTTAATACACCTTCTAAATAAATGAAACTTGTGTTTTGATTCAAGTTTGAGTAAACTTGTGGGTTAAAACAGCTTTAACATAGTATTTAGTCCGTCAAGTTTTGCTGTATTCAGAAGCAGGATTTCGTGAGAAGAGTAAGCATTGCAAGCTCTTTCTGCTCGTGTTTGTGTTGAAATTAACACAAATTACATGCTCGGTTAAGCTCTGTGCTCCTCCCAACTGACCCTCTATGCGTGCACACTCGGTTCCTGTGAGAAGTAAACTGGTGGGAGTGTTTCACAAATTGCTTGTGCTCCTCCATGTATAATTAAAATGTTGCCCACTTTCTGCTTAAATTTCCTAACGTTTAAGTTATAATAACACCACTAAGTTATATGATACAATGTTACTTAACAATGCTTCTAAGGTGTATTCCTGGGATTTCACATGCCAACAGAAATTTTAAGATATAAATTTTATTTGTCATGCAAACATTATTTTTATGTCAAGTTAACTATTTCCGATATATTCCTTGTTATTTATTTAAATGTGCCAATACATTTACTTTTCTCAATTGGTGAGTATTTCTTTTTCTTTCTCTTCTTTTTACTTTCTCTACAGGCACTATGCACATAGTGTATAGAGAAGGTATTGCATTCCACCCAAAATTCGATACCAAGATTACACCTAAAATACATATTTTGGGTCCCCCTGAATTCAGAAAAAGAATTTTTGGAAAAAAGTTCGTGTGTGTGCGAGTGTGTGTGTCTGTGGACAGTATAACTTAAAAACGAAAAGACCGTTAAATAGCAAACTTGGTATTTAAGTTTGGTATCTTGCAACGATGCGACACGCAGTTTTCCAACAAAATCCCCCAACCTCAACTACCCTTTACATGTAACTTTTTTCGAAAATTTTGGTTTTCTGAAAAACAGTACTAAATATTTTGATTAAAATATCGTATATGAAATATATTTATATGACAAATGAAAGGTATATTTTGAATTTTCTAGAAATATCCTCTGAACACTACTTTATTCTGAATGAATTTTACGGAAATTTGCATAACTGCTAAACCGTAAGAGATGGACAAAACTAACCACACAAAAATATAGAGCACGTTAAAACACACAATTTATGTTATATACATTTTTTCGTGGAGTTGTTCGTATGACAGATATTCCTCGTTTTTAATTTCAGATTTGAATTACATACTTTTCTGATACAGGAATTTGTCAACTCTCGTCCATAGATACAAACAAAGAAACATCCGTCACATCGTAGCAACCAGTTTTCTACTATCCCTTTAACCTATGGCACTCCCTTGTTTCGCTTCTACTTACAAGGAAGCAAGTAATAAAACTATTTCTGCTAATTTGTTCTCGATTAGCATGAAGTGAATAGAATCATAAGCTTTTTAACAATAATTTGATGCAGGGATGTAGACAGTCATGTGAATGGAACACATCATTGTTTTCAAGGGCAACCTATCAGAAGGTGACTAGCCATTAATAAATATTTTACTATCGCTTTAACCTAGTTTATTTCCTATTTGTCCTCGTACCAACAAGGGCATGTGTAATAAAAGCCGTTTCTGCTAATGTTTACCTCAACTTTCACAACATTTTCTTAGAATAACTTATTGCAAAATAGATAGAGAAAGTATCAAGATTCTGAAAGTTAACTTTATTTATTGGATGCATAAACAATTTCATTAGTTTCATACTAGAGGCTTGGTTGCTGAGAAAAATTTAACTGCTGGGTTGTTTTAACAATTTTCCCACAACTGCTGTAACAAATCAAATCCTATTTATTTAATAAGATGTTCAGTTGAAGCGGGAAGGTTTGTAGAACATCCATGCTGTACTGGTAATATATCTCTATTTACGAATATTTTTCCATGTAATGGGTAGTTGGGGGTGGGGGAATTTTCTTGGAAATTTGCGTGTCGCATCCTTGGAAGATACCAAACTTAAATAACAAGTTTGGCAATCAACGGTCTTTTTGTTGTTGAGCTATGCTGTTCACAAACACATGTGTTTCCGGTGTAATCTCGGTATCGAATTTTGGGTGGAATGCAATACCTTCTCTATACACTATGTACACAGTATGTGTACAGATAGTAAAAATCTGATGTGTTCCATTCACATGACTTTCTCTACATCTCTGCAACAAATTATGTAAGTAGAAGCGAAATAAAGGAATAGCATAGGCTAAAGTGATAATCAAAAGTAGGTTGCTATGTGACTGAAGTTCCTTTGTTTGCATGGACACGAGTTGACAAATTCCCGTATGAGGAAAATATGTTTTTCAAATCTGAAACCAAAAACAATGAATATTTAAAAAACGATCAACTGCACGATAAAAATGTATATAGCATAAATTGTGCTTTAACATGGTCTACATTTTTTGGGCGGTAAGCTTTTGTCCATCGCTTACGGTTTAGCAGTTATGCAAAATTCCGTAAAATTCTTCCAGAATAAAGTAGTCTTCAGAGGCTATTCCCAGAAAATTCAAAATATACATGTTATTTGTCAGGTAAATATCTTTAATATATGATACTTTAACCAAAACCGTTAGTGTCATTTTTAAGAAAAACAAAATTTTCGAAAAAAGTTCCATGTAAAGGGTAATTGGGGGGGGGGGGATTTTTCTCAAAATCTTCGTGTCGCATCCCTGGAAGATACTAAACTTTAATACCAAGTTTGGTATTTTACCGAATTTTCGTTTTTGAGTTATCGTGTTCACAAACACATGGACACACGGACACACACACGGATCTTTTTCTGAAAATACTTTTTTTGGATACATGGGACCCTAAAACATATATTTCCGGTGAAATCTCGGTATCTATACACTTTGTACATAGTACGTGTAGAGTAAGTAAAAAAGAACGCAATTGATATGTGACATTGTCGTGACATTATTCTATATCATTTATTAAAATACAATTCCTACGAAAGCTTATTCCTATATCTATTTCATTTTAATCAAAATAAACATTATCACAATAGTTATATTACACATTTCGTCATATATAAAAAGAATATAGCAATAGTTAAATGATTAAGAATTGGACGCTGTATACTGGCCTTAAATGCCATACTCTTTTCATGCAATTGCAAGAAACAACCGAAACTCGACAGGACTTGAAAAAGATTTAAGCAGCAGAAGCTGTTGTTCAGTTGGTGGCAGTTTAGAAACCTGTGAAAATGAAAGATAAGTAATACGAGTAAGGAATGAAGTGAATGCTACTACCGCGGTCTAAGGGACACGTTAGGTAGCAGTCAGATCTCATTTAGTGCTTTACACTGAAGGGAAATGCTTTAAACACAACACAATGGTGCGCTCCACACACTGCAGCAAGACTGATAACAGCTTACAGCAGCTAACATAACTCATTTAAGAATCCACGATGTTAAAACACTTTTTGTAATCCATTAATTTCAAAGATTCAAGCGAAAGGTAGTTTAATTTTGCACGTGAAAGGAATACATTTTTCTGTATTTTATTTTTATATTTCTACAAACCATTTATGTACAATATTTTTACTTTCTCTACACGTACTATGTACATAGTGTATAGAGAAGATATTGTAATGCACCCAAAAATTCGATACCGACATTTCACCGGAAATACATGTTTTGGGAACCACTGAATCCATTAAAATTGTTTTTAGAAAAATGTCCGTGTGTGTGTGTGTGTCTGTGTGTGTGCAGCAAAAACCAAAAGGCTGTTAAATAACAAGCTTGGTATTTAAGTTTGGTATCTTCCAAGAATGCGACACGAAGATTTTCAAGAACAACTCCCACCCCAAATTACCCTTTACATGGAACATTTTTCGAACATTTTAATGTGTAGCATATTTTATGACAAACGAAATGTATATCTTTAATTTTCTCTGATTAGCCTCTGAAGACCACTTCATTCTGGATGACTTTTGAATAACTGGCAAACCTTAAGAGATATACAAAAACTTAATACACAAAAAATGTAGATCTCACTAAAACACACAATTTATGTCACATTTTTTATAGAGTTAGCCGCTTCAATTTTAGCACTTAAACTTTTCTCAAACGCAAAGACATCTTCTTGTTTCTCGTTTGTTTATTCTTGGCAAGCAAAGAGACTGGCAAGCAGGCGGTGACACTGATGATACATGAAGATGGAGCCCCGGTGGAATGTGATGGCGGGGGAAACAGGAGAACCCGGAGGAAACCCGCCCCTGCGCCGCTTCATCCACCACAAATCTCACGCTTGGGATCGAACCTGGGCCGTCTAGGTGAGAGGCGAGTGATCTAACCACTCGGCCACGGCGCGGCTTAAAAGGATGCTAATAATAAGACTTATTCTGCTTATGTTTACTTTGATTAGCATGATGTGCACAACAGATTAATGTTTTGAATAAAATGTTTACTTGCAGCTAGAGGATATCATGTGAATGGAACACATTAGAATTTTTCCCTTCTGCCCCCAAGGGACCAAGTAAAAAGAACTATTTCTGCTAATGCTTATCTCGACTATCACGCAATAATTAGAAGAATAAGCTTTTTAACAATAATTTGTTAGGAAGCAATATGTCACCTCCCGACTTAATTGGACCTCAGGATTCCTCACTAAGACTTCAATTGTTTTATGCGTGGCAGCATTTTCCGGCAATGGAAGCAACAGTGGTTCAACTCAACTACGTGATGCCTGTCCTCTTTCCACTTCTGTTTATCCTCTCACTCATAACAAGCATCGTCATCAAGTTCTTTTATCTCACCTACGTCTCGGACATACTACTCTCACTCATGCTTATCTTCTGTCCGGCGATCTTCCCCCCAAGTGCAACTATTGTCACTCACTTACATTCACGCACATTCTCACCAGCTGCCGTTTCTACGATGATGCAAGAACTAGATGCAGTATTCCAGCAACTATGTTAACCGCTCTTAATGATCCAGCCTTCTCAAAGAATATACTGAACTTTCTTAGTGAAACTCATTTAAGTAAAGAATTATAAAAGTTATTATAATCGCGATTTGACTTTGTTGTCAAAGCGACACTCAATAAAATAAAAAAAAAAAAATCTGGTGTGTTCCATTCACATGGCTTTCTCTACATCTCTGCAACAAATTATTGTTAAAAAGCTTATGAGCTTATGTTCTATTTACTTCAAGCTAATCGAGAAAAAATTAGCAGAAATAGTCTTATTGCTTGCTTCCTTGTAATAAGGGAGTACCATAGGTTAAAGTGACAGTTAAAAGCTGGTTGCTATGTGACTGAAGCTCCTGTATTTGTATGGACACGAGTTGATAAATTTCTGTATGAGAAAAATGTACGTTTTTCAAAGCTGAAACTGAAAACAAGAATATCTTAAAAACGATCAACTTCACAAAAAAAATGTATATAACATAAATTGTGTATTTTAATGTGTTCTACATTTTCTGTGCGGTAAGTTTTTGTCCATCTCTTACGGTTTAGCAGTTTTGCAAAATTCCGTAAAACTCATCCAGAATAAAGTAGTATTCAGAGGCTATTCCCAGAAAATTCAAGATATACATTTTATTTGGCGTGCAAATATCCTTAATATATTACATTTTAATCAATCATTTCAGCCAATTTTTAGAAAATTAAAATTTTTGAAAAAAGTTACATGTAAAAGGTAGTTGGGGGTGAGGGGATATTCTTGAAAATCTTCGTGTCGCATCCTTGGAAGATACCAAACCTAAATACCAAGTTTGGTTTTTAACGGTCTTTTCGTTTTTGAGCTATGCTGCCCAGACACATACACACACATACACACAGACAGACAGACCGATAGACACACACACGGACATGTTTCTAAAAATACTTTTTTTGGATTCAGGGGGTATCAAAACATATATATGTGATGAAATCTCTGTATCGAATTTTTGGGTGCATTACAATACTTTCTCTATACACTATGTACATAGTACGTATAGAGAAAGTAAAAAATTGTTACAGAGATTAAGAGAAAGTCTTGTGAATGGGATGCATCAGATCTTTAATGTATTTATTTTTATATTTTTACAATGTATTTTATATACAATCTGTTTAACTTAAGCACATCAATTGCACATTCAGTCACAAGGCCAAATGCAACTCGACGAACTGATTAAAGTCTTAGAGATTTTCAATGAAACAAATGTATTGCTGTATGAAGCTTATTCACAACACAGTCTTATATTTGTAGAATCTATAAAGTATAACTGATTATATGAGCCTTGCTGGTCTACTAGCTCTGCTGCTCATTCTATTCTGTATTAATCACAAAACCCGTATTACTTAACACAAACGTATACAAAGGTATTTGGTTACCATGCAGCACTTAAAGCTGTATTCAAATACCGCCTCTTGAAAACCTTTGTAACACTGAAGCTAAATATGAAACTATAACGTTTTTCAAATGGGAAGAGTTCTACGCTGCAGTGAATGAGATGCGTTATAGTGCCTTGCGTTCCGAGGTCGCTACATATTTCCCTTTCACTCGCACACTGAGCATGCAAATCTGCCTGGCGATATGTTTATTTATGTGTTTTATGAAAACTATTTGTGCTAAAAATCTGTGGTTTTTACGGCTGTGCTACGAACATTATCCCCTATCTTCCTCGTGATTTTTTTTTAAATACTTTGTCTTAGTGCAAGTAGTATTTATATGTATTTATTTTGCATTTATTTGTATTTTAAAGTAGAAAAGCAAGAGTTTCGAGTATTTTAGTAAGTTGGCTGACCTCTTGAGTATGACCATAAATGCTGCAAACGATGCAGTTTTTTTTTTTTTCAAAATGTGTTCATAACTGTTAAAAGTACAGTAAAATGATTTATACGTTTTCGAAATAACGTTCTAAATTTAGGAAACAACTTATTAAATTTTGAAAATCAATAGTTTTGGTGAGTAAAAAGATTAATAATTTTCTACAATAATTATGGAAGAGTATAATGATACAATAAAACTATTTGTAAACTCCTTTACTGCAAAATTTAAATTTTTCATTTAATATTTTAAAATGCAGTATGGTGGAGTATGTTTATTAGAACATGAATAGAGAAAAAATTCTTATTTAAATAAACATGCAAGCACAAATTTTGAAACATGGGGAAAATGTCGCTGTTGTGTAATCACTGACAGAAAGTTCAACAAGACATCTGATATTTCGCAGGTACATTATGTTAAACTCTTGTCAAATTGACTAAGAAAATGGGATTTTGGGTGATGTATTCCCGTAACATGACAGCAGAAGCCGCAATGGAACTGCCGTTCATGCTCGTGAGCTATCTATGAACGCTTAAAATAGTCAGCATTGGTTTACACCGAGCTTTCCGCTCTGCTAAAACACACAAAGCACTTCCTTAAAATGTAGCAATTTTATATATTCCGGCTCCTAGAACTTCCTCTGCTCTATTAAAATAAGCCAAATACAAGCGCAATATTTCATTAAGTAAAGTAAGGAAAGTAACTGTGTAACCTTCACATTTTATGTAATTACCTGTAATTTGTAGTATTGGTAGTTATAACGAGTGATCTACGTATAAATTTTATGAACGATGAGCGAGTGTATATGAATGTTTATTAGCTTGAAACAAGGAAAGAACAAAAGAATTAGGGATACATTATCTCCTGATTTTGTTTCAAATGTTGCTTAGAGACAAAAGAAAAAAAAAAAAGCAATAAAAAAAAAGGTACTTAGGAGTGATTTCGTTGAATATCACGATGATGTATCGCGTAAATTTAGACAATAATCTCTTAACGAAATAATTTACTGAAGATATGTACAAAATCAATGGATGAAAATGAAGATTTGTAAAGAAATCGATGTGAGTACGTGTTAAACGTGTTAAACACACCATTGAGATAAACGCCAGCGGCCTATAAGTTATAATGATATTGTATACTATAATTTATTAGGTTATAGATGTGTTAACTTAATTGAAGTTTCGTTCCTCAAAGTTCTTGAGTGAAATAAAATCTTATGATTTGAATTCTAAAATTTACCTATTTATTCGTAGCAGTTACTCCTTGCATTAATAGTCTGAGAAAGAGTCGATCCCATTAATTAAACTTTAAATAGCTAGCTGACCACACATACACAAACAAGTATTGAAAGCTACTGAAAAGTATTATTGCGAGAGATAAGAATATTATTGGGCGGAAGAAGTTTTACCATTTCTCAGGTAAACCAACATGCGGATGATAAAAACCCTAGCACAATCAACATGGTATCATGACATTTCTCACAACAAATATCTGAATTTTTGCGCATGTTCTGCATTATATTCCGCGAAAAAGTTCGATATTATGAATTTTCACCCTGAATTCTATAAAACAACAGCAAAATGACGTCCTCCGTGGTCTAGGGGTAATATGCATCCAAGGCCAGGTTTCAAACCCGGCGGAGGACGATTGGTATTTTAAGGGCGTAAAAATCCTTATCATGGCTTCCGTCGGAAGGAAAGTAAAGCCGTTCTCCTGTGTCGTAGATTTACGGCACGTAAAAGAACCTAAAGCCTGATAAACGGACCTCTGAACCAAATTAAGCGGTCGTTCACGCCCGTAGATAGAACGCTAAGAACCACAGCAGTTAAAGTTAATTTAATTTCAACAGAAAAATGTCGGACAAATCCAAACTTGTAATTTAGACCAACATATCATTTAATGTTTATCTGCTCACTAGCCAAGTGAATATTGTCCCATAGTAACCATCATTGGTGACAATCATAAATATAATTGCAAAAAGAAGAATTATGTTTTGTAAGAATTTTGTTTGTAGAACAGAGAAAGTCATGTGAATGTATACATAAGATTTTTTAAAAATTACATTAGATTGTTCTCATTAGTCTACTAAAATATCCACCGAAAAATTAACGCTTGAACAGATAACTTTCGCGATACATTCGTAGAACACGAATCATGTAAGCAGGTGTGTAGACAGTTCCAGATGATATTCCATCTGGAGGCAGATTCTGGGTAGATATTCTGAAGCACAACGGGTTCCCTAAACTCTAAATATAAGAAGAGAAAAATAAATTATTTAACAGAGCAAAAACTTAACGAGATTGATGCATCATTTGAAAACTCTGCAAAGAATTCTCAAAGATTTGTTGCAGAATAAATTGGTGTTTCAAAAAGTGCTAAAATTAAAACCCAGAGAGTGATTATTGTTCATAAATTACAACTTCATGATGACGAGGAATGTCGCTGATACACATGCCAGAGCAATGTTAATAGTTATTATAGTGACATAGCAGATGGACTAAGTTTGGGGAGTTGTAAGTTAACAGCGCTACGGGGATAATCATTGACGCCAGAGATAAAAGGCAGGGTTTGTAAACTAGCACTGTTCTTCGTGATCAAATACCGATTTGTAGAGCATGTGCTCCATGCGTCTGTAGGTAAATATGCAATGAACTTCAGTATTTTCGTACCTCAAATACGCTGTATACTCATAAGTAAATAACGTGGGAGTTTTAGAATGGAAAACTGCGCAGAATAATAGACAATGCGCGGAACGCGCTACGCGGCCCGGCAATATAAATAAAGGCAATAAATTGATATGAACGAAACAATAGACTTGTAATTCAAAACTCGAAGCTTGAATATTTGAGAAGTTAAGTTAGCTTTTCGTTACTATTTACTTATGTGTACTAAAGTACAATGTATATAGATACTTTAATTCTTTTCTACTTTATCTATGTAAATATCTAACAAAACCATAAACAAATTACTTTCTGCTATAACTTAATGTTAATTTTTATAATAGGTCTGTCAGATGTGTTGGTTATATCCCTTATACAAAAAATCTTACTAATTGCTATCAAAATGTTATACAACATACATTAGGTACTAAAGAGGGAACACTATAAGCCTGGTGGCCAACTACCCCGTATTTTACATGTGCAGTTATTCCTTCGTGCGTTAAAAGCGTTGCAGAACTCAACGGGGTTATTTCAAATTAAAACTGGTCATGTTAACCCTCTCGCTATCAGCGGAGATGCTGAGCAGGTCACCCTGATTGAATGATTGCTCTCGCCTGATCACCGCTCTGCCAAGTTCTGCAACTCTTTTAGCGCACAAAGGAATATCTGCACACGTTAATACGTGGTAGTTGTGCCACCTGGTACATAATTAATTCATTAACTCCGAGAGAAGATTGTGATGGTGTTGGAATTCGAAAGAGCAGAATAACTTACTTATTTCCAAACATTATGAAAAAGCCTCAGTTTTATGAAAATGAGTATTTATATACCTAAATATAGCAAACAGATGGTAATAAATCCAAACATATGTTTTATTATACTCCTATTACATATATTGCAAAAATATTTTGGAGCTTTATAATTTAACATGCAAATAAGCTATTAAACACAATTTAATGTATTTCACATTCGCAGTTAACAAAAGAATTGTCGTATTTCAAGAAATTAAATTATACCTTTCTACTGTGATTCTCATTTTTACAATACGAATTGCTTTAAGGCTGTTGTGTCAATCTTTAACAATATCACCAAAAAAAGGCATTTAGTCCCTCTTTTCAGCTAGAAAGTGAATTATTACGGAAACAAATATATACACACACACACATATGAATCGCCAAAATGTATATACGCGCATCACTTCAGAACGACTGCACCAAATTGAATAATTCTTTTTTTTGTTTTTTTGTTTTTTGTGTTCATTATTGTCACCACAAGGTATGTGAAAAAGAAAACATTTAAAAATAGTACGGAAAAGTTTTAAAGTCTCATAATATGAATGATAACAGTGCTAAGCGAACGCATTTCGGTTAATAGCCGCCAGATGGCAGTGGTACCACGGTTATTTGTTGCTAAATGGCCGTAGTACTACTATACTTTCCCTCCTCCTTCAAAGTTAAGGTAGCACACCAGTTTATCGAGACAATGACGCAACGCAGCTGTGAAATTCAAATACATGTTTATGTATTAACTGTCTTTTATCGTTTAAAATATAAAAGCAAAGAAGATTTCCTGGCGACGAACGCTTAAATATCTACTTATTTTTTTGCCGCTAGATGGCCGTAGTACTGCTCTATTTTTCTTCCCCGTTCAATGCTAAGGAAAAAAATCGGTTATGGAGTTAATGACGCAATATAACTGTGAAAATAAAATATATTTCTTATGTACTAACTATCGCGCTCTTGGTCACATCATTTAAATAACGAAATAAGTATATTTTTGTTGTAATTCTTTAAAAAAACAAGTTAAAAAACATAACCATTAACCCTTCTTGGAATCTGAAAATGGAGATGAACTGGCGGGACCCAATTTAGGTTAACTTTCTATTGCAGATGTTGGTTATTTGAGGTTTTGTGGTACATGAGTAAATAAAGAACATGAAGATGCCCCGTCACCATCACACTGCAATTGCCAGTGCTCTTAATACATTTGATCAAGTAATATTTTGGGTTAAATGGAGAAATTTAAAGCCCAAAGCTATCATCAAATAAAAGCTTATCAATTGCCAAAACAGTTCTACTTGCTCTTCAGTTATGTCATTGTTAGCCTTAAACATAGCTGGCTTGACATTGGAGAAAATAAAGACAAGGGTGGAAAAGATTAGGAGTAAAGGAAAGAAAGAGATTCGGAAGAAGCATGAATGTTACTTTGCGATTTTATCCTTAATGTAATTCATTACCTATTTCAGCGTTTGCCCGCCACACTATGGAAGCGCGGCCATTTGTATTATTATTCCAACGACATCCCTGCTTACCCACGCTGTTAACTGCATATGTCATCCTTTCCACACTACCTTATGAGTGCGCTGACTTCATCCTTTTCGCAATACCAACTTATATATGTTACATTGCGCAGATCATTGCGCTTTGCAGTTGCAAATACAACGGAAAAATTCCTGTTGACACTTCTGCTGGCCTCATTTCGTTTGCACCAAATGTGTGTCACTTCGCAACGCCAAAGGAAGAATTAATATCCAAAGTGTTACCAAATATTGGTGCAAATTACAAAAACTATGCTTGGTTTAGCAGCAGCTAATAAGAGTGTAGATGATTTGAATATTAAAAATCTGATGTGTTACACTCACATGACTTTCTCTAGCTGCTCTACAAACCTCCTACAAAAGATTATTCTTGTTTGTATACAATGCTAATCGAGATAAATACTAGTAGAATGTTATTACTTAGTTCCTTATAAGTAGAAGGGAATAAGGGAATGTGCTATGCTAAAGTGATTGTCAAATGTTTTAAAAGCTATCGTTATACGATTGTCATTGCAAATAGTTTCTTTGCTTGGCCAGGAGTAGAACAAAAGAAAAATGGACACTTCCTGTCTGAGAAAAGTATAAGTACTTCACAATTGAATCCAACAAGGAATATCTCGGAAACGGTTACCTACAAAACAAAAACGTAAAGGACATAAATTGTGTGTTTTGTCGTGATGTACATTTTTTGTGCAGTGAGTTTTTTTTCTATCTCTTACGGTTTAGCAGTTAAGCAAAATGCATCCAGGATAAAGAGGTCTTAAGAGGCTATTCCCCAAATATCCGAGATATACATTTTATTTCGGACATAAATAGCCTTAATATACGGGATTTTATTCAAAATCGTTAGAGCCATTTTTAAGAAAATCAAAATTTTCTAAATTTGTTCCATGTAAAGGGTAGTTTTTGAAAATCTTCTTGTCGCATTCTTGGAAGATACTAAACCTAAATACCATGTTTTCGTATTGGTGCTATGCTGTCCACAGACACACACACAGACAGACAGACACACACACACACACGCGCGCGGACCTTTTTTTAAAAATGCTTTTTTCGGACTCAGGGGACCCCAAAACTATATTTCCGGTGAAATCTCGGTATCGAATTTTTGGATGCATTACAATACCTTCTTTATCCCTATGTACATTGTACATTTGGGGCTACAGAAAGTAAAAATGTTTTTTTTTTGTTTTTTTTGTACTCAGGGGGTCCTAAAAATGTATTTCCGTGAAATCTCGGTATCGAATTTTTGGGTGCATTACAATACCTTCTCTATCCCTATGTACATTGTATATATGGGACTAGAGAAAGTAATAATACAAAGTAAAATTGATGGACAAATGTATTCATTTAAGTCGATCGATTCCATTACCGATTCAAATGAAGTCGTCAATTATTTAAAATGAATTCCTAAATTCATTGGATTTACCAGGAATACCGCCACACAATTTACAACTCAAGGTTGACTCGGTGATAATTATGTTACGCAATCTCAATCAGCAGAAATTGTGCAACAGAACAAGACTCGCTGTTAAAAATTTATGAAAATGTTGATTTGCGCTACTATAATCATAGGAAAGTTCAAAGGCGAGAATATGCTTATTCCAAGAACACCACTAATGCCAACCGATTTAAGCGTGTTCAGTTTCTAGTGCGCCTTACATTCGCAACGACAATAAATTCCAAGTTAAATCGTTAGAAGTGTGTGGAATATACCTTGAATTGCCGTGTTTTTCGTATGGGCAGTTGTGCATTGCGTGCTCGAGAGTCGACAAACCAACTATTTGTTTTCTCTCTGGAAGGAAAAGTGTACATTGCAAGGCATTACAATAAAGCATTGTCAAATTATTTAATTGTAATTCTATTTCAATGCATGGTGGTATTGTAAAGGGAAGATTTTGCCTCAGTTTTTTCATCAGGTACACCACCCGTGCGAACCCGGGGTGGGCAGCTTATTTATATTTATAACATACTATAATGGACTTCTCACCCGGAGGTCCCGATTCGATTCCCGGCTGGGCCGAGGAAGATTTTTTTAACCCTAGAATCTGGATATATGCATGTGAGGGTGAATGTATGTGTGTTTACTGCTATTAGTTGTTTTACAAGTTAAAAGCTCTCAATAAGACGATAGAAGTTAAAAGGGGGCTATACAAATGAAACAATTAAAATAAAAATATAACATACTTCATCCACATAATTTTTTTCTAGCTCTCCAACAAACTTCTTTCAAACGCTTATTTTTTTATTACTCCACGTTAATCAAGATAAATGTTGGTAGAAATGCTTTTATTACATATTTCCTTCTATGTAAAATGGGATAGGGGAATAGCACAAAATAAATTGACATAAATTGTGTGATTTTACGAGATCTAGTTATATTTTTGTGTAATAAGATTTTGTCTTTCTTGCGGTTTACCAACTATGCAAAAGTCATCCAGAATGAAGCTGACTTCAGAGGCTACTCCCCAAAAATTCAAGTTATGCCCTTTGTGTACCATTAATACATCTTAACATCTCTGATTTTATATCGAATTCGTTAGGCCTATTTTTCAGAAAATCAAGGTTTCATATAATTTTCCATGTAGAGAGTAGTTTAGTGTGAGGTAATTTTGTTAAATACATTCGTTTTGCATTCTTAGAAGATTCTGAAAGTTACTACCACGCTTGGTATTTATAGAGATTTTTGTTTTTGAGTTATGCAGGGAAAGAAACACAGACACTTTACTAGCCTTTGTTTCCGAGTAAGGTTCTTTCACTTACCTCATGTTTGTGACTACGAGAACTCCTAGCCTTGTTTTAATTTTTGCGAAATGTAACTTTGTGGTCCATCGGCATCTTAAGCTACGTCCATCTAAATAAGTATAGGCATATACGTATAAAATTCTGATGCGTTCCATTCACATGATTTTCTCTACGTCTCTATAACAAATTATTTTTAAAAAGCTCATTCTTCTACTTACTCCATGCTAATCGAGAAAAAATTAGCAGAAATGGTATTCTTACTTGCTTCCATGAAGTAGAAGGGATATAAGCGAGTACATAGGCTAAAGTGATAGTCAAAATTTGGTTGCTATGTGATTGAGGTTCCTTTATTTGTATGGACAGGAGTTGACAAATACTCGTATGAGAAAAGTATAAGTATTTTATAGCGGAAATCAATAAATAACAAGGAATATCTATAAAACGATAAACTCCATGAAAAATATGTATATAACATAAATGGTGGTTTTAACGAGCTCTACATTTCCTATTCAGTAAGTTTTTGTCTATCTCTTACGGTTTACCAGTTATGTAAAATCCCACAAAATTCATCCAGAATAAAGAAGTCTTCAGAGACTGTTTGCAAACAATTCAAGATATACATTTTATTTTTCTATCTTTAATATACGTCATTTTATTCAAAATCGTTAGAGCCATTTTTGTGTAAAGCAAAATTTTCGAAACTTTCTCAATATAAAGGGTAGTTGTACACACATACACTGACAGACACACACCACACATATATGGACTTTTTTTTTTTTTTTTTTTTTTGATTCATGAGGTCTCAAAACATATATGTTTGGTGAAATCTTGATATTGAATTTTTGGGTGCAATGCAATACTTTCTCTACACCTATATACATAGTACGTGTAGAGCAGATGTGTTCCATTCACATGATTTTCTCTACATCTCTCCTTCAACAAATTATTGTTAAAAAGGTTTAGGCTTCTATATACGTCATGCTAATCGAGAAAAAATTAGCCGAAATAGTCTTATTACTTGCTTCCTTGTAATTAGAAGTGAAATAAGAGAGTACCATATGTTAAAGTGAAGTTAAAAGCTGGTTGCTATGTGACTGAAGTTCCTTTGTTTGTATGGACAGGAGTTGACAAATTCTGTAAAATTCATCCAGAACAAAGTAGTCTTCAGAGGCTATTCCAAGAAAATCAAGATATAAATTTTATTTGTCTGCTAAATATGTGTAATGTACGATATTTCAATCAAAATCGTTAGAGCCATTTTTGAAAAAATCAAAATTTTCAAACGTTTTTCCATGTACAGGGTAGTTTGGGGTGGGGGATCTTTCTCAAAATCTTCGTGTCGCATTCCTGGAAGATATTAAACTTAAATACCAAGTTTGGTATTTTACCGACTTTTCGTTTTTGAGTTATTGTTCCCAGACACACGGACACACGGACATACGGACACACATACGGACACACATACGGACCTTTTTCTGAAAATGCTTTTTTTGGATACAGAGGACCCTACAACATATATTTCAGGTGAAATCTCTGTATCAAAGTTTTGGGTGGAGTACAATACCTTCTCTATACGCTATTGTACACATAGAGAAAGAAAAAAATCAAATAATGAGTATTATCTAATGAAGAAAATAAAAGATAATTTAGTAAGTGCCACTATCATCTAGTCCTTCCTTGTATGTGGCCTCACTAACAGCTTCCAGAGTCAAACTGGTACAACTAACACCAAAGTAAGTGACACCATCATCTAGTCCTTCCTTGTATGTGGCCTCACTAACAACTTCCAGAGTCAAACTGGTACAACTAACACCAAAGTAAGTGCCACTATAATCTAGTCCTTCCTTTTATGTAGCCTCGCTAACAACTTCCAGAGTCAAACTGGTACAACTAACACCAAAGTAAGTGCCACTATCATCTAGTCCTTCCTTTTATGTAGCCTCACTAACAACTTCCAGAGTCAAACTGGTACATTTAACAGCAAAGCAAGTGTCACTATCATCTAGTTCTTCCTTGTGTGTAGCCTCACCAACAACTTCCAGAGTCAAACTGGTACAACTAACACCAAAGTAAGTGACACAATCATCTAGTCCTTCCTTTTATGTAGCCTCACTAACAACTTCCATAGTCAAACTGGTACAACTAACAGCAAAGTAAGTGCCACTATCATCTAGTCCTTCCTTGTGTGTAGCCTCACTAACAACTTCCAGAGTCAAACTGGTACAACTAACACCAAAGTAAGTGCCACTATCATCTAGTCCTTCCTTGTGTGTAGCCTCACCAACAACTTCCAGAGTCAAACTGGTACAACTAACACCAAAGTAAGTGCCACTACCATCTAGTCCTTCCTTGTGTGTAGCCTCACCAACAACTTCCAGAGTCAAACTGGTACAACTAACACCAAAGTAAGTGCCACTACCATCTAGTCCTTCCTTGTGTGTAGCCTCACCAACAACTTCCAGAGTCAAACTGGTACAACTAACACCAAAGTAAGTGCCACTATCATCTAGTCCTTCCTTGTGTGTAGCCTCACCAACAACTTCCAGAGTCAAACTGGTACAACTAACACCAAAGTAAGTGCCACTACCATCTAGTCCTTCCTTGTGTGTAGCCTCACCAACAACTTCCAGAGTCAAACTGGTACAACTAACACCAAAGTAAGTGCCACTATCATCTAGTCCTTCCTTGTGTGTAGCCTCACCAACAACTTCCAGAGTCAAACTGGTACAACTAACACCAAAGTAAGTGACACTATCATCTAGTCCTTCCTTGTGTGTAGCCTCACCAACAACTTCCAGAGTCAAACTGGTACAACTAACACCAAAGTAAGTGCCACTATCATCTAGTCCTTCCTTGTGTGTAGCCTCACCAACAACTTCCAGAGTCAAACTGGTACAACTAACACCAAAGTAAGTGACACTATCATCTAGTCCTTCCTTGTGTGTAGCCTCACCAACAACTTCCAGAGTCAAACTGGTACAACTAACACCAAAGTAAGTGACACTATCATCTAGTCCTTCCTTGTATGTGGCCTCACTAACAACTTCCAGAGTCAAACTGGTACAACTAACACCAAAGTAAGTGACACTATCATCTAGTCCTTCCTTGTATGTGGCCTCACTAACAACTTCCAGAGTCAAACTCGTACAACACCAAAGAATGTTTGATATGTTTGCTTACTAAAGTAAGCAGAGCATGATGACAGAGATGATATTAAATTGTGAAAATCATGTGTCTCGATCTGTTACGAATCTAAATATGTTTTACCTTAAAAACATATCAGGGGGCGTAAAACCAACTTGTGCAAAATCATACATCTCAAGGGACGGGCAGTCTGACAAAGGAGCGTAATCTCATCAAATCACTCAACAGAATAACGCTTCTGTGAGTTTCGTTTCGTAATCGGCTTACCCTCCCCGTAGTTGTAAGACTGGAATCCATCTAGGACTTACAAGCCAATGCCTAGGGGTCAGAAGTCTGTCTGGGAACCTACGGCACAAAACCACAAAATGGAGGACCTGTTACGAGGTGTTGGCCCATAGGCAGGCATGGACATGAGGAAGTGGATGATATGAAATGAAGCGAAAGTGATGATTGGAAAGGTAACGTTGTAGCACTTAGTGGTATGATTGGAGGGGGAAAACCTGGAGGACCCGGAGAAAACCTGTCCAGATGCCGCTTCGTCTACCACGAATCCCACATGCGGACGAGATGGGAGGCGAGCGAGCTTCTGTGAGTATCGTTTACTAATAGGTTTAATATGCACGTAAGAAACTAATATAAGGCGACTTTTAAACCATGAATTTTGTTTTCTACAACGAATGTACGGTTAAAGGTAATTTCTTTCATTCTTTCTTTCGTTTCCTCTTTCTTTTTTGCTATTTTATGCTGGTCGTACGCCGCATGCCAGCGCCTGGGGGCCGATGCTTATTGAGTAGCAGATGGACTATGGATCAGATCACCAGGATAGGTGATCAGCCCGATGGTGTGAGAGTGAAAAAGAAGACGTCATGAAATATCGGTTAATTGGATAAACGGAAAGGTGATTATGGAGCAGGAGGTGGAATGAATCGCGAGGGAAACCAGAAAGTCCGAGAAAACCCTCGCAGACGCCATTTTACATTCCATTTAGTTCTTCCATTTATTGTATTGCCGCTGAAGTAATAGTTAATTTATATTTCCTTCATCAAACTGGATCTAATAATTATTTATCCACCACACATTCCACACGGCCCGCCTCTGTAGCATGTTTGTCTCATATTCGAGTCGTCGCGAGTTCGAATTTCGTTTAAGCTGAGTTACACGGATACGGGTTTTTTCAGGGTTTTCCCTAATCCTGAGAAGTCGAATGTCTAGTAACTTTAAGCTGCATCATTTGCGCATCCTGTCACCTATTTCGTTCGTTCTGCAATGTGATCTACCAGGTTAAGGACGTTAAACTATAAGAAAAGAAAGAAAAGGCCTGTGGTCTAACCATTTGGCCACTGCACTTCAGCTTAAAATGCTGAAATTGGATAATCTAATTAATTATTTCCCAACAGAAAACCCAGCAAAATAGTTCCATGGCAACGTATGAGACACATTCGGGAGGTACCGTGTTCAAATAAGTTTTCTGGTTTCCTTCACTGATCCAAAGGCAGATTTTGGGATGTTTCTCATCTACACGACTTTCTTTCCTTCGTTTCAGATTCATTCTGTTTCCTTCTTCTGTTTCAACTGTGTTTTTAGTTTTCATGTATAAGGTGAGATGGCGTGGATGCTTCCCTAAAGGAAAGAGAAATCCCTGTGGACATTAGTGGGCTGCTGGTTTGATGTATCGTTCATCGCCCTCTTTGGTCAGCCCTTTTAGTGGGATGGAACTTAAGGGACTTCTACGCGTCTCTGTAGCCTGTCTGCCTTTGGCCTATATCCTACTGTGGTTCCTTCATTCCAGCCCTTCCTCCTGGAAACGGTAGCCACAATACAGGTTTCTGTAGCTCGCAGTGAGCCAGGCGTTCCCCTCCGTTTGTCCTATATTCTATTTGAAGCAATGCTTCGTTTATCCCTTGCATGATACCCTCGTTTTTATTTCCTGAAATTAAATGTTAACTAAGGAGCTAAACGATATGTTTTCCATGTTGCCAGTTTGAGAAAACAAGAGAAAAATCTTTCATAAACTTGTCTTCAATAAATACATAGTTATACATTATGCTTCTTCACGTTAAGCTAATAAGATAAACATTTTTCTGCATATCAACCACGTGAGCGCACATATAAACTTCGTTTTTTACTTCTACTTGTACCATGTACACATTGTATAGATATGGTATTCCATTCCACTCAAAAATTGATACCAAGATGTCACCGGAAATATACGTTTTAGGGTCCCCTGTATCCAAAAAAAAAAGCATTTTTAGAAAAAGATCCGTGTGTGTCCATGTGTCTGCGAACACGATAACTCAAAAACAAAAAGTCGGTAAAATAGTAATCTTGGCATTTAAGTTTAGTACCAGGGCTGCGACACGAAGATTTTGAGAAAAATCAACCCACCCTAAACTACCCTTTACATGGAAAAAATGGCGACAATGTTGATTTTCTCAAAAATGGCTCCAACAATTTTGATAAAAAATACCGTATATTAAAAATGTTCATAAGGCAAATGAAATGTAGCTTTACCTTGAATTTTCTGGTAATGGCCGCTAAAGACCTCTTTATTCTGGATGATGTTTGCTAATTTTTGTGTAACTGGTAAACCGCAAGAGATAAACAAAAACGTATAGCACAAAAAATGTAGATCACGTTAAAACACACAATTTATTTCATTTAGTTTTTTATCGCGGAATTAACCACTTATGAGATATTCCTTGTAATTTGTTTCAGGTTTAAAATACTTAAATTTTTCTCGCAAGGAAAGATGTCAACTTCCGGCCCTGCATAGCAACGCATTTCAACACATGGCAACCAGCTTTTAAAAGAGTTAACTATCGTTTCATCCTACTGTATTCCCTTATTTTCCTTCCACTTACAAGGAAGCAAGTAATTAAGACAATTCCTGCTAATATTTATCTTGATTATCATAAAGTAGATAGAAGAATATGCTTTTTAACAATATATGTGAATGCGATGTAGAAAAAGTCATGTGAATGGAACACACCTGTTTTTTTAAAAGCGCTTTCTTGTGGGTTCAGGAAATATATATTCCTAACGAAATCTCAATATGACATTTTTGGGTGAATAAAAGTACCTACTTAGCTATTGTACTTATTTTGAATAACCTCCAAACGACAAAGCAAAGTGAAATATTCTAAAGTTATTGCCCCACGGACACTGTTGTTTTTGATACTTGTTAATCTGTGATTTGTTATATAGCAATCAACACCAGTTTTATTTGGTGATTAAGACCGGGTCAATTATGATTTAAAATGAGATGGGCAGCGCTTCTGTCTCCAGCAGCGCTTTTAATTTTGAGCTTAGTTAGTAACAGTCGGTAATGAAATTGAGTGCTGTATTTGCATTGATCCCAGCAGTAGAGAAGAGTTATTAATCAACCGTGTTGATTATGTTGATTATGGTGTATTACGTTAAAAGGAAAGTTCGAAAGGATGTTTGCTCTGGGGCGTTTAGATAAGTTGGGAACGACACATAAGGTTGCTGGAAATGCATAAAACAACTGGATGAACATCAGTTTTATAGATTATACGAAAGTAACAATTTTGTTTGCCTCAACTAATTATGTTTAGAAGTCTTCCTTTTCAAAATAGCAATACCATTCCCTTGCAAGGGTCTACATACAGTGCACACTGCACATACTTTCCTATTCTTCGACATACATGGTTGTTATCTATAGCATTTCTGGTGTGAATCATTTTGAAAAAATTGTGTTTTATTACTTTCTCTACGAGTACCGTGTACACAGTATATAGAGAAGGTATTGTAATGCACCCAAAAATTCGATACCGAGATTTCACCGGAAATACACGTTTTGGGTCCCCCTGAATCCAGAAAAAGCATTTTTGGAAACATGTTCCTGTGTGTGTGCGTGTGTGTGTGCCTGTGGACAGCATAGCTCAAAAACGAAAAGACCATCAAATACCATATTTGGTATTTAATTTTGGTATCTTCCAAGGATGGAAAAGGAATATTTTCAAGAAGATTTCCCCACCTTCAACTACCCTTTACGTGGAACTTTTTTCGAAAATTTTGATTTTCTCAAAAATGCTTTAACGATTTCGATTAAAATGTCGTATATTAAATACATTTATTGACAAATGAAATGTATACATTCATTTTTCTGGGAATAGCCTCTGAAGACTACTTTATTCTGGATGACTTTATGGAATTTTGCATAACTACTAAACTGTAAGAGATGGACAAAACCTTACCACACAAAAAAGTAGAGCGGTTAAAACACACAATTTATGTCCAATACTTTTTTTTCACGGAGTTGGTCGTTTTTCAGATATTCCCTGTTATTAGTTTTTGCTTGAAAACCTTATACTTTTCTCATACAGGAATTTGTCAACTCCTGTCCATACAAACAAAGAAAATTACGTCTCATTGCAACCAGCTTTTGACTATCACTTTAACCTATGGTACTCCTTTATTTCGCTTCTACTTACAAGGAAGAAAGTGATAAGACTATTTCTGCTAATTTGTTCTCGATTAGAATGAAGTAAATAGAAGTATAAGGTTTTTAATAATAATTTGTTGCAGAACTGTAGAGAAAGTCATGTGAATGGAAAACGTGAGATTTTTCATTTTCTGTTTTAATGAAAACAGTTTGTACTGCCCCTCCACACTACTTCTATTTTAGTTTTGGTGGATTATAAATGTATGTGTACCGAAAGAGGCCACACAGAAGGCCTGTAAGCTAGCCTTTTTACCAAGTAATTACACCCATTAAAGAATCTAAGCGTACGTATTTATTCTAATAAAGTTTTTGTAACAAGTATAAAAGCGACAATACACTAGAACGAAATTACAATATTAAATAAATATTAAAATCTTTTGCTTTAAAATGTCGTTCCTTTACATGTTGAGAAGTTCAACTAATACACTCGCTCATAAATTATAGAGTAAGGTTGAGTACAAATAGGAAAATTTATATGTAACCTTACAACAACTGCAATGTCACGAAATAGTTGAGAACGCTATCTCTCTAACAACCTAAACCGGCCAAAATATGTTTTTACATCATCCCAAAAAGAAATTATAACAGGCACTGTAATAATCACAAACATTAAAAGTCCCCTGAAACTTAGACTTGACCTTGATACAAGCTTACAATTTTAAACTATATTCTCTGCTTCTATACATGATACATTTTTACGAGAATATTAAAGAGAGGTGAATACCGAAAAGAGAAAACGATCATAACAGTACATATTTACTCAATAATCTATATTACTCGATGATAACTCACCAGCTGGTCCTGCTGCGAATGCACAGGTGAAAGCCTAGAAAGCTTATATCTTTGGGTACAATTTACACTTCGAGCCAGCTCATCTCAACGTCCTCCAGTCACCAAAACTAACTCCTGACGAGCCAGCACTTGGTTCGCAAGCTATGCACTTTTTGACAATATGGTCTCCAGATATCCATTTGGGATTATCATAGAAAGTGTTTTTCTGAAACGACCAACAACACCCTACTAACGCAAAATAGCATCTCACGATAAGTTGACAATATTGTAAAAAGTATCTGCAACATGATGTAGAAGATGTTCCAGAAAAACGGTATATCCCCAAAGTTTTGTGAAAATCAAACAACACTGTTGTACAAAATAATGTCACTTTATTTCCTTAGAATCCCAAATATTATAATTTTACAATACTTCTAAGTTTGGTATGACTTAAAAGACATTAAATAAATATATAAAACCAGAATTTTTGCTCTTCGGCAGTCAATGTTTTGGCTAGTAGCATCTTCGTAACATTTTCTTGTAATTACATTTAATCACAAAATCAATCAATTTACAAATAAATACAAATTTTGCAGTATCGTTAGGTATTAATTACGGTTCCCAGTTCTACAATTTTAACTATCTTTTTTTTTTTATCTGTGCTAGGGTCTGGTAGGAATAAAACCCTAATTTACTATCCCATGTAGTAAATATGATTTCCATTTTGTTAGACCCATTTGTTTATTTATTTCGGGTCTCTTCGCTGTTTCATGTTTATTTCACGGTTTTATTGGTGATTGTGTTTTCCACCTCTGCGCTCTTTCTTTGTAGATAGAATATTCATTTAAATTTTGTTTTTCGACAGTTTTCAATAGCAATTTACAAACGTTTGATCCATCACCCGCAAACATTCTGAACTCAAATCATTGCTTTGCCGCTCTAAACAAAAGAACTTATTCACGCGAATTTCGCGCTTTCATGGAGTTGTAGTGGAAATTCTAGCTGTCGATATTGTACAGCATTTCAAGCACTGTGCTTCTCAGTGACTAAAGCATTTGTGTGTGATGTGTACTTCTGGGTACGTTATAACCCACACTACAGGCCTGATTTGACATCAAGTACTTTTAGCTTATTCTTTATTTCACTAAGTTCACTTACTAAGAACTCCCAATCACAATCTGATGATGTGTACAATTCATTTTAAAATTAAACGGGATGAACAGTATAACTGTTGCTTTCATATAGCTTCGTCTATCAGCTATTGTTTATTTATATAATTTCTATAATCTAACTTTACGAACTAACCTTTTTACTTTCTCCATTGCCTACCTATAGTAAGTAGAGGACATTTCGCATTCCACTCTATTTTTTACAGCGAGTTTTCACCGAAAATAGTTGTTTTACGACTCCCTGAATAAGAAATAATTTTGAGAATTGAGTCTGTGCGCATGTATACACATCTGTATATATGGTTGTATGTCTCAAAAACGAAAAGATGGTTAAATATCAAACCTTCCTCTACTTCATTCGAAAGGCATTTCGTTTAATGTTGTATAATTGGTAAACGTTAAGCGATTGACATAAATGTGCTACAGAAAAAATCTGATGTGTACCATTCACATTACTTTCTCCATATCCCTGCAACAAATTATTCTTAAAACGCTTATACTTTTATTTACTTTATGCTAATCAGAAAAAAATAGCAGAAATAGTCTAATTACTCGCTTCCTTGTAAGTAGAAGCGAAATAAGGGACAACTGTAGGTTAAAGTGATAGTCAAAAGCTGGTTGCTATGTCAATGAAGTTCCTTTGTCTATATCGATAGGAGTTGACAAGTTCCTGTATGAGAAAAGTATACGTTTTTCATAGCAGAAACCAAAAATAAGAAATGTCACAAAAACGACGAACTCCACGAAAAAAATGTATATAACATAAATTGTGTGTTTAATGTGCTCTACATTTTTTGTGTAGTAAGTTTTTGTCCATCTCTTACGGTTTAGCAGTTATTCAAAATTTAGTAAAATTCATCCAGAATAAACTACTCTTCAGAGGCTATTCCCAGAAAATTCAAGATATACATTTTATTTGTCAGGTAAATATGTTTAATATACAAAATTTTAATCAAAATCGTTAGAGCCATTTTTGAGAAAATCAAAATTTTCGAAAAAAATTCCATGTAAAGGGTAGTTGGGGGTGGAGGGGATTTTTCTCAAAATCTTCATGTCGCATCCCTGGAAGATACTAAACTTAAATACCAAGTTTGGTATTTTACCGACTTTTCGTTTTTGAGTTATCGTGTTCACAGACACACGGACACACGGACACACACACACACACACACACACACACACACACACACACACACACACACACACACACGGACCTTTTTGTGAAAATGGTTTTTTTTGGATATATATTTTCGGTGAAATATCGGTATCGAATTTTTTGGTGGAGTGCAATACCTTCTCTATACACTATGTACATAGTGCGTATGGAGAAACTAAGAATGTATATATCCTTAAGTATGTAATTTATGCGTATTAATTTTTATGCCCTAATCCATTTCTGATTGTTCATTGCTCTTTCATTCTTTTCAAGCATTGTTGATTTTCAGTTGTTTTCTGTGACTGCATGGCATGCCTATTGCATTTTCCTTTATACTCTCCTATTTTCTCCTATCCAGTTCTTAAATATTTGACTATCACTATCCCTTTATATTTTTAGGGAAATGTGTAAAGTAGCTGTTTCTGCAGAGCTATTTCACTTTTAGTTAAAGTGAAATAAATGAAAATCTTCGTAAGAATAATGTGTAAATGCACTAACAAGCAACAGAGAGGAGAGAATGGCACGTGAATGTAATAATCAGAAATGTTTATATCTACTTCATGTTACTTCTGTAAACCTTCGCATAAATACCTACTTAATTACACATTTCGCTTTATGTACAACGAAGATGACGAGACCTAATAGATAGTCTCACATTTAAAAGTATGTAGTTATATGACAGACTTTAAGGTACACATTCTTTCATGTTATTGGAAGAAACAACTGAAAGAGATAGCAATAAAAATAAACACGTGTTACATTCGCAGACGTACACAACAATTCTACAAGAAACTATTCTTAGAAACGCTTATTCTTCTAGACTTGCAAGTCGAAAACTTAGCAGAAATGGTCTTAATAATAATAATAATAATAATAATAATAATAATAATAATAATAATAATAATAATTAGTCCTTGTAAGTGGCAAAAAGAAAACAAGAGAATTCACTAATCTAAAGCGATAGTTAATTGGTTTAAAAGCTGTCTCAATGCAATGATGTTAAAATTCTGTTTTCTTTGCACGAGCAGGAGCAAAAAGAAAAAAAAAAAAACGACAACAAAAAAAAAAAAACAATGACAACTTCCCGTTTCAGAAAAGTCTAAGTATTTCAAAATTCAAACTTATAACAAGAAATGACCCAGAAATAAATAATTAACAAAAATGTACTTCAGATAAATTGTAGTTTTAACGAGATCTATCCTGGAGTGGAAAATATCTCCTACAGTTTAACGGTTATGCAAAAGTCCTCCAGAATGATGAGGACTTCAGTACCTAATGCCAGAAATTTCCATATATATTTATATTTCTTTTCATTTAATATATGACATGTTAGTCAAAATCGTTACAACCATTTTTGAGAAAATCGAAAATTTCGAAAATGTTCCATTTAAAGGGAAGTAGAGGTGAAAATAATGTGTCACATCCTTGGAAGATCCTAAACTTAAATATCAAGTTTGGTACTTACGTTTAGGTTTATGAGTTATAGAAGGACTCTCTCACTCTCTCTACCTACCTGCCGATCTATCTATTTATCTATCTGTTTGCCTGTCTATCTATCTGTCATGTACGAACATAGTGCTTGGTAGAGAAAGGCAAAATAGGTGAATAAAAGTTTTAAAAACAATCTGTAACTTAATACCTTAAATAATTATGAGTATTGAACAGATTTATATCTTATATATAGGTAAGTGTTTATGTGTCTCTTATGGTTTACTAGTTGAACAAAACTATACGAAATTCCTTCCGAATGATTAGCATATTCCCAGAATACTCAAGGATTTTATCCGGGATGCAAATATCTTAAATAATATACAATAAGATGATTTACTTAGAAAACCAAAAACATTAATGGTCCGCCTCCATGAGGTGGGGATAGCATGTCCACACATATTCAAGAGGTCTCAGTTACCTGAAAATTTACTTGAAAATATTGATGTGCATCTTTAGATTATCCTGAACTTAAATACGTGCAGGCAGAGACCTGCAAAACTATGATGTTCCATATGACTTTCTCTAGTTGTTCCGCGAACAAGCTTTGCTTACAAAATATTAGTCTTTCATATACTCATGCTAATTGAGATAAACATTAGCTGAAATGGTGTTATTACTTGCTTCCTTGTTAGTAGAAGGGAAATAAACATAATAGCTACAATAGGGCAAAGCGATAGTCAAATCTTTTAAAAGCTGTCACTACATGAAACAATGGAAATTTTCCTAGGAGAAAAACAAAAGAGATGAAAAGAAAGTTTACTTCCCAGTTTAAGAAGTTTAAAGTTGAAACTAATAACAAGGAATAACTCTATACAAAAAAGTGTATATGACATAAATTGCGTGTTATATGAGATCTACATTTTTTGTGCAGTAAGTTTTTGTCTATGTCTCAAAGTTATACAAAAGTCATCCAGAATAAACAGGTCTTCACAGGACATTTCTAGGAAATTCAAGATATACATTTTGTTTGTTACAAAATTGTCTTTACCAAATGGCGTGTTAATCAAAATCGTTATAGCAAATCAAAGTTTTCGCATAATATTTATTCCAAAAATGTAAATGGCGTGTTATTTATGGGCGCTTTTTAACTGCTTCGGTTCTCATCGTCCCATTCTATATCGGGCGTGAAAGTCAGCTTAATTTTGCTATCAAACTTGAGGTTCTTTTACGTGCCGTAAATCTACGACACGGGACAAATGGCTTTACTTCCCTTCCGAAGGAAGCTATGCTAAGGATTTTTATATCCGAAAAAATCCATCGTCCTTCCTCGGGTTTGAACCCGCGACCTTGGGTATATGAAGATAGCATAGTAACCATTACACCACGGAGGGCAATATATTTATTCCATGTAATAGTAGTTGAGGGTGGGGGATTTCTTTAAAAAAATATTCGCGTCGCATCCTTGGAAGATAGTATACTTAAAATACCAAGTTAGGGATTTAACCAAATTTCGTTTTGGAGCTATGCTGTCCATAGACACACATACAAACATTTTCTAAAAGTGATTTTTTTGGGTTCAGGGAGTCTCAAAACATGTACTTGTAATGAAATCTCGGTATCGAACGTAGGGTGTAATACAATATCTTCTCTATCTACTATCTTAGACAAAATAATACTGTTTTTTATTCATAGTCTAAAAATGTGTATTTTTATTGAAATCCCGACATTAAATTTTCGGATTTAATGCATTACCTACTTAATAGGTACAGTGGAAAAATGAAATATACTGTTAAATTTCAAGTCCGTTTGTGACAGAAATAACATGTAATATAATATAGAAACCAAATTGTTGCATTTAATGTTATAGTAAAACTAGAGAACCCGACAGACGTTGTTCTGGTCAAAAGTTTTAGATACGAAAATTATAAAAGCGTTTTAAATAGGTTGTAATTATTTGGGCCGTTTTGATGGGAATATGGGTTGCATCGGACAGCGGATTGTATCCGACAAGTAGGGTTACAGCAGAAAGGTAGCAAAGTCACACTACTTCTATCAATAAATGCTTCAGGGAATCTGTTTGTTCCTCTTTTCTTCGTTCTCCCCGGGTAAGATTAGACAATGAGTTAAAAAGGAGTCGCCTTTAGGTAGTGCATTTGATGGGTGGATAACAGCAGCTGGATATGGTGGCTGAAGGTTTTTGCAGAACGGGTGAATCCAACTGAAAAATATCCTGCTCTTTTGATTGCTGATGGTCACAAAGATCTAGATGTGATCACATTTGCAAACAAAATCACATCCAAATGTTGAGTTTGTAGGACAAAAGTAGAGTAAATAAAAATCGAGTAAAAAAGACTGGTAGACCAGAAGCGGAAGAAAGAGACAAAAACATTTGATTATGAGTTTGAGCCATGTCTTTCTAAAAAACCACAAATGTCATCGATTCAATGGTTATAATACGAGTTTTCTATACTTATAATAAGTAGTGTATAGCAGGTTATTTCTTTTAATATTATTTTGTATAACCATGTATGTTTAGCAATAAAAAGTTGTTTTATGATTGAAAAAAACGAGGTTATTTCAAGCACAATACCGTGTCTGATACAACCCTCCAGAAATCAGAAAGGTCAAAATGCAAGGTTTATAAAACGTCAAAGAGAAACCAATAAAGAGGACTCTAACATGAATGAACTTCTAAAGATATTTAAATAAAATGTTGAACTTTTCAGTAGAGAATAGCATATTCCATTTTAATCGTTAATAAATTTTATAACTTTGGAAAAGCTTAAGTGTCCGATACTACCCGACCTTCCCCTATATCTTAAATTTTCTGGGAATAGCCTCTGAAGACTACTTTTTTCTTGATGAATTTTACGGAATTTTGTGTAACTGGCAAACCGCAAGAGACAGATATAAACTTACCAAACAAAAAATGTAGAGCACATTAAAACACACAATTTATGTTATATAATTTTTTCCAGGAGTTGATCGTTTTTTGAGATATTCCTTGTTTTTGGTTTAAAAAACTTGTACTTTTCTCAAACAGGAATTTGTGAACTCGTGTCCATACAAACAAAGGAACTCCAGTCACCTAGTAACCAGATTTTGACTTCACTTTAACCTATGATACTCCCATATTTCGCTTCTACTTACAAGGAAGCAAGAAATGAGACTATTTCTGCTAATTTTTTCTCGATTTGCATGAAGTAAGTAGAAGAATAAGCTTATTAACAATAATTTTGTACACATAAGTAGAGAAAGTCATGTGAATGGATGTCATGTCAGATTTTTTCTTGATTAGAATGAAGTAAATAGAAGCATAATCTTCTTAAAAGTAATTTGTTGCAGAGATGTAGAGAAAGTCATGTGAATGGAACACATAAGATTTTTTTTTAAATTACACTGCAAAACGCTTCACACATTAATTACACTTTAATTTAATAATTTCAATTGGCACAGAGTTTATTTCAAAGTAATAACACTAAGCTATGACGAAAGTAACGAATGTGCGAAAAAGTAACAAACTTATATGAAATTTCCTTGAATGCGATTGCAGCACCAATTACCGGGTCTATCCTCAAATATTTCGATACCGCGATCGCAGCGCTGTCTGCTGGATCCAATGTAAATCATCCAAAAGTTAACAACAAAGAAGAATACATAAATAATTTTATTAATTAAACATACATTGCCTATTGGATCGAATTGGAATCTAAACCATTCTCGAATCCACTTGAACACACTAAAAATATCATCAAAATCAGTCCAAACATTTAGGAGTTCAGTGACATACACACGACCAGAAGTATTATATACAGTAGTGAGTTAATTCTGGACACTTTGGTTGAATTACTTTCGATTACAATACTCCATTAAACCCTTATTCAGAATTATTTTTATCTGATAAGTTAGAGCCAGAAATGTTAGTATAATACATTACTGAACCTTTTCAATAAATTGGAGCTTATTTGGCCCTAAATGGGCTAATCTGGGTCAAATTTAGAAAATATATTATTATATAAGCATATACACTTAAAAATTATTTTATATTGTATCTCATGTTGAAATTGATATTTTGAGCATTTAATAATAGAAGAGCTAAAAATTTTAGAGAAAGCTGTTAATTTTGGGGATTGTGGCACTTCAACGCCAAGAACACCATAATCTTAAACATTCAAGATTTCACAACTTCATTATACTTCATATGGGTGCAGTATAAACTGAAAAATATAATTTATAAGTACACTTTTTATTAAATTTTATGCAACATGAAACATAAATATTTATTTTTCTCATATAATATGGGGCTCAAAATTGGTGTATAGTTAACAATATAATTATTGGCTCGTATATTTAAGAATATGGTATTCGTGGTGATGTTGATGATATTGAAATGTATAATTCTAAAATTAATAGATTTCTCTATACTTTGAGTTACTTTGTATAATATGAGAGCAATAATACCAATTTTCGTGTTAGCTACATTACAAAATAAAATATATATGTATATATTTATAAAATAATATATTTTCAAAAGTTGGGTCAAATAAGCTGCATTATGTGGTAAAATGTTCAATAATGTATTATGCTAACTATTGGCTATAGTTTATCAGATAAATATAATCCTGTATAAGAGTTGAATCCAAGAAGTGTCCAGAATTAAAGCCAGATAATTGAAGGAACTTGTGTTTGAAGGGGGCAGCTGGAGGACCTTCCCTGGATCGCCTGTGGCTAGAAGTAATTGGAATGAACTTGACTTGGCTGCTCAGGTGAGGCGATTTGATCAGTCAAGCGATATCTAATATGATTTTACTGAAAGTGCAGAAGTATGAGCGTGGTCTCCTTCAAGCACTAGAGCCAACACCAACTTCCCAAACCATTTCATGTCACTGCCGCGCACTTTATGAGAATTCTGTTGGGACAGGTTTAATGTTGCCTGAAATAACCGGCTACCACCTACAGCAACACACTTGTTGAAATTCACATCCGCTGTCTTTCCCGGAAATTCGTTCAAAGAAACACGTTTTAAATGCACCATTCCGCTTTTGCTCGCGAAGGTATCAGTGAAAATAAGTAATTCAGGATCATATCTTCAAAAGATTGTCAACATTTGTACTTCTATTTCATTACTCTGTAAAGAAAAGACCAGTATAAGCACTTCCAATAATATTAGGAACATTGTAAAGTGCCTCCAGTAAGGTGGCGCTGCGGTGAAGTATGCGATTCGATCCAGAAGGCCTCGGGTTCTACCCCTAGTGACCGCTCAATCTGATCCTTGTTTTTTTCACATTTTCTAGAGTCGCAAGGCGAATGCTGGAGTGGTTTCTATTATCCACCGAATTTTCTGTCGCTCTATGTCGTTCCATTATCATTTCATTCATCCTTCGTACTGTTGGTCTCTTACAGGGTTGGAAGAGTGGCGAGGGTGTTTCGGTGAGGCGTGGAAGGGAAAAGTGATGTGCTGTAGAATTCTCACCATTACATAACCACCAGCTGATCGCCGGAGTATTAGGACGGTGTTTTCGGAGCATTGAACACTACACTGGTGAGGTGGGCCTGTCTGTCTATCCGATTATTGGGAAGTCTCAATCTAGCAACTGTATTCTCAGTCCAGCCTTACTTCACCGGTAATGTAAACAAAAGCAACAAATTGCAATGGCTATGATTAGTTGCTGAAAGTTTCACTGCTTTTCTCCACCACAAAATAGTTCCTCCGTGTGAGCTCACAAATATCGTATTGCGCTATGCCATGTTGTCTTATATAGTATGAATGATTAAAGAATAAAATTTATTGATCGTTTAGTCATTCTTTTTATGTCAAAAATACATACCTACTTGTGTATTTTAAGAGCTGTTTCTAGTCAGCAAATAATGGCGGAAACATGTAATACCAATGTCGTGAAACTTAAGCACGGAAAGAATCATTCCTGGAGTATATAATACGTTAATAAGTATATAGTATAACATGTTTTCATTAAATAAGCTTCTTAGATTAACGGAAACATTTACTAGCGTTTCCGAAAGCAGCATAAAGTGTGCAAAACTTTTAAATTAGCCGAGGTGCGACATCTTGTGCAAGCAGCTTTACTACAAATTACAGCCCAAAAAATGCAGAGAATGTGTATCACATTGTTCGGGAAGAGTAAGCAAAGCAAGATTTGGAGGGAATGGAGGACACTGTGGTTGGCCCACTAATTATCAACCTCTGTGATGATTAACCCTAGAATGCATATCGGGGCTGTGACTAACCCCGTCATAACGTTCTGTTTCTAGCAACTGTTTCATTGTTATGTTGTTAAACTTGAGACTCTTGGTATTCGCCAACAATGAGACACACTTCCTGATAACGATTGCATTAGAAAACATTTGCAAGAAGCCGCGTGTTGGGTGACCAGTAGTCCCTGTATGCTATTTAAGGTGCATTGCTTCTTAGAATGACTATGAAAAGAGTTTGTACAGCTGATCCCAGCTTTGAAGAAAAGTTGATTCAGTGGTTCAATGAGAGTGACAGCGACAAATAAATTTTATTGATTATGAGGACAAGTGAGCACAAGAGTGTTATTTTAGAAAGTGAGCTCTCAGATAATAATGCAGAGATATTTACGTCTATGTACATTATAAGACGAAGAAATTGCTTCATCTGGAGGTCCAATGAACCACGATCATCTAAAACACCATAGAGAAACATCGTTCTTAGGATTACTGGAGGCAAAGGAGCTGTAAAACATGTATCTTCAGAACTGGAAAACTGGAAAATACAGTTCAACGATACTATGGTTTCAAGTATCACACATTTGGGATATTCTGGGCCAGTCAGAAGAGATAGAAGTTTCTTTATCACCACCATCAAAGACGTCCAAGTAGACAAGATACGCCTTCTGTTAAAGAAGCAGAAACCGTAAAACAAAGACATTGTGTTATAAGTGCTGATCATCGCAAAAACGTTTGTCTTAATCGTGAAAAACTGAAAATAGTTGTAAGGGAACGTAAGCAAAAGTGTTATTAAGCATGTATTTTCTAAGCTAATAAAGATTTTTTATAGAAATGCCTATTGTGTTGAAAAGGTTTGGTGCGGTTGCCAGTAACCCCATGTATGTTCTGTGAGCATTTTATGTATCTATTCTAGGATTAAGACAGTTCGATTACAACTGCTACAAATATACCTCGTATCTTGAAGGAGTGGGACCAATTCCATCTTCAGATTAGCTTTTCTGGTAAGTTGCACTATAGTAGTATATTAAAGAAACGGCTGTGCATATGTGAATACTAAAATTCAGGGGGGGGGGATTGTTGGGATGATGTATGTGCTTCTGAAAACTTTCAAAACAACTTGTCTGCATTTTATGATTTTTACGGGAGACTTTTGCATGTTGTACGACTCGCCTACTTGTGTTATATTCAGTAGAGATAATCATTATCCGAGAGCAGGTGGCTGTTTAACCCAGATACGCGGTTTTACAATTGTACGACAGACGAACCAGCTTAGCATCACGCGGTGTTTGCACATGCGTTCGCGGAAGAATACATTTTGACTTGTTTACATCGCCGGTGAAGTAAGCATGGACAGATAACAGGGAATCTGCTATTTCTGTGCCGTGGCTCCTGGCTGCGACCGCCGGATGTCTCATTCCATCCATCCTCGAGGAATATAGGACAATAACCTCACTGGTTCTGTGTCGAGTCCCTTCCGTCCTGCTTAACTATCTACCTACTAAAGTACATATGAACAACCTTATGTGTTCCGTCACATGACTTTCTCTACGCATTCTCAATAGATTACCTTCAAAAAGCGTATCTACTTCACATTAATTGAAATAAACATCGACAGATATGTTTTATTTCATATTTCCTTTTAGATACAAAGTAAATAGGAAAATATATTAGGTTAAAGTGACTGCCAATTTTTTATAGAGCTGGTCGTTATGTGATGAATTTTAAATTCTGTTCTCTTTGCTTAATCGGGAATGACGACTTCCCATTTTAGAACATTTTAGGTATTTAAAATACCGTTAAATACGAAACTTGGTATTTAAGTTTAGTATCTTTCAACCATGCGACACGAAGATTTTCAAGAAAATCAAAAATTTACAACATTTTGATTTTCTAAAAACGGCTCTAACGATTTTGATTAAAATATCCATATTTAAAATATTTACATGCCAAATAAAATGTATATTTTGAATTTTCTGGCAATAGCCTCTGAAGCCCACTTTATTCTGCATGATTTTTATTGAATTTTGCACAACTGATAAACCGTAAGAAATAGACAAAAACTTACTATACTAAAAGTGAAGATGACGATAAAACCCAATTTATGACCTTCACACCTTTTTCTTGGAGTTGATTGTTTTCGAGATATTCCTTGTTATTGATTTCAGTTTTTAAATGCTTAAAATTTTCTCATACGGGAATTTGTCAACTGTTGGCCACGCAAGGAAACGATTTCAAACCCAGAACAACCACATTTTAAAACATTTGGCTGTCGGTTTAGCCTAGTGTATCCCCTTATTTCCCTTCTACTTATAAGAAACTAAACAATAAGACCGTTTAGGCTAGTGATTATCTAAATTAACATGAAGCAGATACAAGAATGAGCTTATTAACGATAATTTGTTACAGAGATGTAGACAAAGCCATGTGAATGGAACACATCATACTTTTTTCATTTCTTTTAGCACATCATATTATGTTTTTTACTTTCTCTATACGCACTATGTACATAGTGTATAGAGAAGGTATTGCACTCCACCCAAAAATTCGATACCGAGATTTCACCGGAAATATGTTTTGGAGTCCCCTTTAACTATAAAAAGCATTTTCGGAAAAAGGTCTGTGTGTGTGTGTGTGTGTGTGTCCGTGTGTACGTGAGTTCGTGTGTCCGTGCCTGTGAACACGATAGCTCAAAAACGAAAAGTCGCTAAAATGCCAAACTTGGTATTTAAGTTTATTATCCTCCAAGGATGCGACACGAAGATTTTGAGAACAAACCCCCAACCCCAACTACTCTTTACATGAAACTTTTTTCGAAAATTTTAATTTTTTCAAAAATGGCGCTAACGATTTTGATTAAAATATCGTATATTAAAGCTATTTACCTGACAAATAAAATGTATATTTCGAATTTTTTAGGAATAGCCTCTGAAGAGTGTTTTATTCTGGATGAATTTTACGGAATTTTTAATAACTGCTAAACCGTAAGCGATGGACAAAAACTTACTACACGAAAAATGTAGAGCACGCTAAAACACACAATTTATGTTATATACAATTTTTTTTCGTGGAGTTCACGTTTTTGAAACATTCCTTGTTTTTTGGTTTCTGTTTTGAAAAACTTATACTTTTCTCATACAGGGATTTGTCAAATCCTGTCCATACAAACAAAGGAACTTTATTGACATAGCAACAAGCTTTTGGCTATCACTTTGACCTATGGTAGTCCCTTATTTCGCTTCTATTTACAAGAAAGCAAGTAATAAGACTATTTCTGCCAATTTTTTTCTGATTAGCATCAAGTAAATAAAATATAAGCTTTTTAAGAATAATTTGTTGCAGGGATATAGAGAAAGTCATGTGAATGGTACTCATCAGATTTTACTATTATATTATGCAGGCAAATATGAACTCAAATTGTAACATTCGGTATGTATAGGAGCGAAATATCCAAGCCGTGTGTACTGTTAATAGTAAAAAAAAATCTGATGTGTTCCATTTACATGACTTTCTCTACTTCTGTGTAAAAAATTATTGTTAGTAAGTTTATTCTTCTACTTTCTTCATGCTAATCGAGAAAAAATTAGCAGAAATAGTCTCATTACTTGCTTCCATGTAAGTAGAAGCGAAATAAGGGAGTATCGTAGGTTAAAGTGAAGTCAAAAGCTGGTTACAGGTGACTGAAGTTCCTTTGTTCGTATGGACACGAGTTGACAAACTCCTATATGAAAGAAGTACAAGATTTTTTGAAAGCTGAAACAAAAAAACAAGGAATACCTAAAAAACGATCAACTCCTCCAAAAAAGTTTATATAACATAAATTGTGTGTTTTAATGTGCTCTACATTTTTGTATGGTAAGTTTTTGTCCATTTCTTACGGTTTAGCAGTTATGCAAAATTTCGTAAAATTCATCCAGAATAAAGTAGTCTTCAGAGGCTATTCCCAGAAAATTCAAGATATACATTTATTTGTAAGGTAAATATCTTTGATATACAATACTTTAATCTAAATCGTTAGAACCATTTTTGAGAAAATCAAAATTTTCGAAAAAAAGTTCCATGTAAAGAGTAGTTGTGGGTGGGGTGATTTTGTTGAAAATCTTAGTGTCGCATCCTTGGAAGATACCAAACTTAAATACCAAGTTTGATATTTAACGGTCTTTTCGTTTTTGAGCTATGCTGTCCACAGACACACACACACACACACACACACACACACACACACACACACACACACATACACACACGCTCATACACACAGGGACCTTTTTTCAAAACAGCTTTTTTTTTATTCAGGGGGCCCAAAACATGTGTTTCCGCTGAAATATCGGTATCGAATTTTTGGATGCATTATAATACCTTCTCTATACACTATGTACAGAGTACGTGTAGAGAAAGTAATATACAAACAACAACTGCAGTCAGCAGTCTATCACTCACCTCTCTCCTCTGTTTTTCGTCGGTGTCGCTTAATCCGGTCTGGTTAATTCATTTGGGTATTGGTGGAACTGAGCACCGATTTTCGCATCTCCGTGTAAAAGAATAATTACTTTCTCTACACGTACTATGTACATAGTGTATAGAGAAGGTATTTTAATGCACCCAAAAATTCGATACCGAGATTTCACCGGAAATACATGTTTTGGGTCCCCCTGAATAAAAAAAAAAAGCATTTTTGAAAAAAGGTCCGTATGTGTGCGTGTATCTGTGTGTGTCTGTGGAGAGCATAGCTCAAAAACGAAAAGACTGTTAAATACCAAACTTGGTATTTAAGTTTGGTATCTTCCAAGGATGCGATACGAAGATCTTCAAGAAAATTCCCCCACCCCAACTACCCTTTACGTGACATTTTTTTCGAAAATTTTGATTTTTCAAAAATGGCTCTAACGATTTTGATTAAAATATCGTATTTTAAAGATATTTACCTGACAAATAATATGCATATCTTGAATTTTCTGGGAATATCCTGTGAAAACTACTTTATTTTGGATGAATTTTACGAAATTTTGCATAACTGCTAAACCATAAGAAATGGACAAAAACTTACCACACAAAAAATGTAGAGCACATTAAAACACACAATTTATGTTACATAAATGTTTTTCAAGGAGTTAATCGTTTTTGAGATATTCCTTGTTTTTGGTTTCAGGTTTAAAAAACTTATAGTATTCTCATACAGGAATTTGTCAACTCGTGTCCATACAAACAAAGAAACTTCATTCACCTAGTAACCAGCTTTTGGCTTCACTTTAACCTATAATACTCCCATATTTCGCTTCTACTTACAAGGAAGAAAGTAATGAGACTATTTCTGCTAATTTTTTTCTCAATTAGCATGAAGTAAATAGAAGAATAAGCTTATTAACAATAATTTTTACGCAGAAGTAGAGAAAATCATGTGAATGGGACGCATCAAATTTTTTTTATCTCGTGGTTTAATATTTTAGTAGAATATTTATCACATTCGCTCTTTTATTGAAATACTTTAACATTATTGCATTACTGCAATTCCGATTCAGAGCAAAAAGGGGTCATACATGCTCGAAAGGTGTAAATTGTCCTCGTGTCAAGTAAGAGTGAGAGAGAGAGAAAATAAAAGTTATTGCTCATTACATTCTGCTGATTTCTAATGGTGACAGAAATATTCTTGGAAAGCACATTAAAGGTCACAATTGACCATTTAAAGGTACGGTGTTATATCTCTTCTCTAAAAGCACAGAAAGAAGATGGTTGCTAAAAATGAGCGAAATTGCATGAACTCGTGAAGTTTTCACTGATATCTAAAATTCTCAAATAACGTTCGTAATTCGGAACTTATAAACTAATATCACGGATTCAGACAATTTCAGGATTCACGATCATTGTGGATTTAATCACACATTTACCTATGAGGTAAAAGTTCATTTTATAAAATTCCGTTTCTTTTTCTTTGTTCATGTTCTTTTTTTTTTTTTTTTATTTAGTCCCTATTTTCTTTTTTTTTTTTTTTTTAATAAAACGAAAGGAATAACTGTAAAAAAAAAGAAGAGAAATCTACTTAGCAGGAAGCAATATGACTTATTTAATTTGGGGGGGGGGGTGAAAAGGAGAGAGGAAGATCAGTAGAAAAGCCGGGACCAAGGGTTATTTCTATTATTATTTTGTTTGTTTGTTTATGTTTATTGCATGTAATTTTATTGTGTTCACTTCGCCATTGTGGTCAGTCCTATATCACGTCTTGGGGAATGTTGTTCTTTTCTTTGGTTATGTTTGTAATTGTGGAGAATAAGTGCTACTCACAGCAGCGGAAAGCTGAAGCCAACAACACTGTCTGTAGTGTTGAGGTGATAGTCAACAGAGAGCCCAACAATATTAGTTGGTAACCGTGTGATAAAGGGCTGCATATCGCCGATAAATCCGTTAACTTCCAGCGTTCTAGTCTGAGGAAGCCGAGCCAGTTCTCCATCTTGGCCACAGTATTCTTTTTCAAGATCCAGTGGAGCGTTCCCACTACCAACCAAATCACAGTGTTCGCTCATTTGTAGACATGAGCATAAAAATATTAGTGATCAGAAAGATCCTTGTATTTACTATTAATAACAGAGCTTGCACAAGGACAGGTATAAACAATAAACTAATTTAATTTAGGCGATGTGGTGATGAGTTGTTTGGTGTTTATGAATCAAAACGCAACAATGCTAATCCAGAAAACATTTGCAGAAATATTCTCATTACTTGCTTCCTTATAAGTAGAAGCGAAATATGGGAGTATCATAGGTTAAAGTGAAGCCAAAAGCTGGTTACTAGGTGAATGAAGTTCCTTTGTTTGTATGGACACGAGTTGATAAATTCCTGTATGAGAATACTATAAGTTTTTTAAACCTGAAACCAAAAACAAGGAATATCTCAAAAACGACTAACTCCTTGAAAAACATTTAGATAACATAAATTGTGTATTTTAATGTGCTCTACATCTTTGTGTGGCAAGTTTTTGTCCATTTCTTATGGTTTAGCAGTTATGCAAAATTTCATAAAATTCATCCAGAACAAAGTAGTCTTCAGAGGCTATTCCCAGAAAATTCAAGATATGCATATTATTTGTCAGGTAAATACCTGTAATATACGATATTTTAATCAAAATCGTTAGCCATTTTTGAAAAATCAAAATTTTCGAAAAAATTTTCATGTAAAGGGTAGTTGGAGTGGGGGATTTTCTACAAATACAAGTAATTTTGGGTATGCCTTATATGAATTACCTTTACTCTAAATTAGTCTAAAATCCATGTGTTAAAATGCCAACAATTTAACTGCATTGCACAGCTTTTTGACAAACAACGTTGGTAGAAATTTAATTAGCATTAAACAATCTACCAACAACAAATTTTCTTACCGAACGGTTACACTTAGATATCTCTTGTTTTTGTTTTCAGCTTTGAAAAACTTATACTTTTCTCATACAGGAATTTGTCAACTCCTACCCATACAAACAAAGGAACTTCAGTCACACAGCTTTTGACTATCACTTTAACCTATGATACTCCCTTATTTCGCTTCTGCTTACAAGGAAGCAAGTAATAAGAGTATTTCTGCTAATTTTTTCTCGATTAGCATGAAGTAAATAGAAGCATAAGCTTTTTAACAATAATTTGTTGCAGAGATGTAGAGAAAGTCATGTGAATGGAACACATCAGATGTTTACATCATCCAATTAGTTTTAATGTTTGTACCTATTTTTTGTTTTCTAAAACATGCTTTGATACTTGGCATTTAGTTTTGGTATCTTCCAAACTAGCCTTTACATGGAAAGAATGTCGAAAATGATGATTTTCTCAAAAATGGCTTTAACGATTTTGATTAAAATCTCTTATATTTAAGATATTTACATGCCAAATAAAATGTATATCTCGAATTTTCTGGGAATAGCCTCTAAAAACCTCTTTATTCTAGATTATTTGTATTGAATGTTGCATAATTGATAAACCGTAAGAGATAGACAAAAACTTACTGTACAAAAAATGTAGATCACGATAAAACACATCAATTATGTCATATATATATTTTTTCGTGAAGTTGATTGTTTTTTAGATATTCCTTTTAATTATTTTCAGCTTCAAAAAACGTATATTTTTCTCATACAGGAATTTGTCAACTCCTGTCGATACAAACAAAGGAACTTCAGCCATATAGCAACCAGCTTTTGACTGTCATTTTAGTCTATGGTACTCCCTTATTTCGCTTTTACTTATAAGGAAGCAACTAATAAGACTATTTCTGCTAATTGTTTCTCGATTAACATGAAGTAAATAGAAGCATAAGCTTTTTAACAATTTTTACAAAGATGTGAGAAAGTCATGTGAATGGTACACTTCAGATTTTTTTTTCATTCTGATCTTGCAAATAGAACGGAATTTCAAGGCCATCACATAGCCATACGATCAATAATAGTCATCTTTAAAGAATTCACTATTGTTCTAGGCTAGTTTTCCCCTTAAGCCTATAAGAAAATATGCAATAAAACCATTTATGCTAATGTTTAACTTAATTAGCATGAAGAAGATAGAAGAATAAGCTGCACAAGTCATTTGAATGTAACAGATCAACATTTTCTCACTCTATACCCTAATCAAGATTACTTTCTCTCAACCCATGTTTCTTTTCTTTTAGCAATAGAATATCGACATTTCTACTCGGTATTTAGATCTTGCTCTGCCTCCTCATTCCATACCTCTCTTTATTGTATTTATGTTTATTTCACCACTCTGTTCAGTATTTTATATTCGTAAACACACCATATGTTTCCTTTCTTTCATTTCCCTTCCATTTTCATCCCACTTCCTGTTCTTTGCTAGGAATGTGTTGGATCGGTATGTGAGGGATATGTTGACTAAAAAATAGGAAAGGTTTATCCTTCCAAAATAATAAAATTTGCCCAAAATTAGATTTTAATAGGATTTAAGAGCATTTGTTTGTTTAACAATATATCTAGTATTATTTCATACTACACAGATTCCACATTTGAAGATGTTGGCTACATTTTCTGGTCCATGATTCTTTAGCATGCAACTTTTTCCATGCTGACATGATTGACTTTATTTACAATATAATGACCAATTAAATCCATCGCTCTGTTCTTCTATCCCATTTGAATTTAACACAAGGTCTACTAATATTTTCGTCTTAACTGGTATTTCCTCCGATATTACACTTATTTCTAGATCAATGATTAATGATGGACCCAAGCTTATGTTTATTTGTTTTCCCTTAGCAATTTAAACGCTTAGTGGTATAGTGCATAGTGTCATATAATCCAAAAGATGATTAAACGGAAAGATAAACCACAGTGTGCACATTCGCTACAGTGTGATAGGAAGTTGCTGGTCATAAAATGTTGTGTGTTTCTTTTATAAATTAAATATAAATTTTTGAAAGTGTCTATATTTTATAATTCAATTTGTAAATCAGCTTATACCTAATAATAATAATAATAATAATAATAATAATAATAATAATAATAATAATGAATACCTACAATGCATGCTTTTTACCGCCTGCGGTGCCATTAGTAGTTAAAGCGGGCGTTAAACACTACCAAAAAAAAAAAAAAATGCATGCTTTTTAAAAGCCACACTAAAACCATTTAATTTATGGAACATCTCTGATCCACCTAACAATGACAGTTCTAGCTGGAGCGTGACTAATTTTCACCTTACTTTTGGAAATTGATTTCCTTGTTCCTATTTGGCCACTTGTAAGTATTTGTTTATTTTCTCTGCCACGTACAGTAGATAGGGGAAGTACATATTGCATTCCACCAAAAATTTGATTCCAACTTTCGCTGTATATACCTACACGTTTTAAGATATCTCCTATATAATAATAATAATAATAATAATAATCAACAATGTTATAAAAACGTCTGTTTTCGTATGTATGTGTGTCTGAAAACAGCATAATTCACAAACTAAAAGTCGGTTAAATACCAAACTTGCATATTTAGCCTCAGCATCTTCTACAAAAACAAGAAAATACCTCCACTCTAAAAGATTTTTGCAAAGATGATCCTAGTGATTTTAATTAAAACATGTCATTTTATGGCATTTTCCTCAAAATAAAATATATAATTTGAATTTTCTGGCAAATAATCGCTGAAGTCCTCTTCATTTTGGATGACTTTGGCATAGAGGGACAAGCGGAAGAGGTAGATAAATATTTACTGCACAAAAATGACATCTCGTCAAAACATACTATTTAAGTTAAACGCATTTTTATTCATTTATTTATTTTGTGGAGTTTGAATCTCCGAGATATACCTTGTTATTGGTTTCAATTTTAAAATAGTTCTACTTTTCTCAAATAATAAATTATATTCCTTTGTTTTTCTCCTGGCCAAGCAAAAACAACTGAATGTCAAAACTTGACATATAGGTCATCTCTTAAAAGGTTTAACTATCTATTTCTTTATTCCTGGAATTTTCATTATATTCATTTCTGCAAATATCTATCTCGATGAAAATAAATAAATACATAGACGAATAGGCTTTTTAAGAACAGTTTATTGAAGAATTGGCAGAGTTATGTAAATGTAAAACATCAGGATTTTTTTTAACTTTGGAACAAGCTTTTCACTTGTTTTGCGTTGTGTGAATCTACTTTAATTAATTTATATTACGTTCATACACTTTTCCATTCATACTTCCAGGCTCTAAGGTAGAGATGATGGGGAATAAACCTGGTGAAAGAAAAATTCTCACCTGAAAGAGAAAGGAGTAGGAAATGGTGGACCAAAAATTTGGGGATATAATGAACCCACCCAACATTCACCTGGAAACTTAGGGAAATCCCCTGGAAAACCTATGTGTCAGGCCGCGGGACTCGAGCTCATGACCTCCCAATTTGCAAGTCACACACCGTAGAAGTTAATTACTTTCATAATATGATAAAACTCCTAGAACTATTGTATTTTATGTTTCTAGAGCATTCAGTAAGTAAACTATGAAAATGCTATGAAAAATGTTTGGTTTTGTATTTATAGCTTAGCGTTCATTAATATCAATCTTTATAAAATAAGTAATTGAGAGCAGATACAGCGCCTTCAAGCTCTACCACCGTTATGGTATTTTAGCCAGTTCCTGCACTAGAGTCATTCTCATCCGAATGGCTTTATGCTCCTCATTTTCTGGGCTGTAATTTCTACATCGTTAAATCCTTGCGCCCTCGTTAATCACCATTTCTTCCATCAACCTGAGTGTGCCTTGGCGTAAAAATGCGGCATAAAAAACCAACGGCAGTGTCTCTTCGCATTTCATACTTCTAAATCCACGAGGCAATTATGATAAGCCAGAAACAATTCCCTGTTACTGTTGCTAAGGCCTAAAAGGATAAAGCTATAAAACAACAACGAGCTATGTAATACTGCTCTAACAATAAGAGAGGTGACAAAAATAACTGTTACTTTATTGTTAAGCAATTCGGCGCAGGATTTGTTTTCAGGTTTATTTCGCAGTTGAGTATCTTTATGTCTCCTTTAAGACCAACTTCTGTTTTATTTCCAAGGATTTGCCATAACTTTCCAAAACGTTTGCTAAAGTAAGACTGTTAAAGGGACATTATCAGACTGATATAGTTACCAATTTTACTTTCTATAGCATATATGTACAGTGTACATGGTAGAGAAGGTATTGTGTACCACCCAAAAATTCGATACCAGATTTCACTGTAAATAAATGTGATACCAGATTTCACTGTAAATAAATGTATAATATCCCTGAATCCAAAATTATCATTTTAGAATAAAAGGTCGGTGTGCGTGTCTGTGGACAGTTCAAAAAGAAAAAAACAAAAATGGGTTAGTTATCAAACTTGCAATTTATGTTCAGGAGGAAAAGTCCCTTCACACCCAACTATTCTTGACATCGAATATTTTTCGAAAATGTTTATTTTCTCAAAAATGGCTCTAATGATTTTGATTAAAATACCATATGCTTAAGATATTTTTATTACAAACGAAATGCTTATCTTGAATTTTCTGGGAATAGCCTCTAAGGACGAATTCTGTGTAACTGCTAAAGTGTAAAAGACAGACGAAAATTTTACTACATGAGAAATTATAGATCTCGTTAAAACACACAAGTGATGCCATATATATTCTTTGTACAGTTAACCATTTCCGAGTATTCCTTCTTATTGGTTTCGATTTAAAAACTCTTAAACTTTTCTCAAACGAATGTCGTCATTCATTTCATACCTCTCTTGTTGCATTCATAGCCATGCAAAGAGAATGGAATTTCAAAGTATCTCATAGCGACCAGTTTTTAAAAGATTAGACTATAGCCTTTATTGCCCTCTAATTACAAGAAAGCAAGTAATATAACCATTTAGCATGTTGCAGATAAAAGAATAACCGTTTCAAAAATACTTTGTAGAACAGGTAGAGAAAGTCATGTAAATAGAACATCACTTTGTCATTGAAATGCGGGACAAACTGTGCTTCTTTTGTTAACTCTCTCTACCGTGATAAAAATTAAAGTTCGTAGCTGTAGAGGTCAGCCTCTCAACACGAGGTTCACAAAATGCATTCTACTCACAACGAATTGCTTTCATTTGAAGACCAAAGCAGCTCTGATTTTAAGGAAGCGACAGTCTCTTGTCTCTGGAGTCTCTTTCAATTGAACTCTGTTACCAAACCAAAATTCCGAATTCACATCTTCAGAGAGAGAGAGTCGCCCCGGAAACAGTGATTTAAGAAGCTGCAACTTGTGAGAAAAAGACTGCAGGAGGGGGAGAATAACGATTATAAGTGCTCCTCAAAGGAGGCGGCCAAACTGCTCGTGAATTAACTAGACAGACTCCAATATGTGTGGTTCTCGATATATAGAGCAGACTTAAATGAAATGTATTATTACAATTATGGTGAACTATCAGGTCAACTCAACCCTCAATGATAACATTATATCTATAATAGGAATATATATAATATTTCTATATTCATATAATTCATGTAAACCATTCTGAGATCCTGAATATCCAGAAAGTTGTTTCCTGATAACCCTTTAATAAAACGTGTTAATGCTGCAAGGTTTTACTTTTAAATTCAAATTTAATAGCATATGAAAATTTAGAGGAAATAATCTATTTGTCACTTGGAGAAGAAGAAAAAGATCTAGTTTTGGAAGACGGCATGGGAGGCATCTAAAGAAGTGAAGACAGTATGTACTTAGGAATGAATATAAATTCAAACTGTAGTCGAGAAGAGGACATTAAAATTTAATATAGAATTTGAAACGGTAGAAAAGCATATCCATGCTGAATGGAGTGTTATGGGACAAGAATATAACCTCAGAAACCAAATAAATCAATAATTAGAAGTACGTTAACTTATGGAGCAGAAACCTGGGCATTGAATAGGAATTTACATTTAAAATTATTATCTACCGAAATGGGCTGTTTCAGGAGATCTACTAGACACTCTCTATTAGAAAAGATCTCTAACAAAGTGATAAGACAAGCCAAGAAAATTAAAAAAGAAGTAGATTTTATAAGATATAAACAGCTAGAATGGTAAGGGCATGTCCGTTAACAAAACAAGTTTTAGAACGGAAGCCACCTGGAAGAGGAAGACGTGGACGACCTAGACTTAAATGGATGAAGAATATTGAAAAGGAATGAGGGAATTAGGTCTAGAGGAATTTGATTGGGAGGATAGACAAGAGTGCAGGAAGAAAATAAAAGCTTCAACTTTGAATTTAAGAAGATGCTTTTTCATTGGAAACATGTTTATAAATATATAAATTTAATAGAAACAACATATTTAACCAGAATTTCTTAGGAAGTGTGAAACAAACTTACTCATAATTTTATTGGTGAAGAATTCATTAATTTTAAAAGTTGTCGCAACAGCAGCACATGAAGCTAGTTTATGTTTGTTTGATTTTTCATGCTGAACAATCTCCGAGTTCCCACTATGTGCAATCGAAAATTTGGTATTACAAATTTTACAATGAACTTCAAAGCTAAGCTTTCTCTTCTAGAAACGGGTATTCTTCCTTAAGTGGAAAGAAGAGATAAATTTGCGTTTATAACTTATTTCACGCAAATAACACAGCATACCAACTGATAACACGTGACTAATCCCTGTTTCTTATGTGTTTCTGCCCTACTAATATATATCCTTCCGAGCAGAATTACCGTCCTTTTTCACCTGATTGGCTAAATAACCCTTTGAATGTCAATATACAAACTCTATGCACTAAAATGTCAGGGGATAAAAGCGATATAAAAATTCTTACATGATAGATGGCGTCATCCTGAGTTTCGTATTCCACACATGTTTCTTTTTTTTTAGTTATGCTGTTCACAGGCAGACACAGGACACACACACACATACATACACACACACACACACACACACACACGCACGCGCGCACACAAATAAACGGACGTTTTTTTTTCTTTTTCTAACACGTATGTACTATCTTTCACAAAAATAAATATCCACCTTCTGTTTGACCGCCCGGTTGTTCACCTAATGCTCAGGGGTTCCTGCATAGGTAACATGAGCCTGAAATTTGCCATATGCTTCCCTTCCTTTTATGCTCAAGAGGGCATCGCAGCCTCGCATTTTGTAAACCAATATTTCAGCAATCATTTTAAACTAACGGGAAAATATTGCTTATTCAACTTCAATATACACACAAAAAGTGTGTTGTTATTGCATTTCGATTATTTATTTATGTATTGAATTTCCGAAACTGTAAAGTCCTATTTTACTCTTGCATATTAGGACAATAGCTATATACAATGTGTACAACTACGTGATAACAGTTAACATTAAGTGTGAATGCTGCAATAAGTAATTAGCATTAATGTAAATTGACAAATAATAAATGTAGGAAGATGATTAGTGGACCCGAGGTGGCTGGGTGGTTTGTTTACAAAGGTAAGTTGAATCAGCAGAAGTCGTACCTGCGACTAGAATAGCTGAGGTGGTTAACGCGGGTTTCTGCCAATTGTCAGAGACGCTGAATCGAATCCCATATAGTGGCTGTTTTTTTCTTCTTTTTTTTTTTCTTTCTTTGACCTTTATTTACTACTCTGTGCTAAATATTAATTTGACAGGTTAATGTAACCTTGTTCTAATAAAGCTCCTCCACTTAGCAGAAAACTACATGGCACTTTTATCTCGCATAGCGTTGTAGTATTAGCCGCCGTCTTAAACTCTGAAAAGAATTGATATATTACTACTGAATGCTTTATAAAACATAAATTGTAAATGCTACAAACAAACAAAAACTGGGAAATAAATTCTCCTAATTCAACCCTTAAACATTCCAACCAAAGTCAATATTTTACTTTAAATATCCACATTTAAAGCCATCTGTCTATAATTTTCTAATTATATTATCAGGTTAACGGACTTATTACCGTCATGCATTGTTTATGTTATACGAGGTATGTCCAGAAAGTAAGTTCCGTTTGGTAATAAAATTAAATTGTGTACAGATACAGAATAATTATTAATTGCACAAAATACTACAATTCTTAAACTACTTTTCCACATAACTGCCGAAATTTTGCAGGCATTTGTCATAGCGTGGCACAAGTTTTTGTATACCTTCTTCAAAGAAGTTTGCCGCCTGTGTCTTCAAAAAGTTGTGAATATTTTCTTTCAGCTCTTCGTCATTGTTGAAGTGTTGACCGCCAAGGAAAGACTTGAGATGTAAGAACAGATGAAAGTCGCTAGGAGCGAGGTCAGGGGCTGTACGGAGGATGGTCAAACACGTCTCAGCCAAATCCCTGTAGGAGGTTTTTCGTCACATTTGCAGTGTGTGGTCGTGCGTTGTCGTGAAGAAAAACACACCTTTTGACAGCAATCCTCGGCGCTTATTCTGTATTGCGCGGCGCAATTTCCTAAGTGTCTCGCAATAAACATCTGCTTTGATTGTTTGACCACGCGGTAAGAAATCAATGAGTAAGATGCCTTTCCAGTCCCAGAACACTGTGCACATCATTTTTCGAGGTGTCAAAATTTGTTTCGGCTTAACCTTTGCTGATTGCCATTCCATTGATTGCCGCTTACTTTCAGGGGTATCGTAAGAAATCCAAGTCTCATCTCCTGTGACTATCTGTGTCAGAAATTCTTCGCCGTCTTCATAATAACGGGTTAAAAACTGAAGTGCACTACCCATCCGTTTTGTTTTGTGTTGCTCAGTAAGAATCTTTGGTACCCAACGTGAGCAAAGTTTACGAAATTTCAGTTTTTCGGTAACAATTTCATGAATTAGTCATCGTGAGCTTTGGGGAAATTCCACAGCGAGAACACTAATTGTAAGCTTGCGGTTTTCCTGGATCTTGTCATCAATCACGTGAACCAGTTCTTCTGTAACCAAAGATGGACGCCCACTTCGCTCTTCATCGTGCACTTCACTACGTCCTTCATTGAACTGTCGGACCCATCTTCTCACCATTGAATCACTCATCGCATTTTGTCCGTAAACTTCGCAAATTTGCCGATAAATTTCAATTGGTTTCACTTTCCTAGCATTCAGAAAACGAATCACAGATCTGATTTCACAAGCGGCGGGATTCTCAATCAACACCGACATTGTAAACAAGCACAACAAAGCGTATGTGGCTGACAGCGATCTCAAAATGGCGCACGTTTCTTCTCCTTGATACAGAGCGTCTACGGCGCATGTGAGGATCTGCGATCGCAGCGCTGCAGCGGAGATAAATTGAAATGGAACTTACTTTCTGGACGTACTTCGTATTAGCTTACAATGTATATAAGAAGGCATTTATATGTCCCTAATGTTGGATGGTCTCGCTAGATAGGAGGGAAATTAAAACGTCAGAGGCACAAAAACGAAAATAATTTCTTTAGAAATATCGAATGAACTTAGCTTGACTGTATTCCTTTATACTTAATTATGCAGCAATGGAACAATGTTGAGTAAGATAGTATCCAGAAGTATGGAAAGCAAATAAAATTAATATATTTTATACCAAGAAAAATATGTAATAGTATAAAATTGTATTAACGGTCACAAAATACATAGTAAACGTAGTGGATGCTAGCGAAAAAAATAATTAATGGTATATTAAACAGAGCACAAATAGTTCTGACTTGCTTGAACGTGAAGCAACCTTTACACCTAGAAACATTGCTAATTTCCAGAACTATACATTGTTGCCATGTTCTCATTAACTGACTGTCTAGAAGTGTACCTTTATCGCGATTCTCCGTTCCTAATGTCAGTAGATATTCTCGAGGAATTATACATCTCTGTTAATGCTCCATTACAGAAAATAAGCATGCGGAACATGTGGATTGAACCCTCTCCTGTTGGCGGATGTTGACGCAAAGACCTCGGCTATTTCTAAGTTGGGAGGTTGTGCTTTATATGCCTAGTATGAAGTGTTGCTCTCTTGCTAACTTGGCAGCAAATGTCTTGCAAGGCGGAAGCTTGTTTCGCTTTTGATTCTAGATATTGTTAATATTTATTTGAGGATGAAAACTGTTTTAATTCAGGTTCACTACCAAATCGAAAAATTAAAACACACTTTCTACTTGTGTATTAAAGCTGAATTTACAGTATTTTTCCATTAGTTTACAATACTAGCTGAAATATTCGTTTCCAAACTTCGAGGTGAGCGGGTGGTTGCCATGTACTCTTGAACACGAAGGGAAGCCGATGACAAATGCCATTCTGATATCATCTAAGTCGGGAACGCCTGAGAATTAGGTGACCCATCGTAGGTCAAACTGAAGGTAAGTATTTACTACTGTGAAAGACAGCACAGGATGCTCATAAAGTAAGTATCCGTTTTGTGGAAAACGGACATGTGGATTATTTCTGTTACGTTTACAGTGAAGATACATCACAATGTTGGCAATTAAGGAAAGAATAGCCATTTTAGAACATCGTTTACATGGCGAATCTTATGACGAGATCCAGAGACTGTTTCAGAGGTCGTATCACAAGGACGCCCCTGCGAGACGTGCCTTTCAACAAGCTGTAATTGTACAGGTTCTGTAACTGATGAGAGGCGCACTGGACAAGTTGACAGTCTGTATAGGGTGTGAGGGAAACTATCGAAAGAAACCACCCCACAGCTGCGTCATGAGCTTAACTTACTGAAATCCATCATCTGGAAAGTGTTTCACTACACCCTTAAAAAGAAGTCATACACATCATATCCTCGTGCTTCACGTGATGAAGATTATGTGGCACGAGTAGCTATGTAGCACGATCTGTAGACGAGGAGAACCTGGAGGAGCATGTTCTGTTCAGTGACGAAACAACCTTATTGTTTGTGGCGTCATCAATAAACACTATGCCGGAGCAACCACACGAAGTCGCCGAGTGACAACGGAACTCCCCCAGGATGGTATCCTTTATCAACAAGATAGGGCACCGCCTGAACCAGACCTACCACAATCTCACTCCCTTTAATTATTCGCATGGGGTTTCATCGAGAGCTGAGTGTATGTTAACAGGGTGTCACCTTTGGATGAGCTGAAACGACGAATAAGAGATGCATGATTACCAGCTGCTATAGCAGCTCCTACTCCTGTATCTGCATGCTTGCCCCTAACCCCTCAAACGTTTCAGCGCGTATTCCGCCAACCAACGCGATGGGAACAGTATCGACAATGGCCATGTTGAACGGATTAGACCAATTCAAGCTGCTATTTATCAAAATATAATGTTTAGGTTGTTGTAGCAGATCAGCAACATGAAAATGGAATATTTTTATGGGCAAGCTGTATAATGTACACCCGAGGACAAAACAAATGAGTCATGTCTGGAACTCCAAACTCGTCTAAGTCCCACATGGCAAAGTTCCTTGTCTACACCATCCACGATACAGTTGTGTAGCGGCAGTAACAAGATGTCACTAGTTCCAAATATTATTATTACTAATTCATATGATAAATAATCATAATTAAATACCTAACTTAAGCGTCTTATGCAACAAACTATTAGCATCAACTAAAAATAACGACATAAAACATGATACAGCTTGTATTGTATGGTATTACTAAACTTGCCACCTTTCACGTGTGCTCAATGTAACGCTGTGGCAAAACGTAGGTTACTCTTCTGGTGAGAGTCGCAGTTTCGCTTCTCGCTTGTAGCAAACATTTTTTTTCCCTTCTCCTAATAAAGTTGAATCAAGCATCAACTAAAAATAACGACATAAAACGTGATGCAGCTTGTATTGTATGGTATTACTAAACTTGCCACCTTTCACGTGTGCTCAATGTAACGCTGTGGCAAAACGTAGGTTACTCTTCTGGTGAGAGTCGCAGTTTCGCTTCTCGCTTGCAGCAAACATTTTTTTCCCTTCTCCTAATAAAGTTGAATCAACACAAAGCAATTACAATCGGTAGGTTTAATAATATGATAGTTATTATGATGCTTCTACCGAACATCAATTTGCCGCATACGAAAAAATGTGGTGCGCAGAATGGTACACAAACCATCAGGCACAAACGGAAAAAAAATGGAAATTCTAAAATTATTGCTAAGAAAACCAATGAACATTTTTAGGAAACTAATTTTGGATACTATTTGATTTTTTTGAAGTTGGGAACTTACGCCCTTTACAAATCGATCCAACAGGAAAATGTCAACCCCAAATGTCTTCCGGGTAGGGTAAAGTTGACTGTCGTCAAAAGGGGTACCGATAAGATGCAAAATTGGCTTTACAACTGCATCATGCTCGCGTATCTGTATCGTGTTGGAGCTAGATATCAACGGACGGTCTAGATGTGCTGTGGCAGCTTGACGATACACTGAACGGTGTGTAGTACACGGTAATACTCGATAATATTTTCATTCCCTTGTGAGGATGAGATATCCTGATGGAATTGTGGAATTTGTACAGGATAATAATCCTGTTCACACATCTCGAAAGATTTTAAAATGGTTTTTAGAGAGGCAGGATACCAAAATGGTAGATTTGGACTCAATTAAATTTGTACTCAATTGAGAATGTGTTGGTGACTGCTCTCTTAATTTGACGTAAATGGGCGAAGGACAAAAAATGGCTTCTGGGCACAAATTCAAGAAGTTTTGTAGCTTCTCGTCCACATTACTGCAGGCATTTAATTTTGTCTATGCCCCGAAGATTGAGGGCAGCTATACGGGCTTAGGTTCCATAATCCCATATTAATTATGTTTATTTTTACTTTCTCCATACGCACTATGTACATAGTGCATAGAGAAAGTATTGCACTCCACCAAAAAATTCGATACAGAGATTTCACCGGAAATATATGTTTTAGGGTCCCCAATATCCAAAAAAAGCATTTTCACAAAAAGGTCCGTGTGTGTGTCCGTGTCTCCGTGTGTCCGTGTGTCCGTGTCTCCGTATGTCTTTGAACACGATAACTCAAAATCGAAAAGTCGGTAAAATACCAAACTTGGTATTTAAGTTTAGTATCTTCCAGGGATGCGACACTAAGATTTTGAGAAAAATCCCCCCACCCCCAACTACCCTTTACATGGAACTTTTTTCGAAAATTTTGATTTTCTCAAAAATGGCTCAACGATTTTGATTAAAATTTCGTATATTAAACATATTTACCTGACAAATAAAATGTATATCTTGAATTTTCTGGGAATAGCCTCTGAAGAGTAGTTTATTCTGAATGAATTTTACTAAATTTTGAATAACTGCTAAACCGTAAGAGATGGACAAAAACTTACTACACAAAAAATGTAGAGCACATTAAAACACACAATGTATGTTACATACATTTTTTTCGTGGAGTTCGTCGTTTTTGTGACATTCCTTACTTTTGGTTTCTGCTATGAAAAACGTATACTTTTTTCTCATACAGGAACTTGTCAACTCCTATCCATATGGACATAGCAACCAGATTTTGACTATCACTTTAACCTACAGTTGTCCCTTATTTCGCTTCTACTTACAAGGAAGCGAGTAATTAGACTATTTCTGCTATTTTTTTTCTGATTAGCATAAAGTAAATAAAAGTATAAGCTTTTTAAGAATAATTTGTTGCAGGGATATGGAGAAAGTCATGTGAATGGTACACATTAGATTTTTGTATTTTGGTTTTAGAAGATAATGGTGTTTATGCATATGTTTTAGTTATTTAACACGAATGTTAGTAGAATTACGTTTTGGTATGTATAGATAGTACTATAACTAAAATGCCAAAGCTATATTATTGCAGTATAATGCTGTACATATCCAGTCATAAACAAAAAATGACAAGCACCTGGAGATTTGAGCCTAGGAACTTATGAGTGGAAGCAAGGCCTTCTTATTCGCTCGGTCATCGTAAGTGGTCCTAGAATCAGTTTTCCGTTCTCATAAGTTAACCATTGCGCTGTCAGTCACAGTTCTTTCGTGTGCATTGTGAACACGGCTTTTACGAAGATACACGAAGTTCTTCGATCGACACGTGGAATCTAGGGATGACTCGTTTTATATGTCCACGGCTGTACGTAATAAATAGAGAATGTATTATATTCCACCCAAAAATTCGATACCGAGATTTCACTGGTAATGCCTACTCAGAGTAAAAAAAAAAAATAATTTTTAGAAAACGCTGCCTGTGAGTGTGTTTGTAGTTTTGCGTGTGTGTGTGTGTGTGTGTGTGTGTGTCGATGGACAGTATAATAAAAAACCAAATGTCGGCTAAATACCAAAACTGGTATTTAAGTTCAGTATCTTCCAGTCATGACACGAAGATTTTCAGTAAAAGCCACCATTCGGCCTACCCTTTACATAGGCTTTTTCGCAAATGCTGATTTTTCAAAAAAAAAGCTCTGAAAAGTTTGATTAAAATGCCATACGTTTAACATATGTTTATGACAAAGACATGTACATTCTGAATTTTTTGGGAAAAGCCTCTGATGACCTCTTCATTCAGGTTGACTTTTGTATAAATTTGTATAACTGTCAAAACGCAAAAGATAGACAAAAAGCTTCCAAACAAAAAATGCAGATATCGTTAAAACACACAAAGTATCTCATATACTTTTTTGTGGAGCTAACCGTTTCTGAGATATTTCGTGTTATTGGTTTCAACTTTAAGCTAATTAAACTTTTCTCAAATAGTAAGTTCTCTTTTTTTTCTCTCTCTCTCTCTCATTTGTTTTACCTCCGACACGCAAAGAGAACCGAATTTCAATTGTTACACATGGCGACCAGGATTTATTATATTTGACTACGCCTTCCTCCCAGTATATTGCCTTATAATTACAAGAAGCACCTTATAAGACCAACCTGCTAATTTTATCTCGATTAGGATGATGCAGGTAAAAGATTAATCTTCTCTGAGAAAAGTTTTTCTGCGGAATTACTAGAAAAGGTCCTGTGAATGGAACAATTGGGTTTTTTAACATTCTATTTTTTCTATCTTTTTACTTTCTTTAACATGTATGTACAATGTAAATAGCGGGTAGGGAAGGTATTGTAATCCACCAAAAATGTAATACCGAGATTTAAAAGGAAATATTTGTTTTGAGATCCCCTTAAACTAAAAATAAACATTTTAACAGCATTTACGTATGTGTGTGCGTGTGTGTGTGTGTGCAGCACAGCTCAAAATCTAGAAGTCTGTTAAATACCAAACTTGGTGTTTAAGTTCAGCAACTTCCAAGGGTGTGACAAGAAGATTTTCAAGAAAATCGCCGCAACCCAACTATGCTTTACATGAAATCTTTTTGGAAATTTTGATTTTCTCAAATAATGGCTTTGATTAAAATCCCATGTTAAAGATATTTTCATGACAAGCGAAATGTATATTTTGAATTCTTTTTGGAAAAGACTCTGAAGTCCTCTTCATTCTAGATGAATTCTGTATTTTTTGTATAACTGATATATAGTAGGTAGACAAAACCTTACTACACAAAAGATATAGATAGATATTGTTAAAATATTCAATTTATGTAATATATTCAGTTCCCTTTGGTTGTTAGGAGTAAACAAAAGAGGAATGTAAAGAAAGATGACTTTCAGTTTCAGAAAAGTTTAAGTAGCTTAAAGGCTAATAACTCGGAATATCGCGGAATAGCTAGAGTAATATAATTGGGACAAACTATGATTTTGTTTCTTACTTGCAATTCAGGGGATCTCAATAAGTGCATTTCCAGTAAATCTCGGTATCGCATGTTTGGGTGGAATGCAACTCTTCTCTACTAATATCATGCAAAACGTGCCCTGTGTTCAGCTCATGCTTGTTGAGTGTTGCTGCTATCGAAGTTTGCTTTTTAGACTTTGGGTGAAATGGACAATCAATTCATGGGCTGCTACGCATATTTTTGGTACCTAATGGAGCTTATTATTTCTATGTGTGGGGAATAAATACAAAGTATTGGACTTTTCTCATGTATTATCAACTTTGCAGTTCATTACTAGTCATGACAAAGCTGTAGGTATTTGTATAAATACACGCATAAAGTAATGAAACTACGTTTATGAAAAATAACCGCTGGTTATTAACCCTGAAATAATTACGCTAAAGGTTATCAAATTATAGCAGAAAACAGATTGGAGCAAATCAGAATTAATAAAACATTATCAATAACTAGTGCAGAATTACTACCTCCAAATGGGAACGAGTTACAAGTTAATTACATTATTGATAATTAATTACATATTAGCATAAGGTTAGCATAATGCTATAAATTAATAAAAACACTTGATGTCGTTAAACATGCCATAAGACGTATATATACTCAAGGATGATGAATTATAAACAATCTGATGCTTACAATTACATGAATTTTTCTACATCTCTGTAACAAATTATTGTTAAAAAGCTTATTCTTCTATCTACATCATGCTAATGGAGATATCAGGGCCGCGCCGCGGCCGAGTGGTTAAACCACTTGCCTCTCACCTAGACGGCAAGGGTTCGATCCCAAGCGACCGCATTTGAGATTTGTGGTGGACAAAGCGGCGCTGGGCGGGTTTTCTCCGGGTTCCCCGGTTTCCCCCTACATCGCATTTTACCGGTGCTCCATCTTCAGTCATGTATCATCAGTGTCACCGCCTGCGGTGCCATAAGTAGTTAAAGTGGGCGTTAAACACTACCAAAAAAAATAATCGAGATAAACATTAGCAGAAACTGTCCTGATTACTTTGTTCCTTGTAAATAGAAGGGGAAAAGTGTAATGTGTTCCATTTACATGATGTCCTGTAGCACAACAGCAAAGAAATCTTTTACACAAACACTAATCTGTTATCTAAATCAGATAAACATAAGCAGAATTAGTTTTATTACTAGCTCCCTGTAAGTAGAAGGGAAATAAGAAAATGCACAGGCTCAAGCGATAGAGCCGGTCACTATGTGAAACAATTGTGTTTCCAATCTTGCTTTCCAGGAGTAAACAAACGAGAAACGAGAAAAAAGATGTATTTCCGTTTGAGAAAAGTTTAAGTGGCTAAAATTGAAACTAAAAATTCGGATCTCGAAAACGGCTAACTTTACAAAAAATGTATATAACATGAATTGTTTTAAAGAGATCTACATTTTTTGTGTAGTAAGTTTTTGTATATCTTTTACGGCTTGCCAGTTATACAAAATTCATGCAGAATGAAGAGGTCTTCAGAGGCTATTCCCAGAAAATTCAAGATATACATTTTGTTTGTCACAAAAGGATCTTATACATAAGGTATTTTAAACAAATCGTTAAAGCAATTTTGAGAGAATCCAAATTTTAGAACAATGTTCGATGTAAAGAGTAGACGGGGTGGGGTTTTTCTTGAAAATCTTCGTTTCGCATCCTTGGAAGATACCAAAGTTAAATACCAATTTTGGTATTTAACGGCTTTTTTTAGCTATGCTGCCCACAGACACACACGGATATTTTTCTAAAAATGCTTTTCTGGATTCAGGGGTCTCAAAATATGTATTTCCGGTGAAATCTCAGTATCGAGCTTTTGGGTGCAATACTATACCTTCTCTGTACATAGAGAAAGCAATAAACAAATTCTAACCCGTTATATTTTGTAAATAAGGGGTATTTCAGGTTTGAATTACATTGTTTGGAAAGTCAATAAATCAAGCAAGATCATTCATCCTAGCCAATAAACATCACTTCAAAGATGCTCCTTTCAACGAATTTTAGATAAAACGTTTTAAGGTTGCCTATGTAGAAAGGCTCACGTTGCTCCTTCTTGGTTTGCCGTCTCAAGCTTAACGTTGCACGTTATTGTTCTCTATTTACCATGTACCTGCGAGAGAAATTAAATGCATGGGCATTACAAAAATTGTATATGGAAACCTTGATAACACGCCTGGGAATATGGCCTATCGTGTTTACCTCACATTCAACAGTTCGCGAGTTCGAATCTCGCTTAAGGTGAGTTACCTGGGTAAGGTTTTTTCGGGGTTTTCCCTTATCCTGAGAAGTCGAATGTCGAGTAATTTTAAGCTCAATGAATACTGAGGTCAATTGAGTGCTTAACATTCTCGACAAATAGGGTGGTACACTTCTATGACATCCTTTAAAATGCGGTCTGGATCAAATACACGTATATATCTCTCGACGTTTGCGCGGGCTACAAACATCCAGTGGCTTCAAACTTTACTTGCCCAAATTAAAAGGCAGTGGGTGCTGGTTGAACCATGTTTGAAAGCATCTCTGCACTGTTACTACTGCCCCTGTTTGTCCAAGTTTCATCCCTGTTGCTTCCAGGTCACCATTATTCCAACACTCGACACATATAGAGCTGGTAACTTCGCCAGCGGCGTTCTCTATCAAACCCACAGACGCCAACTTACCAATATAAACTAATCAGTAGGTACATTCTATTATTTCATTCCACTTTTGTATATTCAGTTCCAGTTACATTTAAAACTACTTTTCCAGCATAACTCTAATTGGAAATTGTCATGAGTAGAGACAATTTTATGTGTTCATTTCAATAAATGTATTCGTAATATCCTTCCGATTTGTTAATTTTACACATTAAAGTTAATTATTCACCATTATGTAGGACATAATAAAATATTGAAGCACTCGCAGGTTAACAAATACAAAAGCATATTTAAACTAATTATTGTCAATGACAACCAATGAAGTCCTGCAGCATAAAATGCCAGAAGTATGCTGATGATTTCCATTGACCACAAAGTATTTGCCTAGCATTTAATGTACAGCGGAAAATTACATTTTTAAATCAACTCTATGTTAATTTGAATCAGGGTGGCAAATGAACATGTAGTACTTGTGTTTGGAGTGTGTTCGGTTTATAGAGCAGACAATGCTCTATATCTATGTCTGTTGATATATTTAACGATGTGAAATTAAATCGGAAACCAAAACTTTCATAAAGGATCACATTAATTGGCCTTTGGCATATTCTGGAATATGCTAAAAACAAAATAAAATCTTTCTATTCTATAGTCCATTAAACGATTCCTTTCAGTGTCAAAAAATCTCATGTGATCCATTCACATGACTTTCTCTCTTCTATGTAATAAATGATTGTTAAAAGCTTATTCTTTTATCTACATCATGCTAATCAATATTAACATTAGTAGAAATTGTCCTTATTACTTGTTCGCTTGTAAGTAGAAGTGAAATAGGAGAATACACAGGTTAAAGCGATTGTGTCAATCTTTAAATGCCGGTCGTTATGTGAAACAATTGCCTTCCTGGTGTAAACAAAGGAGAAACGAGAAGAAAGATGTCTTCATTTGAGAAAAGTTTAAGTGGCTAAAATTGAAATTAATATTCCGAATATCTCGAAAAAGGTTAACTCTACAAAAAAAAAAAAAAAAAAAAAAAAAAAAAAAAAAAAAAAAAAAAGGCTGATGTGTTCCATTCACATGACTTTCTCTACATCTCTGCAACAAATTATTGTTAAAAAGCTTATTCATCTATTTACTTAATACTAATCGAGAAAAAAACTAGCAGAAATGGTCTGATTAGCTGTTTCCCTGTAAGCAGATGGAAAATATGGGAGTACCATAGATTAAAGTGATAGTCAAAATCTGGTTGCTATGTGACTGGAGTTCCTTTGTTTGTATGGACAGGAGTTGACAAATTCCTGTATGATAAAAGTATAAGCTTTTTAAAGATGAAACCAATAACAAGGAATATCTCAAAAACCATCAACTTCACTAAAAATGTGTATATGACATAAATTGTGTGTTTTATGCGATCTAAATGTTTTGTGTAGTAAGTTTTTGTCTATCTCTTATGGTTTGCCAGATATGTAAAATTCAATAAAAATCATCCAGAATAAAGAAGTTTTTACTGACTGTTCCCAGAAAATTGAAGATATATATATTTTATTTTGCATGTAAATAATTGAAATATAAGAGATTTTAACCAAAATTGTTAGAGCCATTTTTGAGAAAATAAAAAATTTCCAAATTTTTTCTATGTAAAGGGTAGTTTGGGGTGGGGTGATTTTCTTGAAAATCTTTTTGTGGCATCCTTGAAAGATACCTCTCTTAAATACCAAATTTTGTGTTTAACGGTCTATTCGTTTTTGAGCTATGCTGCCCGCTGACACACACACAAACACACACACAAACACACACACAAACACACACACACACACACGCGCGCGCGCGCACACAGGGATATTTTTCTAAAAATGCTTTTTTTGGATTCAGGGGCTTTCAAGGCATGTATTTCGGGTAAAATCTCAGTGTCGAAATGTTGGGTGCATTAAATTACCTACCTTCTCTATACACTATGTACATAGTATGTGTAGAGAAGGTAAAAATGTGATATCTTCATGACTTTTTCTTCCTATTCTGTAACAAACTATTCTTATATAAGTGTGTTTAATATTACCAAAACTATTATTTTGGCTAAGCGAACCAGAAATCACTATAGTCGGTTTAACGAAAGCAGACCTCTTAAAATTAAAATTAAAGTTGATTTGTTTCTCATTGGGTGTTATGAAAATTGCAACACAAACAACAATAGCTAAAAATATCTAACGTGTTTCATTCACATATATTTTTTCTGTTTCACTGTAACAAATTATTGTTAAAATGCATATTCTTCTGTATACTTTATGATAATAGAGATAAACATTAGCTGAAACCTTCTTAAATACTTGCTTCCTTGTAAGTGGAACGGAAATAAGGGGATGCACTAGGCCAAAACGAATGTCAGATCTCTTAAAAGTATGTTGCCATGTGGTTAATATCCGTTTGGATTCAAGCCCAGGTGTTTACAAGTTCCCGTCTGAGAAAAGTTTAAGTATTTTAAATCTGAAACAAATAACAAGGAATATTTCAGAAATAGTTAATTCCAGGAAAAAACGTATGACATAAATGTGTGTTTTAACGTGATCTGCATTTTTTGTATAGTAAGTTTCTATCTATCTCTTACGGTTTACCAGTTACGCAAATTCATTCAGAATACAGAGGTCTTTAGATGCTGTACCCAGAAACTCAAGATCTATATTTTATTTACCAATGAATATCTTTAATGCACGGTACTTTAATCAAAATCGTTAGAGCCAATTTTGAGAAAATCAGATTCTTTTTAAAAAATGTCAATGTAAAGAATAGTTTATACCTAATTCTTGGGAGATATTTAAATATTAATTCGATATTGACCCGACGTTTCGTTTTTGAGTTATCGTGTTCACAGCCACATGGACACACTGACACACGGACCTTTTTCTGAAAGTTTCTTTTTTTTTTTTTTTTTTTTTTGCACTCAGGAAATCTCAAAACACATATTTCCGGTATAACCACTACATCGGTTTTTCGGGTGGAATGCAGTACCTTTTCTTTACACAGTACGTGCAGAGAAAGTAAAAAATAATAATGATTTATCTTTCTAAAATAATAAAATTTTGCCTAAATTAGCTTTTTAGAGTATTTCAAAACATTGGATTACCTAAAAATACTTCTACTTAAAACACGTGACTATCGCTGTAGCCTATGTTATTTCTGTTGCACCTACAAGAAAATAAATAATAATATTATATCTGTTAATGTTTATCTTGATAAGCATGCAGTACCTAGAAGAACAAGCTTTTGTACGGATACCTTATTGCAGAATAGAAAATTCATGTTATTGAAGTATGTACTTAAAATTGGTAAGTAAATCTTGTCACTGTTAAGGTGATCTATACGTCAGTGCACCCAGAAAAGGGATAAATAATCTTCTTGATATGACTGTCGAATTATTTGTAATCTATCTTGAATTTAGTTCTCCGAAAAGACGTTTTGCATGCATATGAAGATTTAAATCTTCATTTGGAACACTGATTTAGGTTTATCTTAAAATGTAATTACTGAACTCTTAACAAAAGAAAATTTAGACGAACTCATTTATTATTATACAAGTAAAAGCAGTGATTAAATTGTTTATTGATGAAAAAATTGTAAATGAGAATTTAATCGAAGCGTCCGCTTTAACTTGCAAAACCAAGCTGAAGGATCATTTTACACCCTTATCGATTATAATAAAATATTTGCTTTCCTTAATGCACTGGTAAATTAGCAGTCATTATATGTTCTTTACTACTGCTTTGCAGTAAAACATACTGTGTTTGAAATTACCACACACTGCTCAGCGTACTGAAAGCTATCTATTGAAGCACTGTTTAGATTTTCCCAAGGTCTTAGGTAGGCCTACTTTAATATCCAGCAATTGATGTAAACTTGGCTTCATTTGGAACATGTCTCCCAAAATATATTTTCCATTTATCTAGTCTCATCTAATGTATAGGGAGAGTTGCCCTCTTTCCAAATATTCGTATTATGTAAATATGTGACAGAGTTTGAGCAGCATAGATATCACATAAAATCGCACTTCTAGAACAACACTGCCACTGATCAACTACAAGAGTTGAAAAAGTAATAAGAGCTGTTTTTTCTCTGAAATTATTTTACTTACAGTTTCATATCTTCAGTTTAATCGCCCCCGTTATTTATGACATTTTGCCAAATGTTCTGAAGGCATGGTGTACCTTCTGCGAGTCTATTTCTGTTAATGTCCCATATTGACCGCCCTATAGCATAGATAATCTCATCTCTGCTATTGTAGCGGATCCCTCGCAGTGGTTCTTTCCCTTTAGCAAAGGGATCGTAATCACAGGGACTAAAGAATAGCATGTTATTTATGGACGCTCTTTAACTACTGTGGTTCTCAGCGCCCCATTCTAAATTGGGCGTGAAAGACCGCTTAAATTTGCTCAGAGGCCTCTCTATCAGGCTTGAGGTTCTTTTACGTGCGGTAAATCTACGACACGAGACCAACGGCTTTACTTCCCCTTCAAAGGATGCCATGCTAAGGATTTTTACGCCCGAAAAAATCCATCGTCCTCCAGCGGGTTTGAACCCGCATACAATATATGGCGGTCTTCATCTTGGGAAGGAGCCGTATAATAATAACCCAGGATATGGATAACTAAAACCAACCTATTTAATAATTTAATTGTCTTTTACTTTCTCTACACGTACTATATACATAGTGTATAGAGAACGTATTGCAATGCACTCAAAAATTTGATACCGGGATTTCATCGGAAATACATGAATCCAAAAACAAATATTTTTGGAAAAAGGTCCGTGCGTGTGAGTGTTTGTGTGTCTGTGGAACAGTATAGCTCAAAAACGAAAAGGCCGTTTGGTATCTTCCAAGGATGCAACACGAAGATTTTCAAGAACATCCACTACCCCAACTACCCTTTACATGGAAATGTTTTCCAAAATGTTGATTCTCTCAAAAATGGCTCTAACAATTTTGATTAAAATTCGAATATTAAATATATTTACCTAACAAATAAAATGTATATCTTGAATTTTCTGGGAATAGCCTCCGAAGACTACTTTATTCTGGATGAATTTTACGGAATTTTGCATAACTGCTAAACCGTAAGAGATGGTCAAAAGCTTACCACAAAAAATGTAGGGCACGTTAAAACACACAATTTATGCTATGTACATTTTTTTCGTGGAGTTGGTCGTTTTTGAGATATTCCCTGTTATTAGGTTCAACTTTATACTTTTCTCATACAGGAATTTGTCAACTCCTGTCCATACAAACAAAGGAGCTTCGGTCACATAGCAACCAGCTTTTGACTTCACTTTAACCAATGGTACTCTCTTATTCGCTTTTACTTACAAGGAAGCAAGTAGTAAGACTATTTCTGCTATTTTTTTTTTTTTTTTCTCTCGATTATCATGAAGTAAATAGAAGCATAAGATTTTTAACAATAATTTGTCTCAGAGATGCAGAGAAACTCATGTGAATGGAACACATCAGATTTTTCACATAAACTTTGTATAGGATAGGAGTTGGATAACTAAAGCCTGATTGAAAAATTCAAGGCCAAGGCCGGGATTTGAACTAGGTATCTCCCAGTTTCTGGCCGATTGTTCTACCACTGAGTTACCATGGCAACATCGCCAGCACAGCAATAAATTCCTCCACTAACTCGCATGTAAACCACATGGGATCTCAAAGTATTTTGAGATGACATACCCCAATGTCGTAAGTACTTTTAACTCCCGAGCCTCATAGTTTAGCCGTTTATTATAGTCAATTAGTGTTAATTTTTGTTTTCTCACACAAGCCGTGTGTAGGACAGGAGTTGGATAAGTAGATTCAGACTGAAAAATCCCGGCTATGGCATTGAATTTTTCAGTCTGACTCTATTTATCGAGACAATTTTTCTTGTGGCAGAGTTGGTCTAGGGATGCAAAGTATCTAGTATATTCTATATCTGTTAGATACTTAGCATAAGTAATGAACATTTTCAGGTAGTCATCCCTTCTCCAAATCAAAATTAGTATGAAAATTATATCGCAATTATTTATTGCTTTCTCTACACGTACTATGTACACAGTGTATAGAGAAGGTATTGTATTGCACCCTAAAATTCGATACCGAAATTTTACCGGAAGTATATGTTTTGACACCTCCTGAATACGAAAAAAGCATTTTTAGAAAAATGTCCGTGTGTCTATCGGTCTATGTATGTGTGTGTGTGGACAGCAAAGCTCAAAAACGAAAAGGCTGTTACATACCAAACTTGGTATTTAAGTTTAGTATCTTCCAAGGATGCGAATAAAGATTTTCAAGAAAATCCCCCCACCTCTAACTATCCTTTACATGGAAAAAAATTAGAAATTTTTGATTTTCTCAAAAATGGCTCTAACGATTTTGATTAAATCTCTTATATTTAAGATATTTACATGACAAATAAAATGTATATCTTGAATTTTCTATGAATAGCCTCTGATGACCTCTTTATTCTGGATGATTTTTTTGGGAATTTTGCATAATAGTAAACCGTAAGACATAGACAAAAACTTACGACACAAAAAATGTAGATCTCATTAAAACACATAATTTCTTATATATACCTTTCTTTCGTGAACTTAATCATTTCTGAAATATTCCTTAGCTTTGGTTTCACCTTTAAAAACTTACTTTTCTCATACAGGAATTTGTCAACTTCTGTCCATACAAACAAAGGAACTTCAGTCACATAGCAACCAGCTTCTGACTATCACTTTAGTCTATGGTACCTACTCTTTTATTTCACTTCTACTTACAAGGAAACAAGTAATAGTCTGTTATTTTTTTCACGATTAGCATGAAGTAAACAGAAGCATAAGCTTTTTAACAATAATTTGTTGCAGAGGTGTAGAGAAAGTCATGTGAATGGAATACATAAATTGTTTTTTTAAAAGTATTATTAAAAAGCATAATTGAAATTTCATAAGTTCGACATCCGTGTGATGAATAACATTATATTTCGATTTGCTTTAATTCTGTTTGAATTTTATGTTATCTGAAAACTGTAAAATGTAAACTTCGTAAATATTCTGTTCCGTTTGAAATGCCCTATATATATATATATATATATATATATATATATAAGAACAGAATATTTAATAAGTAATGCCATTTGCCTCTTCTTTCATGAGCGGTTGGCGTACCTCTCTGCCTCCTGCGTGTTACAAAATATTTGCACACCAGGGGCGTGGTGTACTCGTTACCGCTTGCACCAAGATACTGTAATGATAATGAATATATCTACCAAATGTTTATTTTTAATTTCTCTCTTATAAACATTCAGTACCGATATTTCACTGTAAATACACATGTACAGAAAAACAAAATGTACATAATAAATTGAAGAAATACAATAAATAAGAATTGCACTAGGTTTTACTGTCATATTATTTAAGCATATGTTTTAAATTTTCAAACACAAAAATTATATTTTTATGACAAAAAAAGCACAATCAAAAACTTTATAAAATTTGGAGCTTAAGGTAATGCATCTGTAAAATATGACCAAAATTTATAAAAAATTAAAAATGTATTTTGTTTCATAATAAAATGATACGAATTCTAAAATTTACGGAAATATATCCTTTTTCGCATTTGGCTGAAACTGTAGATAGTTAGTTACATGCTTTTTAATAGGCACTCCCAACTTTAAACCTTATTTACTCGCAAACTATTTTCCAGAACTTTTTATACTCAAAATGTTCCACACGATGCAATTTTACAATAATTTGTTTCAAAATATTAGTATTGCTTTTCTGAGGCACATTAAAGAAAATGAGCATACAAAGTTTTATAAACAACGCTCCAATTTTGCTAAATAAATTATTTAATTTTGAAAAATCAAACGTTTTTGGGGAGTATGAAAAATAGCAATTTTTCACCACTAATTAGGGGTAATATAAAACAATATAACATGACAGATCTATTTTTAAACTCTTTTTATGTAAACCTAGATTTTTGTAAGGAAACATTTTTAAAAATGAATCACGTAGTTCATTTTTATTAGAGCAATGAATTTAGACAGTAAAAATGATTATTCAAAGAACCACGTGAGCTAGAATTTTGATATGTGACAAAAACATTTCTACTAGTGTGTATACTAACTGGTATACACTTTAATAAGATTTATTACATGATGTGGATTTTTCAAATTTCACACATGTATTTATTACCTTAAACTAAAGGTGACACATATGTTACCTAGGGTTAAAATATTAAACCAAACTTTTAATTTTTTATTGTAAGGGACTTTTTTTAGCCAGGTGACAAAAACATGAACAAATTTGACCATAACTTCCAAGCCTTTAGAACAAACTGGATGAAATTTTCACTGTAACTTATTTGCATTATATTACATCGGTGGTGTAAATTTCAAAAGCTAGCAATTTTAGTTTGAAATTTCAAACTTTCAGTCATGCAACGGAATTTTTGTCAATACGTTCCTTTCATTACAGATATAAAAGGATAAAATCAGTAATTCCAGGGATGAACTGTGAGGTTGACAGTTGTAAAGAAAAACCCTTCGCAATAAACCGAGCAAAATAACCCTATTAAGCACGAAAGATTGAGACCACTTAATTCTAACAGGGACATTCATAGCTGAAATGCATTAAGAATTGTCCAAGATAGAACGATAGGGAGTTTCCAGCTTCTAGAATTCAGAGGCGTCAAACACTGGTCAATTAGACATGTATAAACTTATACCCATATAAAGAGGTATCAAAAATATAAAGATTTCAAATTATGGAGGTTTTGCTGTACATAATATTGCTTAAGGGGAGTGGGCGGTTTAAAATGACAAAAAATGACAGTTTCAGTTTTTAATGGGAAAACATTATGTGGTTCTTTCTGATTCAAAATGTATAATGTTATTTTTTCTGATTCAAAATATATATGGTTTACTGATTATTTAACCTTTTCACTGCTAACATATTTTTAGTCGAGATACACCTCCATGTAGAGTTAAGGAGACAAAAATCCAAAATTTGGCTGAGTGAATTGCGATTATCTTCAACAGCGGTTATCTCAAAAGTAATTTTTTGAAACATATGTTCCTTTTTCTTAAACAGTGTAAACTAGGTGGTTCAAGTTATGCACGTTTGTGTCAGATAATCTATCGCATACACTGAACTAGAGGTATATTTTAAGTGTAATACGTTTTTTAAAACGTTAGGTTTAAATTTTGTTACAGACAACATTTTTTTTTTCAAATCAGAAATATCATAGGTTGGTTAATCCCCTAGTTTATTGATATAAGGCAGAGTGTCTTTATATGTAGTAAAAGTTTCAGTTTTCTACTACTACTGGTTTCTCAGAAAAGGGAACCATTTATTTATCAAATAATTCTTTGAAGTTAAAAAAATTTCCAGACAAACTACAGAACTATATGATCATAAAACATATATTCAGATTATAGAGTAATTTATTTACATTGATCTATAACTTACAGCAAGAGAATGTCTCAAATCTTTTGTTAGCTGTATGTCCGTATAACGGTTACACTACTCACTCCCCTTAAGGGGTCAGGCAAGTGGAAATTCTAATTTGGAGTTTTCACACTTATTTCACTAGTCTCTCTGCAAAATTCTAGCCTTTTACTCTAATTAAGTCATCAATAATATGCTGATTAAGAATTTAATTGTTTGATACAAAAAGCTCATTGCAGAACAGTTTTCATGCTTCATGAATAATCTTGTTAGGGATGTTGCTAATGTACAAACAAACCAAATTTTCTGTTTTTACTGTTTAACGATAGCAAAAAATACAACTTTTGTATGTGCAGTTTTTAATTTTTGTTTTAAAAAACATATTTTCAATATCTCTACCACATAAATTCTCAACTAATTTTCATAATAACATAGAGCAATTATTAAATACAGTTTCTAAAGAGTGTATATTTTAAATGTTATAATCATCTGGTGAAAACTAGTCCAAATGAGACTTTTTATACGAAGAAGAATTTATTTTTTGAGAAATGGAGAAAATAAGAAGTTCATTTGAAGTGCCGTATAATCTCATACTTAAATTGCCATTCATAGACTTAAAAAAGTTTACATCACCGTAAATAATTTTAAATAAAGCAAGAAGAAAGGATTTGTTTAGCTACTATCTGTCACCTTAAGGGCCAACAATTTTCATTCATTTTCTCTATTAAGCACTAGCAGTATGTATAGTAAATATTGTAGTAAATAAATAAATGAAAATCTCAATATGCTATCCCCCTACCTAAGTGTCTATACCAGTACATGTATTCAAACTTAAATTTTATTTCCAGAAATGTTTCAAGTAATTTATTCCCACTCGGAAATCCCGGGTTCAATTCCCGGCCGGAGAGTGGAAATTCTCTTATAATTAGGATTATGCTCTGTCCTCCATAAAGTCTGGTGGTATGGATGTGTGAGTAAATTCGCATGTGAAAAACCTGCAGTAAATGTTCAAAGAGTAAAATACCAATGTTTCAGTCAAAACTTCCCACTATAACCAGAGTAATTAAAGGGGGCTTAAGAATAACAAAGTTAATCTGTTATTTAAATATTTTTCAGATACTTGACTGAACTATAAATTAAAATTGAAAATTAAGAAGTCAGCAGATAAAAAATTAAATTATAACAAAAGGTAAAGGTATAATTGAAGTAAAATTGCCTTGCTTCAAACAATAACGTTACAGGCAACTTTGCAACTGATAGCTAGCTGCTTCTTATAAATCTTTAAATTACATTACTGGTATCCACGAAAAGTGTTGGTATTCAGCGCTAACGAGACCACACGTTAGTTACAATAGTTGCATTCTATTATTTACATTTCACTTTTATTTTCCTAACGCGTACTATGAATATAGGTGTAGAGAAGGTATTGTAATGCACCCAAAATTTCGATACCGAAATTTCACCGGAAATATATGTTTTGAATCCCCTCAATCGAAAAAAGCATTTTTTTAGAAAAAGTTCATTGTGTATGTGCATGTGGCTGTGTGTCTGTGTGTCTGTGGACAGCATAGCTCAAAAACGAAAAGACCGTTAAATACCAAACTTGCTATTTAAGTATGGCATCATCCAAGGATGCGTCAAGAAGATTTTCAAGGAAATCTCTTCCACACCTAACTACCCTTTACATGGGAAAAATTACAAAAATGTCCATTTTCTAAAAAATGGTTCTAACGATTTATGATTAAACTCGCTTATATTTAAGATAGTTACATTCCAAATAAAATGTAATTCTTGAATTTTCTGGGAATAGCATCTAAAGACCTCTTTATTCTGGATAATTTCTATTGAATTTTGCATAACAGGTAAATCATAAAAAATAGACAAAATCTTAGTGCACAAAACATTTAGATCACGACAAAACAAACAATTTGTCATATACATTATTTTGGTGGAGTTAGCCGTTTTCAAGATATTCCTTGTTATTGATTTCAGCTTTAAAATATTATTTTCTTATTCGGGAACTCGTAAACACTTGATCACGCAAAGAAAAAGAATTCTAGCCCATAGCAACCACATTTTAAAACATTGTACTGTTGGTTTAGCCTAATATATTCCCTTATTTCTCTTCTACTTATAATGGAACTAAGGAATAAGACCGTTTCTGCTAAAGTTTTAGGATTAAATAGATGGAAGAATAAGCTTATTAACAATAATTTGTTACAGAGATGTAGAGAAAGTCATGTGAATGGTACACATCAGCTTTTTACTTTCTCTAGCCCCATATGAACAATGTACACAGCGGATAGAGAAGGTATTGTATTCCACCCAAAAATTCGATACCGAGATTTCACCGGAAATGCATGTTTTAGGACCCCCTGAATCCAAAAAAAAGCATTTTCAGAAAAAAGTCCGTGTGTGTCTGTGTGGGTGTGTCTGTGGACAACATAGCTCAAAAACGAAAGTTTTTGTTTGGTATCTTCAAAGGATGCAACCCGAAGATTTTCAAGAAAATATCCCCACCTCTAACTACCCTTTACGTGGAAAATATTTCGAAAATTTTGTCTGTGAACACGATAACTCGAAAGCGAAAAGTCGGTAAAATACTAAATGTGGTATTTAAGTTTGTCATTCCAGGGATGCGACACAAAGATTTTGAGAAAAAGCCCCCCACTCCAAACTACCCTTTACATGGAAAAGATTTCACAATTTTTGATTTTCTCAAAAATGGCTCTAACGATTTTGATTAAAATACATCATAATAAAGATATTCATACGGCAAATAAAATATAAATCTTGAATTTTCTGGAATAGCCTCTAAAGGCTTCTTTATTCTGAATGCATTTTGCTGAATTTTTCGTAACTGGTAAACCGTAAGAGATAGACAGAAACTTACTACACAAAAAATGTAGATCACGTTAAAACACATTATTTTCCTTGTACTTACAAGGAAGCAAGTAATTAATAAACTTTCTGCTGATGTTTATCACTATTATCATAAAGTAGATAGAAGAATATGCTTTTTAATAATAATTAGATACAGTGATGAAGAAAAAGTCATGTGTTTGGAACACATCATATTTTGCTTTCTCTATACGTACTATGTACATAGTGTATAGAGAATGTATTGCATTGTATCCAAAAATTCGATATCGAGATTTCACCGGAAATACATGTTGTGAGACCACCTGAATCCAAAAAAAAAAAGAATTTTTAGAAAAATGTCCTTGTGTGTGTGTGTGTGTGTGTGTCTGTCTGTGTGTATGTGTGTGTGTCTGTGGGCATCATAGCTCAGAAACGAAAATACCGTTAAATACTAAACTTGGTATCTTCCAAGGATGCGATACGAAGATTTTCAAGAAAATCCCCCCACCCCCAACTAACCTTCACATGGAAAAATTTTCGAAAATTTTGATTTTCTAAAAAATGGCTTTAACGATTTTGATTAAAATATCATATATTAAAGATATATACTTGACAAATAATATGTATATCTTGAATTTTCTGGGAATAGCCTCTGAAGACTACTTTATTCTGGATGAATTTTACGGAATTTTGTGTAACTGGTAAACCGTAAGATAGACAAAAACTTACCACACAAAAAATGTAGAGCACCTTAAAACACACAATTTATGTTAAATACATTTTTTTCATGGAATTGATCATTTTTTAGATATTCCTTGTTTTTTGTTTCAGCCTTAAAAAACTTATACTTTTCTCATACAGGAATTTTTCAACTCCTGTCCATACAAACAAAGGAACTTCAGTCACCAAGCAACCATCTTTTGGCATCACTTTAACCTATGTTACTCCCTTATACTTACAGGGAAGCAAGTAATATGACTATTTCTGCTAATTTTTTCTCACTTAGCATGAAGTAAATAGAAGCATAAATTTTTTAACAAAAATTTGTTGCAGATATATAGAGAAAGCCATGTGAATGCATTACATCATATTTTTTTATGTATGGACTCCTTAAGTGTGACGTCACTACTAGCCGTTGCCATGGAGATGTCAAGCCCACTTTCTATACAACTGTGACTCCTAATGCAAATTTGTGTAGGCCTCTAATATAACTAGTAATTGTGCCATAATACACCAGCACCATTTATTTTGGTTGATCCACCGTATTTAGAATAGTTGACTTGGGACGAATGGTGTTTTTACTTGTGTGTTTCGTTCCTGAAAGCTAGCTTCGCTACACTCGCCCTTTCCTCGGATTTACATTAGTAAGACCAAGTATCATTCTCAAGTTACTCGGAACGCTCTAAACTATGTGCCCTGTGATCTGTTTTTCCCCAACATATCTCCATAATGTTTCAAATGAAGCTTTTTGCATTTAGCCTTGGATTTTTATGGATTTGCCATGTGCCTTGATTGTGCAGTGATATAAATGGTGATAGGTGAACGAAGTATACCTTCTGATCTTATTAAGTGATCTTTACATTAAAACGAATTACAAAACGTATTATAATATCGTGGCGGGTAGTGTATCTGATAATGACCACGTACGGAAAAATAGCACTAACTATATTAATTTATTTCGTGAAAATTAGGCCTTTTGCCTACAAAAACAGTTCAACCCTATAATATAACTTTAATACATTTAAACATGAAAACAGAGGAAAATCTATTACTGGTACAAAAATTAAAGTTTCACCGCATAGGCATTTAGGTAATGCTTCTTCAGAGGTTATCCCAAATGTAGGCAAAGTGAGGTTAGTTCCCAATGAACTCTATGTTGTTTTTTTATTATTAAGTCGATGGGTAGTAAAATATTATTATAGCGTTATTCATTTCGTTTTCAGGATAAAAAATAAAAGTAGAGTTTAATTATTCTTAACTCCATCTTTGTAAATCACCATGTTATATCGCAACGTAACGTCCAATAATAGCGGTTCTATTCACCACTATATTTCCCAATAACTGTAAGCACTTAACAATAACCGCTACAGAGCATAGGTGCAACTATATATCTAACAATTTTATTTATCCAAGAGTGGTAAATAATTAATCTAGAGTTTTAAAGATAACCTTCTCACAAAGCAATACACGAATATACAGAACAAACTCCTTCGCAACCAGTTGATTAGAAAACGCTAGCAACGGCTGACGTCATCACTTAAGGAGTCCATATAATAGGATTAAACCTCTGTGGTCTGATTTGCAATGTTTCTGGTTTACACAGGTCCACCAAGCCTTGTCTCATAACTACACGTACCGAGCAAAACGGATCTGCAGTAACGTTGAGAGCCGTATGTGGGACATCCTGAGCTCGAATCCGTTGGGTCAATGGGCGAATTTTCTGTCCACGTTTATTTTCCACATTGTTACCGCTCATCTATTTCAGAGTTGAACGTCTGACATGGTAATTGGTGTCCACTTCACATTTTACGCTTTAAAAGGATTTCTCCCTGGCGTTTAGACGGCACGCTGGGACCCTTCCTTGGAGCTGTCTTGACTATCACGAGATGCTTAGGGGACACAGGCATTAGGCAGGGTTAGCCGGTGTCTGGATCGGCTATATGTGGTATCATTAAGAATCGCATTCTTGCTAACGCACATCGTCGTTCGAATCTAGTCGCCCTTCGAGTGTCCCGCTCCCTTCTTTCCAAGGGTCACGTTGGACACTATAGCCTACTTGCGGCACTGTGTTCCAGATACTGGGTCCCTGCCGTCTGTCAGTTCTTAACTCCTATATGCACTAGATGTGTACAGTTTTCGATCTGCTCCTGCCTACGCCACCTGCTTGCTTACACATTACGCACGAAATTGTCCCGGCCTGAGAGGAGGCAGTATTTTATATTCTCCAATTCTCCTGTCCATGTTGCGCAGTACGATCAGGACCTACCAGTTGCTATTGTATGTCTGCAAGACCTGGAACTTGCTGGGCAGTACGATCAGGACCTACCAGTTGCTATTGTATGTCTGCAAGACCTGGAACTTGCTGGATGTATATATCAAATCAAATAACGCCTACTTCTATTATATGTTTGTCCCAGCTTTGTCCCACGGCTATATTGTAGAAATTCTTAGCAGTAAACATGAGTTCATTCTTAATAATTGTTATATTAATAGGATTTAAACCTGTAAATAATTTTTCACATTTTTTAACCATTTTAACTTACCAGACTGTTACTGGTTTCCTAAATATTGTGCATTTTCGGACATATTAACATGCTATGCATATCGCTAGACGCTTTAAATTTTACTTGAATATACATTTCGCTCTTTTACAAATTTTAAATTTTTACATGTACATTTGTGACCCTTTTGTGCAAGGTGTATATTAGCGGAGCAGTGTAGGAATAAACAATGGAAATATACCTAATAAAATATTCTGTAATACTCCATTACCGACCGGGATGGCCCAGACTGTGGGCGCATTTGGTAGTCCTGGGGTCTCGTGGGCCAGCTTTTCCTTTTTTTCGTCGTTTTCTCCCCAGTCGCCAAGGTATATACCAGATTGGATTTTTAAAACAAAGACACAAAATTCCATCTTCAGTCTTAAATAATAGTAAAACTGAAAACAGACAGTAATTGCGATTGCACTGCAATCTATCCCTAAGCCTATATGCTTATCGCGGAGGTAAGTGGTATGAAATAAGCAGTTGAGACCTGGAAAGGCTAGCTGCACTTAGCCATCTAACTACTGATAACGCCTTTCGAGTACGGGAGGTAGAGCAGCGTTTATTTGGCGTGAAGCGAAGCTGTTAAAGCGACGTAAAATCAAATCAAATTAAAAAAATAACACTCCAAGCATAACGTGTAAACATAACATTACATATAAGTATTTCCCAGCTATTCCAGTTCAGCTATTTGAAGCTGTTATGTTCTTTTACTATAGTGCAGGGGTTCAATTGTATTCTTTAATCCCAATAAAAATAACTTCCTTTAAAATCTGGAAAATGATTTCAACGCTTATTGCTTAAAAGTTGTGTTTAAATATGTGATGATCAGTTTTCGCGATTAACGTAATTTCTTGTACATTACTGTCATTAATAAAAACAAAAACGTCATTTTCTCCCTCGTTATATTACCTACGGTAATGTTTGACTAGAAATAAACTAAAAATAAGAAATGCACACTTGGTTATATATACAGGATGTTTCAAAACGACACCAAACGAAGATGTGGATCCTGTTGATAGTCATACCATACGTGAGTATAATTTTTAGCTCTAAATTCGCTACATACAAAAATTGCCATAAAATCACCATGGATTAGGCAGTAGTACATAACCAAAAGATACGTGCCTGGCCCGCTCTAAGAGAAATGTCGGTTAGTAGCGAAGGTCCCAGTCGCGTGGTGTAGGAGGTTTGATAGACACGCCGCGTGGCACAGGTCACCTTAGTATTGGAAAACGTAGCATGTGGGTTTTGTTATGTATCTCGTATAACACGTTCTGGTGTTGTTTACGTGGCGTATGATAACCGATTTTTCTTCGCTGTCTAATCCCAAATGTGTGCAATTTTTAAACACACATAAAACTTTAAATAGAAGAGTTTGAAAGTTGCGACAAGCGTCTATTTTCTCTGTTACCTACATTCAGCACGATAGCACCGCTCTCCGCACAACAAGCCTAAAGTCGCCTGATGTTATACAAGAAACTGTGACACTGGGTTCTGTGGTTGCCGTCTTTGCTGCCATTTCCGCTGGTTCATTCCCCGGCAAGCCAACGTGACCAGAAATCCAAGTACACTCGACATTAACGTCGGAAGCATGTAAAACTTGGAGGACATCCTGGATGCGCTACACAATAGGCTGGAGGTTGTACAGCTCTTGAAGACTCTGAAGTGCACTAAGGTAATCATTCATAATAAGGTAGTCACCTACATTTTGACGGCGCACATTCAAAATGGCTCGGTATATTGCATGTAGATCTGCATATAAATGGATATGCTACTATGAAAACCGAATTATATGGTTCGGTTCCATAAGCATAGGCACATCCAACACCGTCGGTGCAGTTACTTCCTTCGGTGTGTATACAAATTAGGCGATGGCAAAAATTCTAAAACACAAATACGGAAACTAGATATAAGCTTCATAGTCTGCCATCATCGAAATCTACGGGGGATGTCGCACACAAACATCTCCCTTAGAACATATGCTAGGCATTTCGTGTCTCCTAAGAAGCCTTCGGTATCGAATACTTTCAGGGCTTGTACTAAATGAGCTGCTTCTATAACGCTCATCCAGCACAGTATGGAAAAGGGGTGTTTCGGATGCCTAAGCGTGTATTTAAGCCCACAACTATAGTTTCCTAACCGGACATCGAGGCGATATTCTGCCGATTCGGCGTAAAAGCTCACAATTAGGCTTAAAGGAAAGGCTCAAGCACGAGGATACCCCGATTATGTACACTGTCTAATCTTCTCAGCTCAGATGGTCATGCTGAAGAATAAATGATACATCCGTAATCTAGCTTGGATGGGCTCATTTCGATCATCCGATCAGCTCCCCAAACTTTTCCACTTATTACCGTAAAATATTCAGATAACAGTCACATCTCTGTGTATATACGATGACCAGCAAGGTTTCCTATCAAACATAAACCCCGGAATTTCATCTTATCTGCGAAGTATAGTAAATCTGGTCCATGGCAGAGCGAATGTGGTAGTCATTTCCTAGAGTGACTGAAGAAAACGCAGATTAAGTTCTCAGGTAAAAAAACTAAAGCCACTTTTAGAACTCTAGAACTCTGTCAGATTGTTTAAACATTGCTGCAGATGGCGCTTCAAAACGGGCTTACGCTAAGAACTGTAATAGTCGCCGAAGTCGTTTACGGATAATCAGGACGATGCGCCTGGAGGAGCATATTTGGAGATAGAATTAATTGCTATAGGAACCATGGTGATGCTTAGTATCGATCCCTGAGGCACTCCGTTTTCTTTAAAAAAAATAAATAAAAAATCGAAAAACAACTGCGCCGACCTTCACTCCGAGAACACAGTCCTTCAAAAATTCATAACTGGAACACGGTAAGCGCCGCATATATTCCAGCTATGAAGCAAACGTAATATTTCTGCTCGCCAACAGTATCAATAAGCCTTCTCTAGGTCAAAAGCATCTCAAATGTTACAGAGTTTATGATCTGAGCTGACACCGATACAAGTTGGTCGTCGTCGTCGAAAACCGCACTGGGTGTTGGTCAATAAATTGTGAGTTTCCAGTCACCATACCAACCGTCTATTGGTTATGTGTTAAAGCAGCTTGCGAAGGCAATAGTGAGGGAAATGCACGGTGGTTGGATGAAATGGCAGTCCCTTTCAAAATGGGTATCATGGTGGCCTCCCAAAATTTTTGTGGGAATGTGGTGTCAACTCAAAAACGATTATAGACCTCGACCAGAGACGATGATGATGATGATGATGATGATGATGGTGGTGGAGATGGCGGTTGTTGTGGTCGTGGTGGTGGTAGTTGGTGTTTAGGGGCGCTCAACTACAAGGTCATAAGCACCCTTATGAAACAAATCATGCCAAAGCAAGAGATAAATATGAATTTTAAAATCCTAATATAAATCATAGCGAAATCTTAATATAAAATGCAGTGTATATAAAGCTAATCACGATAAACCTCTTACATAGGTGAATTTAGAAAAGTATTTCAAAAAATGATGCGAATAAAGGAATAAAGATTTTTAAAGCCTTATTTTACAGGCTATCATTGAAAAAAATTTTAACATTTTTTCTACCGCTCGCCTATCGTCCACCAGGACTTATGCAAAACTGACCAACAGTTGCAGAGTATCTCGAATATATGTTAATATTTAAATAAATAAAAATAATAATTTAATGTATACTTAAATATAATTCCCTAATTGGTTTTATATTAACTATAATAGTAATGAAATTTACGGCTAATATTTAAATAAATTAAAATAATAATTTAATGTATATTTAAGTATAATTTCCTAATCGGTTTCATATTAATTATAGAGGTAATAAAATTTACGGCTCCTATAATACTTGAAATATCTTAATGAAACCAAGGATCTTTAGAATGAGCTTCTTAATAACTCTTAGGGTTAGTTAAAGATCAACACTCTAGCAACACATGATGGACCGACAAATGTTCCCTACATAGCGGACAGATAGCAGCAGGTTCTCTGTTCAGAAGGTAAGTGTGTCTCAAACTGCAGTGACCAATACGCAATCGAGCCAATATCACTTGCTCATGTCGAGACAAACGAGAGGAAGTTACTCAGTTGGAAGGTCCTTCACTACTCTAAGCTTGTTTCAGCGAAGAGCTGACCATTCTTCATACCAGCATAAAAGTACTACTCTACGCACAACAAGCTTAAAGTATTCTGATGTTGCACAAGACTTTTTAGTCCTGAGCTCTGTGTTTGCCATCTTTGCTACCAAGCCAACGTGACCAGAGTCCATACACAGGCCGCGCCATGACCGAGTGGTTAGACCATTTGCCTCTCAACATGGCCCGGGTTCGATCCCAAGCGACAGCATGTGATATTTGCGGTGGACAAAGCTGCGAAGGGGCGGGTTTTCTCCGAGTTCTCCGGTTTCCCCCGCCATGGCACTCCACCCGTGCACCATATTTATTTCATGTATCACCAGTGTCATCGCCTGCGGTGCCACAATTAGTAACAGCGGGCGATGCACACTGCAAAAAAGTCCATGCACACTCCACATTAACCCGGAAGTATCTAAAGCATGGAATCATCCTGGATACCCTGCACAATAGGATGGTAGTTGTACAGATCACTAAGGCTCTGAACTTCACTAAGGCAATCACTGATAAGAAGGTAGTAACCCAAATTTCGACGGCGAACATGCTCAATGGATCGGTATATTGCACACATATCTGCACTATAAGTAGATGTGCTACTATGAAAACCGAATATTTATTTTTCGGTTCCGTAAACAAAGGCACATCCAAAACCATCAGTGCACCTACTTCCATGAGTACATATACCAATTCGGTCGCTGTTATTTGGCAAAAATCCAACAAAAAAAAAAAAAATCTGCGGTTACTAGATACCGGTACCACAGACTTCCGGTATGCCCTTATCCCGAGATTTACGTGGGATGTTGCACATAACAAGGTGGGTGCACCCTTTGGGCACTTCTGAAGAAGTTCTCGGAAACGCAAGATCCATACAATGTGGAAAAATGAAGTGAACGTTAGATGCGAAGGCATGCATATAAGCCCACCGCCATAATTTGCTAAAAAGACGTCATGCCTATAAAGCAGAGAGAATTCTGCCGATTCGGCGTAAAGCTAGCAACTGAAATGCTTGGAAAAGCTCCAACAGCCACACGGATGCCTCTGTTATGGTCAGTATGTAATATTCTCAGAACAGATGGTCGTGCTGAAGAATAAAGAATGCATCTCTAATCTAACTTGGATCGGATCATTGCGATAAAGTCGCAGCAAGACTTGCCACTTATTATCCGGAAAATATTCAGAAAACGCTCACATCGCGCTTTCAGCTGTGACCACCACGCATTTCTATCGAATGTCAACCTAAGGAATGTCATCTCATCCGCGAATGATAATAAAACGGGACCATGTCGCAGCTAAGGTGATAATTGCCAGAAGCGATTAGGTGATAATCAGGTGAGAACCGAAAGCCGTTTTTAGAGCTCTAAGCTGCAGGCGGCGTGCGCTGGGAAGTACAATGGACGGAAAAGTAGTCTACGGCTAAGCAGGACACACTCCGGGAAACACATTTAGAGGTAGAATTAATTGCTATAGCAAACATCGTGACGCTTAGCACTGATCTCTGTGGCACAAATAATAGTTGGGGGGAGCCGACCCTTACTCGGAAAACACGGTCACTCGAAAAATTCCTGAATGAATAACGGTAGACGTTCGCGTATATTCCAGTTGTATTGAGAACGTAATATCCAGGCTCGCCAATAGGTAGCATAAGCTTTTTAGGGGAAAAAAATACCCCAACGGTTTGACAGTTCTTCATCAATACATTCATGATCTCCGCCGAAATCTAGGCAAGACGGTCAGCTGCTGAACGTCTTCGTCGAAAACCACACTGGGTGTTGATCAGTAAGTTGTGAATTTTCAGTCACTATACCAGCCGTTCATGACCGCGCGTTCCACACCTTTCAAAAGCAATTGCTGAGGGAAATAGGATGATGCTGAATAAATGAAGACGGTTCTTTCCAGCTTTCAAAACAGGTATAATGGTGGCTTCCTACCTCTTTTCCAGAAAAATGAAGTCAACCCAATCACGATTATAGACTTCGAGTAGGAAGGTCTTACCTTCAGGAGAGAGATGTTGCAACATTTGAATGTGGGTTTCATCGGAACCTGGTGCAGAGTTTCTCAAAGATGAAAGTGCATGGTCTAACTCCGCCATGATGAAGACGCAGTTGTAATCTTCAAGATTTCCAGAACGAAAGGGGAAAGCTTGAGATTTCACCTGACTTTCAACAAGAAGAAAGTCAGGCAAATAAGTATCTAGTAGACACTTGACCAAAGCACTATCAAAACTGTTAGCCACGTCAGTCATATTAACAACAGCTTCTCCAGCTGTTTTAATAGACGATTGGCATAAGAGTTAAATCACCAGCCATGCGCCTTACCTTATCTCATACGTGTCGATTAAATGAAGCCCAAAATTGCTCCATGATTTTTTTTTTTTTTTTTTTTTTTTTTTTTTTTTTTTTTTTTTTTTGCTATCCATAATAACGTGTCTAGAATTTGCATACATCTTATATTATAGCAGGTTATCTAGTGTTGGGAGACGCTAAAAAACCCTGAGAGCACGTCTGTGAGCACGAATGGCACCCCAGCATTCATCTGTCCACCAAATACGTGGAAATCAACAACAGGGTTGGACAGTCGACTGTAGAATAGGCTGCTAAGCAGAATCAAGAATTGTTCTCCTGAGATATTCCACTAAAACATTCACAGAGTCGTACTCGTTGTAATCAAAATCAGCCAATCGAGAGCAAAGATTGATGTAAGGCTTGATCTAAGCGCCATCTCGGTAAACATGTGGAACATATAATATATAATGTATATTGTGTTAAGGGATTAATAAGTCGTGGCAAGCGGTCACTAGAATGAAAATCATAGATGCTATTCCACTTTAAGGAAAATGCTAACTGACTTGAACAAACTGTTCTATCCAGCTGTTGAAAGAGTCAGAAGGAATTGCAGGCTCTCCAGTATTCAGGAGAGCTAGGTTGTAATTTAACGAGAAATCGGCAATTAGCTTACCTGTCGCACAAGCCCGAGGCTCTTCACTGCCCGTGTTCATGAGGATGTGGACCGCTACTTGCGGGAACAGCCTCATGAAGCGGAGAACCCCCTACCAATCATCCGCCCTAGTGAAGTCCAAGGCGCATTCCGGCTTCTCAACACCAAAAAGGCTTGCGGGCAGGACGGGCTGACACCCGCCATGCTCAGCAACCTTCCATTCAGAGCAGTGCTGTACCTCACAAAGGTATTCAACATGTGCCTCACCTTAGGTCACTTTCCGCGCGAGTGGAGGTTGGCACGGGTGGTGTGCATTTTGAAGCCTGGTAAGAACCCTGCACTTCCTTCCAGCTACCGCTCCATTAGCCTCCTACCCACCCTCTCGAAGGTCTTCGAGAGGTTAGTTCTACACCGCTTGTCGCCGCAGGTAGTCGACATTCAAGCCATCCCTCTCCATCAGTTTGGATTCCGTCCTGGGCACTCGACAACCCAACAGCTGCTGCGGGTGGTGGAGGCTGCCGCCCTGGGGTTCCAGGACGGGGCCTTCACGCCGGCGGTGTCATTGGATGTCGAGAAGGCCTTCTCAACCACCTGGCATGAGGGTCTCCTGTTTAAACTCATCCAGATTGGCCTACACACACAGTTAATCAACATCATACACAGCTTCCTACACCAGCGCACCTTTGTAGTTGCAGTTGCGGGGCAAACATCTACTCCTAAACCCCTACGAGGCGGAGTCCCAGAAGGCTCTGTACTATCACCCACCTTGTTTAGCCTTTATATGGCAGACTTCCCTACGGTGCAGGGCGTCAACATGGCCCAGTTTGCTGATGACGTCCTGCTCTACCGCACCGACAGGAACATACGCAGAGCCTTCAACCCCATTCAGAGACACCTCCGTCTCGTCCAGGACTGGTGCAGACAGTGGCGGATGTCCGCTAATCCGGGCAAACGTCATGCTGTTCTGTTCACCAGAAAACGCCCCGTAATAAACCAGATACCCAACTTTTCCTATCAGGGCCAAAGGATAGAGTGGGGGAATTCCATAAAATACTTGGGCGTCATTCTTGATAAGGGTCTAACTTTTCGTGAACACGTGCGGGGAACGTCGGACAGGGCGAAGGGGGCGGTTCACTTAAAGTTACGCCTTTTCAAGGCGCTTATAGTCCCCCTGATGCTCTATGCCTGCGAAGTGTGGGGTATGGCAGCAGACTCCTGGCTTCTCTGGTTACAGCGGGTGCAGAATAGAGGACTCCGGTCCATATATTCTGTATGTCGACGTTTCCCTTTGAGGCTACTACATGAAGCTTCGGCCCTCCCATATGTGGAAGATGTTATTAGGCGCCGGGCTCAAAAATTCTACGCCAGATTGGGCGAACATGAGAACACTCTTGTCAGATCACTGGGGGAGTACTTACCCTCTGAACGCAGAAAAAAGCGGTTCCGGGTTCCCCGCATGGCTTGTGGGCACTCCCGGTAACAACGGCTTTAAACCAGCCAACAGCGCAATAGCTGAACAAAGCACTCCCCCTCCCCATAGGGACAGGTCTATCAAAATTCACCACCTTATTTAAATAAATAAACACCAGCGGAGCAGAGGAAAGGATGCTGCTCCTGAAAAGGCAACCGCTCGAGGAGCCTACCAGCGCTACCTCCTTAACACCAACACTCGAAACCTCAAACAAACCTTAACCATCACCTCATTCCTGTGGTTAAACCCTTACCAGGGTAGGTACACAGCAACAACACCCAGGCTCACCACGAGCCTACCAGACACGCACGCACGCAAGCCCGAGGTGAGCTTATAGTGACTGACTGGATGTCAGACTATATGGATACTGATTCCGCAAATATATAATATCTGATAAGCATCATAGTTGAGGTACATAGTCTCCCCGGTGATTGATCACACTTAACAAGGGTGTACCGTTTTATTTTAAAGCTGTTTGTGCATGGAACTTAGCCTCTTGCAAACATTTGACTGAAGGATCATTCTGATTATGCAACAGTTCAAGCAAGCACTTGTCTTGTGTTCTTATTCTGCGTATGTTCCATTATAAGATAGTCATGATTTTTTTTTTTTTTTTTTTATGGGATAATTTCTAGATTTTGGTCATTTCTATTTTGAGGACTTCAGTTTATTTATTGTATTATTAATTTTTTTTCGGGCTAACGGCTTCTATAGGAGGACGATGCTGTCTCTTTGTCACTGTTCTTCTGACAGTGAGGGCAGTATCCTTCTGCTCCACCGCCTCGGCTGGGGGTGGATCCCTTTCCAATAATTGAAAGTTTCGGTTCCAGTATTTCGAAACAGAGATCGGCGAAAATGAAAGCGGCTGATCTAAGTGCTTCCCAGAAGAATCCTCAGAACAAGTGTGATTTATTTGCACTTTTGTTTCCCTTTTGTTTTGATAGCAGGTTTATGCTTTCTTTGAGGAAGTCGGTCCTCCCATAGCTGGTCTTGAACTTCGGTCTTTCAAGTGCATTATACCTTGCCAGTATTGTTTTTAGACATCTGTTGTTTTGGTGGCGATATAGCTGTGGTGAGTTTTACAGTTCAGATGCTTAAATTGATTTTGATGTCGAAGTCAAAGGCCCAGCTGGTGATCTAACTGAGAGAACATTTTCTGCAATTGTGGCCCGTTTATATCGCAAATTTGAGTTGCAATTTCCCGACTTGGTACTGATTTAGGTGCAATTGAGCAATAGGTACCAGACATCGGGAGAGACGATTGGGTATCCACACGAGTTCCGGGCTTCCAAGAAGGGCATCTTCTCTTTAACCTAATCTCCTGGAGCGACTATTCTTCTGCAAAATGAAGACAATATACGGGAGCTTGACCGATTTCACCGTTGCAATTAAGGCACATTGGAGCTGACGTACTGGAGTTCTCCGTCGTGCTTCTTCTTCGTCTCTTAAGGATGGCTAAGAAGAGACAACGCAGACTCGCCGCTGCTAAGGCAGCACCAGACACCTCTTCCCCGGCAGCCGCCGAGGAGGTAGCAACTCCGAAGCCACCGGTCCCGGCAAGCCCTGCTTCGCCGGCCGCCACCGCAGTCTCGCCGCAACTGCAGCCGCAGTTGCCACCAACACCGCCGCCACCGACGCCTCCACCCAACTCTACGACGCCGCCCCGGTTCAGTGCCGTGGTACGGGGGGTCCCTAGGGACCTTGCCACCCGGCATCTGCTCACCGCCGTGCAGTCGCGGTGGCCTTCATGCTTGAGGGCCACCCGCATTTACTGCGACCGGGGGCCAACGCCGCTCGTCCGTTTGGAGATACAGGACCAGGCTGACCTGGAAGCTGCCTTGGCGTCAGGGTTGCCCTTATTAGGGCGACTTCTGGTCGTCGAGGCTAGCCGACAGGAACGCCATCGGCCCTGCCGACGCTGCTGTGCCTACGGCCACACAGCTGAAGTCTGCTCTTCGACACCGAGGTGCCACTACTGCGGTACCAACTCCACCACCACCGAGTGCACTGGGCATGATCTCCGCCGTCGCCGCCGATTCTGTGCCATCTGTCGTGGCACAGGACACTACACAGGGCAAGTCCAGTGCCCTCTCTACCCAAGGAGCAGCACTTCCTCACCACCTCCTGCCCGCCGTACCACTCCACCGCAGACATCAACCACTGAGGCCTCACCACCTGCACTCTCAACAGACGCAGCGACGCGAGAAGCCATTCAGGACCTCCACGCGGAGATCCTGAACGTCGGCGCTCGACTAGCTGCCCTGGAAGAGACATGCAGCCTCCTCACACAGAAGCTGCAGGAATTGCAAGCTTTTAACGCCGCAGCAGCCACCAGCCAGCAGACTACAGCCGCCGACCTGTCCACCAGGATCGACGCCCTCATGCAGCCTCTGAGGCAGGTTCTCCTGCAGCAAGCTGCATACTCTGCTGAGCTGTTCCAATCTAAACGACAGCAAGCCAACACTGCTCCTCCTCCTGTACAGGCTGAGGGGCACGCACATCGGCCACCCACACAGTGGAAGACTACCGGGAGCTTCGTGGAGCAATTCCGAAGCAGGTATAATCCATAAGATCTACGTCCTATTCTCTCCTCTATTTCCACCCTTTATTTCCTTACCAATATCACCTCTATTCCCTAGGCTGCAGTCAGGTTCCATGGCTGTCAGCCTAGAAATAACCTTTCACCCGCTCCCGCACATTGTGCGTCAGCTTCCTACCTCTCAGATACTAACGCGGGTGCATCAGCGGGACCGCGCAAAGCCACGTGATTCTCAAGAAACTACTGTTATAACGTGGAGGGTTTTTTAGTGGGTATGTCGCATGAGGAAGCGGAGAGTCCCACATATCCTCCCAGCCATAGCACCTCGGCTGGGGGTTTAATGCGTAATGCATTTTTCCCCTCCACGGTAAAAAAAAAAAAAAAAAAAAAAAAAAACATACTACCACCACAGTTGACGCAGGTAAACACGCTTGGACAGAACTCACTGGTGTGGCCAAAGTGCTGACATATAATATCTGAGCGATATATACGACCTAACCTCGATGGATTCATACTTTGCCATAATCCTTTGTGGGAGATCTACCCGATCAAAGGTAAGAAAGAGCGTTCGGGTAGGCACGAATTCTCCGTTTATTTTTCGTTGAACACGATGCGCAGATATATCGCCTTGATCAGCAAGATTTTCTTGATTTCCTCACTGGTCATACCGTCCAATGCGCGGGTGTTTACCACATCGCGTGAGGAGTTCAAGATCTTGTTCACGTCGATATTCATTGGATAATGAATCACAAAGGGTTCGCGTTAGAGAACCTCCTTCCTTCCTCTGTTCTATTAACAACCAAGTACCAGTAGTGAGGACACGAGACTCAACTACTTCTCTTTCTAATAAAAGTGCACCACATTTAATGATTTTTTTGCCAAGAAAGTTTTTTGAAAGTCAGTGCTCCCCACCCACCACTGAGCCCAACGATGGGTCACCCCAGTACTATGCAGGGCTATACAGAGGATATAGCCGGCTCACGATCCCACTCACCCTGGAGTTTGGTATATTACCTAGTCCTGTCCGATTAACTAGGGGAAGCAGAAACCAAAGTGCATTAAGCTGCGCACCCTCCCCGGTCACTGAAAAGATAGAATGCCCAGGGTCAGATACCCTAACCTCAACCAACCAGGATACACCTTTTCGCCGACATGGGTCTCCACTCACGGTGAATACTTAGAGGAATCCACACTGAGGAGGTTAGGATTGTTTGGGACCCCGGGTGCGCCAAAACTTACTCTAGTAGGCCCATGATGGGTTCGACCAAATATGTTTTACCTTCATGCTGCAGCATTTCTACTTGGTACAATTTCGCCCTGGTCTAGAAAGTCACAAAGATGAAAGTGCATTGTGTAACTCCGATTAATGAAAATGTGATTGTTATCTTCAAGCTTTCCGGAATGAAACTAGAAGCATTGACATTCGACCTCAGCCTTAACTGGAAGGAAATCAGCGAAGTCTGAGATAGACACCTGAGCGAAAGTACTAACAAAAATATTGGTCTCATCAAGTGTACCCACAGCTTCTGCAGCTGTTTTAGACCGGCAATTGGCAGATGGTTCCATTTTCCGGCCACACGCCTTACCTTATCGTATGACAGAGTAAGGTATAAGTTGATTAAATGAAGCTAAAATATTCTCCATGATTTCTTTATAATCTTAATAACATGTTTAGATTTAGTACGCATTCTTCTTGATTTGCACCACGATATCTAATGTAATGCCACGCTGTATAATCCTGAAAGCAAGCCTTCATTTGTATTCCGGCATTCATTCGTTCACCAAGGTACCGGAAATTGACGCGGTTGGATAGCTGACAGCAGAATAAATTGCTCAGCAGCAGAAAGAATTATCTGCGAAATGTTCGGTTAAAACATTCACAGAATCGTACTCACTATAATCAAACACCGTCAACTGTGGTAAAATTTCTAGTTAGCTTGATCCAAAAGCCATCTAAACTAACATGTGGATCATATATCTTGTGTGAAGAGACTAATAGCACATGGAAATGGATCACTAGAGTGAAAATCAGAGATCATATTGCAATTGTAAGGAGACTACTAGTGTGCGAACGGACTGCTATATAAAAATATGAGAGACTAGTTAAGGCGTCAGAAAGAAATATAGATTCTCTTGTCTTCAGGAAATGTGTCATAGCACTCCAAGAAAATGCCAATTAGTTTACCTCTCGTACAAAACCGAGGTGAGCTCCAATGGGTGGTGGGCATTCTCCTACCAATAAAAAAGGTGTTGGTAGCTGAGAAACTAGGTATTCTAAATCAGTATGAAAGGGGTCGTCAGAGGCGCACAGATATATACTACAAATGATAAATCTGATGCATAATTCTTACAACGCCTGGCTGAATGTCAGACTATATTCATGAATATGTCATCTCTGATTACCATCACAGTAACCGCGCGCAGGAACACCCTCTTCCGGGTAAAGACAACACAATGCAGATGTGTACCACCTGGTTTTAAAGTTGTCTTGGGGACGAGTAGTCTCTTGCAAACATACAACCAAAGCTGAGCAATTGTGCATTCTCTGGTCGATATGTTCTTATTCCAGTGTAGGATAGTCATCGTATTTATTATGGGATAAGTTCTAAATCGTGGTATATTTCTACTTTGAGGGCTACGGTAGTCGGTTCAATGTACCCTTCTTCGCTATCGGGCTAATACATTTTACAACGGCCTCTTATTTACTGCCCTTTTGGCAGTGTTGATAGAATGCGCCTGCACAATCTCCTCTTTCCAAGTAGAGGTTCTCAAAGATGTTTGTTGATCTGAGCTCCTCCCAAAAGATTCCTCAAAAGAGGATTTCTGAAAAATGCTTATGGATTCTGCCTTTCTTATTTGTTTTGGAAGCCGCTTTTGATTTTCGTTTACGAAATCAGTTATTATATAATTGGTCTTGAACCTCATCGGCGATTTATTGTATATCATAACCTTGCCAGTAGTATTATTTGGATTTGAAGCTTTTGATTGTGATTTTACTCCAGTTGCATCTACAGTAACTGACTTGGCAGATGATGATACAGATGTTGATGTTGACGATTTGGCAGTGATTTATCATAAGGATTTTTTTTTTTTTTTTGCAACTTGACCCCGTTATTATCGCTGGTCAATGCTGGAATTTGCCGACTAGGTGCCGGTTTAGCTGCAACTGAACTGCACCTCGTGACATGTATGTTTGCGGATGCGCGAGAGTTTCCGGGCTTCTAAGATCATATCATTAACTCGGATTTCATGAATCGTCTTTTCCTCTGAAAATCGATGGAAACCATGGATGCTCCCCTTGGAGTTCTCACACGTTGGAGTTGGTGTGCATGCTCCGTCGTGCGGGACGTCACCATAGCTGATACAGGTAGACTAGCCGTTGCAGAGGTCACTGGTTGGCCAAAGCGCTGACATTCATAACATCTGAACGGGTTCAGAACTTATGGCCTAACCTCGATTTTTTTTGGTAGTGTTTAACGCCCGCTTTAACTACTTATGGCACCGCAGGTGGTTAACCTCGATGGATTCACACCCTGCCTTAATTCTTTCTGGGAATATTTGCCCGATTAAAGACGAGAAACAGGGTACAGATAGGCACGAATTCACTTTTTCCTTTGAGCTGAACCAATACACAGACGTAGCATTCTGCTCTTCAAGTTCATTTTGCATCTCTTCATTGCAAACCGTCCAACGCGCGGTTTACCATACCGCGAGAAGAATTCAAGTTCTTATGCACATAACTCATACAGGGTGGCCGGCGAGCATATTTGCTTTAATTATTCTTGTTGTCTGGTATCCTGAATTCACTTCAAGTAGGAGCGTGCTATTTGCAAAAATCTAATATAAGACTTAGCTGGACCAGGAGTATTATTGAGATCCCTTTGAGATGGACTAACCACAGTGCATAACATCTTCCTCTGTTTTAGAAACAAGCAAGTAGGATAACCACTAGACACGACTACTTCTTCTCCATTCACATTTATTTTGGTTTTATTTTTAGATTTTGTCATACAGTTGGATATTATTCATCACCTAGAACATCCCATTCTAACACGGAGTCCAATGAGTGGTTACCCCTCTGGGATGGCAGGGGTACACAGGATATACTTATAACGGGCTCGCCGTCCTACTGCTCTTGAGTTCAGTTAAAAACCTCGTGCCGGCCGATTGTCTAGTGGTGGGTTAGTCTGAAACCTCCCGTTTAGGTGAAGCAGAATTGAGTGCGGTGTATTGAGGTTGCGCACCCTCCCTGGTCACTGTAAAACAGAAACGCCCAGGCTCAGATACTCGACCCTCAACCAACCAGCTATTTCTTTCCACCGACAAGGGTTTTAACGAACGGCATTCACGTGAGTGGGCGCTTAACCTGACTCACCACGCCGCAAGGAGAAGCCACACTGAGGACATCAGGGTGCTCGGGATCCCAGGTGTACCAAACCTGTATATACAAATGTGGCCCTGGGGAAAATGAATGGTGACTAAGTACTTCAAAAATTTGTAAAGAATTGGAAAATTGAAACCAATAGCTAGAATATCTAGGAAATGGTTGATTCTTCAAAAATTATTTGGCATATATTGTGTTCCTTAATCACATCTGTATTTGTCGCGTGATTAAGTTTTGGTCCGTTTCTTATGGTTTACCAATTATACATTATATATAATGTATTTACAATGAAGATAACTTCATAGGTTATTTACAGATAAATCAAGATCTACAGTGTATTACTAATTAGAATATATATATATAAACAGGAATTAAACTTCCTTAAGAAACAAACAGAAAGTATATAGTTTAATTCCTACTATATACATTTATGGTAATTTATTAAAACAGTTACAGGCATAGTTGAGAAAATAAAGAATAGGATATCTTCAAAACTGCGTCACAAGTACTTAAAATGCTAAACTTAAATACCAAGCACATCTCGGTTTGTTTTTAGTAGTCCCCTTCACAGAGAGACGGACGGGCGGATAGATGGACGAGTACACATGCTCACACGAATAGTTTTAGAATTATTTGCTTTTTGATTCAGACGATTTCAAAACATGCATTTCCCAGTGAAACCAATCAACAAATAAAAGACGGGCAGTAATATTTATTGATCAAACAAATAGGAGCATTTCAGCTTAAATATTTTCTATTCAAATAAAATTACTAATTTAACAATCGATTTTCCTAATAACAATATTAACTTATTGTTCAAATGATTAAAATCCATACTTTCTGTGCTTTCTTCCTATAGATAGACAGTAAAACACAAAGTACTTAATAGCCTGGCAGCCGCTTATCGAAAATCTTTGCATAATTGTCAGGAAAGACGCAAATGTAGACATTATAGGAAACTCCGATGACCAGAAATGCAGAGAAACTTAAATACCAGGTCTTGAATGAGTAAATTTACAGCAGGTGAATTTGCTTTTATGTCCTCTATGAGATACCGTATTAGGTCTTAGTAACCAAAATTATCTTATACAAACATTGCAGGTCAAAGGAGATAAGACATAGCTAACATTTACTATTATTTACATAGAAAAGAGCCGTGTCTGTTGAAACATTCAACATGCTTTAAATTCAAAGTAAATAATCTTAAGTCGGGTATTGGAACAACTTCGTTATCATCTTCATTAGCATTTTGCAATTCGCAGAAGCTTGCTGAGTTCTGTGTAAGAATAGCTTTAATGTTTAGATTATCTTCTAAGTATATACGTCAAATGTAATTTAGTAATTTCTTAAACGTAACCATTGTGACATTTTTAAAATCACAATATTAGGATTGTGTATGTTCCTCACGCCATGTAGGCGTATTTAAGACACCTATGGGTGTTCACCTGATGAAGTGGATTTTTAATTGGTAATTTTAATAATAGTTTTAGACGGTGACGAGAGATCACTAAGCCACCCATATATAACTAAATCACCACTTGTGGACATGACAAATAGTGAAATTTTGCAAGTGGGCCTTCTCTATCAAGGTATCGATTTCTTTTACATGCCAAAAAAAATTACACGTTACCAACGGCTTTACTTCCCTTCCAAAAGAAGCAACGCTAAAGTTAAAAAAATACATCATCCTTACGATTGAGCTCGCAAAATATTAGGAATACTAATTTGAAATCGTAATACCTCAATCAACAATATATACCTACACTAAGTTTTGCCACTTATCTGCATAGTAAGAATATGTACATTCGACCAAAATTTTGATACCGATAATTCCATAAGTACACACTTTCAGAGCCCGTATATTTTTTAAAAAGACCTTTGTGTATCCATGTGTATGTGTGTGTGACAAAAACATAACTCAAAAACAAAAAGTTTGTTAAATACATACTTGGTGCTTAAATTCAGAAACTTCCAACGATGCCACAAGAAGATCTGCAAGCAAATCCTCCAGATCATATTACCCTTTAGCTGGACAATTTTTCCATGATGTTTATTTTTTCAATAATGTTTCCATCATCCTTAATGTTATGGAATAGAATCTGAAGTCTTTCTTTTATTAGGAAGGAGTGTTGTATAATTCCGTATAACTAGCAAACAATTAGAGATAGACAGACGCACTACCTAAAAGATTTACCTCTCTTTAAAACATACGCTTTAATGCTTTGGCTATTTCTAAGCTCTCTTAATATTGGTTTGGATGATTAAATACTTACTAATTGTCGCCATTCAAATGTTTCTTCTCGTGCTACATCTTGTTACAATTATATAGTGTGTGTGTGTGTGTGTTTGTGTGTGTGTGTATCTAATGCTCAGGAATTAATAATGAAGTCATTTTACTTCTTGTTTCCCAATATTTTGATGTTAGAGTTTCGAAAGCCATAAGGGATTCACAATCTTTTAAATGTTCCATGTCCATTTCTTCTTTGTGTAAATAAACAATTAAGACATGCCATTATTCCAATTCTGAAAATATGTTTGTTCAAACAATCGTGTCCTGTGATCAGTCGAAATGCAGCAACAGAGGGTTTTCTTGGTTAATCAGGAACTATTGATGGATCATCCAAAATGTTTTTCCATTTTGACTGTTCATTTCGGAATGTTATATGTTGATTATAACTTGAAGTTAGTTACAATTCCTTTAATTGATGCATAAGAGGAATTTGCTTTGCCACTAAATTGATTGTAGCTAAATTTAAAAGTAATATTCCTGCAATATAATCGTTTTACCGATCCATTAACTCCCCTCATCAATGCCATTGGAACTGTCGATTTCCTAGATATATCCATCAGATCTGACTGTCGAATTGGTTTTCATGTGAAGATAACACATCGTGTATATTAAACTATTATCGCATTCTAAACAGTAATGTTTAAATCACTTAAGAACCCACTTGTAGTCAACCTTAGTGGAATAAATAACACATACACACACACACAAACAAAATAGCTTATTCTGGATTTGAAAGATGGGCGTACTATAGTTGAACCGCCAACTTAAATTTGTAAATTAATTAAGACGGGAAAAGCAAGCAAAATGCCCCTGTTCTTAGATGCTTACAAAACATACGATGAATTCAATTCGCATAACTTTTTCTACCTTTTCTGAAAATGAAATCCTCTCACAAGGATTACTCTTCTCACAACTTCAAGCTAATCTAAATAAAATTAGCAGAAATGCCCTTAAATGCCTCTTTGCATGCACAGGAGTAAAACAAATAAATAACGGATAACGACTTCCTGTTTGGGAAAAGAATAGGTAAATATTTTAAAAATGAAAACAATAACAAGGAATATCTCAGAAATCCTTAACTCTGCAATAAAATGTATATAACAAATGGGGTGTTTTAACGAGATCTAACTCTTTTGTGTAATAACATTTTGTCTATCGCTTACGGTATACCTATTATGCAAAAACCATTCACAATGAAGGAAACTTCCGAGACTATTCCCAGAAAATGAAGGAACTATTTTGTGTGTCAAGTAAGTATCTATATATGCGATATTTTAATCAACATCGCAAGCGCCATGTTTTGAGAAAATAAAAATTTTCAAAATTTGTCCATAAAAAAGAAAAAGAGCTGAGGGGATATTCTGGAAAACCTTTGTATCATATCCTTGGCAGATGCTGAACATAAATATAAAGTTTGGTATGCAACCGATTTCCATTTTTAATTTATCGTGTTCGCAGACACATGGTCACGCACATACAAATGATTTGTGTTGGATACAGAGGACCCTAAAACATGTATCTATTTCTAGTGAATTCTGCTATCGAATTTTCGGGTGAAATGCAATATTATGTATTCTACTTATGTACTATGTATGAAGTAGAGCAAAGATAAACATTAGAAATTCCAGGCATTTGACACATTCAGCTTGCACAGGATTTTTTAACTTGGGCAGAAGTTACGTGCGGAAAATCTCGACACTTCCCTTGCACAGAATGTGCACTCATTATAACTATACGACTGTGTATGATGTGTGAACAAATTCGGTGTTTCTCTCCCTCTCCCTGGTGACATAGATAACTGCAGTGTCATTATCATAAAATATAATTTAGATTTGTCGTGACCAGCTACAATTGCAATAAACTCGAAGCGTGGGAACTTTTTCTTGAACTCCTCACCTTACTGAGGAAAGGAAAACTATTTTCTTCCACTCTCGCCACTACGTTGTTAATATCTTCTCATTTTCTTCGTTTATGGTGGTCTCTTTTGGTATTTCGTTTTATGTAGTTCCCTTTCTTCTTTCCTATGTCATGTTGCTATTCTGTTCTGTATTTCATTTCAACTAAATCCGCTTAATGTTTATACTTTCTCTACCTCTCCTTTAGCTAGAGATGCGATTACAGTTACCCAAAAGTTGTTACAGTTTATTTCACGAGAGAGAGAGAGAGAGAGAGAGAGGGAGAGAGAGAGCGAGAGAGAGAGCGAGAGAGAGTGGTGATAATACTGAACTTCCAAATGCAGTTTTTAGTTTCCTTCCTTTTACCGGGTAGAGATTGCAAAGGTAGACTCAGACCTACAAATTCGGTGCCATAGTAGGTCATTTGAACCACGAATCTCCTGGTCTCCTTCCAAATACTCTAACCGCTGAGTTAACATGAAAAAATACCCTCATTGCACTAAATTATCGAACTGATTCTTCACAAGGAGATCTGAAAATTCATTTTGAGACTTACAAACTCCATAAGTACTTAAGTGACGGGCTATAATAGGGCATTTAATGTGAATTAATTCTTTCTTCTACACAAGTCGTGTATAGTACTGAAGTTGGAAAGGTAGAATGACACTGAAAACTTCAGTGCCATAACCTAACAGTTATCTATAAAGCCCGAGACCTAAGTATTTAAGGAGTTTGTAAATCCCCAGTTTTTGACAAATAAATGTTTTAATATTCTATTTAATTTTTGGGGATCGCAGGTAATACACCCAAAGCTAATAAGATCCAGAATGTTCGTGCTTGCAGAATTGAGAGAAAACCCGCTCAGACACCATTTCGTCTACCACAAATCCTACAAACGGGCGCTTGGGATCGAACCTAGGCCGCCTAGATGGGAGGCGAGTGGTCTAACCACTCAGCCACGGCGCCACCCTCGATTTATTATGAATCTGAATATCTTGCGTGTGTATTATGTTTCTATGATAGCATTCTAATTATTCTTAGCTGACTTTAACTGACATTGCACGGTTAGCCTTTGAAACTGAAAGTTTCATTTACCTAGCGCATTCTTTACGAAATTATTGTTCAATGTTCTGAGTATCATCATGTGAATACTCCTTTTTTACCCTTGTAATTGAAATTACACTCAGCCCTGGACATTCCTAATAACGGATGAAAAATTATCACATATTCATGCAAAACCATATGGACCATTGACGGAACAATCGACTTCCTTAACTTCCGCTCCAATAGTCTTCCAAAATCTGGAAAATGCTACAGAGCCTTTGTGTTACCTTTTAGGAGTGGAAGAATCCTCGGCTTGAATGACCGAACTATTTTTAAATATTTAAAATAGGTGAAATGTTACACCTTTGTACCTTCTCTTGGGTCCCTTCTTTTAGAAAAACTACACATTTTTCACTTGATATAGACATCCTTAACAGAAAAAAAAAATGAATTAGAGCCGAATATTTCACATTCCCACGCCACCAAGTTAATCTCCTTGGAAAAGGCGCATAGTCGAGACCATTAAAAAACCATCTTTCTAGGCTATCGATAGAAAATATCGTTCATTGATTCCTAATGTTAACATTTTCTCTCTCGATACAACTTTATCTGCTAAAAATTTGAATTGAAACATAAGATAAAGACAAAAATGCATAACTTTCGTACATGAAGCATATTAGAAGCTTTTGCAGCCATAAACTGTAGTACATACATATATAGATTTAGAATAAAATAAATACATACATACATACATACATACATACATACATACATACATACATACATACATACATACATACATACATACATACACACACACACATACATACATACATACATACACACACACACACACATACATACATACATACATACATACATACATACATACATACATACATACATACATACATACATACATACATACATACATACATACATACATACATACATACATACATACATACATACATACATACATACATACATACATACATACATACATACATACATACATACATACATACATACATACATACATACATACATACATACATGCATGCATGCATACACACTTAAATATTCCCTCTTTACGATATTAATATACTAAGTGACCCAACTGCCAATTATTTATTGTGTGCAGGTATTTCTTTATGCGTTGAAAAGTTGCAAAACTCAAAGGGGATATTTCAATTTAAAACCCTCCAGTGAGGAACTGGCCTGAATGACCTTCGTTTTACCACTCTTACTTATCAGCGGAGACGGTGAGTGGTCGCGCTCATTCATAGGTGTAAAACGAAGGTCCACTTCGGCAGTTCCTCCTGACCATTTTTAACTTGAAAACGTTGTCTTCTGCAACTCTTTTAACGTAGGAAGGGATAACTGCACACGTTAAATGAGAGGCAGTTGGGTCACCATGTAGATTTGGATTAAGACAGCCTGAAAAAGCAATAGAAGCCTAGCAAATACCGAGTTGCGGAAAGGAGTTGGGAAATGGAAGAAAAGAATAGAACAAAAACCATCGTCATGAAAAGTCCCAATGAAGAAGAGCACGCGACACACATTTCATTGCAACAAGCTTTGGTTCTGGCTAATGATACCAAGGTAGTTTTTACGACAAAACCATTGATTCGTTCTTGGGTTCTTACTCATCATTAAGGAGTTTTGAAGAACCGACGAAGCACCTAAAGAAGACTGGTGATTAATCGATGAGAGCAGGATGTATCTTCTTGCCTTTAGTGACTTCGCAAGGAAGTGCTATGCTGGCATTTTCATCGGCTCGCATCTTGATCCGCAGACGATTTCCACACAGGCAACCTAAGATTGGCCTGAGGCATCAAAGGCTTTACCCCAAAGTATACATTTCTCTGCCTAAATAGCTTTCTTGGCTTAGAATAGTCAACACTGTTAACGCATTTCGTTAAATGACTTCCACTCAAAGACAAATTTAATTAGCAGTGCATTTATTAATAATTATGATGCTTTGCCAAGAGAGATAGTAAAATAATATTAGCATTCTTATAAGAAGGGGAAAAACACTAATCTTTTAATGCTACATAGGTTAGAGGCTTCATGAAGCTTTATTATCATAAGTAATATATCGAGAGCAAATTTATCTAGAGAAAAGTTTTAGCTCGAGTTGTATTTAATAAGACTATTTCGTAAATAAAATAACAATGATTAGCCTATTTGGATATCAGTAATAATATTCCTCAAGTCCCATTTGACTTGTATATTTGCACCGAAATCACTGCAACTTGATGTCCATATCATAAATCATAGCCTCGTTGCTTACAGAATTCGTTGAACTGGTTCCACACATTCTGTTGTTTTTAGTACTCTGCGGCTTTGAGTTTTCAATTAATACGTTTATTTCAGATATAGATCTTTCTTTGGGACTTCCGCCATTATGTACGGGAATACCACTGCACATTGATACTATTATTTTGAGACGAACATTAGTTCAGAGGGAAATCAAATGCACATGGGTGTGATAAAAAAAAACGATTAAAATGCAGGGATAATAAGTCCCGATTTGTTGGAATTTTACGCCCCAATGTACTGGATTGGCCACTTCCTACGATCACGTGTCATGAACGCAATAGTCGCAGGAAACATTGAAGATAATACTTGTATAATTAACTGATTTCACGTGGTACACTTTGGTCACTTCTTCACTTTGATGGGAAAAATATGTCATATTGGAGAGCAGTAAAGGTTGTGAAGCATATTATTATATCATATATGTTACACTGACAGACTTTCTCTACCAATTCTTCAACAAACTATGCTTAAAAATACTTATTCTTCTACTTCATGTTACTCGAGATAAACATGTGTTATAGAAATGCTTCTATTAGATATTACTTATATAATGAAAATACCATCATATTTAATTAATATTTTATATAATTGTTAGACTCAACTTAACATTTTAATACACACATTTAGTAATAATTAAAATTCCCCAAAAGTAAGAGCTGTAGTAATAGAAAACACTTTGGTTGAATTTCAAATTTATCTGATGAAATTTGCACTCTCATTCTAAAAATATAATCCGTTCAGTTAAGCTAAATAAGCTAATACCCTCAGAGTTATAAATACAAATTTTTTGAATATGTAAAATGTATAAATAATATTCGATTTGAAGTTCCGATTTGTTTGCTTGATATGGGGAAAAAGAACACGAATGAGGTTTCCATTTAAGTAAAGTGTATTTTAAAATTGAAACTAAAACAAAGAATATATCGAAAATGGTTGACTTGACCAAAAGATTGTATAAGACGTAAATTGTATGTTTTATCGAGATCTACATCTAGTAAGGTTTCGTCGATCTCTCACGATTTACCGGGTATGCAAATGTAATTAAGAATGAGGAGGTTTACAACGGCTTTTTCCAGGAAATTCAGATATACATTTTATTAGTGATATATAACTTTTAAAATATGGTACATTTAACCAATATTGTTAGAGTCATTTTTAATAAATCGAAGATTTCACAAATCGTCCATGTAAAGTAGTATGGGCTGGAGAATTTTGTTAAGTACCTTCGTGTCGCGTCTTTTGAAGATATTTAACTTAAATACCAAGAATGGTACTTAACCGTCTTTTCATTTTTGAGTTATGCTGTTCATTATGCTGTTGACAGGCACACACACATACACAATCACACACAGATATTTTTATAAAAATTATATTTTTATTCAGGGGTCCTCAAAACAAGAGTTTCCATGAAATCTCGGTATCGGGTTTTTGGGTGGAATACAATACCTTCTCTACCTACTATGTGCATTGTACGTATATGCTAGAGAAAGTAAAACCATTTCTGAAAGAAATACAAATTTAGTCTTAAATTAAATTTTTATGTATACCACCCATTCTCGGTTGCTACACATAACATAATTTAAGAACTACTAAAGATTTGACAATGTTTTACGAGAAACAACAAATCTAATAAAACCAACCTTCAATGCTCTGCCGAAGTTGACACCCCTGTCAAGGTCGCAAGGTCGTCAATTTCGAAAAATATGTAAACCTCCAGTGTTGGGTTAATTAAAACTGGAAAATTGTTTGGTCACTTTTGAGTAATTTGAAAATTTGTCTCATACATCCTTTAACAGCTGCGGAAAAGTTCATTCGGAGGTACACACTAACATATTTTTCTGCACTCAAGAATTGCAACAGCCGTTATATTTATTGTAGAACTTTTCTTCGGACAGTTTACGATCATGTTTCTTTGTGTTGTTTATACTTCTGCATACTGCTTGGCACTTACGTAAATTGGACTCATTGGGTGGAAGGGGTATTCATGCTATTCGCCTCTTTGATTCTATGTATAGAGAAGAATAGAGACTTCTAGGTTTAACCGATATTTCGACACAAAAATGTAAGTAATTTTGGTGGTACACTATTTTAATTATGAAGAATTAAGGCTACTTTTAGTATAATAGAAGCTCAACTTCTGCATGAGGGAAGCTTTGTATTTCATTTAAAAGTTACATTTCTATGTTTTAAGGATCCACTAAAGCCCAAGAAATGATCTTAGAAAAATGTGAATATGTCGGCGCGCGCGCGCGTGTGTGTGTGTGTGTGTGTGTGTGTGTGAACACATAACATAGTAAAATAAAAAGTTGGTTAAGTGATATAATTTATATTTATTTCCCCACATATTGTATATCACCCAAAGAATCGCCGTACAGACTTTCAAGAAATAAGCCTACCACAAACTACACTTCTTTATCGAAAATGCTAAAAATGTTGATTTTCCAAAAATGACTTTGATATATTCATTAAAATAAAATGTATATCTTGAACTTTCTTGGATTAACCTCGAATTATTGTACTTCTGAATGACCTTTGCATAAGTGGTGGAGTTTACAGTTTTAAAGATTTCCTTGTTATTGCTTTGAGTTTTCTGATACCTAAATATTTTCAATTTGGAAGTCTTTATTTGTTTTGTTTTTTTTAGGTTTTTTTTTTTGTTTACTCTCCGTGTCATGCAAAAAGAACGGAGTTTCAAAACTATCGCAGAACGATCAGTTCTTAAATGATTTGAATATGTTTTAATCCCATTACATCTCCTTATTTCCACTGTACCAAGAGGAAAATATGCATAAAACGTTTCTGCCAAAGTTATGTGGAATTAAATTAAGTAGATAGAAGATTAAACCTTTGTAGGAATAGTTTCTATTACCTTCTCTATCCTTGTAGTAAGAGTATTGGGTAAAATTCGATGTTGAGATTTCACGGGATTATAGATTATGAGCCCCCCTCAAAAGAACATAGCTTCTCTTCACGACTTAGTATATAGAGAAGGTATTCCATATCAGCTAGTCTTTTCTATAGCGATGTTTCACTGGAAATACACGTTTTGTGGCACCTGAATCTAAAAATGCACGCTTGGAATAAGCTCGGTGTGTGTGTGTGTGTGTGTGTGTGTGTGTGTGTGTGTGTGTGCGTGCGCGCGCAACCGTGTTGTAAGCAACATACCTAATTCAAAAACCTATTAATACGGCTAAATGCCAAAATTTTAAGTTCAGCATCTTTCAAGGATACGATACGAAGATTAAAAAAACAAAAACAAAAACCTACATCCTTTTCAATAAAACTTTTTCGAAAGTTGTCGTTTTCCCAAAAATTCTCATAAATAACTCTTAACAATTATATCTTGAATTTTCTAGGTATAGCCTATGAAGTTCTCTTCATACTAGACCTTCTTGCATAACTTGTAAGTCATAAAAGACATACGACATTTTACATACATTTACAAGTAATAAGACTCTTTCTGCTATTTTTTCTTTCTCTATACGAACTATCTACATAGTGTATAGAGAAAGTATTGCACTCCACCAAGAAGTTCGATACCGAGAATTCACCGGAAATATATGTTTTAGGGTCCCCTTTATCTAAAAAAGAGTATTTTAAGAAAAAGGTTCGTGTGTGTGTGTGTCAGTATATCCGTGTGTCCGTGTGTCTGTGAACACGATAACTCAAAAACGAAAAGTCGGTAAAATACCAAACTTGGTATTTAAGTTTAGAATCTTCCAGGGATGCGACACGAAGATTTTGGTAAAAATCCCCCCACCCCAAACTACCCTTTACATGGAACTTTTTTCGAAAATGTTGATTTTCTAAAAAAATGGCTCTTACGATTTTGATTAAAATATTGTATATTACAGATATTTATCTGACAAATAAAATGTATATTTTGAATTTTCTGGGAATAGCCTATGAAGACTACTTTATTCTGGATCAATTTTACGGAATTTTGCATAACTGCTAAGCCGTAAGAGATGGACAAAAACCTACCACACACAAATGTAGAGCACCTTAAAATACACAATTTATGTTGTATACGTTTTTTTCGTGAAGTTGAATGGGTTTGAGATATTCCTTGTTTTTGGCTTCAGCTATAAAAACCTATATTTTTCTCATAGGATTTTGTGAACTCGTGTCCATACAAACAAAGGAACTTCAGTCACAGAGCAACCACATTTTGACTATCACTTTAACCTATGGTACCCCCTTATTTAGCTTCTACTAACAAGGAAGCAAGTAATAAGACTATTTCTGCTAATTTTTGCTACATTAGATGAAGTATATAGAATAATTTGTTGCAGTGATATAGAGAAAGTCATGTGAATGGAACACATCACATTTTTTCTAGATTAGATGAAGTAAATAGAATAGTTTGCTGCAGAGAAGTAGAGAAAGGCATGTGAATGGAACACATCAGATTGTCAAAAAAACACACGACAAAACACACAATTTATGTCCTTTACGTTTTTGTTGTGGAGGTAACCATTTCCGAGATATTCCTTGTTGTTGGATTCAATTACGAAGTACTTAAACTTTTATCAGACAAGAAATGTCCGTTTTTCTTTTGTTCTACTCCTGGCCAAGCAAAGAAGCGGTTTGCATAACGTTAGCTTCTAAAACTTTTGACTAGCACTTTAGCCTAGTGTATTCCTTTAGTTCCCTTCTACTTATAAGAATCTAAGTAATAAGAACATTCTGCTAATGTTTGTCTCGATTAGCATTGTGTAGAAAGAATAATAACCTTATGTAAGAAGTTTGTTTTTAGAACATTTAGAGAAAGTAATGTGAGTGTAACACGTCATATTTTTGCTCTATTTCTTTCCTTTTTTTTTAAACATACTTTAATTACATAATACGAGGTACGTCCATAAAGTAAGTTCCATTTGGTAATAAAATTAAATTGTGTATAGATACAGAATAATTATTTATTGCACAAAATTCTGCAACTCTTAAACTACTTTTCCACATAACTGCCGAAATTTTGCAGGCATTTGTCATAGCGTGGCACAAGTTTTTGTATACCTTCTTCATAGAAGTTTGCCGCCTGTGTCTTCAAAAAGTTGGAAACATTTTCAGTTTTTCGGTAACAATTTCATGAATTAGTGATCGTGAGCTTTGGGGAAATTCCATAGCGAGAGCACTAATTGTAAACTTGCTGTTTTCCTGGATCTTGTCATCAATCGCGTGAACTAGTTCTTTGTAACCAAAGATGAACGCCCACTTCGTTCTTCATCGTGCACTTCACTACGTCCTTCATTGAACTGTCGGACCCATCTTCTCACCATTGAATCACTCATCGCATTTTGTCCGTAAACTTCGCAAATTTTCCGATAAATTTAAATTGGTTTCACTTTCCTAGCATTCAGAAAACGAATCACAGATCTGATTTCACAAGCGGCAGGATTTTCAATCAACACCGACATTGTAAGCAAAGCGTATGTGGCTGACAGCGATCTCAAAATGGCGCACGTTTCTTCTCCTTGATACAGAGCGTCTACCGCGCATGTGCGGAACTGCGATCGCAGCGCTGCAGCGGAGATAAATTGAAACGGAACATGCTTTCTGGACGTACGTCGTATAAGAAACACACTAAATTTTTCACCTTACTTATTTTGTGACGCCACCGCAAGTATCAACGGTTGCCTACTGCGCCCACTTGCTTCGTTTTACTTGTTCTAGTATCTTTATATTCGCTGTAGATTTCTTATAACGGTTTTGTAGGCAATTATCAGGCTCGTTGTGTCATTACTTAGACAGTACACAAAGTATCCATACCCACCGCGGGTTTCGAACCCGCGACTGCAGAACGTGAACGCCAAACGCACCAACAACTAGGGCTACCATGCCGCCACCTTGAAACATTTACCAAGATTCTTAGGTTTGGTAATGAATATTTTGATTAATTACGTTTTGAAAGCATGAAATTAAACCTTTGAATATTTTTCTCTATTCATTTGTTGATAATCCTTCATTTAACCTGGTAGGTTATATCGGACGATGAGTGAAATGGTGCTCAGATGAGCCCGGGTTACATATCTACCTCTGAAAGTTATCCGACATTCGTCTTCTAGAATAAGAGAAAACCGGGTCACACATCCCAATCGAGATTCTAACTCTACCCTCTTGAGTGTGAGAGATAGCTACCATAAACACACCATGAAAGCGGGCCTTTAAATTTGTTCTCAAAAATAATACCCCGAAATGTTACGTTAGTGTGCCAAAAATCAGGAAAATTAATTTCAGAGTATTTTATCTTACATTTGGAGGATCGTTATAAATTACATAATTTTATATGGCATCCTTAAATAATTATATCTCATGTCCCTGTTATGTTTAATATGATTTTAGTTCTAAAATAATTAAAGCTCAGATTTTTATTTTCTACTGCGGTTTTTATTTCAACTGAATATATGATGAAAACCGTTATTGAGTTTTAGAAGTGTTGTAATTCATTAATTCTGATTTAGTTATATATTGCCAGTATGAACTTTGTAATAAAAGTATAATGAAATGATGTATTTTTCTTGCATTAAAATACATTGTGAACAATAAACAAAAAGCAATTCTTATTTGTGTTAAATTAAATGTTTTTCTCACACGCCGTGTGTAAGAAAGGAGTTGGTTAGGTAAGAGTCAGACTAAAAAATTCAATGCCATAGCCGGGATTTTAACCATGAATCTCCCGGTATCTAGCCGGTCGCTCTAACCACTAAGCTACCATGGAAACTTGCCCACACAGCATTAAATTCCTCAACTGACTTGTATGTTTCCCGATTTAACCAAAAATTATGGTCAAGTATTGTTAATTTAGTTGTTTTTTCCACACACGCTGTGTCTAGGACAGGAGTTATATATCCTAAGCCCGGGAATTAAAATATTTAGAACATTGTAGGTTGCTATTAGGGTACAATTTGAGATCACCTTGTGATTTACCGGGAAACATACGAGTCAGTTAGGAAAATGTAATGCTGTGCCGGTATCTTGCCAAGGTAACTTAGTGTTTAGAGCACTGGCTATAAACTGGCAGATACGTGGTTTAAATCCCAGCTATGGGATTGAATTTTTTAGTCTGACTCTACCTATCCAATTCTTATTTGATGTAAAAGTAATTGTAATTTTAATATTTGTAACCAAATCTTTAACTTCCAGCAATAACCGAGCGAGATGGCACCGAGTAACGCATTCCACAAGATTCCGGAAATTCAGGATTCGATCCCCGACGACAGCCTAATTCAACTGGAACAATGGGTTCTTTAAGGGGATTTTCTGGATGGTTAGGCGAACACTGGAGAAATTTCTTCCATCCCTAAAATTCCTTTTTCTATCGTTCCATTAATAATTTCATTTCACTTTCGCCCCGTTGATTTGTTTCAAGATTGCGAGTGTTGACAATGGTGTTTCGGCGCGGAGTGACAGGGAAATGATTTTCTATACAACTCCCCCGTCACTCGGCCTTCGGCTTGTCGGCGGGGTTGGGGGGGGGGGGCGTTGGACCCTGTGTGGTGTGGGGTGCTTGTTCTTCCGTCCGACTGTCTTCACCTCTCCCTCCAAGGGGCGCCCCCTCGAGGGCATAGAGTGAATAACCACATAGGTTCAGTTTGAGTCCCATTCGCAGTTCTCTTTATCTTTATCTGTTCCGCAATTTTAAGTGAATCTGCAGAGAGGCAGTACGCTCGAATGAAATTTAAGCATTAACTTAGGCAATGTACCGTAGGTAAATCATGTGCGTACTGAATAAACATTTTGCTGATGCAATCCAAAATTAATAGCGAGGTGAACACCAGAGGGCGGTAATGAGTCTGTATAACGAGCTCTAAATCAGTAGCGAACACAATAATGTCATGTGAAATTCAAGCGCCGTGATCGAGTTGTCAGCGAGTTGAATTCTCACCTGGAGGTTCCGGGTTTGATTCCCGGCTGGGGTGGGCAAGTTTTCTTTAACTACAATTATTCCATAACATCCACAGAGTCTGCAAGTATGAATATGAATGTGCGTGTAATACAAAATGATTAAGCTAAGGTTCCAAAAGCTACAGTACTATGAGTTAATTCACAAGTCTAAGCCCACGATATGACCATTGAAGTTAAAGGGGGTTATACAAATGAAACAATTAAACTTTTTTTTTGCTAAACTACGGTCCACGAGCTACTTTTGTTTGACACTCCACAAACTTCAAGAAAACAAAGCAAAAGAAAAAAAAAATGTTGCGTCTACATTAAATTAATTTACTCACGATTTCCAAACAATTAAAAAATATGATGTGTTCAGATTTTTAATTGATATGCAACGTAATGGTCTATTGAAGAACAATTACAAAGAATTAATTTGGTTTGCGGTGTTCTCCCTGCTCCTCGTTATCTCTAAATTATATTTTATTATTAGCCATGTGTTTTAAATATTATTCATATTTGCTTCGGCTAGTTGGGTTTTTCGTTTGAGTATCTCTTAACAGGACGTGAACGGTAAAATGTACTTATTCAGAGATAACACATTTGTAAGTTTTAATTTAAGCAATTTACTTAAACTGTTACCAAAATTTTCATAATTTATTTAATATAATATATGATCATAGCTGAAACTGTATTACACATTCACTTACATGTGAATCTTAAATTTCTCGTATCATGTTCCATACGTAAATAATCTTTAAGACCGACGCACTATGGAACACAACTGAATATACTGTTACTGTGTTGCGAACTGCGCCTTTATAAAATATATTTGAACACTCTTGTTCGTCCTAAGCATTAAAACTATGCTCTAATTGGCTACTCTTCCCACTCTCAGTAGCGTCTCTTCTCATGAGCCAGTAAAAACTACACTAGTATCTCACTTAGGCTGCTAGATCTCCAGTGCTTTCACATTTTTACTATCTCCCCACCTCCTAAAGCTTGCGTTACATCTTTTTTTAACTCAAGGACATTCTTTTATGCGTTTCCCACCAGCTCTCTGCCTATTGCCCAGCGGCGGCTGCTGTGTAGGGGCACAAGAGCACGTGAACCTCCAATATTTCTTAGTGGATCTCCTTTTTCTCTTTCAGGAAACATTTAATAAAATGCGCTATCCGGTGCCACTTGTTTAAATATACCGCGCTCTGCTCTTCAGATTGAACACAGCCGAGAACCCGAGTATGTGACAACAACGCTTGTAGCACAGGCCTCGGGTGCTGGCGTATAACTAACGTTTAGCAGCTCTGCGCTTGCGCGGGCAACAAAGCGGCTTGGAATTTTACAACCAGAAATGAGCACAGTGCGACCGTGCACATTAACACCTCCAGGGTTCTGTTTATCAGTAGGAGGTGCTGCTATCTTTGAGATTTAGTTGAGACTATCCGGAAGTGCAACTGCAGTCTTTGTGAGACGCGCTATTTTTCTTAGTAATTTGCATTTTATGCGAGAGTTAAGCAGTTCATAACAGAAAACAACCTCAACGAAGGAACTTTTCCGAAGATTGTTATCACTACGACCATGACTTCATCAGAACCAGAAATATGCTTTTACACAATAAAAAGAATTGAAACCTTTACTACGAATGCGATGGGTGAAGACCGACTTTCAGCACTGGCAATGCTTGCTGTTGAGAAGAAACTGGTCAACAGCATAAAAGGCTTTAATCACCGAGTGATAGAAAAGTTTGCACATTTGAAAAACCGGCGCGGGGAATTTCTGTACAAATAAATTTGGTGTTAATTGCGTAATTCAAACAATGTAAATATTATTCACTGTAAATACCATTCTTCACATGAACTGTATCAAAGGGCTTCACCCCTTCATCACCTCATATTGCTGTTAACTCTCGGAGACTAAGAAATTCAACACCTTCACAATACTGGGTGGGTGACGATTTGCGTAACAAATGTATAATTCTTGTTATTAGGCACTATTATTGATTCTAATATTACTAGATTTGATGTTGCGGCGGTGGTACATTGCTGATTTTGTGAACACCTGCATTTTTAATCCAGGAGCCGCCACTGCTATTGCCTACAAAAATCCTGTGTGAATCCTGTGACATGTACAGTTTCAAATATCTTCTCTCTTATAACTATGCTTATGCTAACATCCTCTAATAATATAATCTTATATATATATATGATGGTATAGCAAACGCAAAGCTAGAGTGCAAGCTAACGAATATATTTACTTAGTAATCGAAATTCAAAGTGAGTAAGTTAATCTAAACACTTCCATTGTTGTAGCAATAAGAGCCTGGGTAGTAGCATAACACTTTTCTAAAAACTCCACGCAAATAGAAACTTCATCTTGATTTTAAAGCAACGACACAACAAGGCGTTATTATTGGCACAATATACATCATACCTCAAGAAGAGGCCTGCACGAAGACCTTTAGATCAACAACTTTGCTCCAACGATGGAAGTGTTTAGATTAACTTGCTCACTTTGAATTTCGATTACTAAGTAATAAATTCGTTAGCTTGCACTCTATCCTTGCGTTTGCTATACCACCTGCATGGGTCTAGATTAAAAGTTAAGTTTACTTTTTGAGCAACTGCTGACATTTGATGCATGCCAATAATGGTGTCTTGGAAGTCTTGCAGTTAATCTTCGTGCAGGTCTCTTTTTGAGTGTATGATGCATCGTCCTCCGCCGGGTTTTAACCCATGACCTTGGGCATGTATGAAGGTGAGATGGCTGAATGTGCCGAAAGAGTAATATTTATACGCTGAATTAATTTTAAGTACATTTTAAGAAATTTAGGGGCGAACGGACTGTAATATTTAAATACAAAATTCAACTATCATATAAGATTATATTGCATGCTTGCTACAATAAATATCCATAATAATAGCTGGAGGATTCAATTATTTTATTACCATCTGCAGTAAAAATACCAATGCACAGAGTGCAGGATTTCAACTTATCGCGCATGAAAGCATTAGCGGGAAGGGTATAAAATACTATCATCAGATAAAAATGTTAACATTTAAGTAAACACATATGGCTATGGAAGATCAAAACGTTTGAAAAAAGCTGAAGTTGTAAAAAAGGCTAACATAAACGATTTTTTAGTATTTCTTTATCTTCAATTTTAGTTGAGAAAGTTATCCAGTTCAGTACTGTAGTATTGGCACATAGATGAAACTCATGTGTACGAGTTAAACAGAACTTTAAAAAAATGAGGAATTTCGCTAATAATTTTAAGGTAGAAAACTGATTAAACAGATCGGAGTCTTGTAGTTTAAATCTATCAAGTTTTTTAGCATTGAGCAATAATTGAACGGCAAATGAAGGTAAGAAAACAACTGAATTTCTTCCTAACTTTACACATTTTCTCTCTTTCCTACTTTTTTTGTGAAGGTTAATTTTCAGCACTTGCAGCTGTAAAGATATATATAACAAATATCAAATTTAATTATATATTTGCAGTAAACAAGTTAGTGATATTTAAGGTATTTAGTTGTGAAAGCAACAAGATCTGGATGCTACAAATACAGCTCACTAGCATGATGCATCTAAGTAGCCGAGAAATGTTTATAAAAGGCTCGCCTCCACTCTAAAAAATATAGCAGCCAAATCAATGAGAAAAATATAATTTTTAACGTACAGAAAGAACGAATGATATTGAGTAAGGCTACTGGTTTTTCATGAACATCAACATTCATGACTTGGCCTTTTAGGGCTTGTTCCTCTTGGGATGGATTTCGAGCTCTTCAGCTACCTTGGTGCAAGTATTGCAGACTCCTTAGTCATCCAAGTGTCTCTTAGCTAAATCACCGAGGTACATCGGGTTAAACATTTGAGCCCTTTTTGGAAGCCAGTTTTTGGTTTGGGCCACATTTGGCGAGGCGTTGGTGGGATATAGAGAAAGTCGAGACAAGTCTTAGCGGATTTGTGAGATGCCTAAATATTTTCCGGTACCAGCCTAGATAATTTGAACAAATATAACCAGTTTGAGTATTCCAAACTATTTTAGGATCCAGTACAAAACTAAGAAATCTAACTAATGTTCACTGACTGACGTATCTGAGAGTAAAAAGCGTGTTTTAGTGTTTTGTTTTTATTAATTAACAAACTTATTATTTTCAAGCCAATATTCAGCAACATTAATTATATTCTTAAGTGTATTTTTAACGATCCACTGTCGTTATGTGAACTAAAAAGGATTTGTCGTCCGTTTACAAAATTAACATAGTATGTGGTACATTTCCTATAATGTAATTAAGTACAATTATAAATAATAAGGAGCCCAGGATAGATCCCAGACACTCCGCAATTCAAGGTAACAGGATCGGATGTCATATTATTAGCACTGACATCCTGCTGTCTGTCAGTCAATTAGGATCTAAATATATCCAAAACAACATAAGAATAATAACCAGAGCTGGGAAGTTCGTACCGTTCGCCGTCACGTCATATAGGATGCGACCGACCGTCTCGCCGCATCAAAACAAATCATTTATAAGAACGCAGATAGAGAGGTAAACAAACCTGTTGTCAAGTAAACATTTCTGTTTCCAGAGAACAAAAATGACTTATGAGACAGTTGTAAATGCACAGTTATTTAGATAATTATGTACAACATACAAATTGTTGCATATATACATGCTGAGTTACTAATTTGCTTCTTTTCATATGTACATTATGAAAACACCCAAGCAACTATAACGCGGATTGTAATATTTACTGATTGAATGTAGAATAGTATTCAAATAAAAAAATAATTATCTTAGAACTCTTACTAGGTAAAAACCAAAGCAGGTATGAAACTAAATCTTTACTCATCCGCAGCCGTATTACTGAAAACAATATAATTCTGAAGCCTTTCAAATAAAAACTCGTTCTACTTTCCGACAAATAAGTTTTACAATGCGAAAACTTTCGTTCCACTTCGTATGATGTCATCAGGGCACATTTTAAATATTTGATCAGTTCTGTGTCAGTATCACCAGGCAAATAGCATTTGTTAGGATTTAAAAGTGCAGCTTGTATGCGATATATCACACTAAACCTTGAATTCCTTTCAATTACGCTTTTCATTTTCATTTTTACATCAGACAGGATGCTCGTGGATTAGTAAATCCTCCATGACACTTCCAAGTGCAGTATAGTTTCAGTCAGCTCCAATTCTCTGGACTGTAACAGTGTGATACCAAATATGCAATCCATATTATGTTTCTGTAGTAGGTGTAGGACAGTTTGTTTACTAGAACTGCCACTGGTTTCTAAATAAGTACATGGATAAGTACTTGCTAGAAAACATATTGTGGTTGTAAAACAAACTAATTTTGCTCACTTTTGAGCACAACAAAGATGTTGTTCGGACGCTCTCCTTGCTACCGACGGGGCTCTATGAGATGCAGTAACAGCTGTTTTGCGTAATGGGTTGCGCCTTTGTTGATGTTTGCTCGTGCAAGTACCGCCGCATGGTATTGCCAAATCTGACCGCTCTTATTCTGCATAAGGAAATCGGTACCAACTTCCTAGCTCAAATAACAACATATCATGGGAAATGGAATCAAATCAATTAACGTCAGTAATGCAAAATATTTATTCTCAAAGACGGAAATTACTCCACTAACAACGATTTATAAAGCCTTAGTGATTGAGTTTCAAGTACGGAAACAAATTGCAGATGTAAAAAAGAATTTTGTTTGTTTGAAATCAAGTAAATTTGTTACTACATAATGGGTTCAATATATTTAGAACTTACTAATTTTAAATGCATCAGGAAGAATACTATATATGAAGAGCATTTTATAAGCATCGAGATAAGAATGGCTAATTCATATATTCAGTGAACTTTAATGTCTCCAACCATTAATTGCTTTAATAACATCATGCTGATACACATGATCACAAGTAAAACATTTTTCAACATATCTATTTCGTTTTAACAAGTGTGGCAACATTGTAAATATTTGTATTATTTATTTTATATTATTTTAGCTCCAAAACAGAATTCATGCTGCAATCATTAAATTCGTCAGGAGAGTAACTTACTTTCTGACTTTATTCAATCTGCCAATTTCTTTTCTCACAAAGTAACATGAACATTGAATGTATTAACGGCACTCATAATTATAATCTGATTACGTTTAGCGCCAATTATTGCATGTTTTGGGTTCTTAATATACTACGAAAATAAATCCGACTTCTTTGCCTTTCGTACTCTTCCTTAATGAAGAGGAAACAGTTAATATTTTATGCATATTATTTAAATCAACGGTAGGTATACCATATGATTAACTTATGTGCTAATCTATTAGGAAAACATTTTACAAATATAATTGAAAATATCCTGAAAATTATTAAACGCGGCACTATCGACATCAATTACTATACAATTTTCCCAATCGACATTTATCAACCAATATTTTAAGCTGCTTACATTATCAGACCAACAGCCCTGCCATCACATAGTGACTAGCTGTTAAAAGCTTTTACTCTCGCCTTTAGTCTAGTGCATTCTATTAGTTTCCTTATACCTACTAGGAAATATGTAATTAAAGCATTTTTGTGAATAGTTATCTAGACTAGAATGATATAGAATAATACATTTTTGTAGGAATAGCTTGTTACAGAATACGTAGAGAAAGCCATCAGACTTTTTGTTAGTAATTTGTTGTCTCCTTTTCTTTACAGGTATGCAAATATTATACAAAACCCTTCAAATGAAATGGGCATCAAGACTGTTCCAAGAGAATTATAGAATTAAATTTTATTTCATCGTCAATATTAAACTTCAATATATGGAATTGTAATTAAAATTGTGGCAGCAATGCTAAGAAAACAAAAAATAAGAAACAATTTTCAACGTATAGAGTAGTTTAGGGTGAAGGGATTTTGTTGAAAATCCTTATATCGCGTCCCGGAAGATGGCCTATTTAAATATCCATTTTGTTATTTATCCGACTTTTCGTTTTTGCTCTATGCTGTTCACACACACACACACACACACATACACGCACTCATGACCCCGATCTTGCATTTTCGTGCATTTGTAGGTGGTACGTATTACAGAAGATAAAAGGCAGCAATTCCTAGCTTTTAGGCAAAAACAAGATTTATCTTGCGTCCTGTCTAGTTTAAGAAAAGTTGTTGTAGCTTATCCTGCAGGGCCAGAAATAGAAATCTCAAATAACTACAAATGAAAGTGGGCCTTGGATTAGGGTGGTGTAATAAATAATAACTTATCACTGGTTCTATGCTTTATAATGTATTTATTTCACAACAAAGTGGTGCTATGTGTAATTCTATCATGAAGCTCACTTCATTTTTATCCCACCCAGCCACCACAACATTCTCCAAGAATACACCAACGCATCCGGAATTTAAAGAGATGAAGAAATGACATATGAAACCGTGCAAAAAGAGGCCATTTTATGCACTTCCGTTAGCACAGACAGTTATGAGCTATAAGCATATGCGTAAAAGGGGGAACTGTAATAAGGCTTTCGGACTCTTAACTTAATTCTATCTCGACGTGGAAAAAAAAAAAAAAAAAAAAAAGAACATGGTGCCCGTAGTTCTGAAGGTGTTATTTTGTTTTATCATACTTCCATGTTTGATGTTTTGTTAACTCACTTTCAAAAGTATCTATACCTAATATTCATTACCTGATAAAGATTTTTTATCCTGAAATTCCAAAAGGACAAAAGTGGTTTTAGTCGTAATAGCGAAAAATAAATGTGGTAACTTTTCTTCTCAAGTCAAGATTAAAACTATTTACACATTTCAAATATTTATAAGATTAAGGAGTTTTCATTCCACCTGTCATAAAATAAGTCTATAACTCTAACAAGTATCACTCTCTTTAAAACTCTAAATGGAATGAGTTATGGTTATCAAGAAGCAAGGAGGAATTCGGCACTTGAGCGCACATGAAGGCGTATTGAGTTTATAGAAACCTTCAAGAGGAAGGGGTTAATTTGGGGAGGCAGGTGGGACAGATATTACTCTCTTACAACGATGGCGGCGGATTTGCCACATGGGCCACGCTTTCCCCATCGGGAGGTTTCTCTGAGGGCCCGTCACAGCGAACTTCACTGCCATAAGACTCACCCGTCATGAACTTGCCCGATCTTTCGACCCTGAAACATGATAAAGAAATGAGATGACAGGAAAGGGGGGAATGGAATAAGTTACTTGTGCTTAATGTTTTTATTTCTCTTTACTTTGAGGACTTGTCTATAAATACCTGCTGACCATATATTTCAGCTCTACATGCTTTCAACATAGCTCATTCAAATTTTATATTACATCCAGTTCGCAACCTCAGAATGCTTAGGTTTACTTTGACTTCATTGTAAAGATGCTCGTGTTTTTAACAAAGGCATCCTTCTCTTGCAATTAAAATAATTTGTAATATGTAAGTTAGCAGTGGTTTTTCCCAGACTCTCTTAAAGTTCCACGAAAGGTACAGCCGCTCTATTGTTTTTTTGTTTTTTTTTCAGTAGATGCTCACGAATATAAGCAAATCATAAACTCTAAGCAATGCAGTGTGGTACTTTTTACTTACTCTGTACGCACTATAAGTGTATAGAGAAGGTATTGTATTGCACCCAAAAATTCAATATGAGATTTCACCGGAAATACATGTTTTGAGACTCCCTATATCCAAAAAAAAGTATTTTTAGAAAAATGTTCGTGTGTGTGTCTGTCTGTCTGTCTGTCTGTCTGTCTGTCTGTCTGTCTGTCTGTGTCTGTGGGCAGCATAGCTCAAAAACGAAAAGACCGTTGAATACCAAACCTCGTATTTAAGTTTGGTTTCTTCCAAGGATACGACACGAAGATTTTCAAGAAAATCCCCCCACCACTAACTACCCTTTACATGGGTAAATTTTTATTTTCTTAAAAATGGCTCTAACGATTTTGATTAAAATATCCTATATTAAAGATATTTACCTGACAAATAATATGTATATCTTGAATTTTCTGGGAACAGCCTCTGAAGACTACTTTATTCTCGATGAATTTTACGAAATTTTGCATAACTGATAAACCGTAAGAGATGAACAAAAACCTACCACAAAAAAATGTAGAGCACATTAAATACACAATTTATATTATACAATTTTTTTTCTCGAGGAATTGGTCCTTTTTGAGATATTCCTTGTTTTTGGTTTCGGCTTTGAAAAACATACTTTTCTCAAATAGGAATTCGTCAACTCGTGTCCATACAAACAAAGGAACTTCAGTCACATAGCAACCAGTTTTTGACCATCACTTTAACCTATGGTAATCCCTTATTTCGCTCCTACTTACAAGGAAGCAAATAATACGACTATTTCAGCTAATTGTTTCTGGATTAGCATGAAGTAAATAGAAGCATAAGCTTTTTTAACAATAATTTGTTGCAAGATTTAGAGAAAGTCATGTGAATGGAACACATTAGATTTTTTCTGTTGAAATGTCCTAGGTGAATGCTTTACTATTTGTTATTATTTCATTGGTTTACAAGTTTTTATAAAAGCTTCTAACTCATATTATGTTCTTATTTATCAGATATCTATCTCTTATCACTTAGATTCCATCTCGCTATATAATGTGGGTCACGTTAGGGTTGATTTAAAGGTTAAGACTTTTCAAAAAGTACGCATACATCACGGCTGTCATGGAATTCGCTATTGCTTTATGAATGACCTTTGAGTGGAAGTGAGCGAGTGAAAATAAGCATTTAAAAAATCTGATGTGTTCTACTCACATGACTCTCTCTAGCTGTTCTGCAAAATACTCTTCTTACAAAAGATTATTCATTTATCTACATCTTGCTAATCGAAATAAAAACTACCAGATTTGTTTTTTTAATTGTTATTTTGTAAGTATAAGTAAAATAAGGAGATGCACTAGGCTAAAGTGATAGTCAAATCTTTTTAAAAACGATCGATATGTGAAACAATTAAATTCCGTTCTCCTTGCTTGATTGGAGACAAACAAAGGAGACAAAAGGAAAGATGTTTGAGAAAAGTTCAAGTAGCTTAAAATTGAAATCTGTAACACAGAATATCTCAGAAACGGTTAAGTGTACAAAAAATGTAGGTATATGATATACAGTATGCGTTTTAACGAGATCTAAATTTTTTTGTGCAGTAGGTTTAGGTCTATCTCTTACAGTTGACCAGTTACAAAAAGTTTTACAAAAGCCATCCAGAATGAAGAGGATATTTTCAGATAATTCACGATATACATTTTATTTGTCATATTTTTGAGGAAATTAAAAATTTCGAAAACTTTTCCATGTAAAGGAAAGTTTAGGGTGAGGAGATTTTCTTGAAAATATTCGAGTCGCATCCTTGGGAGAAATTAAACTTAAATACCAAGTTTGATATTTAAGGAACTTTTCGGTTTTGAGTTACCTTGTCTACATACGCACACACAAACACACAAAATGACCTTTTTGTAAAAATGCTTTTTGGAGGTTTAGGGGGTCTCAAAACTTATATTTCCGGCGAAATCTCAGTATCGAATTTTTGGGTGGAATACAATACCTTCTGTATCTGCTATATACATAGTACATTGTACATATGTACTAGAGAAAGTCATAAACAACAATGTATAAATAGGACATTACACACATAATGTGTGATTACATTATGAAGATTTATAAATATTCATGAAAATAGAAATATTGGGTTTAATCTTTAGTCATGAAGACATCTAACCATCATTTTGTGCTAATCTATGCTAATACAGAGTGGTCCAAAAAACATATACACTGTTTAACAGTCCATAGCTTGAAAACTAATGGGCGGAAACATCTCATTTTTGGTAGTGTAATAGTTTATAGTTCCGGCAATCGCCACACAAGCGGTGTCTGATGAAAATCGCCAGATACTTAAGCATTCTTTTGTTGTTAGTTACTTGAGTAAACATGGCTGGCGCATGGCTTACATTCGATGAGAGGAAGTCAGTTTTGAAGTGGTACATTAGGTACGAAAACATTAGTGAGGTTCAACGCCAGTGGCGAAATGAGTATCAAACAGAGCCACCGACACGTTTAACAATAGCGCACATTTGAGGCAAGTTTGAAGTCGACGGCTGCGTTACAGATGTACAGAAAAAATGATCTGGACGACCTGTAACAGCAATAAGTCCAGCGAAAGGTTTTACTTCCAACAAGATGGTGCACCAGCCCACTATCATAATCGTGTCAAGGAGTATCTCAACGAAAATCTACCTGCACGATGAATAGGCCGAAGAGGTGCTCTGGAGTATCCACCACGTTCCCCAGACCTAACGCCTGTGGATTTTTACCTATGGGGAACAGTAAAGGATGTCGTTTATGGACAAAAGCCACGCACATTGGATAATCTACGATAATGTATCGTACATTCGTATGCTGATATCCAACTGAACACGTTGCAGTCGGTAGTTCGTACTGCAGTTCGGTGGCATCGTCTGTGTATGGATGTTAATGGTGACCATTTCGAACACCTACAATGATATCTGTAAGTTGGACTTTAAGCTACACTTTCACAAAAAATGAGCTATTTTCGCCAATTAGTTTGCAAGTTATGGACCGTTAAACAGTGTATACATATTTTTGGACTACTCTATATAAATAGCGGAAATATGTTTGTATGATGTATACGGTAATCTCGTAACACAATCAATAGATTTTGATAAAGTCTTTCACTATACTTCAATACCGACTAGGCTATAAATAATTTTTCAAAAATTTTAAACTCGAGGTTTAGAATTAGGAGAACTTTCATTCACACGGCATTCAATAACAATTGTGTTCCGTTGATTATGAGTGTCAGAGAGTAATGTCAGACTTTTATGATTACTGGCCCAAAGAAGCACGTGGCAAGGGCTAAAATATTTTTGAATTAAGTTACTCTATGGGGAGAAGAATTGTATGTGTTCATTTCATGTAATTTCGCTCTATATTTTGACAAAACATGGGACACTCGATTTTTAAAATCTTAGATAAAGGTGAGCTACTCCAATACTTCAGATATGTCCGCTACCTTTATTTTTATTTCATGTATTAAACCACAAAAGAAAACAAATCTATATTCTTTGACTAATATAGACAACTCTTTGTACATTAATACTATATCCTATCTTAAGACCCTCTAAAAGCTACCCTATTAGAAATCTGCACCCTTTAGTCCATCTGGTCAAACCGTAGCTTACCTCAGTATAAAAACTGACCTAACCTTTGTGTTCATATTCGATCATGTATCTTAAAATTTGTAAAATCTACCCTTTACTTTCATCTAGAGGAATTAGAATACAAACTTGTGGACTTCAGCTATAGGATTTGGCAAAAGCTACGATATACCTCACAACTTAAAAAATCTCATGTGTCCATTCACATGAGTTTCTCTACCTCCCTGTAACAAATTATTGTTGGAAAGCTCATTATATTTCTACTTCATGTCAATCGGGATAAACATTTGCAGGAATGGTCTTATTACTTGTTTTCTTGTAAGTAGAAAGAAAATAAGGAAATACATTAGGTTAAAACGATAGTCAATTTTTTTAAAACCTGTTTGGTATATGGTGCAAATTCATTCCTTTGCATGACCAGGAGTTGACCAATTCCTGTAAAAGAAAAGTTTTAAGTAGTTTAAAACTGAAACAGATAACAAGAAATATCTCGAAATGGTTAATTCAAAGAAAATAATGGATGTGATATAAACTATGGTTGTAATGAGATCTCTATATTTTGTTATGTAACTATTACGGTTTACCAGTTATGCAAATTCTGCCAGAATAAAGTGGTTATCAGAGGCTATTCCCAACAAATTTAGATATACATTTTATTTTCACATAAATATCTTTAATGTACGGTATTTTAACCAAAATCGTCAAAGCCATTTTTGAGAAAATCAAAGTTTTCGAAATTTTCCTGAAGTAAAGGGTAGTTTGGGGTAGGGGAGTTTCCTAAAATGTTTTGTGTCGCATCCCTGGAATATACTTAACTTAAATACCAAGTTTGGCATTTTACGGACTTTTCGTTTTTACGTTATCGTGTTCACAGACACAGGGACACACACGGACCTTTTTGTACATTTTTTTTTTATACAGTGGAACCTAAAACGTGTTTTCCCCTGAAATCTCGGTATCGAATTTTTGGGTGCAATACAATACTTTCTCTATGCAATTTCTCGTACATAGTACATATAAAGAAAGTAAAATTACTTCTTTTCTCACTTGAATGTTAATTTACATTATTTGACCAATTTGGACGAAACTTTGAACACATTCGTTTTAGATGCGAGTGAAAGTTGCCAAGCCAGATGGCTCAGGAGTTTCGTCGGGAGGTCCTGGGATCGGTTTCCCATGGCCAACCTCTCCGACCCATGGTTTTTTGGGTCTTTTTCCCGGATCACTAGGCGAATTCTGGGGAGGTTTCTTCATTCTCCGAACTTCCTGTCCTTTAATTCATCTCCATTTTATCCAACCAGGGTTTTAAGTCGGCGAAGACTGCGGTAGTTGCGACCTCTCGTGGAGGTGACTGTGCTCTGGAAACTCAGCTCTCGGCAGCGGGATGGGGTGGGGTCGTCGATAGACTCAGGGGCGTTTAGCCAGATTTCAGGCGCAGCATCCTAGCGCTTCCCGCATCGAGATGAAGAACTGCTTGGTAACTTTTAGGAACCCTCCACAGTGGCTCCCTTCCGCTGTCTGGTTCAGATTGCCTTTTGTAATTGCCCGCATTTCATACTATCCTCTCAGGGTCTGACGTACAAAAAGCTAACCAGTGGCTGAGATGTGGAATTCCCTGCGATACACTACTACTACTACTGCTACTACTACTACTACTACTACTACTACTACTACTACTACCACTACTACTACTACTACTACTACTACTACTACTACTACTACTACTACTACTACTACTACTACTACTACGAGTGAAAGTCTGAATTAAGAAAACTTCATCTATCGTTGTCTAAAGACACTCCCAATTAAAAGAAAAACAGCCCTTCCACAAGCAAAAACAGTAAAGTATTTAGTGCGGTCTTACTCAAAGCTAAATAGGAAAAAAAGGTGCTGAAACTAAAAGAAAATAATCAGGCATTAAATATAGGAGACCGTATTGGCTCATTAAAAGGAATTCAAAACTTAATGTACATAATAAATTAATGATATATAAGCAGGTGCAGAGATCAGTTTGGATTTAAAAGATTCCGCTGGACTACACCGAACATACTATATCGAGTGCATAAAGAAACTTTCCAAAACGTCTAATGAGCAATATGTAAGCAATGATCAAGATAAATAAAATAAATCTGATATGCTCCATTCACGTGGCTCTCTCTACGTCTCTGTAACAAAGTATTGTTAAAACACTTATTATTCTATTTCATACTAAAACTTAGCAGAAACGGTCTTATTAGTTAGTTCCTATAAGTAAAAGGGAAATAAGAGAATACACTAGACTAAACCGACAGTCAAATAGTTTAAAATGTGGTTGCTATGGGATTGAAATCCGCTTCTTTGCGTGGCCAAGCGTTGACAAGTTCCCATATGAGAAAAGTTTGTTTTTACTTTCTCTAGCCCCGTATGTACAATGTACATAGGGATAGAGAAGGTATTGCACTCCATCCAAAATTTTGATACCGAGATTTCACCGGAAATATATGTTTTAGGGTCTCCTGTATCCAAAAAAAACAAGCATTTTCAGAAAAAGGTCCGTGTGTGTGTCAGTGTGTCCGGTGTCAGTGTGTCCGTGTGTCTGTGAACACGATAACTCAAAAACGAAAAGTCGATAAAATACCAAACTTGGTATTTAAGTTTAGTATCTTCCAGGGATGCGACATGAAGATTTTGAGAAAAATTCCCCCCCAAACTACCTTTTACATGGGGAAAATTTCAAAATTTTGATTTTCTTAAAAATAGCTCTAACGATTTTGATTGAAATATCGTATATTAAAGATATTAACCTGATAAATAAAATGTATATCTTGAATTTTCTGGGAATGGTCTCTGAAGACTACTTTGTTCTGGATGAATTTTACGGAATTGTGCATAACTGCTAAACCGTAAGAGATGGACAAAATCTTACAGCATAAAAAATGTAGAGCACGTCAAAACACACAGTTTATGTCATACACATTTTTTTCGTGGAGTTGATCATTTTTAAGATATTCTTGGTTTTTCGTTTCTGCTTTGAAAAACATACTTTTCTCATACAGGAATTTGTTAACTCTTGCCCATACAATCAAAGGAACTTCAGTTACATAACAACGAGCTTTGTCTATTATTTTAGCTATGGTACTCTCTCATTTCGCTTCTACTTACAAGGAAGCAAATAATAAGACTATTTCTGCTAATGTTTCTCGATTGGCATGAAGTAAATAGAAGCATAAGCTTTTTAACTACAATTTGTCACAGAGATGTAGACAAAGTCATGTGAATGGTACACATCAGATTTTTTTAAAATTGAAATGATTAACAATGAGTATCTCAAAATCGGGAAATTACACGAAAAAAGTATGATAAATTGTGTGTTTTATCGAGATCTACATTTTTTGTGAAATAAGTTTTAGTCTTACTACTTTTGCAAAATTCAATAACAATCATCTAGAATGAATAGGTCTTCAGCGACTATTGCCAGAAAATCCAAGATTTACATTTCGTTTGTCATAAAAGTATCTTTAACATACGGTATTTGAATAAAATCGTTAGAGTCATCTTTTAGAGAATCAAAAGTTTCAAAAAAATGTTCCATGTAGAGGTAGTTAGGGGTGACAGGATTTTCTTGAAAATCTTCATGTCGCATCCTTGAAAGATACCAAACTTAAATACCAAGTTTGGTATTTAACAGTCTTTTCGTTTTTGAGTTATGCTGCTCACAGACACACACACACACACACATACACACATATACACACAGGCAGACACAGAGACACACGGACTTTTTTTAAAGATGCTTCTTTTTTTTTATTCACGGGTGAAATCTTGGTATCGAATTTTTGGGTTCAATACAATACCTTCTCTATATTATACTATATACATAGTACGTGTAGAGAAAGTAACAAAGGCAAAGAAATATCATCAAAGAGCCCTACATCATGAGGAATAGACATTGTGAATGCCGACGATTTAAAAAAAACTATACCATTAACGTGTGATTACAAAAACTATATGTAAAGATATGGGTCTTCATCCGGATGCTCGCCTATAACAGTGAACTAATTTATGTAAGAGTACTATTGTATGTATAAGCTGTTGCTTAAATGTTATTTGCAAATACATTTTTAAAAAAACCTAAACTTGGTTTTACACCTTCCTTAGAGAATATGCGTGCATTGCTGAATAAGATAATACTGTATAAAATGTACTCTATGCATTTATTTTAACCCCGATTTTCTAGTTAAATTTGCCTTTCTTTCATTGTATGTATGTCGTTTTGATTCATTGTACACTGTACTTGAACATGCCGAGCTATGTGGCTCAGTCCGCGCCGTGGCCGAGTGGTTAGACCACTCGCCTCTCACCTAGACGACCCGGGTTTGATCCCAAGCGACCGCATGTGAGATTTGTGGTGGACAAACCGGGTTCTCCGGTTTCCCCCGCCATCGCATTCCACCGGCGCTCCATCTATATTCATGCATCATCAGTGTCACCGCCTGCGGTGCCATAAGTAGTTAAAGTGGTCGTTAAACACTACCAAAAAAAAAAAAATAGTTGGCTCAGACGTTTCGTTGGACACTAGCATTCGAGAGGTCGTGGTATCGATTCCCGCGGCTGACCTCTCTGGCTCATAAGTTTTTCGGAATTTTCCCGGATCATAAGGCAAATACGGACCTTCCTGTTCCTTCCTTTCATCTCCATTTCATTCAACCTCTTTCTTTCAGAGTTGTAAATGTCGATGAGGACTACGATGGTTGTGCCCTTCCGTGATGTTGACTGCGCTCTGGAAATAGGGCTCTCGCGGCGGGATGGCGTTGCAGGTCATTTGTACACCCAGGGAGTTTGGTCAGACCTGGGGCTCGGCCTCGGGCTCCTAGCGCTCCCCGTGTTGAGATGAAGATATGCTAGGGACCCTCTAAGGTGGCTTTTCCCCCTCCGTTCGGTTTCGGCCACCCGTTTATATGACCTTTATTCTATTCTCCTGGGGTCTGACCTCCGGCATCACATGCACACACACACACAGTTTACTATTCACCATTAAGGCTCTGATTAAATGTAAACCATTCTGCTCGTAATACAGTGAGGCCTGCTATGCAGATATGAACACGTGTTAGGGTGTTTAGTATGCGAACGGCGACATTGCAGATTCTAGTTAAGTTTTAGATTTGACTCTGCAATTGCTCGATTGACCAATATGGGTGTTCATGTGCAAGCAGACAGAACGAACGGAAGACTATGCATTTCGCATTGGAAAGCAGAACCGATTTTCAGAGAGTCCATTTTTACCCCTTATTTCGACCTAACCTAACCTCGACGAAATCTTGAAACCTGTTGTTCAACTGCCACATAGCCATATTGTCTCTGTAACCAATAGGAAAGCTCAGGAAAGAGCCTTAGAATCTGCAATCTCGCATACGAACGGATATCGGGTACGCGTGTTGACTGGTGTTTACTACTGGTGCCAGAGGATGTCCAACAAACGAGAGTTAGAGGAAAGAATGGTGTGTTTAAGGTTTATATTATGTTTCAGAAACCGGGAAGCCGAGCTATTCTGGTAGAAATCTAGAGGATTACGGCCCATTGTCGAGAGTGCCCCAGGATAACTGGCTGACAAAGACGACAATATTGCAGCACAACAAGCTCTCATCAGTCTACTAATGCGGTAAGTGCATTGCGACCATATAACGAAGGCCGTTTCGTGGATTCTGGAGTCCTTTCCTATTCATTGAAGGTTCACATTAAGGGATAACATAAAATAGCACATAATTCCATTTAAATACCCCCCCCAAGCAAACCATAATTATTTTTAGCGATGTCAACTTGAAAAAGTCTGATGTGTTCCATTCATATGACTTTCTCTGTCTATCTACACCTTATTATTTTAAAAGCTTATTTTTCCATCATGCTAATCGAGATCATCGTTAATACAAAAAAATCTGACGTGCTCCATTCACATTACTTTCTCTACATTTATGTAACAAATTATTGTTAATAAGCTAATTCTTCTATCTATTTAATGCTAAAACACTAACAGGAACGGTTCTATTACTTGGTTCCTTTATAAGTAGAAGGGAAATCAGGAAATACACTAAGTGAAATGTTATAAAATTTGGTTGCTATGGGATTGAAATCCGCTTCTTTGCGCGGCCAAGTGTTGACAAGTTCCCGTATGAGAAAAGTTTATTTTTTTAAAATTGAAATGAGTGACAGTCGTCCGATATGACCAACCAGGTTAAAGGACGTTAAGCTACAAAAAAAAAAAAAAAAAAAAAAAAAAAAAAAAAAAAAATGTGTAACAAGGAATATCTCGAAATCGGCCCCGATATGACCAACCAGGTTAAAGGACGTTAAGCTACAAAAAAAAAAAAAAAAAAAAAAAATGTGTAACAAGGAATATCTCGAAATCGGCCAACTCCACGAAAAAAAGAGTATATGACATAAATTATGTGTTTTTTTTAAGTAGGTTTTTATATATTTCTTACGGGGACCGCGCCGTGGCCGAGTGGTTAGACCACGCGGCTCTCAGCTAGACGACCGGGGTTCGATCCCAAACGATCGCATGTAAGATTTGCGGTGGACAAAGCGGCGCTGGGGCGGGTTTTCTCCGGGTTCTCCGGTTTTCCCCGCCATCGCATTCCACCGGTGCTCCATCATCATTCATGTATCATCAGTGTCACCGCCTGTGGTTCCATAAGTAGCTAAAGCGGGAGTTAAAACACTATCAAAAAAAAAAATATTTCTTACGGTTTACTAGTTATGCAAAATTCAACAAAAATCATCCAGAATAAAGAGGATTTTAGAGGCTATTCCCAAAAAATTCAAGATATACATTTTATTTGGCAAGTAAATATCTTAAATGTGAGTGATTTTAATTAAAATCGTTAGTCGTTTTTGAGAAAATCATCATTTTCGACATGTTTTTCCATGTAAAGGGTAGTTTGGGTAGTGGAGATTTGTTTTAAAAATCTTGTTGTCGCATCCTTGGAAGATGCCAAACTTAAATACCAAGTTTGACATTTATCGGTATTTTCGTTTTTGAGCTATGCTGTCCACAGACACACAGACACAGACACCCACACATGGACCTTGTTTCTGATTTTTTTTTCTGATTTAGGGGGACCCAAAATATGTATTTCCGGTGAAATCTCGGTATCGAAGTTTTGGGTGCAATACAATATCTTCTCTATACACTATGTACATAGGTAGTACGTGTAGAGTAAGTAAAACTGTCTACTCTCTTGGGAAATAAGGCAATACTTCAGGCTAACGCGATAGTAAAGTCTTATAATTACCGCCTCTGTAGTTTCTGCTTCACACTCAAGAGGTCCCAAGTGCTAATCTCGTTTAGGGTGAGTTACTAGGATAGGGTCCTTTTTTCTCACTCTCTCTCTCTCTCTCTCTCTCTCTCTCTCTCTCTCTCTTTCTCTCTCTCTCTCTCTCCCCGGGGGTTTCCCTTAACCTGAGAAAACAAATGTATGACTTCTCAGATTAAATAATTAATTTACATTTATGCAAACTTCATCCAGAATGGAGAGAACTTCAGAGGCTGTTCCCATAAAATTCAAGATATATCTTACATCTGTCATGAAGCTATCTTAACTATGCGGTATTTTAATCAAAATAATTACAGCCAATCAAATTTTTCGAAATGTCAAGAACAGGGGAATTTTCTTCACAACCTTCGTATCACATCCTTGAAATGTGCTAACCTTAATATTAAGTTTGGTATTTAACGGATTTTTGGATTTTGTTCACAGATGAGAGACACTGACTGTTTTTTAAAAAACGCCTTTTTTAGATTCAGAGGACTCCAGGCATGCATTTTCAGTGAAATCTGTGTATGGAATACATTTTTGAGTGGAATGCAATACTTTCTCTAATTCCGGAGAAGGTGCGCAGAGAAATTAAAGGTGATGATTTTCCCCTTTGGAGAGGGGAATCAATTTGCTGTTCACAGAACAATGGAAACACAAAATTCTGATGTATTACATTCATATTACTTTTTCTATCCAGCATAGTTAATTTTTACATTCCTAAAATCTTTTAAAATGGCTTATTTTTCTGCCTACTTCATGCTAATCGAGAAAACCCTTTGCAGAAACAGTTACTTTACAGATTTCGTTGTAGGTAGAAAGGAATAATCGAGAATAAAATAGATGTTAATGATCCGGTCGTTACATATTGTTCTATAAATAGCCTACTTTCCCACAACATAGTGAAAAACAAGTGAATGCGCTGGAAATTTAAAAAGTAACCAAAGCAATATCTCGAAAATGGTTGATCCTGCGCTACATTTTTCGTAACCGTTTTCTGCTTTAGTTTACTATTTATCGCGTAGAAATTATACAACCTTTCAAATGAAGAGGACTTCCAAATTATTACCTGTACCCAAAATTGAAGATAAACATTTTATTTTTTCTGAAAAGAATTTTGAAATTTTGGTATTGTAATCAAAATCGTTAAGACATTTTTGAAAATCAACAAAAACAACTATTTTTTTTTCATCTAAAGTGGAGTTTAGGTGGGGGATATTGCAGCATATGGGTAGATAAGACTCTTGTAAACAGCCGCTGCTAATTTAATACTTTTTTATTGTTTATCAGCTTCGTTTTGTTCGCAGCGTTCTCTTTTTATTATAATTGTAATTTATCTTCTTTATCGCCGTGGACGGCGGGAAGATCTAGCATATGAGAGTTAGTTAACATAAGTGTACATCGCATATGGGGAATTATAAGTATTATATTATTGAGAGGCCAGTAATTGCCGTTATAAGTCGTTAAGTTTCTTTAGGCTAGTTAAGTAATTTCATACGTTTCCAGTTCTGTCCAGTACTGCGCACGCGCATAAGGCGGTTTTCATGGTACTGGACAAAGAGTGCCAGACAGGCTTCGAGAGACTCTGTTAATGAACACCAGAAGGATATATACTACCGTGCTACTGAAAAGGTTAACTTGCGCTTTATCTTTGTTGATAGAAACCTTTCAGATATCGCACTGATTATTCTGGGAAGTCGCCGACGTTTTGCTGTGCACCAATGAGCGCGTCCTTCAGCTATGGTCGGGGCGATTCATAGTGATCCCTGACAGCCAGCGCATTGTCTCAGCTGATAAGAGATGGGTCTGCCTCTCTGTGAGTAGATCCATGCTACGTAAGCAATGATGTCATCCTTTTTGCAAGAGGTGTAACGTCTCCGTTACACGATGGATTCTACCCGACCTATTAGTTCATCATTACTCCGCTACAGCGCCTCGTCAACCTGCTTGAGGGCTAGCCAGTAGATTCAGATTTATCTGCGCATGCCTGAACACATCACGAGCTCCCCTACTGGAGGGGTGGGGGATCTCAGCCAGTAGCTGTGCTATGAATGTCGATGAGTTGGTTTTTCTTTTCATCGGGATCGTCTTCATACAGCACCAGGGGGTGCATTTCTTCTAGGCCACTTGCATCGTGCTAGATCATTGTGGAGCGAGCTTTCGGTTTGTCTAAATTTAGTATATTTAACTTTGTATCATTCTAGCTTTAACATGGCAAAGTTTATCAATCTTCTCGCTCCCATATAATGGTGAATTATTTTGACCGGTCTGAAGTGGCCTTATAATTTGTTTTTTATTTATGGCGAGCACGAGCCTTATTTTTTTTTTTTTTTTGTTTTTTTGTGTGTTTTATCTATTAAAGTTGCAAACTGCTAAATAAATGGGTGAAATTAGGCTGAATTCTTTTAATTTGAAGGCACGGCTTAATGCTGCCTTTACCTTGCATAGAGTCCGACCTTGGTGTTTCTTTTTAAATTGTGCCTTTCCATAAAAATGGTTTTATCATTAGGGTTCAGTGGAACAGATGTAATAAACATTCCTCAATGCAGTTTCAGTTGGCGCGAGTATCCGCTTTTACTGTGATATTTTGCTTTGCCACAGACATTTTACGTGTTTTAATGTACTGTTGTACTGAGTGCTGGTGTTTTAGTTTATTTGTTTGAAAATGGTTTATTGTCTGTTGTTGCTTTGCACGGGACAAGTGGCAACAGTATGACGGAGTGGCCACGAGGTAAGGTTACTGTCAGGGATCACTATGGATCTCTCCGACTTTAATGAATACGTAAAAATCACATATGACAGAAAGGCGTTGAGTACATGAGGAGTAAAATACTACGTTGCAACATCTTCGCTGTTTTTTCTCGTTCAGCTCATTGATGTAGTTTTCTTATGAACTTCACAGGTCCAAATGGTCCTTTCTGTGTATTCTTAAATATGTGGAGGCCTTAGGATGTGTCTAACTTTAATCCAGCTAGTTTTCCTTACAAAAGGGATTCGGTTGGACAGTTGCTAGTGAAGTTAGGGTTCCGCTTTTGCACGTCAAATAAGAGGCGCGTGATCATGGAATCAGCAAGGATTATGGCATGGAGATATCAGTGTTTGAGTAGACTAAACTATTTCAGGCAGAAAGGGGTCATATGATTCATTTAGATGAATCTTGGTACGATACTCATTATGTTGTAAGAAAAATTTGGGATGACGGCAGTTGCTCTTGCTGCCTTCCAGCCCCTGCATCACAATGAAAAATAATCATGATCTTGCATGCAGACGGTAGCCAGGGTTGGATTCAGGACTGCTTGTACTTGTCTTCTGAAAATATTCGGGAATCCTTGGCTGATTCACATCACGAGATAAATGCTGAAACATTTGAAGTTTGGTTCAAGAACACAATTTTGAAAAACATTTCTCTTAAGAGGTTTATTGTGTTCGAAAATGCTAGTTATCATTCCTGGTTTAAGATAAAAAAAAAATTCCCATGTCCAGGAGAAAACACGAACTGATCAGAACAGATTCATGGAAGAAATATTCGGGAAGCCAATATACGGAAAGTGTATGTAATAGACGAATTGGCAAACATCATGGCCATGAAGCCCCAGGTTACCCTATACCACTGTTGTCTCAATCCGTTTGAGCTGACATGGACACACTTTAAACATGATATAGGAAAGTGGAATGTGACTCCTTCTATAAGTGATAGTGTGTGCAAAGTATTGAGAAAATATGTACCGAATATATATTCCAGTATGTGAAAAAGATGTGTTCGGCACACCATGCAGCAAGAGCGAAAATTTCAATTGCGGAATGTTTCACACATGACAGTGCTTCGCTTGTGATACATGACACAGCGTAATTTAAGTAGACAATCTTATTAGATATTATAAGCACTGTCTAGCACTCTCGTTGCAGTTAATAAGAACCTTGCTGATGCTACATTCACTTGGTACTCTAAGAAATAAATGTCCATGCGTGTAACGCGAGTTTACTTGGAGAAAACATGACAACGTTGCATTTGTGTCAATGAATACTGGAAACCTTGATGCTGACATGTTAACCTTTTCAGTAGCACAGCAATATGTGTAGCATACGTACGTCGTAGGAGCTCCATGATTAACGACCATCAGTTTTAGACACATTGGTAAAGTTAATAGACTGATATCATGTACTAATTGGTAATGTTTCAGCAGACATAGTACCAGATCCGCTTTACTAGTTACAACCACCGAAACCCCAGTGTTCCTCACAAGTTAAGCGAGGCGTCCGCTACCAAAACTTGCAACGTTAGTAGAAAAATATATTCTATTTTTCTTGACTGGTGGTTTAGGGTCGCAACAATCTTGAAAATCTACATGTAATATCTTTGGAAGACGCATAATATATGTACTAAATTTCGTGTTTATCATACATTTCGTTTTGAGATAATTTTGTCCACAAACATACATAGAACTTTTCCTAGGAATGACTTATTGGATTAGAGTATCTCAAAAAGTGTATTTTAAATGACACGTTCACATAGAATTTTTGGTAGAGAAATTAAAAAAAAAAAAAAAAAAAAAAAAAAAAAAACTACAATTTAAGCAAAAGAATAAACCTTCAAATACTGCATATCGTTATATCTTAAAAGCGATTTTAATCTTTCAAATGCTATTTATTAATTTCCACTTTTTACAGTTAACTAAGATCCGTGACGTGTTAACTTGGGTAACTAACAAGGAACTTATCACAATACTCATATACTTTTAATGTATCATCTAAATGGTATAAGAAGGTCATGCTCTAACTATAAGCTGCTGTTTTCAATTGAAGTACCCGAAATCGAAGGTGGAAAATGTTTGGTTGAAGCAGCGGGACATCAGGAGATGGCATCCGCAGGCCGGCGTTCCAGATGCACGAAGAAGACCGTTTGGTTGGCGTTTGCTAAGACGGAAGTGAAATAGAGTGACGTGTTATGGTAAACGAACTCAGGTTCGTTTGGTACTTTAATCGCACAATCTGATTCGCATGTTAATAGTCTGTGTTATGTTTCCTACATGTTTCAAGACATTTGCCACCCACTTGATGGTGCTTCAAGAAGAAAACGGCAGCTTATATTATTGCGTAGACTTATCATTAGATGACACAGGAAAACCTTTGACATATTTGCGACATGAGCATAGAGAGAGGTTCTTACGAGATCACCTAACATTTACCAGGAATTATGAATCAAAGGAGAAACTTCAATGCACATTCGGATGGCGAGTCATGTTAGTTCAGCGATAGAACATCGGTCCAGAAAGCCGAAACTCCGTAATTCGAATCCTGGCGTGTCAGTTATTATTTTCTTCACTACATATACTATTTAAATCAAGTATTGTATCCACTCTACAATTTTATATTGAGATTTCACGAAAATATACGCTTTAAGGCCTCCTGAATCACAAAAACATCTGATGTGTTCCAATCACATGACTTTATGTATTACACCAGCAATTGAAGAGGTCAGTGCAACAGTGGTCTAAAAAATGGAGCATAACTCAGTTAAACACACCTGGTTTCTTTAAGAATAACGAAAACCGATTGTTCACTGACACTTGTGCAGATTATTACACAACAACACATTGAGTACTGTTAACATAATCTTGAGATATACCTAACAATTTTTATTAGTGTGATGCAAATATTTTTCTGGGTTAGACCACTGTTGCGTTGACCCCCTCAATTTTTCTTACAAAAGGTTATTCTTTTATTTACGACATGCTGATCGAGGTAAACTTATTACTTGCTTTCTTGTAAGTTGAAGGGGAGTAGGGGAATGCACTAGGATAAAGCAATAGCCAAATCTCTTAAAAGTCCTGTGTGAAACTAATTGCAGTTCGGTTCGCTTTACATGGCCTGCATAAAGAGAAAACGAAATATCTTCCCCATTTGAGAAAAGTTTAAGCAATTTAAAACTGAAACCAATAACAAGAAATATCTCATTAACGATCATCTCTATATAAAACAACGCGTATGGCTTAAATTATGTGTTATAACGAGATCTACATTTTTATAGTAAGATTTGTCTATCTCTTACGGTTTTAACTATTTTGAAAAATTCTCATTCAGAATAAAGTAGTCTTCAAAGGCTATTCCCAAAAAATTCAAAACATACAGTTTATTTGTGACGTAAATATTTTTAATATACGGTATTTTAATCAAAATCGTTAGAACCATTTCTGAGAAAAACAAAATTTCTAAGAAAAAGATAGTTTGCGGTGGGGGATTTTCTTGAAGATCTTCGTGTCGCATACTTTGAAGATGCTAAACTTAAATACTAAGTTTGGTCTTTGAAGGTATTTTCGTTTTTGAGCTATGCTGTCCACAGACACACTTATACATATACAGAAAATCACGGACCTTTTTCTAAATATGCTTTTTTCAGGCCTAGGGGACACCAAAAGATATATTTCCAGTGAAATCTCAACCTCGAATTTTGGTGGTATACAATACCTTCTCTATTCCCTATGTACATTGTACATACGGGCTTGAAAAAATAAAAAATAAATAATATATATATATATATAATTAGAAAGGGTTCCATGCATGTGTGTATGTGTGTGCAAATAGTGTAGTCCTCTTCATTCTGAATGACTGCTAAACCGTAAGAGGTAGAGAGAATCTTACTAGCTACACAAAAATGTAGATCACGTTTGATACACAGAAGTATTACTTAGTACCTTATAAGTAGAAGGGAACTAAAGGAATGCACTATGCTAAAGCAACAGGCAAATGTTTTAAAAGTTATCGTTATGTGGTTGTTTATGCTTATTTCGATTAGCATTGTGTAGAAAGAAGAATAATCTTTTGTAAGAAGTCTGTTTGTAGAACAGTTAGAGAAAGTCATGATACAATAACACATCAGATGTTTAGAAAAAGGCTCGGTGTGTATCTGTGTGTATCTCTTGACAGCACAGCTCAAAATCTAAAAGACCGTTAAATATCAAATTTGGGATTTAAGTTTTGTATCGTCCTATGATGCGACACGAAGATTGTCAACAAATACCCTTACTCCAAACTACCCTTTACATGAAAACATTTTTGAAAGTTGTATTTTCATTAAAAATGGCTATAACGATTTTGATTAAAATATCGTATATTAAAGCTATTTACATCACAAGTAAAATTCATATCTTGAATTTTCTGGGAATAGTTTCGGAAGATCAGTTCATTCTGGATGAATTTTGCATAGCTAGTAAACCGAAGAGATACACAAAATCTTACTATATAAAAATGTGGACCTCGTTTAAACATACAATTTATGTCATATATATATATATATATGTTGAAGTGTTGACCGTTTCCGAGATATTCCTTGTTATTGGTATGGATTCTTGGAATGTAATCATACATGGATATGCTCTTCATAAAACTGAGGCTAGAGGAAGGATAGTTAACGGGCGGGAGAGAAAGGGGAAAACAATTTGACAACATTAAGCACCTCATTAGTTAACTGCATAACCTAAGTAAAACTGCTAGGTCCATTAATAAAAATAAATAGAAAATGTCATTGGTACAAATGAATTACTAAATATGAAAAGGAAATAAGTTGCATTTTTGGCAGAAATGAGCTATGACCCCAGACACACCAATTTAGGTAAGCTCTTTCTTTCTAGGTTACGCATCTCCTTCGTCTATTTTAGTACGAATACGATTTATGTTTACTTTGAAATGGAGCTAAGTCCACGACCTGTTTGTTGTTCCTACCATCTAGAGGGGAAATATATAACTTTTATCAAAATATCATATCTATACCTCTAACATATTCTAAATAAAGATTGGAAATTGTATTTAACCAGAATTTTGTGGGAAATCTTTAAAATGTTATGTTAAAAATAGTATTTGGGAAACTTCTAACTTACAGACACAGATTTTACACCAACACCACTATAAACTCTTTAGTACAAGGTAAAAACATAAGCGGTATGTTACAAACTGAACTTCTTTTGTTAGAATTCAATAGCCTATCACCTACAATTACTAAATATATACAACGGATATTTTATAACTGAAATGCATCTTTGGAAATCAAGCTTGCAAGGATCAAGCTTGCTTTAAAATATCTTACCTTCTGAAATTGTATAAGCTCACTTATACGGGAATTCAACAGTGGATTATTAAATTTCCAACAGGTCATTTGTCAACAAAGCGGAAAATTTGAAAATTTTGTGCTAATAATCTAAAAATCTTATGTGTTACACTCACATGACTTTCTCTAGCTGTACTACAAACTTCATGCATAAGATTCTTCTTCTTTCTGCACCTTGCTAATCGTGGTACTCATTAGCACAATGTTCTTATTATTTAGTTCCATAAAAGTAGGAAGAAAATAAGGGAATACACTAGACTAAACCAATAGTCAAATGTTTTAAAAGCTGTCGTTATGCGATTGTCATTACAAATCGCTTCTTTTCTTGGCCAGGAGTACAACAAAAGAAAAACGGACACTCCCGTCTGAGAAAAGTATAAGTACTTCACAACTGAAACTAATAACAATGAATACCTCGAAAACGGTAAGCTTCACGAGAAAAATGCATATGACATAACTTGTGTATTTTAACAAGACCTAAAGCAAAATTCATCCAGATTAAACAGGTCTTCAGAAGCTATTCCCCAAAAATTCCACCTATACATTTTATTTCTTAAGTAAATATATTTAGTATATGATATTTTAATCAAAATCGTTAGAGCCATTTTTAAGAAAATCAAAATTTTCGAAAACAGTTCCATGTAAAGGGTAGTTTGGGGTGGGGAGATTTTTCTTAAAATCCTCGTGTCACATCCCTGGAAGATACTAAACTTAAATACCAAGTTTGGTATTTTAGCTAGTTTTCGTTTTTGAGCTATCGTGTTCACAGATACACGGACACACACACGGACCTTTTTCTGAAAATGCTTTTTTTGGATACAGGGGGTCCTAAAACATGTATTTCCGGTGAAATCTCGGTATCGAATTTTTGGGTGGAATACAATACTTCTCTATCCCTATGTACATTGTACATATGGGGCTAGAGAAAGTAAAAAGTGAACTTATCAAATATAGAGATTGTTTCTGGAAATGCATGTTATTCTGTTTCTCCAGGCAGTACGCTGAGGAACTAAATCCAGGAAGTGTTGTACACAATCTTGAGAAGAACACACATAGGCTGCTCATCTAGGTCATGAACAGGAAACTAAGGCAAACATGCTGATACGTGATACTAGATACACCCAAAAGATCACTTAGGAAATGAGGACAGCTTGAGAGAGATTTTGCTTTTCAGAGACTATCTGGCTCAAGACACGTACACAGATAAGTCAATGCAATCCTTATAGCTTACTGCAATAATCATAATAGCTATTTATGCAACAAGTGGATAATCTTGATGATTATGGCATAAGTGCTACACTAAAATTAACCACGAGTTGGCTGTAACTATTTCTGCAACATACGCATAAATTATAAGAAATACATTATGAAACAATTCCGTATGTATATTAGATAAAAGTCAAAGCGTCTTCATATGTTGGTTAGCTTCTCCAATTACACTTCATTTGTTATTCGCTGGTGTACTGAAGCAATAGGTAAGATATCCTTACTGCGCTGGAGCCGAGCAGCTGTAGCGATCTACGGTCTGTTCAGAGCTGTAATTATTAGAACCAAAAAATATGCATTTCTATATAATAGGTGCTTACAAAAGGAATTTCACCTCTAATTCTATGTTTCTTCAAAACACGATTGTTAATGCAGCAATACATTGTTGGTACACAATAAATTTTAGTTGAATTAGGGAGACACAAGGAGAGCCCATCTACAATCGACAGGGCAGGCAAATTCATTGTGTGCCTGTCTTGATGTACAAAACATGCTCCACTCCAGCATTTGTAACAGCATTTTCCCTAATGCTTAGTACCGGGCGCCAATAGGAGCTAAGGTCGTGACATCAGAAGACAGGCTAGGTAAGGATTTGCCTGCCCTTCGCAGACAAGCGACAATGCTTAACGGCGTTCCAGTATCTAGTATATTCTCATTTAAAGCATCACTCTTTCCTTCCAGAACAAGGCGGACCTGCCGAGTTTTCAAAAATCCTATCATTTAAATGCTTCTAACGATATGGATGTAATATTGCATGAAGATTTTGTTTTGTTAGGTAGAAACATTTAACTTTAGCTCACAATTTCGTTATGAGTATTGCTAATCAGTTTTTAAAACTATTTTTACTTTTTCTATACTCACTATGTACATAGTGTATAGAGAAGGTATTGCACTCAACCAAAAAATTCGATACCGAGATTTCACCGGTTCTTAGGGTCCCCTGTATCCAAAAAAAAAAAAGTATTTTCAGAAAAAGGTCCGTGTGTGTGTCCATGTATCTGTGAACACGATAACTCAAAAATGAAAAGTCGATAAAATACCAAACTTGGTATTTAAGTTTAGTATCTTCCAGGGATGCGACACGAACTTTACATGGAACTTTTTTCCAAAATTTTGATTTTCTAAAAAATGGCTCTAACGATTTTGATTAAAATATCGTATATTAAAATTATTTACCTGACAAATAAAATGTATATTTTGAATTTTCTGGGAATAGCCTCTGAAGACTACTTTATTCTGGATGAATTTTTCATAACTACTAAACCGTAAGAGATGGACAAAAACTTAACTCACAAAACATGTAGAGCACGTTAAAACACACAATTTCCGTTATATACATCTTTTTCGTGGAGTTGATCGTTTTTGAGATATTCCTTTTTCTTGGTTTCACCTTTGAAAAACATACTTTTCTCATACAAAAATTGGTCAACTCCTGTCCATACAAACAAAGAAACATCAGTCACATAGCAACCAGCTTTTGGTTTTCACTTTAACCTATGGTACTCTCTTATTTCACTTCTATTTACAATAAAGCAAGAAATAAGACTATTTCTGCTAATTTTTCTCGATTAGCATGAAATAAATAAAAGATAAACCTATTAACAATAATAATTTACAGAGATATAGAGAAAGTCATGTGAATGGAACACATCAGATTTTTTAAACTATTATGGTAGGGTTAGCCTAGCCTATCTACCCTGAAGAGCTGCCTCAGTTTTACAAACGGGTAGATTCAAATTTGAGCATATTAAAGATAGACACGCCCGACATGCTCTATTCTTGGCCCCTCCCCCTCCCCCATTTCTTACATAACGTTAATGTCAACTTTCCGCATGTCTCTCTGTTACATACTTCTCACCGACTTTCTTTTTTTATTGTTTTATTTATATAGCCCCATTTAACATATATCATTGGGGTTTTGCATTAGAAACAACTCGCTGTCTGTAGGTTCTTGGGTTTTATTACTTTCTCTACACGTACAATGTGCATAGTGTATAGAGAAGGTATTGCTTTCCAACAATAAATTCGATACCGAGATTTCACCGGAAATGGGCGTTTTAGGGTCTCCTGTATAAAAAAAGCATTTTTAGAAAAAGGTCCGTGTCAGTGTGTTCGTGTGGAACGGTAACTTATAAACCAAAATACTAAACTTGGTCTATAAGTTTAGTATCTTCCAAGGATGTCATACGAAGGTTTTGAGGAAAATCCCTCCATTCCAAACTCCCCTTTACATGGAAAAATGTTCGAAAATGTTTATGTTCTCAGAAATGGCTCTAACGAATTTGAATAAAATACCGTATATTAAAGACATTCACATGGCAAATAAAACGTACATCTTGAATTTTCTGGGAATAGTCTCTGAACACCTCTTTATTCTGGATGAACTTTGCTGAATTTTGCATAACTACCGTAAGAGATGGATAAAAGCTTACTACACAAAACATGTAGATCTCGTTAAAACGCACAATTTGTGTCATATATATATTTTTTTTTTTCATAGAGCGGACCATTTCTGAGATATTTCTTTTTATTTGTTTCAATTCTAAAATACTTAAGACTTTTCACATACGGAGATTTGTGAACTCTTGGCAATGCATAGAAACGAATTTCGTCCACATGACAACCAGCTTTTAATGTCGTTTTAGCCTAGTGTATTTCCTTTCTGATTATAAGAAAACATTTCTAGAAATATTTATCTCTAATAGCATGAAGTAGATAGAAGCTTAAGCTTTTTAACAATAATTTGTTAAAGAGATGTAGAGAAAGTCGTGTGAATGGAACACGTCAGATTTTTTTTACTTTCCTACTCATAGTATGTACATAGTGCATGGGGAAGGTATTGCATTCCGCCAAAAATTCGATACCGAGATTTCACCGGAAATAGACGTTTCAGGGCCCCCTGTGTAAAAACAACATTTTTAGAAAAAGATCCGTGCGTGCACGTCCTTGTGTCTGTAAACACGATAAGTTAAAAACCAAAATTAAAATTCCAAACTTGGTATGTAAGTACCGTAAGAGACAGACAAAACGTACTACATAAAAATGTAGATAACGTTAAAACACACAATTTATGTCATATACGTTTTTTTCGTTGAATTGACCATTTCTATGATATCTCTTGCTATTTAATTCAGATTTAAAATAACTAAACTTTACCACTCCTGGCCCTATATAGAAACGGATTTCATTCACATGGCAACCAGATTGTAAAAGATTTGACTATCGTTTTAGCCTAGTGTATTTTCTTATTTCTCTTTTGCTTACAAGGAAGCAAGTAATTAAGACAATTTCTGCTGATGTTTATCTCGATTATCATAAAGTAGATGTAAGAATGTGTTTTTTAACAATAGTTTGTTACAGGGATGTAGAGAAAGTCATGTGAATGGGACACATCAGATTTTTTTATTGTTTCATCTATATAGTCCCCTTTAACATTTAAGGTCATATTGGGGACTTTGCATTAGAAACAACTCGGTGTCTGTAGCTTTTTTACGTTGGATTTAAATCGTTTTATTTTCCTCAAACACAACATTCACCTTCATATACATACTTCTGACTCTGTGGGGGATAGGGAATCATTCTGATTAGAGAAAAATTCCCCACCCCAGCCGGGAATCGAACCCGTCCCGGCTACTTTACTTAAACTGGTATTATTTCTTCCCAACTGAGTTTTTCTCTGTAAATATCGACGAGTCACACTAAATGTGAAAACGCAAATCAGGAACGCATTCACACGAATCCATCATTATGATCTTTGTGGTTGCCCAACCGTGTTTTTGCATGTTGTTTTCTCAGTTACTTTTCTTTATTTGTAGCCTAGTTTTAATTAACTGTTGCTCATAATTTCTAACTAAATACGTCTGAAGAAACGCACGACTATTAGGCAAGGATACATCTGATAAGGATAAACCGTGAAACATGGGCGAGGCCGGGTGTTTCGGCAAGTATCTGATAAAAGTGATTGTGTCACCCTGTTTTCTCCCTCCCAGTGTGCGCTACTTAAAAACGTACTTGCAAGAATATCGCTTTAGGTCCTACTCGAGGTGAATAACTATTTAAAATGGTGCGCGCATTGTTTCCATAATAAACTGTCACACAGCTATGTGTCTTGATTGTTTCAATCATGTAGCCCTCTAACTTTTATGGTCATAGCGAAGGGGCGGGGATTTGCTTTGAAAACAAATCTGATGCGTTCCATTCACATGACTTTCTCTAGCTGTTCCACTAAGAAACTTTTCTTCCAAAAGATTATTCTTTTATCTATGTCATGATAATTGAGAAAAACATTAGCAAAATTGGTGTTATTGCATGCTTCTTTATAAGTAGGAGGGAAATAAGGCAATACACTAGGCTAAAGCGGTTGTTAAATCTTTTAAAAGTTGTGAAACAATTGACATTCGGTTCTCTTTGCTTGTAAAGCAAAAGAGAGATGAAATGAAAGATGGGTTCCTGTTTAAGAAATATTTAAGTAGTATAAAACTGAAATAAATAACAAAGAATTCCTTGGAAACGTGTAACTCTACCAAAAATATAACTTAATTGTCCATTATTTCTTTATGAATTAGAACGATGCATATAATGTCAATACATGTAATGAGCTACTTTTGGAACAGATTATACCTCAACGTGTGCATGTTTACGCTACAAATCCTTCCCCACTACCCTCTGTTTATATCAATGACTGCTCTGTGTGTTCGAAACTGACCGAGCTTTATATGCCCCGTTCACCACATCTACATAATTATATGTCATTGGCTTGACTCGTCTGTTCACCCTTGTAACTTGCTTATCCATGTTCTCTTTCGTTCCTTCCCTGCAATACACCCATTCTTCTCCTGTGATAATATCGTTCCATTTGTACACTACAGACCGTCCCTGTCTCTTTATCTTTAGTTAATAGCTGTTCTAAACTCCCCTGTTCCTCTTCGTCCCTGTGGTTTTCGGGGTTATTCCTTTACACTTTTCGCTCACCGACCTACTAACCTGATTTTTTCTTCCTCTGAACACTTCCTCCCCTCTTGTTTTTCTTCTTCTCCTTCGCGGCTTCTACCTCCCCTAACTCGCCGGTCCCCATGGCCGCGCTCGCCAAAGCGTCTCGCTTTGGTGCTTCGTGGGCAGGGAATCGTAGGTTCGAGTCCCGCCTTTTTTTTTTTTTTTTTTAAACAGTAACGAAGTCTGATCAGGACTCCGGTACTGTATCCCTATTTACATTTCCCCCCGTAGGTTTCACTGATTACTGGTTTACTGGTTTTACTGTTTCTTTTACAAACATATACACATTGCACAAACATATAACACCCATGCCCAAGGCGGGACTCGAACCCACGATCCCCTGCCCACGAAGCACCAAAGCGAGACGCTTTAGCGAGCGTGGCCACGGGGACCGGCCTTTGGGCGTGGGTGTTATATGTTTGTGCAATGTGTATATGTTTGTGTAAAAGCAGATCAGACTCCGGTACTGTTTAAAACAAAAACAAAAAAACTCTGACAAACTGTCCTTCCTCGTCACCCGTTCCAGTTGCCCTTTCTACTGCTCGCCGCACCATCTGATTGCGTTTATATACTCTTATCAGCCATTGGTAATACGAGATCATGCCACTTAGTTTTATTTGAACAAATATTACTCTGTACATACATTGTAAGAAGAGTAGCTATTGTATTCTATCCAAAAGTTTGCTACAGAAATTTCACCGGAAATACATGTTTTGAGTGAACCTAAATAAAAAGGTGTTTTTAGAAGGATCATAAGTATGCTTGTGAGTGGCATAACTCAAAAAAGAAGAATTAGTTAGATAACAAACTTGGAAATTAAGTTTATAGTCTCTTACAGCGATGTGACATGACCATTTGCAAGAAAATTCCCCCCACCCAAAATCATTTTTTATAAGAATATGTTTTGAAATGTTCGATTTACTACAAAAAATCTGATATGTTCCATTCACATGACTCTGCAATACATTATTGTTCAAATGCTTAGGCTTCTATTTACTTCATGCCAATTAAGAAAATAATAGCAGAAATAGTCTTACTAGTTGCTTCCTTGTAAGTAGAAGCAGAATAAGGAAGTACCATAGGTTAAGGTGATAGTCAAAAGCTGGTTGCTATGTGACTGAAGTTCCTTTGTTTGTATGGACAGGTGTTGACAAATTCCTGTATCAGAAAGGTATAAGTTTTTCATAGCTGAAACCAATAACAAGGAATATCTCAAAAACCATCCACTCCACGAAAAAATGTATATTACATTAATTATGTGCTTTAACGTGCTCTACATTTTTTGTGTGGTACGTTTTTGTCCATCTCTTACAGTTTAGCAATTATGCAAAATTCCGTAAAATTCATCCAGAATAAAGTAGCCTTCAGAGGCTATTCCCAGAAACTTCAAGGTATACATTTTATTTGCCAGGTAAATATATTTAATATACGATATTTTAATGAAGAGCGTTAGGACCATTTATTATAAAATAAAAAAATTAAAAAAATTCCATATAAAGGGTAGTTTGGGGTGGGAGGGTTTTTCTCCAAATCTTTATATCGTATCCATGAAAGATACTAAACTTAAATACCAACTTTGGTATTTTACCGACTTTTCTTTTTGAGCTATTGTGTTCATAGACACACAGATACACGGACACACACACATTCGGAACTTTTTCTGAAAATGTTTTTTTTTTTATTCAGGGGACCCTAAAACATATATTTCCGGTGAAATCTCGGTATCGAAGTTTTGGGTGGAGTGCAATACCTTCTCTATACACTATGTACATAGTACATATAGAGAAAGTAAAAATGGCCTCTAACGATTTTGATAAATCCGAATATTTAAGATATTTACATGAAAAATAAAATATAGGTATATCCTGAATTACTTGGGAATAGCCTCCGAAGTCCATGTTGATTTTGCACACAATTTATGTCATATACGATATTTGTTTCCAGTACTTAATAAGTTTCTCAAATTGGAAGTCGATGTTCATTTCAATATCATTACACAAACCAACCAGCTTTTAAAAGATTTGATTATCGCTTTAGCCTAGTGCATGCCCTTATTTACCTCCTACTTATAAGGAACTACGTAATAGGATCATTTCTGCTAATGTTTATCTCGGTTAGTATGAGGTACGAGAGAATAATATTTTGTCATATTAACTTGTTGCAGAATGAGTAAAGAAAATCATGTGAATGGGTCACATCAGATTCTTTTTTTCAGTCAAGTTTAATATACCTATTTAATTTATTTCCCATTTCATTATTATTTACCTATGTGGTCAAGAAGTGAAAGATTAGTAACCTTTCTAAGAAATTTCATTTCATTTATTTCTATTCCTTTCTTTCAGAGCTATTTAATTCCTTCTTTTCATAATCATACATCCGTCACTTTGTAGAATTTGAGTTATGTTTCAATTCGAGTTTAGTGTCTTATATTGTACCGCGCATGTGCTGAAATGTATACAGTTTACTTGTTGGGCCATTCGTCCTAGCATAGGATACACGCACCCAAGAAAATTACAATTAGAACTTTCTCTACTGGCTCATTATTTACAATTATTTTATCTGACCTTCAAAGGTAGACATAATACTTGAGTTGAAAATTGTAAGTAGTTGTAAATTCATATAGTTGATGAGCAGCCATTTGTAGTTTTTTGTTTGAGCAAACAAAACCTGGCCATAAAAAATAAATAAAAAAAGTTATGTGTTCCATTCACATGACTTTCTGTACATCTCTACAATAAATTATTGTTTAAAAGTTTATTCTTCTATTTACTTAATGGTAATCGATGAAAAAATTAGCAGAAAGCAAAAAAATTAGCTTCCTTGTAAGTAGAAGGGAAATAAGAGAGTACCATAGGCTAAAACGACAGCAAACCTTTTAAAAGCTGGTTGCTATGTGACTGAAGTATTTTTGTTTGTATAGACACGAATTGACGAATTCCCATATGAGTATTTTAAAGCTAAAACTAAATAATAAGAATATCTCAAAAAGGGTCAACTTCACGAAAATAATGTATATAATATAAATTGTGTGTTTTAACGAGTTCTACATTTTGTGTGTGGTAAGTTTTTGTCTATCTCTTATGGTTTATACCAGTTATGCAAAATTCCGCAAAATTCATCCAGAATAAACATGCCTTCAGAGGCTATTCCCAGAAAATTGAAGATTTTAATTTTATTTCTGAAGTAAACATCTTTAATATAAGAAAATTTAATTAAAATCGTTTAAGCCATTTTTGAGAAAATTAAACTTTTCGAAATTTTTTCTATGTAAAGGGTAGTTGGGGGTGGGGGATTTTCTTGAACATCTTCGTGTATTGGAAGATAGAAAAATTAAATAAGAAGTTTGGTATTTAATGGTGTTTTTGTTTTTTAGCCATGCTACCCACAGACACACGCACACACACAGACAGACACACACATACACACGGACATTTTTCTAAAAATACTTTTTTTGGATTCAGGGGGTCTCAAAACATATATTTCCGTGAAATCTCAGTATCGAATTTTGGGTGCCATATTATACCTTCTCTGTACACTATGTACATAGTTCTGTAGAGAAAGTAAATAACGTTTTCCCAAATTATTACATATTTAAGAGTGAGACAAATTCCAGATTAACTTTTTAAACTAACTGAAAACGCCGTAGGTGTATAAACATTCAATGACATATAAAAAACGTTGATAATATAATAATTGAACATAGACTGCGGATTTATTAAATCCTTATCTTCCCTATATTTCCATCCCCCCCTTCCCCCCCTCTCTCTCTCTCTCACTTACACAGAAGCTCCATGGTTCTCGACAAGTGCACCTCTAGAGATCTACTAGCCCAAGTTTGCACTACTTATGTGCATAGTTGCGGCTACATATTGAGTTTCAAATCACGTCCTGAAGAACCTTTTCGACATTCCCTCTTGCCTTTTTATCCCACATCTGGGCTGGAATAAAAAGGAAACGTTACCTCATGCACGAGCATAGGTATGTAAATATCACATACCTTCTGTTACTCTCTGGCACTGCAAATACTACTTCCTGAAATCCAACCACTATTTGTTCTATGAATGAAATGGCCTGTTTTATTAGAGCAGAAAAAATGAAGAACTTCATACTAAAGTATTCCGAATATGAAAAATTCCTAAGATGCAGTGTCAAAACTGGAGAATCATGTGCCCTTACTTATTAGTTTCTCCATACGCACTATGTACATAGTGTATAGAGAAAGTATTGCACTCCACCAAAAATTCGATACCGAGATTTCACTGGAAATATATGTTTTAGGGTCCCCAATATCCAAAAAAACCATTTTCACAAAAAGGTCCGTGTGTGTGTCCGTGTGTCCGTGTGTCTGTGAACACGATAACTCAAAAACGAAAAGTCGGTAAAATACCGTACTTGGTATTTAAGTTTACCATCTTCCAGGGATGCGACACGAAGATTTTGAGAAAAATCCCCCCACCCCCAACTACCCTTTACATGGAACTTTTTTCGAAAATTTTGATTTTCTCAAAAATGGCTCTAACGATTTTGATTAAAATTTCGGATATTAAACATATTTACCTGAAAAATGAAATGTATATCTTGAATTTTCTGGGAATAGCCTCTGAAGAGTAGTTTATTCTGGATGAATTTGACTAAATTTTGAATAACTGCTAAACCGTAAGAAATGGACAAAAACTTACTACACAAAAAATGTAGAGCACTTTAAAACACACAATTTATGTTATATACATTTTATTCGTGGAGTTCGTCGTTTTTGTGACATTCCTTATTTTTGGTTTCTGCTATGAAAAACGTATACTTTTCTCATACTGGAACTTGTCAACTCCTATCCATATAAACAAAGGAACTTCATTGACATAGCAACCAGCTTTTGAATATCACTTTAACCTGTGGTTGTCCCTTATTTCGCTTCTACTTACAAGGATGCGAGTAATGAGACTATTTCTGCTAATTTTTTCTGATTAGCATACAGTAAATAGAAGTATAAGCTTTTTAAGAACTATTTGTTGCAGGGATATGGAGAAAGTCATGCGAATGGTACACATCAGATTTTTTTAATTTATGTGGCCTGTTAACAGGAACGTGCGCCTAAAGTAGCCTTTGTCGGTCACTTTATAGCTCCTTTTTCAGAGAGACGAAAGTTCCACACTCAGGGAAAATAATATGTCCGAAATGAAGTTCATCACAAAAACATAGTCTCTCTACTACAACTATACTACTAGGCGATTTTACAAACTAGTAATATACAGTGAACTTTATCACCCAGCTTATATAAGCTATAACTTATAATCCTATTGGTAAAACCTGCCAAAACAATTATAACCACCCAATTAACAAGATATGTGATAGTCTATAGTCAATAAAGAGCACATGTGTAACAAAATAAACAGAAAAGGTTGACGTGTTTAATTCACACACCTTTCTCTTCCTATTCCGTATCATATTATGTTTACAAAAACGTATTATTCTATTTATTCCATTTTACTCGCGATAAAACTAACAATTACGTTGCTATGTATACGCTAGTAAATAGTTCGTAAAATCGGCTGGAAACCGGAATTCGCTCTCAGTAAACGAGTCGTATGTTTTTGAGATGTACTTTAGCGAGGAGTACGTTCTGTCCATAAACCGCCGTTCCTCTGAATGTTGCGCATTCTTCTGTCTAAGAACGTCAAGCAATACGCTTAAGTATGCGCAAAATTGGACTAAGGCGCACATGCCTTCCAAAAAACTAAGGGGCGGCTGACTCACCTGGTGTAGTGCAACGATGAGAAAAAACTCTTGTGGATGTGCAATTACTCATATCCTTTTCACGAAAACGCATTGGCGGCTCATCATGTAGAAAGTAGGTGAAAAATACTGACTACAAAAGAAATAAGAAAAATATTATGTGTTCCATTCACATGGCTTTCTCTACATCTCTGCAACAAATTAGTGTTAGAAAGCTTAGGCTTCTATTTACTTCATGCTAATTGAGAAAACGTTAGGCAGAAATAGTCTTATGACTTGCTTCCATATAAATAGAAGAGAAAAAGGGAGTACCATAGGTTAAAGTCATAGTCAAAAGCTGGTTGCTATGTGACTGATGTTCCTTTGTTTGTATGGACAGGAGTTGACAAATTCCTGTATGAGAAAAGTATGTTTTTCAATCCTGAAACCGAAAAATCAGGAATATCTTAAAAACGGTCAACTCGACGAAAAGAAATGTATATAGCACAAATTGTGTGTTTTAATGTGCTCTACATTTTCTGTGTGATTAAATGTTTGTCCATCTCTTACGGTTTAGCATTTATGCAGAAATCCATAAAATTCATGCAGAATAAAGTAGTCTTCAGAGGCTATTCCCAGAAAATTCAAGATATGCATTTTATTTGTTAAGTAAATATCTTAAACTTACGGAAATTTTCGAAATTTTTTCCAAGTAAAGAGTAGTTTGGGGTGGGGGGGGTTTTCTTGAAAATCTTCGTGTGGCATCCTTGGAAGATCCCAAACTTAAATGCCAAGTTTAGTTTTTGACACACACACACACACACACACACACACACACACACACACACACACTCAGACAGACAGACACACACGGACATATTTCTAAAACTACTTTTTTGGATTCAGGGGGTCTCAAAACATATATATCCGGAGAAATCTGGGTATCGAATATTTGGGTGCAATAAAATACCTTCTCTATACACTATGTACATAGTGCGTATAGAGAAAATAAAAAATGTGTGCTAAAATGGTATAACTGTTAGTATTGTTCGCCCTATTTTTTCTTTTTAATTCATTTCAATCCTGTTATCTGCTATTTGAAACTATACACTTTGTGCATAACTAACAAAATTCAGAAATCCAAAAATTCTTAATTGTTATATCATACGACATCCCGGAGGATTTGATTTCTTTCTTAACGCAAATTTACAGTGAATTAATTGGACTCACAGTATTTGGAATGCCTTTCTTGTCCTTATCATACCATGGTCAATAATTAAAAGGTATTCTAAACGAGGCCGAATTTCCTTATATTCAGGACTGATATGCTCATACTTACTCATTGACTGACTACACCTCTAAAACTCTTGTTACAACCTACAAAAACTACTACACAAAAGTCACAGCTCTTTAAAAGACGCAAATTATTTCAAATATATTTTCGTAGCATAAGCTATTTCCGGAATATCCATTATTAATAGTTCAAATGGTTCAATGCTTTTGTCACTCTTTTCAAACCTTGTCGATATTCCGCTGTTTCTCGTAATTCCCCATTTGAGATCCGAGACGGAGTTGTTCGCATTGGGTTGGTCTCAGCGGAGCAACGCTTCCCGAGGGAGACTGCGTCTAGGCAGCAATACCCAGGGGCGGTTGTAAGACATATCCATATCCTCCGGCACTAACTTGTAGAGTTTATACAAGACGTCCTAGGCCATTATAGGCCCGACCCAAGTTTTCGGTAGTCTATGCGAGTTTGAGACACGTAAGTGGCGTATTCACCCCCATTCCTGTATAAGCGGGGAAGAGGGGATACGTTTAGCTTCAAAGTGTTGCCGTAATGAAATGCCCGAAGAGGGGAGTGCCACTCGTGTGATGCTTTTCCCTGATTTTAGAGGGAAAATGTTGGTCTCCGAGTACTGCTCTTCAACTTGTTTCCCATGATTGCATGGAAAGAGTATGGAATTTTATAGCGTGCAGTTGTTAAAGCATTTGGCCATCGCTATTCGATTAAAATGAAATAGACAGGGGGGAAAAGGATGCAAAAATCTGATGGTTCCATTCACATGACTTTCTCTAAATCTTTGCAACAAATTATTGTTAAAAAGCTTATGCTTCTATTCACTTCATACTAATCGAGAAAAAATCAGCAGAAATAGTCCTATTACTTGCTTCCTTGTAAATAGAAGCGAAATAAAGGATAGTCAAAAGTTGGTTGCTATGTGACTGAAGTTCCTTTGTTTGTATGGACAGGAATTGCTAAATTCCTGTATGAGAAAAGTCTGCTTTTTAAAGCTGAAACCAAAAACCAGGAATATCTCAAAATCGATCAAGTCCACGAAAAAAATGTATATAAGATAAATTGTGTGTTATAAGGTGCTCTACATGTTTTGTGTTGTAAGTTTTTGTCCATCTTTTACGGTTTAGCAGTTAGACAAAATTCCGTAAAATTCATCGAGGATAAAGTAGTCTTCAGAGGCTATTCCCAGAAAATTCAAGATACACATTTTATTTGTCAGGTAAATATCTTTAATATACGAAATTTTAATGAAAACGTTAGAGCCATTTCTGAGAAAATAAAAACTTTCGAAAAAAGTTCAATGTAAAGGGTAGTTTTGGGTGGGGTATTTTTCTCAAAATCTTCGTGCCGCATCCCTGGAAGATACTAAATTTAAATACCAACTTTGGTATTTTACCGACTTTTCGTTTTTGAGCTATCGTGCTCACACACTCACGGACCTTTTTCCGAAAATGATTTTTTTGGATACAGGTGACCCTAAAACATATATTTCCGGTGAAATTTCGGTATCGAATTTTTTGGTGGAGTGCAATACTTTCTCTATACATATGTACATAGTACGTATAGAGAAAGTAAAAAGGATTTCTTAAAAATAACTTGTATACCCACTAATAAACGATAGAGGGTAGAACAAGTAATATATATATATATATATATCTCGGATTCTTAGTAGTGTTTAGTGCTGGTGATTATTATAGACGGCCAAAGCCGGTGTGCACTTATGATGCATGAAATAAAAATAAATTATATTCGAAAAAGGAAATTTGTGAAGGAAACGTTCGGAATCTAAGTTAAGAATAATTATACCACACTTTACCAGTTATTACGTTTGGGGGGAAAACTGGGGAAAAGCACAGACAGGGAAAACGGCATTGGTGAGATTTGAACCACAGACCTTCCATTCACGCTAGTGGCTGGTTAATAGCACTTAGTTGGCTAATTTTTCAAATGCATACAGCATGTTATAGAGATTTCTCTGAGTTTATATTGCAGCCTTAGCGTCTCGTAAAAATACTACTGGACTTAATCTAAAGAACTGCAACACAAATTCTATCAACCAGTACTAAAATATAATGTAAGGAAAGGTATATAAAATATAACAATTTGAGTCTTTTTATAAGGAGCTGATATTTGAACCATATGAATAAAACTTCTAAGAAGTTTACAAGGAGTTTAAAGCGCTATAGAAATAACAATAACAATGTAAAACATAAAAGTTATAGTGATACAATAAAATAAGAGTTTAAAGAACATGCTAAACGACAGGACAATACTAGGAGATTCCAAACATATTCAGATATAAACGGAGAAATATAGGTGGACCAAGAAAATATTGGTACGATCAATTTACATACGAGTACGAGAGATATGTATCCCAATGTGTGGAACGGATGATGCCAATAATTTCAAAAATGCAATTAATAATTTAATTAATATAATTAACTAAGTAAATTAAAATATTTCGAAGGAACTTCCACGTCTAAAGGAGGAAGACCAGCCACTCGCGTTCACTTACGAAATGAATCACTTCAGGTACTCACCTCAACTGATTGCATTCCCAGCTGAATCGGGAACATTTAAAGAACAAACAAAGTTATTTGGTGAAAATATCTGACCAGTTTGTTTCTGTTAGAATTAATCAATCTTCCACGAAAGATCCCTTTTGCATTTCTTGATGTTTTGCATACTCCTAATGCCGAGCGGTTCAAACACTACGTCCACTTAGATTAGGCTGCACCAGCTGCGTAGTGTCAAAGAGCAGTGAATGCTCATTCACTCACAGGGGTATGCGCTAAGTACACATCAGCAGGGAATTTAGGGAACTAGCAAGAAGAGCAAGTATTGTGTCATGATCTCCAGTGACGTACTGGCCATCTCTCTCTCTCTCTCTCCCTCCAGCTAGCTCCGAAGTTTGTGGTTGAGTCGCGTGAGTACTCAGACTAATCGAATTGGCAAGATGTTTACAAAACGTAAGTTTGCGAAAGGACTGAGAAAACTTGAAGCAGCAAATTCACAGTTTTATTTGGAGTCTTCACAATAAGGTCACCTGTGATTCATGTACATAATGGGTAGTATATATAAAAACCAGCAAAAGCATCAGCTTGTGGTTTGGTATTAATAAAAATGTCCCCTTTTTGTTTTGCTTTTGCTCACATCTGTCTAGCTTGAGCTCGGCGATCTTCATCACAACACATCACTTAAATAAACACGCCAATTCTTCTGCCAGAAGGAGATTTAAATCTATTTTAAATGCTCGTGTACTTATTCTTGTTAAACATACCTACTCAAATGTAATACACCCAATAAAAAACAGATTTGAAATCAAATAAATATAATACAAGATTTGGCAAATTAAATAGAAATTGAGATTAGCCGACTTTCACACCATGGCGTCATCCACTTTCGGAATTCAATTATTGATTTCTTTAATTTGAAGATATTAGGAGCCTGTCGCTTAACAAATGATATATTGGAAGTATATTATTTATAGTTTTTTGCGTCATTATTTATAATCTGCAACTAGGTGATTAAAATCTATGTAAATTATCACAAATAGTAATTAAAAGATTTTATAATGAATACATGATATGCTGGAAGAAAGTGTGTTTCATTTTGTTCAAAGTAAATTTAGGATCGTTTATGTGGGGAATTCTTTAGTTATAATCCGGGTTAGATTTGTATAAGCATTCTGCTGCTCTACGCACGTGTTACATTTGTAAATTGCTGTGATTATGTCAACAGTATTCCGATAATAAGAGCCTATCAGTAGACCTCACTCACATTCTGTTCCTGCGTTGCACGTATCCTGCACATTGATGCTAGGAACTCCTTTCCTATTGATATAGTCGTCGCCGTATGTATTTGGCTTCCATGTTAGAAGATGAGTGCAATCCACTGGCCCAATTGCTCAAGGAAACTACGTATAACGTTGGCTGCCTGATGAGCAGCAGCAGCAGGCTAGGTAATTGTATCCACTTCCTTGATCTAGCGTTGATTGCGTTAACAACTTCCCAGAAGGTATTTGAGACAGTAGCCCAAGTAACACCCAGATCCTCCGCAACACCAACTTGAAAACCAGAATCTACTACATACTTAAAAAAATCTGCATTTTTTCAGCATTGTTAAGAGCTCCACCTCGTTTTTCATTTGACTCTGAAAGAAAACGTTGTGCAATCCAGTCTACATTTTCTCTTTCAAAACGGTATAATTTTTACTTTCTCTAGCCCCATATGTACAATGTACATAGGGATAGAGAAGGTATTGTAATGCACCCAAAAATTCGATACCCAGATTTCACCGGAAATATACGTTTTGGGGTCCCCTGAGTACGAAGAGAGCATTTTTAAAAAAAGGTCCGCGTGTGTGTGTGTCTGTCTGTGTGTGTGAGTCTGTGGACAGAAGAGCCCCAAAACAAAAAGACCGTTAAATACCAAACTTGGCATTTAGGTTTAGTATCTTCCAAGGATGTGACACGAAGATTTTCAAAAAAAAATCCCCCTACCACAAACTACCCTTTACATGGAAAAAATTTCGAAAATTTTGATTTTCTTAAAAATGGCTCTGACAATTTTGATTAAAATCCCGTATATTAAAACTATTTATGTCCGAAATAAAATGTATATCTCGAATTTTTTGGGAATAGCCTCTGAAGACCTCTTTATTCTGGATGAATTTTGCTGAATTTTGCTTAACTGCTAAACCGTAAGAGATAGAAAAAATATACTACACAAAAAATGTACCTCATGACAAAACACACAATTTTTGTCCTTTACGTTTTTGTTGTGGAGGTAACGTTTTCGAGACATTCCTTCTTATTGGTTTCAATTGTGAAGTACTTGAGCTTTTCTCACACAGAAAGTGTCTGTTTTTCTTTTGTTCTACTCCTGGCCAAGCAAAGAAGTGATTTGCAATGACAATCGCATAACGATAGCTTTTAAAACATTTGACAATCATTTTAGCATAGCGCATTCCCTTATTCCCTTCTACTTATAAGGAACTAAGTAACAACATTCTGCTAACATTTATCTTGATTAGCATTGTGTACAAAGAAGAATAATCTTTTGTAGGAGTTTTGTAGAGCAGCTAGAGAAAGTCATGTGAGTATAACACATCAAAATGTTTGTGTCTGTTCACATCCGAGTCCCTACGTCTTGCATAAGCTTATATTTTCCGTTCAGGAACCATCATCATGACCTCCACCATGGTACTAAACTGCAGTTGAGCAAGTTGAGGTAGCTACACTTGAGGTATCTCAAGAAATACCGAACAAAAGCTTCAGAGCAGAGAGCACGTCTTGTTTTTATTACTTTCTCTGTACGTACTATGTACATAGCGTATAGAGAAGGTATTGTATTGAACCCAAAAATTCGATACCGAGATTTCACCGGAATTATATCTGGATGAGTTATCTGGTTAAGGATTTTTTCGGGATATTCCTTTATCCTGAGAAGACGAGTGTCGAGTAATTTTAAGCTCTGTAGACCCCGAGATTATCTCAGCAGCATTTCACACATTTCATTCATTGCCCGACTTATAGGACTTACAAGCCAATGCTTAGGGGACAGAAGCTGTCGGGGAGCCAACGGCACGAAACCACAGAATGAGGAGTCGGTCCGTAACAAACCATGAACATGAGGAAGTGGATGATGTGAAATGTAAGCGAGATTGATGATTGGAAAAGTGATAATGGAGCAATTGGCGGAATGAGTGGCGGGGGACCCGGAGAAAACCCGCCCAGACTCTGCTTCGTCCACCACAAATCCCACATGCGGGCGCTTGGGATAGAACCCGGCACGCCTAGATGGGAGGTGGGCAGTCTAATCACTCATATACGGCACCGCCCTTTAGAAGACATTAAGCTACAATAAATAAAAAATCTGATATTTACCATTCACATGACTTTTTCTATATCTCTGCAACAAATTATTCTTAAAAAGCTTATACTACTATTTACTTCCTGATAATCAGAAAAAAATTAGCAGAAACAGTCTTATTACTTGCTTCCTTGTAAGTAGGACCAAAATAAGGGAGTACCATAGGTTAAAGTGATAGTCAAAAGCTGGTTGCTATGTCACTGAAGTTTCTTTGTTTGTATGGACAACAGTTGACAAATTCCTGTATGAGAAAAGTATAAGTTTTTCTTAGCAGAAACCAAAAACAAAGAATGTCTCAAAAACGATGAACTCCATGGAAAAAGTGTATATAACATAAATTGTGTATTTTAAAGTGCTCTACATTTTTGTGTAGTAAGTTTTTGTCCATATTAGCAGTTATTCAAAATTCCGTAAAATTCGTCCAGAATAAAGTACTCTTCAGATGCTATTCCCAGAAAAGTTAAGATATATATTTTATTTGTCAGGTAAATAGCTTTAATATTTGATATTTTAATCAAAATCGTTAGAGCCATTTTTGAGAAAATCAAAATTTTCCAAAAAAGTTCCATGTAAAGAGTAGTTTGGGGTGGGGGGATTTCTCTCAAAATCTTCGTGTCGCATCCCTGGAAGATACTAAACTCAAATACGCAGTTTGGTATTTTACCGACTTTTCGTTTTTGAGTTATCGTGTTCACAGATACACGGACAAACGGACACACTGACATACGGACACACACGGACCTTTTTCTGAAAATGCTTTATTTGGATACAGTGGACCCTAAAACATATATTTCCGGTGAAATCTCGATATCGAATTTTTGGGTGGAGTGCAATATCTTCTCTATGCACTATGTACATTGTGCGTATAGAGAAAGTAAAAATAAAACTAAATTATCTCATCATTTAAAGTGTCATGCATGCTTTTTATTTAGTTTAATCTATGCTAACATCCATAGTTTAATTAGATAGTCAAAAAACATAGCAGCTAAGATATAACATTAAACAAATTTAGGATTTTCTTGCAGTCATAGTTGATTTGGTTTGTAAGTGAATGCTCGTAATAATAGGATATAGGATAGAAACGGTTAAACACGTTATTTCATGAAACATGATGCGTTAACAACTCACAGAGCCTATCCGACAGCTGTATACAAGGTAACAACATTTGCTGTGCGGGAATGAAAAATCTCTGCTCACAAAGTATGTGTGTAGCACATTTCCGAAGTGCTCGTATCCCATAATAAGCACTATCAATTTTATATCTAGTCAACTTCAAAAATTAAACTGCACGAAGCAAAACATTAACCAACTAGTTGACCTGGGCGGCGATTCACATTAGCTTTGCAAAGTATATCAGCTATGCCAAAACGTGTTACCAGAAGCAGACGCTAGAGAGGCAATATGAGATTAAAACAAAACACGTAAGCTGTGAATGGGTCATGCTCTAGCCAAATTAAAGCTCTAAACCACAAATTTAGGCTGCAACGCTAATCTCCTGTCCTGCATCAAAGAAAGTCCCAGAAGGGTAATCGAAAAACCCATAGCTGGTTATTCCGCGTGAGGAAGCAAATTTGCTGTAAACTCATGAATGACCTAGCTAAAACAAGCATATTTCCAAAATCAGGGGCAACTCTGTATTCCGAAGCGGATCTGCTATAAGAATGAAAAAGTAAATGCCACAGTTCACAATGTCTTTAGTTAACCTGCAAGTGGAAAAGGAATTTAGCGTGTAGCACAAACGCAATTTATTTACCCTTTACCAGTACACACGATTAAGTGTGATTTATAAATTCCAGCTCGATAAATGTTCGCCTAAAATCTTTGCAAATTAGGCAATCAAAGTGCTTGCTTGCTGAATACAGAAACAAAATAGCAATAAAATATTTATATCACATAAAAAAGTTGCACATTTGTAAACTTGCTACTTAAACGGCACCGAGTGAAATGGCTGCCCGGTAACGTTTGTGGCTTGCATTCAAGAGGTCCCAGATTCGATTCCCGGCGACGGTCATAAATATATGACTATGCTGTTTTCCGTAGTTTTCCCAAGACACAAAGGCGGATACAGATGCATTGTACTACAATTTTTCTTTTCCCCATTTCCTCTCTTTTTTAAGTGTCAGATGCGCTTTCAGGTCGCGCGGTGCCGGCCAGATGACGCAGTTGCTTGCACTATGGAAAGTGAATTGAATTAATTTGATTTGTATTTATGTATGCTCTTTAATTGCTGTGGTTCTTAGCGTCCTTTTTATACTGGGCGTGAAAGATCGCTTGATTTTGCTCAGATGCCTCTTTATCAGGCTGGAGGTTATTTTACGTACCTTAAAGCTACGATTCGGGCCTACAGGCTTTACTTTCCTTACGAAGGAAGTCATGCTATTGACCTTGGGAACCAGAAGCTACCACCTACACCTCGGAGGACGACGCGCTATGGAAGGATTATTCCCCATGGACCACAGAGTGAACTGTCTCGTCAGCTAGGGGCATTGTGATGCCCTCTTGGGATTGCTCGATAATGGTGCGCGAGTGTTCGAACTGCAAATGTTACGGCCTGCCTGTCTGCGGATCTTGGACCTCATCTTCTCCTTTATTTAGCTCATCCTTGCCTCCCGGGGATGTGGCCATAATCGATCCATAAGGTGTGGCAGTGAACGAGATGTTCCCCTCTGTTCTGTTCCAATACCCTGCAAACCTACCACATAAACGGTTGTGAATTCTCATAATCAGTAGTTCCACCTCTATTTCACTCACTGCATAACGCGAAGTAGTTGTGTATTAATTCTACTTTACTTAGTAAGTGCCTCGGCACCAAAGAGACGTAGAATGGTTTAAAATGTCCTTTTTTTTTTGAACGGGGGGGCAGAAGAGGAGTTAGAAGTGATAAATATTGGCTTATTTCGCCAGTGAGGTACAGCATTACATTTTGCACCTTACTTAGTAATTTCTAGTATATAATTTGAACTGACATACACACTCCTACATACCTATATTGATTTTTAGTCGCAATTAAATACGAAATAACAATTCAAATATGGAGAAATTCCATTCTTAACTTAACTAATCCTAGTGTCAATGAACTTTATGTTGTCCAATAAAACACTACATGACTTCTCTACACAATATTTACAATTTCCATTCCACTTTATTAACCCAAATATAAAATCTTAATTCATTTGTGATTCTGAATTCCTGAACGACAGTACTCATATTTCCTTTTTGTTCTGCTTTTTGTTAGTTCAGTTCGCATCAGATTCTCTACATTAGGTGTGAGGTTTTTACCAGCATGTAAGTGTAGAACAAATTTCAAATATAAGTCTGATAAAGTTGTTCTCTGCCTGCTGGCGCTTTCTTATTACTAGAGCCCGGATGTTTATGTAATTACATATTTTAAATCCTGCATAATATTTCAATTAGAAGTAAAAATGTTGGCGAATTACGTAATTTTTCACTCCCTTATATATTTTTATTTTACATTTTTTTACATATTTTACACATTTCTACATATTTTAACGATGTTATATAAAACGTACTTATTTTCGTTACAGTTTTATTATTTTTTAAAAAATGTTATAGTTACATTATAAATTACTGTTTTCACAAGTTTTGTTGAAAGCAACAAACATCAATCTGCGAAATAGGATGCAAATTAATTTAAGAATGCGCTAAAAAACATCTCGCCTCGTTCTGATTGTTGTACGTTTATAACAAAGCAGGTGCCGCTCGACAATGTTGATCTCCAGTGTCACGTTTCTCGTAGCGCTTTGGGCATTTACAAGGACTGAAAAAATTGATTGTTACCATTGTCGCGGTGGTCGGCATCTTGTAATATAATAGCTGCGGGGAAACTAAGTGAGCTCCATTAGCCTCCTACCCACCCTCTCGAAGGGAAGGTCTTCGAGAGGTTAGTTCTACACCGCTTGTCGCCGCAGGTAGTCGACATTCAAGCCATCCCTCTCCATCAGTTTGGATTCCGTCCTGGGCCCTCGACCCCCCAACAGCTGCTGCGGGTGGTGGAGGCTACCGCCCTGGGGTTCCAGGACGGGGCCTTCACGCCGGCGGTGTCTTTGGATGTTGAGAAGGCCTTCTCAACCACCTGGCACGAGGGTCTCCTGTTTAAACTCATCCAGATTGGCCTACACACACAGTTAATCAACACCATACACAGCTTCCTACACCAGCGCACCTTTGTAGTTGCAGTTGCGGGGCAAACATCTACACCTAAACCCCTACGAGGCGGAGTCCCAGAAGGCTCTGTACTATCACCCACCTTGTTTAGCCTTTATATGGCAGACTTCCCTACGGTGCAGGGCGTCAACATGGCCCATTTTGCTGATGACGTCCTGCTCTACCGCACCGACAGGAACATACGCAGAGCCTTCAACCCCATACAGAGACACCTCCGTCTCGTCCAGGACTGGTGCAGACAGTAGCGGATGTCCGTTAATCCGGGCAAAAGTCATGCTGTTCTGTTCACCAGAAAACGCCCCGTAATAAACCAGATACCCAACTTTTCCTATCAGGGCCAACGGATAGAGTGGGGGAATTCCATAAAATACTTGGGCGTCATTCTTGATAAGGGTCTAACTTTTCGTGAACACGTGCGGGGAACGTCGGACAGGGCGAAGGGGGCGGTAGCCTCCCTTTACCCTGTGCTGGCCTCCCAGATGCCGGTTCACTTAAAGTTACGCCTTTTCAAGGCGCTTATAGTCCCCCTGATGCTCTATGCCTGCGAAGTGTGGGGTATGGCAGCAGACTCCTGGCTTCTCTGGTTACAGCGGGTGCAGAATAGAGGACTCCGGTCCATATATTCTGTATGTCGACGTTTCCCTTTGAGGCTACTACATGAAGCTTCGGCCCTCCCATATGTGGAAGATGTTATTAGGCGCCGGGCTCAAAAATTCTACGCCAGATTGGGCGAACATGAGAACGCTCTTGTCAGATCACTGGGGGAGTACTTACCCTCTGAACGCCGAAAAAGGCGGTTACGGGTTCCCCGCGTGGCTTGTGGGCACCCCCGGTAACAACGGCTTTAAACCAGCCAACAGCGTAATAGCTGAACAAAGCACTCCCCCTCCCATAGGGACAGGTCTATTAAAATTCACCACCATATTTAAATAAATAAATAAACACCAGCGGAGCAGAGGAAAGGATGCTGCTCCTGAAAATGCAACCGCTCGAGGAGCCTACCAGCGCTACCTCCTTAACACCAACACTCGAAACCTCAAACAAAACCTTAACCTCAAACAAAACCTTAACCATCACCTCATTCCTGTGGTTAAACCCTTACCAGGGTAGGTACACAGCAACAACACCCAGGCTCACCACGAGCCTACCAGACACGCACGCACGCAAGTGAGCCGCTGGACAACCATCAAAATACAGCGAGGCGATAATACTGCAGTTAGTTTCTTGCAAGTCTAAGTGAAAGGGCACCAATTGCGTCCTCGCTATCCTGCAAGTTGTATTCATGGATAAAATTAGATAACGCCTTTACAACCGATGGAAAAATAATATTCTGTCAAGCATGCGGTAAAAGAACTGGCTGTTCCATGAAATCTCAATTGGGACAACATATCAAGAGTTCTCTTCACATACGCAACAAACACCTGCGGTCTTCTAGAAAGCAAGTGCTGTTGACACAAATGCAACGGGAACCGTCCGGAAATGATTATTTTAAAGACCTGTGCAGTGTAATGGCTGCAGCTAATATTCCGTGGCATAAACTTCAAACTCCTCAATTTCGCTCCTTTCTAGAAAAAAATATTGCAAGAAGGTTATTCCTGACGAATCTACTCGGAGGAAAAAGTATCTACGTGTGTGTTATGAAGAAGCAGTTGCTCATATACGGAATGAAATTGGAGACTCCTGTATTTTGGTTTGAAACTACAGATGACATGGGTCGGTACATAGCAAATTTAGTAGTAGGAAAACTAGATTCCGAATATAGAGAAAAACCATTTCTAATCTGTTGCGAGGTGTTAGAACAAACAAATCATTCTACAATTGCAAGATTCGTAAATGATGGAATGAAGATTCTGTGGCCAGAGGGTGGGTGTGAGGAAAAGGTTTTAATTTTGTATTCAGATATCACAGCGTGTTATGATAAAAGCTGCTACTGCTCTTAAGGTTTTCTACCCAAATATACTTCAATTCACCTGATTGGCCCATGCATTGCAACGTGTTGCTGAAGAAATAAGAAGTAATTTTCCCTGTGCGAATAAGTTGATATCGCCAACAAAAAAAGTCTTCATGAAAGCACCGCACAGAATTCAGTGCTATAAAAATCATCTCCAATATGTCCCTTTGCCTCCTGAGCCAGTACTTACAAGATGGGGTACGTGGTTAGAAACTGTGAACTTCTATTGTGAACATTTTGAAGGAGTCCAGTCAGTGATGAAGATGTTCTCTTCAGGAGTAGCTGTTTCCATACGTGAATCTCAGGACATCTTTAAAGATCCGAAAGTGGCAAGCTCCTGTGCTTACATCAAAAGTAACTTCGGCTGGTTGCCTAGCAGCATCAAGCAGTTGGAAACATCACATTCCCTTCTTCACGAATCTATGGATTTAATGGAACGTGCATCACAGAAGCTTAGTGTAGTTGCAGGAGATGTAGGAAGGAAGGTAGGTGAAAAATTCAAAGCTGTTCTAAACAGGAATCCTGGGTACTCTACGCTTGTGTCCGTCTTAAATTTAAATAAAATAATTATGTGAAATAAATAATGTTAATAAATATAATCCAAAACTCATATTTCTTATTTCGTAATTACCTACTTGAAAATAAATTTTAGATAAATTCTGCATAAAACAAAACATTTTCCCTATAATTAATTCTATATTTAGTCTTTAAAGTTTAACTCATTGTAATTAATTTACGTACTTACAGATACATCAAATTACGAAATTCTAGGTAATTTGCAGTCTGCATTTAGATTTGGGGTGGTAATCTTATCATTTAGAATATTACATAATTTTACATTTTTTGTTGATATTACATATTGCATTACATATTTTGATGTTTTTGTTACATAAATATGTACATATTTCGCACCGTGATATTACTTAAAAATCCGGGCTCTACTTATTACTAAAAGTAAATGTTTACATAAGCATCGACCTAAACTACTTATCGGTTTATCTAGTTGAGGGTTTTGTAACACACCAAACATTTCGCAACGCCAACTTTTGTGAACAAAACATATTTATTTCTCTACATAGTTTCCTTTCAGGTAGATACACTTTTACCAGCGATATTCAATAGCTTCGTTACCCTGTTTATAGTGAGAACTATCGAGGGCTGCAAAATAGCCATCAACTGCAAACACCATCTTTTACCACCAAACCATTTTTTCAAGTTTGAAAACAGAAAAAAAATCAGAAGATGACAAATCTGGCGAATAGGGTGCACGAGGAAGCAATTCGAACATAAATGCATTGATCTTGGCCATGGCGATAATGAACGTGTGAACTGGTGCATTGTCTTCATAAATCAAAATTTCTTTTTCGCTAAATGCGGCCGTTTTTGCTCGATTTATCACTCAGACGCTGTAGTAGGTTCGCATAATACTCGCCATTGATTACTTTTATTTTTTTGAGATAATCGATGAAAATGATCCCGCGTGCGTCCCAGAAAACTGACGCCAAGGCCTTGCCTGCAGATGGAACTGTGTTCTCCTTCTTTGGAGCCGATTCTCCCCTTCCAATCCACTGTTTTGGTTGTTCCTTCGAATCAGGTGTGATGTAATGGACCCAGGTTTCATCCATTTTTATGACTCCACGCAAAAACTCAGCTTTAATGCAGCGAAACATTGCCAAACGCTCGACTGAAACATCCTCACGACGCTGTATTTGTTCTATAGTGAGCAACCACTTTGCACACAACTTTCTCATATCCACATTTTCAGTCAGTATGCCATGTACAGAATTTTTTGAAATGCTTATAATGTCTGTTTGTTTGCGCACTTTCAGTCGATGATCACCCAATGCCACTTTGTGGATTTTCTTTGCAATTTCTGGACTGGTAAGCTCATTGGTCGACCACTGGGATGTTCGTCTTGGCAGCTCGTACGGCTGCGCTTAATCTCTGCCACTCAATGTTTCACGTTGTAAACGAAGGAGCAGACTCCCTCAAAGTATAATCTATCACAGCTTTAGTATTAGTTGGACTAAGACTTTTCAAATGAAAGTATTGAATCACATAACAATAACCAGTTTTATCGATGTTTACAAATTCGCTGAGAGCATTCATTAATGATGGCTGCAAAAGAAATGCTAAACAATGTAAAATTGTCAAACTTCAAAGTTAAGCTTTCTAAGGTTTGTACTTTTTACCATTGTTGTTGTTTGAAACAACAACCGCTATCTATACGTCAGGTCGGGTAATTCTGGGACAGTCACTGTAGGTGTACATGAATGATGTTAGCAAAACATGTGTACAACTTCTGGAATATTCATCATATGTAACACAATCAGTATGGTTATACAATTTTAGGGGCAATTTTTCAAAAGCTTAATAGGTTAACTTGATGTTCCCACTGATACCTTTCCTTTGAAGGAGGTGACTAAAATGCCAATGCCAATGACTATTCTCTAAGTACGACCTATGGCATGATAAAAGCTAATTTTCATAGTTGTTTCGGGGTCTATGCATAAGAAGGTAACATACGCATACATACGAGAAATAACAATTTTAAAAAACTGAAGTGTCCATTCACATAATTTTCTCTACATCTCTAGAACAAATTATGTTTAAATAGCTTATCCTTCTTTCTTCAGCACTTCAAAGGTTGTTCCCAGAAAAGTCAAAATATACACTTTATTTCTCATGTAAATATCTCTAATATACGGTATTTTAGTCATTTATGAGAAAATAAACCTTTTCTAAAATATTTACATGTATAGAGCAGTTTGAGGGGGGGGGGGTTTCCTCAAAATCTTCCTGACACATTATTGAAGATAGTAAACTTAACTACCAAGTTTGGTATTTTACCAACTTTTTGTTTTTGAATTATCATGTCCACAGACACACGAATACCCAAACACACACACATACATGGATCCTAAAACGTATATTTCTGGAATCTTTAAGTGGACTCTATGTTCATATACTATGCATAGATCGAAAAATTGAACTCTTTACCTCGGGATGGTCAGTTATACATGATAACATTCAATTATTCAACCGAAATCGAAAATATTCTTGGTTGCAATTTATTATGGTTCGGAATTTTTGCGTTATCTATCACTTAACTATCTAGAGGAAACATTGCATTCGATCAAAAATGAAATTTCATGAAGTTACACATTTTGAGGCTTGCTACCACAAAAAAATAAATAAAATAAAACAAAATTCAGAAAAATGTCTACATATGAATAACATATTTTTACAAAATGTTTTTATGTATTCAGGGATCCAAAAACATGTATTTCCGGTAATCTCGCTATCGAATTTTTGGGTGCAACACAATACGTTATCAACATAGTATATTATGTACATAGTACGCGTATAGAAAGTAAAAAAAAAAAACCAACATAAAACCGGAAAATGTTAAATCTCATATTCCATTTAAAGGTTAATGATTTTAAATACAATTTTTTCAAAAGCAACCAAAGTTTTATCTGGAGAATTTTCGTTAATTTGGTTTCTGAAAAATACCTCAAACGGGTAAGTTTAAAAAAAATCTTCCAGGACAATGTTTGATAAATAAAACGTACACCGTGAAGTTCCCTTCGTACTCGCCAAATTTTATAAGTAGGAATCCATGAGAGAGAGAGAGAGAGAGAGAGAGAGAGAGAGAGAGAGCGCTACAGAAAATGAACATATCTTTAAAATGCACACTTAAGCAAATAACTTATTTCTCAGTAACAGACGTGTCGAAAATATACCCAGATTTATGTTAAATGTATCCAGGCTTAAGTTTACATGATTTTTACTTTCTCTATACGTACTATGTACATAGTGTATAGAAAAGGTGTTGTAATGCACCCAAAAATTCGATACCGAGATTTCACTGAAAATACGTGATTTGAGACCCCCTGAATCCAAAAAAAGCATTTTTAGAAAAATGTCCGTGTGTGTGTCTGTCTGTGTGTGTCTGTGTGTGTCTGTGGGCAGCATAGCTCAAAAATAAAAAGACCGTTAAAAACCAAACTTGGTATTTAAGTTTGGTATCTTCCAAGGATGCGACACAAAGATTTTCAAGAAAATCCCCCTACTCCAAACTACCCTATGAAAAAAATTCGAAAATTTTGTTTTTCTTAAAAATGGCTCTAACGATTTTGATTAAAATCTCGTATGTTTAAGATACTTGACAAATAAAATGTATATCTTGAATTTTCTGGGAATAGCCTCTGAAGACTACTTTATTTTGGATGAATTTGACGAATTTTTGCATAAATGCTAAACCGTAAGAGATGGACGAAAACTTATCACACAGAAAATGTAGAACACATTAAAACACATAATTTATGTTATATATAATTTTTTCTCGTGGAGATGGTTGTTTTTAAGATATTCCTTGCTTTTAGTTTCAGCTTTAAAAAACATACTTTTCTCATACAGGAATTTGTGAACTTTTGTCCATAAAAACAAAGGAACTTCAGTCTCATAGCAACCATCCTTTGACTGTCAGTTTAGCCTATGGTACTCCCTTATTTCACTTTTACTTACAAGGAAGCAAGTAATAAGACTATTTCAGGTAATGTTTTCTCGATTATCATTAAGTAAATAGAAGAATAAGCTTTTTATCAGTAATTTGTTGCAGAGATGTAGAGAAGGTCATGTAAATGGAACACATCAGATTTTTTATAACGTTTTACGCCCGCTTTTACTAACTAATATGGCACTGCAGGCGATGATACATGGAATAAACATGGAGCGCCGTTGGAATGCAATGGCGGGGGAAACCAGAGAACCCTGAGAAAACCCGTCCCTGCGACGCTTTATTGTCCATAAATCTCACATGCAGTTGCTTGGGTTCGAACCCGGACCGTCTAGTTGAGAGGCGGCCCCTTACATGAATCAATTCAGATATTTCCGCTTGTAAAGAACACATGTTTTAACACTAATTTAAATAGCAAGGACATATTAATACGAGAGATGTTCAATAAGTCCTTAGAAAGAGATAGATATCTAGACAAATTATGTTTGGTAATTTTTTTTTCAACATAACCCTTTTAGCTCGATACAGTTATCCCAACGTTTCTCCAACTGTTTTAAGCCTGCTAAAAAGTAGGATTTCGATAGGTTCTCAAAATAGGTACCTGAATCGTTTTCTGCGAGCCACTTTTCCAAGTTTGGAAATAGAAAAAGTCACTGTGGACCAAATCTGGTGAATACGGTGGATGTTGTAATTTGAACCTTAATTCTACAATTTGCGCCATTAAAACGGCGTATATAGGCAATCTTGCATTGTGTTAATGGTAGAAAATATTTTTATTTGACAGATGAGGGCGTTTTTTCTTGATTTCTCCGTTACACCTGTGCAATAGCGACGCATAATACTCTCCATTTATCTGTAGGTAATCAATGTAGATTATTCCGTGTTCAACCCAAACCACCGAGGTCTTCACCATGTCTGCAGATTTCATCACCTTTTTCGGAGCTGATTTTCCATTGAGAGTAAACACAGCACCAATCTTGCTGAGACAATTTTTTATGCAAAATTGAGAACACTCTACCTTTGATTTGCCTGTGGGCTCTACTATTTCGCGCAATTTGATTCGTTGATCACTCAAAACCATGTCCTGGATTTTGTCAATCATTTCGGAGGAAGTCACTTCTACTGGACGTCCGGAACGATGTTTATCAATTGTGGATGTACGGCCGCGTTTAAATTTACAAATTGGATAAATTCATTTATCCAATTATAAATTGTTGCAAACGCAGGAGCAGATGTGCCATGAATGTTATATAACTCGGCTTTTATTTCTTTCGGCGTTAAGCCTTTTAAGTAAAAGTGTTTAATCACCGCAAGAAACTCTTTCTAAATAAGCACAAGATTGCCTAAGGCAAAGAAACGACGTGATGAATATAGCTGAATCTTTAACTGCCGTCTAGTAAGAGAATGGCGGTTACTAAGTACAAACTTTTTTCGATGCTACGAGTGCCCCTCATAATACACGCATCCTCTTGTATTTCTAAGCTTTAGCATCTAACCCAAAGTTCATATCCGAATATAAATGAAAATAATGAGTGGGGGCTTAGAGTTACTTAACATTCAACTTTTCACGATTACGGAAAACACCGGGGAAAGGCTTATCCGAGCAACTAACCATAATGGAGGTTCGAACACGGGACCTCTTAATTGAGAGGCATATACGCTAGGCCTTTTCGCATCTTGTGTGTTGAACACTTAGTGTTGTATAAACTTTGAAAGCATTTAAATAGGTTATTGTAATTAATGTATACCAGGCAGCAGAAACTACTTTTATATGAAAAGTAGAGATACAAATAGGTAGAGGAAATCATGTGCTTGTTACACCACGTTTACATTGATGTATTCCTAAGAGTTTAACAACCTACCAATATGCAACATGTTGGGGTGCACATAATACAGATAGTTAATTCATTTTTACTTTCCCTACACTTACCATGTACATAGTGTACCTAAAAATTCGATACCGAGATTTCACCAGAAATAGGCGCTTTAGAGTCCTCTGAATCCAAAAAAGGAATTTCTAGAAAAAGGTCCGTCTGTGAGAGAGTGTGTGTGTGTGTGTGTGTGCGAGTGTGGCCGTGTGCCTGTGAACACGATAACTCAAAAACGACAAGTCGATAAAATATCAAACCTGATGTATAAGTTTAGTATCTTCCAAGGATGCGACACGAAAATTTTGAAGAAAATCCCACCATATCAAACTGACCTTTACATGGAAAACATTTAAAAACAAAATATTTCTCGAAAATGGCTCTAACGATTTTGACTAAAATGCCGTATATTAAAGATATTTACACGACAAATAAAATGTATATCTTGAATTTTCTGGGAATAGACTATAAAAATACCTCTTTATTCTGAATGGATTTTGCAAAGCTAGTAAACAGTAAGCGCTAGACAAGCACTTACTACACAACAAAAGTAGATCGATTTGAAACATACAATTTATGTCATATACATTTTTTTCGACTATCGCTTTAGCCTAGTGTAATCCCTTATTTCCCTTCTACCCACAAAAAAAGCATTTCTGCTTGTGTTTATCTCAATTAGCATGAAGTAGATAGAAGCACAAGTTTTTAACAATAATTTGTTACAGAGATGTAGAGAAAGTCATGGGAATGGAGCTCATCCTTCTTTTCGCTTATTGAGTGAGTTATACGAAACTGTTTTCGAGTACTTATTCAACATATCCAATTATATAAATTGCTGCAGGGGGCTGAATACAGCTATCAGATTGGACTCATTAGGAACACTAAAAGCCTGTGTATGTTGACTAAGTGCTTACAAAAGAGTATGCAAATATCCGGGAGATGCGAGGCAGAAGGCTCTCACGGTAACGACCTGTAATGCAACACAAGTTCACCCACCTGTTGCTTACCAGAACAAACTGACTCTGTATACCAGCACAGTAGGCACCCAATCTCAGACCCCGAATCTCTGGTAGTAAACTATTTGCCGAGCATGATGGCTCCACGTTAACGCGTTAGACACGCATTTGGGAGACCCTGGATTCGATTCCCAGCGACCGCCCACTCTGACCATAGGTTTAGGTGGTTTTTCTTGGTCGCCAAGGCGTTTGCAGGGATGGTGTATTCTACCATGATTCTACATTCCCTCATTTCCTATAAGTTAATTTCCCTTTCATGTTTCACTTGTACTTTCAGGTTCTGGAGTGTCGGAGGTGCCGAGCAGATGACGCAGTCGCTTGCGATCAGGAAAAAAATCTTACCGTGAGCGCCCAAAAGAGCTGCCTTCCTTGCTAAGGTCACTGCTCCATCATGGGGCTGTCCCAAACGGCGCAAACCAATGTATTAACATCCCAACGCTCTTTTCTTAAGGTGATGCACATGTGAAAATCCACAGTAAGTCCGATATCTTATTGAAACGTATATTAGTTATTATTTACAATAATATATTAATATTTGCTACGTATCAAAATTATGATTATTTAAATCATTTTTATTTTCTCTGCACGTACTATGTACATAATGTATAGAAAAGGTGTTGCATTGCACCCAACAATTCGGTACCGTGATTTTACCGAAAATACATGTATTGGGTTCCCCTGAATCCCCCCCCCAAAAGCAATTTTGGATAAAAAAAAGTTCCGTGTGTGTGCGCCTGCGTGTGTGTGTATGTGTGTGTGTTTGTCAACAGTATAGCTCAAAAACAAAAACACCATTAAACATCAAACTTGGTATTTAAGTTTGGTATCTTCCAAGGATGTGACACGATGTGACACCTTTTATATGGAAAAAAGTTCAAAATGTTTTCTTTTCTCAAAAATGGATCTAAATGTTTTGATTATTTAAGATATTTACATGCCAAATAAAATGTATATCTTGAATTTTGTGGGAATAGCCTCTAAAGACCACTTTATTCTGGATAATTTTTATTTAATTTTGCATAACTAGTTAACCGTAAGAGATAGACAAAAAACCTACTGCACAAAAAATGTAGATCACGATAAAACACACAATTTATATAATATACATTTGTTTCGTGCAGTTGGCCGTTTTCGAGATACTCCTTGTTATTGATTTCAGTTTCAAAATACTTAAACTTTTCTTATACGGGAACTTGTCAACGCAAAAAAAAAAAAAACGGATTTCAATCCCATAGCAACCATATTTTAAAACACCTAACTGTAAGTTTAGCCTAGTGTATTTCTACTTATAAAGGAAATAATAAGACCATTTCTGCTAATGTTTTAAGTTTAAATAGAAGAACAAGCTTACTAACAATAATTTGTTACAGCGATGTAGAGATGGAGAGAAAGTCATGTGAATGGAGCACATCAGATGTTTACTGTATAAGTTCACTGCTCTAATACAAATGAGGCAGGTGACACATTTTTAAAGTGATTCTCATAATGAATCCAAATATTACAGTAAATGACTTCACAAATAGATCTGTCATATTACATTTGTTAATATTAACTGTAATTATTCTAGAACAATTTTTAATTTTCGTACACTCCAAGATGAAGAATATTTCGGAAAACTATTTGACCATGCTCTTTAATGTATTTTTTAGAATTAGTATAAAATTTTGAAACAAATTAGTGCAAAATTACATCGTATGGAGGGAGCATTTTGAGTATTGAAAATGCTTGGAAAATAGTTTGCGAGAAGTCAAGCTTTAAATTTGTGAGTACTCTTAAGAAGTATGGGCCTGCACATTTTAAGCTTTAGTTAATTTGTAGTTAAAATGCGCCAAGTGGAGAAAACAATATAGTTTCTTAATATTATTTTATTTGCAAAAATTATTTTTGAACTTTTCACAATTTTTGGTCAAATTTCAAGATGCATTATTTAATAGTACTCTTTTTATATCGTTTTGTGCATTTACTCGGCTTTTTGCATCAATTTCAAACGTAGACTAGACTAAAATTAATAGATATGTATTACATGTACTAGTGCTGCATTTTTGGTTGACTGGCGGAAAAAAAAAAAAGGTTGCGCGGGTGACCACACTTGGAAATATTAGATACTTCTACGCGTCTCTGTAGCGTGTCTGCCTGCGGTCACCTACGGCTCCTTCACATCATCTGTGCCTCCTGGGGAGTGTAGACCCCATGATGTCGAAGTGCGCGAGGTGTCCCCCTCAGTTACAATATCTTAATCCTAATATTTACAAACGACTTTCCAGTATTTTTATATAATTTATATTTATTTCCTTAACAGTTAACAAGCTAAATCAACATAGATTATTTTTTATTTGTGTTAAGCGTCATAAAATATAGAGCATTATAAGCAGAGCTAGGAAGTTCGTACCGTTCGTTCATAGGTTGCGACCGACCATCTTGCCGCATCTAAACAAGCCATTGATAAAAACGAAGGGCGGAGAGGTAAACAAACCTGTTGTCAAGTAAATAGTACTGTTCCTAGAGAACAGAAATTACTTGTGAGACATTTGTAAAAGCAGATCATTATGTACAACATACACATTGTTACAAATGACTGACTGATTTCCTCTTTACATATGTACATTATGAAAACACCCAAGCAATTGATCTAGACGCTCTCGGGCTTCAAGCCAGGTGAGGTGAAGAGACATCGACGTTTCGGGAGCGTACATCTCTCCCTTCTTCAGGATGCTGAATGATTGATCGGTTGAGAGTTTGTTTACTAGAGCTGCCATCGGTGTCTGCATAAAAAATCTACTTTGGTTGTAAAACAAATTAATTTTGGTCACATCTGGGCAGAACAAAGATGTTATTCGAACGTCTTCCTTCCTATCAACGCGGTTCTGCGTTATACAGTGATATACCTGTTTTGCAGTAATGGGTTGCACTCTACGTTGACCTTTGCTCGCACAAGTAGGCGCATGGTATTGTCAAACCTGGCCGCTCTTACTCTGCTTAAGGAAATTGGTACGAACTTCCAGCCGGTCCCCTTGGCCGCGCTCGCTATAGCGCCTCGCTTTGGTACTTCGTGGCGCACGAGACTGTGGGTTCGAGTGTGGGCATGGGTGTTGTTTGTAAATGTGTTTATGCGTGTGAATGTATATGTAAAAGGAAAACGTTAAACATTAAAAGGTCAACTAAGGAAATGTAGGAAAGAGGAAAAAAGGAATACAGCGTCGGGTTCTTGACAAACTTCCGGAACTATATTTAATGTTTAAAAAAAACAAAAAAAACTTTCTAGCTCTGATTATAAGCAATCATAACACGTTCCATTACGACAAACTGTATACAAAGTAATCTTCCCGAAATAAATATACTTGAGATAAACAAAGAGGCGGGCGAGAAGTGGTCCAAGCAGGTGGTGAATGCCCTCAGTGGACCGGCCCACAACACTTAACCACGAGAAGAAAAGGAATCTCATCTTTTATTTATGTTATTACCTTTAAATGGCGCTACTTCATATGCTTAGCGATTGAAATATGCTACATTTTCACCGCTAATTTAAATCAGTCAGTTTTTGCAGATCGAATGCACCGGTTGCGCGCAGTATACCCTTCAAGCAAAACACACACAAACACACAAACACACACACACACAAACACACAAACACACACACACACATACTCATACGCACGAGCGCTGGGACTTTTCTATAAATGATTTTCTTGGATCAGGGGTCTCAAACCCACATTTTCAGTGAAATCTCAATATCGAATTTTTGGGTGGAATACAATGCCTTCTCTATCTGCTATGTGCATTGTACATACGTGCTAGAGATGGTAAAATATTTTGGTACGCATTAAATGTGTTTTATACAATCTCATTTTCAAAATATTCATGACAATCGTATGTGAAACGATGAGTATTAAAAAGGACAATGTTTCATTTCACTCTCCCCTGTGAAATTAAACCTGAATCGAATTAAATCAGGGTAATATTGTAGTCAGAGTGCCATATTCTTTTTAACAAAAGTTTTGCTTTTGTTTGCAGTAGCACGTATGTACAATGCACATAGTAAGGTATTGTATTTCTTCCAAAACTTCCATATATTTCACCGGAATATATGTTTTAGGGTCCCCGAAATCCCTGCTCCTCCAAATGTATTTTTAGAAAAAGTTCCGTGAGTGTGTGTGTGTGTGTGTGTGTATGCGCGCAAAGCATAACTCAAAAACGAAAAGTCGATTAAATACCAAACTTGGTATTCAAGTTCAGTTCCAAGGATGCGAAAATTTTCAGAAAAATTTCTCCGCTCCAAACTATATTTTAAATGGACTATTTTTCGAAATTTTTTATTTTTTTCAAAAATGAATCTAACGATTTTGATTAAAATACCATATGCATGAGATATGTTTTGCCAACGAAATGTATATCTGAGTTTCTTTACGAATAGCCCCTGAAGACCTCTTCAATTTAGATGACTTGTATAACTGGTGAACCGTAAGAGATACCACACAAAAATGTAAATCCTGTTAAAACGGACAATTTATGCATATATTTTCGTAGAATTATCCGTTTCCAAGATAATTTTTGTGTTGGTTTCAAGTTTAAAGTACTTAAACACTTCCCCATCGGGAAAACAACTTTCGTCTCATTTCTGCTTTGTTTTACTCCTGGCCTTGCAAAGAGTACCGAATTGAAATTGTTTCTTATAGCGACAGCTTTAAAAGATGTTACTGTAGTTTTAGCCAAGTGCATTTCCTTATTTCCCTTTCACTTACAGGGAAGCAAGACATCAGACCATTTCTGTTAATGTTTATCGCGATTAGCATGATGTAAATAAAAGAATAATCTGTTGTAAAGATAGTTTGTGGAAAAGGTAAAGAAAGTCATATGAATGGAACACGCCACATCTGTAAATTAGGAAGTACATATACCCATGTACACCATTCCTTCTTTTTACTTTCTCTACACGTACTATATACATAGTGTATAGAGAAGGTATTGCACTCCACCCAAAAATTCGATACCGAGATTTCACCGGAAATATATTTTTTAGGGTTCCCTGTATCCAAAAAAAAAAAAAAAAAAAAAACACAAAAAGGTCCGTGTGTGTGAGTGAGTGTGTGTGTGTGTCTGTGTGTGTGTGAACACGATAACTCAAAAACGAAAAGTCGGTAACATCCCAAACTTGGTATTTAAGTTTAGCATCTTCCAGGGATGCGACACGAAGATTTTGAGAAAAATCCCCCCCACCCCAAACTACCCTTTACATGGAACTTTTTTCGAAAATTTTGATTTTTTCAAAAATGGCTCTAATGATTTTGATTAAAATATCATACATTAAAGATATTTATCTGACAAATAAAATGTTTATCTTGAATTTTCAGGGAATAGCTTCTGAAGACTACTTTATTCTGTACGAATTTTACGAATTTTTTCATAACTGCTAAACCGTAAGAGATGGAAAAAAAAGTTAAAAAACAAACAATGTAGAGCACTTTAAAACACACAATATATGTCAAATGAAATTTTTCATGGATTTGATCGTTTTTACTTTCTCTATAGGCACTATGTACATAGTGTATAGGGAATGCATTGCACTCCACCAAAAAATTCGATACCGAGATTTCACCGGAAATATATGTTTTAGGGTTCCCTGTATACAAAAAAATATTTTCAGAAAAAGGTCCGTGTGTGTCCGTGTGTCTGTGAACACGATAACCCAAAAACGAAAAGTCGGTAAAATACCAAACTTCATATTTAAGTTTAGTATCTTCCAGGGATGCGACACGAATGTATTGAGAAAAATCCCCCCTCCCCCAACTACCCTTTACATGGAACTTTTTTCGAAAATTTCGATTTTCTCAAAAATGGCTCTAGCGATTTTGATTAATTAAAATTCGAAGGCTTTCACGGCCGGTGTTAGAATCACTTATAGAAAATAAAACCGGGCTTGTAGGCCGTGGTCCACTGGGCTTCTCCCCTCGTTCCCCAGACGTTTCGGAGATGTACACGCCACTGATGATGCCTGACGCAGACGCAGGCGAAACGTCTGGGGAACGAGGGGAGAAGCCCAGTGGACCACGGCCTACAAGCCCGGTTTTGTTTTCTATATAAGTGATTTTGATTAAAATATCAAATAATGAAGACATTTACCTAACAAATAAAATGTATATCTTGAATTTTCTGGGAATAGCCTCCGAAGAGTAGTTTATTCTGGATGAATTTTACGGAATTTTGAATAACTGCTAAACCATAAGAGATGGACAAAAACTTACTACACAAAAAATGTAGAGCACGTTAAAACACACAAGTTATGTTGTATACATTTTTTCGTGGAGTTGATCGCTTTTGAGACACTCCTTGTTTTTGGTTTCTGCTATGAAGAACTTACACTTTTCTCATACAGGAATTTGTCAACTGTTCTCCATACAAACAAAGGAACTTCAGTGACATAGCAACCAGCTTTTGATTATACTTTAACCTATGGTACTCCCTATTTCGCTTCTATTTATAAGGAAGCAATTAATATGGCTATTTCTGCTAATTTTATACTGATTAGCATGAAGTAAATAGAAGAATATGCTTTTTAAGAATATTTTGTTGCTGAGGTATAGAGAAAGTTATGTGAATGGAACACATCAGATTTTTTAGATATTGCTCTTTTTTTTTTTTTTCCGGCTTTGAACAACTATACTTTTCTCATACAAGACTTTGTCAACTCCTGTCCATACAAACAAAGGAACTTCAGTCACATAGCAACCAGCTTTTGACTATCACTTTAACCTATGGTACTCCCTTATTTCGCTTCTACTTACACGGAAGCAAGTAATAAGTCTGTTTCTGCTAATTTTTTTCGAATAGTATTAAGTAAATAGAAGAATAAGTTTGTTAACAGTAATTTGTTACAGAGATGTAGAAAAAGTCATGTGAAAGGAACACATCAGATCTTTTTTTCTGAGCTGAGCTGCCACAGCTGAATATCTATCTGGCCTGCCTTGGTAAAGTGTGGCACGTGATTCAATGATGCAATGTTACCAATGCATTGAAAATCATTTATTCACGAACAAAACCTTCAAGATATACGAAAGGATTCGCTTTTTTCGTTTCAATGGATGTTGTTCTTATTTTAAACGTCCTTGCACTCTAGGGTGCAGGGTGATTAAGGACCTCTGCAACTAACCAATCGAATGATAGATGTCACAAAGGAATATTACCTAAACAATAGGATGTGTTCCATTCACATGACTTTCTCTTCATCTCTGTAATAAATGATTGTTAAACAGTTTAATCCTCTATCTACTTTACCTTAATTGACATAAATGTTAACAGATATTGTCTTATTTGCTTTCTTCCTTTAAGTAGAAGGGAAATAAGGGAATTCACTAGGCTAATGTGACAGTTAAACCTTTTAAAAGCTGGCTGTCATGTGGTTGAAAAACGTTTCTATGCACGGCAAGGAGTTTACAATGTCCCGATGAGTAAAGTTTAAGTATTTTAAAGCTGAAACTAATAACAAGGAATATCTCAGAAGTTGTTAATTCCACGATAAAAAACGTATATGACATAGATTGTGTGTTTTAACGTGATCTACACATTCTGTGTAGTAAGTTTTTGTCTATCTCTAACGTTTACCACTTACGCAAAATTTAGCAAAATTAATTCATTCTTTAGATGATATTCCCAGGAAATTCAAGATATACATTTTATTTTCAATATAAATATCTTCAACATATGGTATTTTAATCAAAATTGTTAGAGGCATTCTTGAGAAAATCAAAATTTTCAAAAAGTTTTGCACGTAAAGGATAGTTTGGGATGGGGGAATTTTTCTCAAAATCTTTGTGTCGCATCCCTGGAAGATATTAGACTTAAATACCAAGTTTGGTATTTTATGAACTTTTCGTTTTTGACACATACGGACCTTTTTCTGAAAATACTTTTTTGATACAGCGGACCCTAAAAAGTGTATTTTCGGTGAAATCTCGATATCAAATTTTTTGGTGCAATGCAGTACTTCTCTATGCACTATGAACATAGTACGTGTAGAGAAAGTAAAAATACGCATTGACTTATTTCTAAAATAATTCATGCTTCCGACCTAGACACAGTTGTATACGTATTCCTCTAATAATCCCTTTATCTTTTACCGGATTGAATAAGATTGCCTAAATAGCATAGTTTAACTTTCTAAAACTGAGGGAAAAGAACCGTTTGATAAACATTAGATTGGAAAACAACGCCAGCATTAAACAAGAGTTGTGTCCTGATATCGAAAGCCTATAATGTGTGTGTGGTTAAAAAAGTTGGCATGCTTTAGAACACTGCTTTATTTTTACTTTTTATACTATATAATATGTATAGTAATAACATCGCACTCAAAAATTCGATATCCATATTTCATATATACTGGGTGTTAATGAACTATACCGAAATATTTTCACAGAATATGTAGATTACTTAAATAAGTAATTTGAGATAGAAGAAGTAACGGCTATAAGTTCCTGAAGTGCCAGTACGCCACTGGCTAATTTATCAATCATTCGAGAGCGTAACACGAAAAACGAAGGGACATACATACTACAGCGTACCTCTCTAGCGTAGTGGTCATGATACTTCCTTTCAAGTGAAAGATAGTTTCCGAGTTCGGGTCTCATTCACGTATCGGGGCACTTCGCCTGCAATGAAAAAAATAATAACAAACATTTACTCTGGGACAGGAATCGAGCTCATATCCTTTGGGAACTTTAACTCATTGATTTTGGCCAAGGAGATAATGGACGTCTGAACTGGTTCATTGTCTTGCTGAAACAAAACTTTTTTTCGCTAAATGCAGTCGTTTTTGCTCGATTTCATTACTCAAATTCTGTAACAAGTTCTAATAATATTCGCCATTAATTAATTTTCCTTTTTTGATATAATCAATGAAAATTATCCCGCATGCATCCCAAAAAATGACGCCATGACCTTCCCTGCAGATGGAACGTCTTTGCCTTCTTTGGAGCCGATTCTCTCCTTCCAATCCATTGTTTTGATTGTTCCTTAGTCTCAGGTGTGAAGTAATGGACCCAGGTTCTATCCATTGTTATGAATCGACGCAAAAACTCAGCTTTAGCGAACATTGCAAAACACTCGCCTGAAACATTCTCACGACGCTGTTTTTTGTTATATTGTGAGCAAACGCGACATCCACCTTGCACACAATTCTCTCTTATCCAAATTGTCAGTCAGTATGCGATGTACAGAACTTTTTGAAATGCCTGCAATGTGTGCTGGCTCGCGCACTTTCAGTCGACGGTTATCCAATACCATTTTGTGGATTTTTTTTACAGTTTGTGGACTGGTAACTTCATCTGGTCGACCACTGCGATGTTCGTCTTGACAGCTCGTACGGCCGCGCTTAAACTCTGCCACCCAATATTTCACTGTTGTAAACGAAGGAGCAGATTTCCCCAAAGTAGAATCTTTAATATTAGTTAGACTAAGACCTTTCAAATGCAAGCATTGTAAGATGACCATGTTTACAAATTCGCTGAGAACATTCATTGATGATGGCTGCCAAACAAATGGTAAACAATGTAAAATCGCCAAACTTCAAACTTAAGCTTTCTAAGGTTGGTACTTTTTACCATTGTTGTTGTTTGAATCAATAACCGCTATCTGTACATCAGGTCGGGTACTTATGGGACAGTCACTGTGTCTACAATGTACATTGCACATACGCGCTAAAGAAAGTAAAATGAGAAGCTCATCTTGCCATCATTAAAATTGAGTTACTTTGTCCTATTTTGTATCAGAAAGATCTCTCTCTCTCTCTCTCTCTCTCTCTCTCTCTCTCTCTCTCTCTCTCTCTCTCTCCCCGAACCCCTGGATCACAGACATTTCCAGAAGTTACCATGATGCATTATCTAATCTCCTTTTAAACATTTCCCAATCCCTCGCAACGTCTAACACAGAAGCATAGCCAAGAAAGTCAAGAACACTGGCTTCTCTTTGATGTAAAAAGCAAAGAGAAAAGAGTTCTAAACGTCACTTTCAATTTTAATTTACTTATACACAACGCAGTGTTTAATAATTAATTCTCTTGCAGGTACAAGCTCATAATCTGGATTTAAACAAACTATAATATTCTACAGTGCTGTTTAAAAGTCCAGCAGTATAAGTATACACGTAATGAATTATCAATCTTCCTTATTATTGAAATTAAGTAAGAAGCAAATTAATTGTAATCCGCTGCAGCTAAATAGAAACGATTTTCAATAAACGAGCAGACACTTCAAACAGTATATTTTAAAAGACACATTTTAAGAAGCAAAACCATTTTAATGTTATTTTTTTAAAGCTGGGCGTCATCGAAAACATTTTAAATGACACCCAATGTTCTTTTGTGTGCCATCTCAAAATTTTATTAGGTATTGTATAAAATGCACAAGCTATCAGTCGTTTTATACAACAGTTCTGCTATGGTAACCAAATTAAAAATAGTTGAATTTCATGGTGATATTAATGCAGTGTATTTCAACATAAAATAACAGTTTTGAGTGAAAGTGAGCAATTGAGAATTGCTCATACAAATATCAATTTCAAAATGTAACTAACTGAACGAGACATGTCGCCAATTGCACAACAATGACATTGAGAATGCTTCCGTGGTCAAGTGGTCAGCGAGCTGACTTCTCAACCAGGTTTCAATTCCCAGAGTTTGGAAGTATAAATGCGAGGGTAAAAAATGGCTCTAACGATTTTGATATATATATATAGATATATATAAGATATATATATATATATATATATATATATATATATATATATATATATATATATATCTGACAAATAATATGATTATCTTGAATTTTCTGGGAATAGCCTCTGAAGACTAGTTTATTCTGGATGAATTTTACAGAATTTTGTGTAACTGGTAAACCGTAAGAGATAGACAAAAACTTACCAGACAAAAAATGTAGAGCACATTAAAACGCATAATTTATGTTCTGTACATTTTTTCGTGGAGTTGATCGTTTTTTAGATTTTCCTTGTTTTTGGTTTCAGCCTTGAAAAACATATTTTTCTCATACAGGAATTTGTCAACTCCTGTCCATACAAACAAAGGAACTTCAGTCACATAGCAACCAGCTTTTGACTATCACTTTAACCTATGGTAGTCCCTTATTTCGCTTCTACTTACAAGGAAGCAAGTAATAATCTGTTACTTTTTTCACGATTAGCATGAAGTAAATAGAAGCATAAGCTTTTTAACAATAATCTGTTGCAGAGATGCAGAGAAAGTCATGTGAATTGAACACATCAGATTTTTAAGGTTTTGGTTGCTTGAATGAATTCCCACATGGTTATATCCTTATCCAACTTTTCGATTTTCGGCGCTCTTAACAATTGAATTTCAGCAAGTGTTGCCTCCTCTTAATTTCCCCCTCCGCCAAAGATTTCCTGAAAGAGACTCTTCCATTAGCCTGTTGTCATGCCGTTATGTACAAATGAACTTCTTCTAACGCTTTTCTCAGCAAAACGAAACTTTGCCGCCTTTCTTTCTAAAGATTTAAAGAGCTTGGTCCTTGTATTCTCTGCTGTACCAATCAATGCGAACACAGGTAGAAAATGTGTCCTTGCCAGTTTTCAGTTTTACTTTCTCTACACATAGTGTATAGAGAAGGTAATGCATTCCACCCAAAATTTGGTACCGAGATATGCCTGGAAATAGGACAAATAAAAAGTATATCTTGAATTTTCTGGAAATAGCCTGTGTAGACCTCTTTATTCTGGATGATTTTTATTGAATTTTGCATAACTGGTAAACCGTAAGAGATAGACAAAAACTTACTACACAAAAAATGTAGATGACGATAAAACACACAATTTATGTCATATACATTTTTTCGCGGAGTTTTCAGTTTTAAAATACTTAAACTTTTCGCATACGGGAACCTGTTCACGCTTGGCCACGCAAAGAAACGGATTTCAAGCCCATAGCAACCACATTTTAAAACATTTGACTGTTGGTTTAGCGCAGTATGTTCCCTCATTTCCCTTCTATTTATAAGAAACTAATGCTTATTTCGATTAGCATTGAGTAGATAGAAGAATATGCTTACTAACAATAATTTGCTACAGAGATGTATAGAAATCCATGTGAATGGAGCACATCAGATTTTTTTCTATTCTTACGGTAGGTGAGAACTTTATCATACACGTACATACTCTAAATGCATGTTTTTTTGTTTGTTTTTTTTTACTTCGCTTTGCTTCGCCGAGATGGAGATTAATGACCCAACATTGGCATGCATAAATCTGAGAGATTGTTCGACCACATGATACAGATCTCTTGAGAGACTGTTGATCATCTCAGAGGGTGAGAGTAAAGCTTTCAGATTAAACTATAGGTCAACTAAAATGTCCAACTTAAAAGACATTTGTGATTACAAACATATATACGAGGACTAAAGAAAGGTTGGTCTGCATGAAGGAAAGATGTGCATAAATATCATAATATTTATTTTCATGGTTAAGTTTTGTATGTAACTATTCAAGACAAAGCGTCCGTAACAACTTTCCCGAACAAAAATGTTCCTCTTACCTTCGATTTTGTGAAAACTGTTTCAAGAGATTTTAATTTAACATTTCTCAAGTGTGAAATACTGGCGACGTAATAATCCGTAACCTACTAATTTAGGTAAAACTCTTGCTAAAAATTATTGAATCTAGACCGTTAGTACATAGACATTTTTACTTCTTCTACACGTACTATGTACATAGTGTATAGATCTTTATTTCGATACCGAAATTTCACTGTAAATATATGTTTTAACACCCCCTGAATCCAAAAAAGTATTTTTGGAAAAATATCCGTATGTATGTGTGTGTGTTTCTGTGGGCAGAATAGCTCAAAAAACGAAAAGCCTGTTAAATACCAAACATGGTATTTAAGTTCAGTATCTTCCAAAAATGTGACACGAAGATTTTCAAGAAAATCCCATCTCCAACTATCCTTTACGTGGAAAAATTTTCAAAACTTCTGATTTTCTCAAAAATGGCTCTAACGATTTTCTTTAAAATCCCGTATATTAAAGAAATTTACATCTCAAATGAAATGCATATCTTGCATTTTCTGGGAATAGCCTCTGAAGATCTCTTCATTCTGGATGAATGTTGCTGAATGTTGCTTAACTGCTAAACAGTAAGAGATAGACAAAAACTTACTGCACAAAATGTAGATCTCGTCAAAACAGACAATTTATGTCCTATACGTTTTTTTGTTGAGGAGGTAACCGTTTTTCTTTTGTTCTACTCTTGCTAAGCAAAGAAGCAATTTGCAATGACAATCGAATAACGACAGGTTTTAAAACATTTCACTATCACCTTAGCATTCCTTTAGTTCCTTTCTACTTATAAGGAACTAAGTAATAGGAATATTCTGCTAATGTTTATCTCGATTAGCAAGGTGAGAAAGAAGAATAATCTTTTGTAAGAAGTTTGTTTGTAGAGCAGCAAGAGAAAATCGTGTGAGTGTAACATATGAGATTTTTCGTTACTATTATTCGCAAATCGATTACCTCCAGAGACAACATTGGAATCCTAAGGAAGAACCATAAGTTTGAGTACTTTTAAATCAGATACTTACATTTTATTTATAATAATTATAAAAAAGCAACGTTTCGTCGATTTTGAAACGTCATAGTACAGGAACACCGAGAGAGAAAAAGGAAACAGGGAGAGGGCAAAGGAATGAGAACGAGGTAAAGGGAGAATGGCAAAGGAAACAGAGGGGAAATGGAGAGCGATTTTTTTTTTGGTAGTGTTTAACACCACTTTAACTACTTATGGCACCGCATGCGGGAGAACCAATGAAAGAAAAACTGCGATTGAGGATGACAAACGGAGGGAAAGAGGGAGAGAATGGACTGATCTGAGGTTTCTGCTAAATAAAGAATAAAAAGAATAAAAATTTATATATAATAATAATAATAATAATAATAATAATAATAATAATAAATACAGTTGCGGAGCCTTATCTGGACGCCGGCGCTGTATTGCCTTTCCCCCTCTCTTTTCCTTTTTTTTTCCATTTCCCTACATTTCTTCTGTTGTCCTATTTTTTCCCGCTTTCCTGACAAATACACATAAATATACCCATGTATAAACACAAATTATGTCACACGGTTTACCATCCGGGTCCGTCATTTCTCTGCTATTTTCAGATTCCAAGAAGGATTACTGTTTATGTGCATAGTTTATAACTTGTTCTTTTTAAATAAGTTCAACAAAACTATGCTTATTCCTTTATTTAAACGGTGTGACGAAGGGAACGATAGATATTATGTAAGAAATATATTTGATTTTCACTGTTATCTTGCGCCATTGACTCCATAACCGGGTGCATTTCCTCAGCATTGAATGCGGAAGAAGAATAAAGCAATACTACGGTCATCTAGCGGCAAATAAATAAGTACGTACTTTAGGTGTCGCCAGGAAAGCTTCTTTATTTTAAACGATAGGAGTAAGGAAAGGACACTTAATACATAAAAACGTATTTGAAGTTCACTGCTACGTTGCGTTACCTTAACATTGAATGGGGAGGGAAAATATAGCAGTACTACGGCCATTTAGCAACAAATAACCGTGTGGTACCACTGCTATCTGCGGCTATTAACCTAAATGCTTTCCCTTGGAACTGTATGCTGATTCATATTATGAGACTTTAAAAACTTTTCCGTGCTATTTTTAAACATTTTCTTTTCCACAAACCTTGCCGTGATAGTAACCAACGCAAAAAAAAAAACAAAAAAAAAAGAAATGTTCAATTTGGTGCAGTCGTTCGGAGGTGATGTGCTTACATACATTTCGGCGATTCAAAAGCAACGTTTCGCCGATTTTGAAACGTCACATGACGGAACAACGAGAGGAAGAGGAAAGAGGGAGAGAGAAGAGGAATGAGAATGAGGTAACGGGAGAGTGATGAAGAGAATGGCAAAGAAAACAGGGGAAGGATATATACAGTTCCGGAGTCTTGTCGGGACGCAGGCGTTGTATTGCCTTCCCACCTCCCCCCCCCCCCCCCATTTTCCCTGCATTTCGTTTGCCCTATTTGTTTTCCGTTTCCTTTTTTTTACTGACAAATACATATACACATTTAAAAACACACAAACACCCATGACCGAGGCGGGGCTCCAACCCCCGATCCCCTAACGCCACGAAGCACCAAAATGTAGGCACTTTAGCGAGCACGGCGACGGGGGACTGGCGAAGATATAGTGCGTTGATTGGCATAAAAGTCAATAAAATATTCTGGAATATCCTGTATGTAAAATTACACGCTTAAAAACTATGTTTTGTAGCACTTTTAAGAAATGTTTATAAAAAGAACTCAATTTAAGAATAAATCTTGAAATAGCTTCCTTAATGCCCATAATTGTAAACAGGCGTGAAATTAGAAAGCGGTTGCGCAGTCAATTACATTTTAAACACACGACTGTACCCAGAAGTTTAAACTAGAAAAAAAAAGAAAAAAAAAACCTTTTAATACTCGTAATAAAATTGTTTTTACATAAAATGATGGTACGAGAAAATGTATAATCGCAACAAATCAATTTGAGAGGTTGGGTGGTTAAGATTCAATTCTAACACACAGCTCTTCCATTTGATTCATCCTAGTCGATCGCGAGGAATTGAAAATATACAGCAATACAGATGATACTCAAGACGCGACAACGTCGGAGGACTTCTGGTTGGATGACTTTATTTACCATCTCTCCTCTACTTAAATTGTTGCCAAGATTTTCCAGTCAAGCAGATATATACTCCCATTTTGCAGGAGCTCTATTTATCTATATTTCGAAACAAAGGACACAGGAAACGCCGAATATTGTATACTCAATGGTAGATTTGGATGCACACCAATAAGAACGAAACAAGATATTTAGATCTAAGCAGACAAGGTAAAGAAGCAGTCAGACATTTTGAAGATAATACACGTTTTCATGTCTACTACTAAAAAGAGCTTTTATGTTACAGCCAGATGACTTTCTCTATCCGTTGGAGTTTGTCTTATTCACATTATTCCGACCTAAGCTAAGTTTTACTTTCTCTGCACGATTATACATAGTGTTGCATTCAACCCAAAAATTCCATACCAGATTTAGGGCTCCGAGTATCCAGAAAAAGCATTTTTAAAAAAAGGTCCCTGTGTATGTCCCTGTGCCCGTGTGTCGATATGTCAGTGTATCCGTGTGTCTGTGAACACAATAACTCAAAAACGAAAAGTCGATAAAATACTAAACTTGATATATAAGTTCCATGTATGCGCTCGAAGATTTTGAGAAAAATCACCCCACCCCAAACTACCCTTTATATAGAAACAATTTCGAAAATTTTGATTTTCTCAAAAATGACTCTATGGATTATTATTAAAATACCGTATATTCAAATTTATTTGGCAAATAAAATGTGCATCTTGAATTTTCTGGGCATAGCCTCTAAAGACCTCTTTATTCTGAATGAATTTTGCTGAATTTTGCGTCACGGATAAACCGTAAAGAGATAGAAAAAAAAAACTTCCTTCACAGAAAATGTAGACCACGTTTAAACACGCAGAGTATGTCATAATTGACCATTTCTGAGATTTTCCTTGTTATTTGTTTCAAATGAAAATACTTAAACTTTTCTCACACGGAAAATTGTAAACTCCTGTCCCTGTATAGAAACGTATTTCATGCGCATGGCAACCGGCTTTTAAAAGATTTGACCATCGTTTTAGCCTAGTGTATTGACTTATTTTCCTTTTACTTACAAGGAAGCAAGTAATTAAGACAATTTCTGCTAACGTTTATCTCAATCATCTTAAAGTAAATAGAAGAATATGCTTTTCAACAATAATTTGCTACAGCGATGTAGAGAAAGTCATGTGAATGGAACACATCAGATTTTTATCATTATTCTGACAAAAACTAATTTTTACTTTCTCTGCTCGTGCTATGTAGGTATAGAGAAAGTATTGCATCCACCCAAAAATTCGATACCGATGTTTCACCGGAAATAGACGTTTTAGGGTACCAGGTATCCCAAAAAAAAAAAAAAAACATTTTTAGAAAAAGGTCCTTGTGTGTGTCCGTGAACACGATAACTCAAAAACGAAAAGTGGGTAAAATACTAAACTTCATATATAAGTTTTGTACCTGCCAAGGAAGCGTCACGAGGAATTTGAGGAAAATCCTCCCACACCAAACTACCCTTTACATGGAAAAAGTTTCTAAAATGTTGATCTTTTCAAAAATGACTCTAACGATTTTTATTAAAATACCTTATATTAAAGATATTTACAGGATAAATAAAATGTTTATCTTGATTTTTTTGGAATAGTCTCTGAAGACCTCTTCATTCTAGATTAATTTATCTGGATTTTGCATAACTAGTAAACCGTAAGAGATAGACAAAAACTTACCACACAAAATATGTAGATCTCCTTAAAACATAGAATTTATGTCTTAAACATTTTTTCGGGGAGCTGAACTTTTTTGAGATATTCCATATTATTGGTTTCCGTTTTAAAATACTTACAACTTTTCACATACGGGAATTTGTCAACTTCTGGCAACGGAAAGAAACGATTTAACCCACATGGCGACTAGCTTTTAAAATATTTTACTATCGTTTTAGTCTAGTGTATTTCCCTTCTGATTACAATAAAGCATTTCTGCTAATGTTAATCTCGATTAGTATGAAGTAGATAGAAGCATAAGCTTTTTAATAATAACTTGTTACAGAGCTGTAGTGAAAGTCATGTGAATGGAACACATCAGATTTTTCTACTTGGTACTAATCCAGGTAAACATTTGCAGAGATAATATAAATACATATTCCGTTGTAGGTACAAGGAGAATAGGCAAAACCGAAATAGGTAATAGTATTTGGTAATTCAAAAAAAGGTTATCAAATATTTGAAAAGTCAAAACGTTAACAAAGAATATTTGGAAATGGTTAATAGAGAAAAATTGACATAAACCGGTGTTTTAACGAAACCTGCGTTTTTTGGCCTGGCAAGCTTTTATCTATTTCTTATTGTTTAATAGTAATGCATAATTATATAAATGACATTCCAATCAAAGTAATTCAAAGGTTATTCGCCGAAAGTTTAGTCATTGAATTTAATATCTTAAGCTTGTGTTATTTAAATAAAAATGCTCCCTCATTTTTTGAGAAAACTTAAGTAATGTAGTTTGTCATTAAAAGATAGTTTGGAGTGGAAGTATATTATTTTTTTTATATTCATGATATATCTTTGTAAGATGCTGAACATAATTACCGAAATTTTAATTTATTCGACTTTGCGTTTTTAGCTATGATATTAACATAAAACGGTGCCTTTTTCTAAAAAGATTTTGAATTTTAGTAGACATTAATGCACATTTTCTCTCTGAAACCTTGATGTATCGAATTTTTGTGTGAAGCAGTATTTCCTCCACTTTATAGAGTGAAATTCATACTTGTAACTCAGAAGTATTCGTAATTTCATATTAAAGTATTTGATGAATGAATTAACAGGAATACTTGTGTTAAAAGATTACCGTTACATATCTAATAAATTACAATTACATTTTAATGACAACCAATGTAATTTCTGTACAAGGAGGTAAAAGTAACAGTAGCATGTATGGCATAATTTAGAGAAAATAAGCGCTTTTCTGTGCTTGTTTCACTTAAAAATGTCTCTACCAATAGGTAACCTATGGCAAAGAAGGTGTTGTGTTCTACTTAAATTCGACTTCGGTATTTCATAAGAAATGCATTTGGCCAAGCGCTCTGAACCTACAAAATATGTGGCAAAATATGTGTGCGTGTGTGTGTATGTGTGTGTGTGCATGCGAATTTAACAAATACCACATTTTATGTTTCTAAAGCTCCAAGACGAAGGATTTTCGAATATTTATGCAACTTAAACAACTCCTTACATGGAAATGAATCAGCTTTCTGAAGAGTGACTTGCGATTTTAATTCACATATGAAATGTTTCAGATATTAACATGTAAACAAAACACATACTTCAGATTTCAGGAAATACCTAGTGAAGTATATAAACCGTAAAAGATAACAAATTACTACAGGAGCAAATAGAGATCATAAAGATACAATGTATGGTTATTGTTTTCCTAGCTTTAGTTATTTCCGAAATGTCTTCATTGTATGTTGTTTTCCAGAATGAGCTTCCTTTGATGTAAAATTTTTAGAAATAAGATTCTTCGATGCTGTTTTTCTTATGGATTCCCTACTAAAAATATCGAATTGTCAAATAAACAGATGAGTTTGGTTCCCCGTTGAGCAGATCTATTTTGCTTACTATAAAACCAGTTTTGCATCATTGACATTAAAGTATAATTAATAGGTAAAATAGTTATTGAGTTACGTTAATATAAAGGGAATACGCGTAGAGAAAGTCATGTGACTGTTACATGTACAACTTTAGATGAAAAGGTTCGCAAAATATTCACTAAGTAAGCGTGGCAGTTAAGGGCTTTTGCACCTGGAAAAGAACGTGAAAGGTGCAGAAGCAAATGTCCAAATCCTACTTTGATAAAAAGAAAGAAAAAATATTTTTTATTTCTAGTGGACAGTAACTTTAATGTAATTTAGCGACAGTTAGAGATGATAACCCCAAATTGACTGAACCTCACATATACGTAAACCATGAGAACTGTTGGTGTATATGGAAGTTAACCGTTAGGGTCGAGGACTCGCCTACCCTAAGTAGAGTTGAACACGTGCATTGCCTACCTTAAATGCGTCGTCGGCAGCCTCCGTGCGAGCGTACCGTACAGCACGCCACCAAGACGCTGACTGACGCTCCAAAAGCGACGCGGTTCCTCCAACTCTCTCAACTACTTCCTGCGCAGGATCTGCGCCTTCCTGTATATTTACTCTCTGGTAATCGATATCTCGCGTATCAACAGGCGGGTATTCCTTATATTGTTACTAACTATTAATAATAGAACCCAAATAATTAACACAACCTGCAGAAATTAAAAACCTACTGGAATGGTTTCATAATACGAGAATAAATCAACAGCTAAGAGTATTCATCTTTTTATAACTTAGTAGATGTTTTACATTCTCTACCTCGTAATATAGAATGCATTCCAACCAAAAATTCGATACCGAGATTTCACCGGAAATACTCGTTTTAGAGTCCCCTGAATCAAACAGGAAATCGTCACCTGTTTTTTTCTTTTGTTTTAGCTACGGCCATGTAAAGAGAACCGAATTTCAATGACAATCGCTTAGCGACAGTTTTAAAAGATTAGACTATCGCTTTAGCTTGGTGCATTCCTTTACTTCCCTTCTACTTATAAGCAAATAAGTAATAAGAACATGAAGCAGAGAACAGAATAATCTTTTGTAACACTAGTTTGTTTGTAAAACAGGTAGAAAAATTCTTGTGAATGGAACACATCTGATTTTTTAAATTCTAATGTCCTTTAATGTCCTATCGGACGATGAATGAATGAAATAGTGAAATGTTGCTTAAATGAGTCCGAGGTCCCTAGACCTTAAAGTTACCCGACAAGAGTGAAAACTCAGAAAAAAACCCTCATCCGGCAAACTCGCCCTAACCGAGATTTGAACTCAGCATCTCTTGAATGTGAAGCAGACACGCTGCCCCTACGCTACAGAGGAGGGCATTTTGCTAGCAATTTTACATGAATTACGTGAAAGTTGAATGTTTTAAAAAACGTTTAAAACTCGTTTTACTTCATGATGCATGAATGATAATTGAAAAGGGAAATTTTGCAAAGAAACCCAGAGAAAAATCTGAGACAAAATGATCAGTCTTGGTGAGCTCTAAATCGCAGATCTGCTGTTAACGAGTCTGTGCCTTCGCCACCTCGGTTTTAAAGATATAATTTTTGTGTGGTAAGATTTTATTCATCTCTTACAGTTTACCAGTTACAAAAGTCGTTCAGACTGAATGAAGATGACCACACAGTTATCCCCCCTCCTCCAAAAAAATAATGTAATTACATTTAATTACTTTGTCTACCTTGTACAATGAACAGAGTAGGCATAGAAGCTATTGTATTCCCCCCCAAAAACTTGGTTCCCAGAAATACATGTTAAGAGAATCTCTGAATTTAAAAAATATCTTTATAGAAAAAAGTCCGTATTTATGTAAGCGTGTGCGGGTCCAAAAGTCAAGTAGATACCAAACTTAGAATTTAAGTTCAGTGCCTTCCAAGAACGCGACAAAAATATTTTCAGGAAAATCCCCTACCTCAAACGATCCTTTAAATGGAAGATGTTATGAAATTGTCGATTTTCTCAAAAACGTTTCTAACTATTTTGATTAAAATGCCATGTTTTAAATATATTTATATGACAAATAAACTGATATATCTTAAAATTTCTGGGAATAACCTCTAAAGCTCTCTTTATTCTAGATGATTTTTGCATAACTGATAAGCCGTAAGAAATAGACAAAAAACGTAGTTCTCGTTAAAGTACACAGTTTATGACCGATACAATTTTTGTGGAGTTAACCATTTCCGAGACATTCTTTGTTATTGTTTCAAATTTTCCAGTAATTTAACTTTTCTCAATCTAGAAGTCCACGATCATCTTTCTTTTGCTTATCTACTCCTGGCCATGCAAAATTCAATATCATTACTTAGCGACTAACTTTAATGAATTTTGGTTATTGTTTTAGGTATGACCTTTTTTCTCTTCTTACAAGGGACTAACGTGTATCTCGATTAGCATGGAGCTTACGTAGTTGGTTGCAGAATAGGTAGAGAAAGTCATGTGAATGAAACACATCAGATTTTTACTTTCTCTGTACGTACTGTTCACATAGTGTATAGGGAAGGTGTTATATTGCACCCAAAAATTCGATCCCGAGATTTCACCGGAAATATACGCTTTGAGGCCCCCTGAATAAAAAAAAAAGAAAGCATTTTTAGAAAAATGTCCTGTGTGTGTATGTGTGTGTGTCTGTGGGCAGCATAGCTCAAAACGAAAAGTTTGTTGAATATCAAACTTGATATTTAAGTTCAGTAGCTTCCAATGATGCGATGCGAAGATTTTGAAGGAAATCCCTCCAGCCCCAATTACCCTTACATGGAAACATTTTCGAAATTTTTTACTTTCTCAAAAATATCTCTAACGAGTTTTATTAAAATATCGTATATTAAAGAGATGAAAAATAAAATGCATATCTTGAATTTTCTGGGAATAGCCTCCGAAGACATCTTTATTCTGGATGAATTTTACCGAATTTTGTATAACTGGTAAACCGTAAGAAATAGACAAAAATTTACTTAACAAGAAATACAGAGTTTGTTAAAACACAATTTATGTTATATACATGTTTTTCGCAGAGTTGACCGTTATATATACATATATATATATATATATATATATATATATATATATATATATATATATATATATATATTATCCCTTGTTATTCTAAAATACTTAAGCTTTTTCATACGGGAATTTGTCAACTCCTTTCCATAATAACAAAGGAACATCAATCACATAGCAACCAGCTTTTAAAATATTTGACTATCGCTTTAACCTATGGTACTCCCTTATTTCCTTTCTGTTTTCAAGGAAGCAGGCAATAAGACCTTTCTGCTATTTTTTTCGATTAGCACAACGTAAACAGAAGAATAAGTTTTTTAACAGTAATTTGTTGCAAAGATGTAGAAAAAGTCGTGTGAATAGAACACATCAGATTTTTTATACAAATACCTTAAAGGTCATGTTAATAAAGATATTAGAACCATTCTTGAAAAACCAAACTAAAATATAAAATCCCGGCGATGGCATTGACCTTTCCGACCCATGTAGTACTAATGTGAAAGAAACAATTAATTAAAACTAAATTATAGTTTGAGATAGAGAGGTTTACTTGAAGATCTTTGTGTCTATCTTTGAAAGGTATTGAACTTAAATACTAGCGACTTTTAGTTTTTGTTCACAGAGAAACACGGAGACACACGCGTGACGCGGAAATTATTCTCTAAAAAGTGTTTTTTTCTGGTTTCGGGGAGTCTTAAAATATATATTTCCAATGAAACTTTGGTATTGATACAATTCTTCGTCTTTGTAATATAGGAAGGTAAGAGTTAGGAAAAATAGAAGTTGGTTCAATAAGATTAGAAATCAAAATAAGGAACATTTTTAGAAATAAATTTCAGATAACGAATTTAGCAAAATATTTGTATTGTGTTTAGAGCAAAAAGATAGGCAGGTTAATGAAATAATAGTATGTTGGTTTTATAAGTACCTCAATAGTTTTTTCAACTGAGAAATAATAACCCTAGTGTGCTGGTGTATTTCCATTAGGTATTAACTATTTTAACATCTCTATATTACGTCAAATTCTGTTTACAATACATGTATTTATCGTAATGCTGCATCACAAATGTATCTCTCGTCGCTCCAACGCTCGCTCGGCTGCTTCGTGATGAGCCTAGACGCTGATGCTATGTACCTGTCCTTATTAGGTTAACCACAGGAAAGTTTTTTTTTTATGGTTGTAGGCATGGTGTGGGTTTAACGTTGAGGGTATTAAGGTGGTAGCGCTACAGTGTAGGCTCCTCAACGGTTACCTTTCCAGAAGCGTCATCCTTGCCGCTGCTCCGCTGGTGTCTTGGTTTCAAAATGTATTGATTTCTTTTTACCGCCTCAATAAGGAGGAGTACTTATGTTCAGCTTTTTAGCTGTTAGTTGTTTAAAGCCTTCGTTATCGAGGATGCCCACAAGATATGAGGAGCTGCCTGCAGTGTGTAAATCATTTCCCAGATATCTGACAAGGGCGTTCGCATGATGGGGTAATCAGACGTAGACACATGTTTTGAACCCGGCGCCTAATCACAACCTCCGCGTAAGGAAGTGCTGAAGCTTCATTACTCCACGTGTTTCGCTGCTCCTTTTATATAACTATCGATGACGCAGAAATTTCCATTATTGCACGTCCAAAGCACACGCAGATATGACAAGGTCACATATATGAAAGCTGCTGCCGCACGGCAACAATTTGGTAGCTAAGACCGGTAGAAATCAAGCCTTTCATGCACGTGCAGCGATTCAGAGCGGAAAGGTATACGAGAGTGCATTTGGCGAGTAATTGCACTATTGTAGTATTAGATGTTCATGGCGTGGGGTTTACGGCTAAAACAAACCATGGAAATTATATTGTAATTTTTTTACTACTTAAATATTAGTATTATCTATTGTTATTATTATATTATTATTATTATATTATTATTCAGTTAGTAGATTATATGGAAAACATTTAAAATATTTTTTGGAAGAAGAATATAAAGGAAAACAGAATGAAGAACAAGATTTTATAAGATATAAACAGCTAGAATGGTAAGCAGAATGCCTGAAATAAGATTACCAAAACAAGTTTTAGAACGGAACCCACCTGGAAGAGGAAGACGTGGTCGACCTAGACTTAAAAGGATGAATATTGAAAAGGAATGAGGAAATTATGGGAATTTGATTGGGAGGATAGAGAAGAGTGCAGGAAGAAGATAAGAGCTTCAACTTTGAATACAGGAAGATGCTTTTTTACATTGGAAACCTGATTATGAACATAATTATTATTATCATTATTATCACTATTATTATTATTGTTATTATTATTATTATCTACTTCATGCTTATCAACACAAACATTAGCAGAAACAATTTTATTACATTTTATTTCCTTGTACAAGACATATAAAAGCAATGAAATTAATTTTATACAAAATATATATGAATTTAATTCTGGAAGAATGTTAAATTGAATAATTTTAACTTCTTATTTTATTGGTCTGATCTGAGTTTGGCGTAAGCGAAATTGTTTTCAACATTTAATTTAAATGGATAAACAACAAAATAAGCTAAAGCTATATTCAAATCGCTATGTGACGATTTTAAAATTCCGTTTTCTTTACTTGGCAAAGAGAAAGAAAAACGAATACGAATTCCAATTTGAGAAAAATTTAAATATTGAAAAATGTATATCAATAACAAAGAATAACTTAGAAGTGGTTAACTCCATATAAAACAAAACAAAAACAGCCATGTGGTAAAAATGTTGTGTTTTAACGAGATCCAAAAATGTTTTATGTAGTATGTTTTAGTATAACTCCTACAGTTAACCAGTTACGAAATAGTCATCCAGAGTGGCTAGGATTTCAGTGGTTAATCCCATAGCATTTAAAATGTTCATTTTATTTGTGATGAACATATCTTGAATGTATGTTTTCAGTTCCCTGAGTCCGAAAAAAACATTTTACTATTAGATCTGTTAACAAACATAATATATATCATATATGTTTTTCTTCTGGAGTTGACCGTTTTCGAGACATTCCTTGTTATTAGTTTCAATTTTAAACTACCTTAACTATCTTCAAACGGAATCATGCAAAGCAATGCGAATCTCAATTGTTTTACATAGCGACCAATTTAAAAAAAAGTATTGTCGCTTTAGCTTAGCCTATTCCATTATTTCCCTTTTACTTACAAGGAAGCACGAAATTAGATCAATTCTGCTAATGTTTATTTCGATTAACTTGAAGTAGATAAAAGAATAATCTTTTTACGAATATATGTAACAGCTAAAGAAAGTAATGTGACTGGAACACATCAGAGTTTCTTGAAAAATATCAGTGTGTGTGTTTTGGGGGGGGGCAGCATAGCTCAAAAACGTTTTGGTATTTAAGTTCAGTATCTTCCAAGGATGCGACACGAAAATTTCAAGAAAATCCCCCCACCTACAACTACCTTTTACATAGAAAAAATGCAAACATTTTGATTTCCCCAAAAATAACTAACGGGTTTGATTAAAATACCGTCTATTAAAGATATTTACATGGCAAATAAAATGTATATCTTGAATTTTATGGGAATAGCTTCTGGAAACCTCTTTATTCTGTATTAGTTTTTCTGAATTTAGCATAAATGGTAAACCGTAAGAGATAGATAAAATCTAACTACATAAAAACGTAGATCTCATTAAAACACGCCCTTTATTTCATATACACTTTTTTCGTTGATTCGACCGTCTTCGAGATATTGTTTCTTATTGGTTTCAATTTTAAAATACTCTTCTCATACGGGAATGTTTCAACCCCTGACAATACAAATATATATATATATATATATATATATATATATATATATGTGTGGATATCATTTCCATAGAAACCAGTTTTTAAAAGATTTGACTGTCGCTTTAACCTAGCGTAATTTGCTGCAGAGATGTAGAGAATATCATGTGAATGGAACACATCAGATTTTTAGAAAATAGTCCGTGTGTATGTGCGCCCGTGTGTGTGAGGGTTTGTGAACAGCATAGCTCAAAAACATAAATATATACTTTGGAGGTCCCCTAAAATAAAAAAAAAACATTTTTATAAAAAGGACCGTGTATGTCTGTGTATGTGAACAGCATAGGTCAAAAACTAGCAGACCATTAGCTATATACCAAGCCATATATTTAAGTTAAGTATTTTCCAAAGATACGATACTAAGATTTTCAAGAAAATTCCCTTACCTTTATATGGAAATATTTTTGAAAATTTTGTTTTCCTAAAAAATGTCTCTAACTATTTTGATTAAAATACCGTATAGATATTGACATCACAAATAAAATTTATGTTTGAATTTTCTGGGAATAGCTTCTCAAGACCTGTTCTTTCTGGATGAATTATGCAGAATTTCGCATAACTAGTGAACCGCAAGAACTAGACAAATACTTACTACATAAAAATGTGGTTCTTGTTAAAATACACAACTTATGTCTGCATTTTTGTTGTAGAGATGATATATTCCTTGTTACTGGTATCAAGTTAAACCACGTAACTACTCTCAAACGGGGTTACTTTTCCTTACATCTCGCGTTTGTTTACTGCTGGCCTTGCTACACGAACCGAACTTCAATTATTCACATAGTGAACAGCTTTTAAAAGATATGATTATCTCTTTAGCCATATTTCCCTTCTGCTTACAAGGAATCAAGCAGTAAGACCATTTCTAATAACGTTTATCTTAATTAACATGATGTAGATGTAAAATATTTTTGTAAGAATAGTTTGTTTGCATAACGGGCAGGGAAAGTCGTGTGAATGGAATACATCATTTTTTTATGTTATGCTGATAAGTGAAAGAAAGATTTTTATTTGCTAGGTTTTACTAACTTGTGTGAAAAGCAAAAAAAGATGCTGAAACAATAGCGACATAAGGGTAGAAGACAGAACAGGAATAAAAGGATTACATTCACATTTATGTATTAATTATAATACTCGCCCACAGCTACATTGGTCCTCAAAGCGAGTATTCGAGTGAAACCCAGATACAGAAGTTTTAGTGAAATACAGCACATGCAACAGGAGGTGTAATACAGCATTAACGGGGCAATAGAGAATATTAAAAATATTATGTGTTTCAAAATGACTCCAATCCAAGAGTAGATGTAGTTACTCAGATCCCTTGTGGTACAAAAATATAGTTTTCGATGCCAATAAAGGTACATGAACAAAATATCTCATGACCAGCATGGATTAGGCAGTTATGAGGAACAAAGCTGCGCGCCTGAAATGCGCTATCGGAAATAACAAACACAAGCAGCTTGAGAAACTCCGAATCATATGCTTTCGCAGTTTTTCGTGAATATACCGACGTGCAACAACAGTGATTAGCAAAAATAAATGGATTTCCTGTCTTACTTAAACCCGCTAAACAATTTGTACCTATCTCCATAATGTTTTTTCAAAAGGGAAGAGTTCTGCGCTGCAGCAAATGAGATGCGTTATGTGCTCTGCGTTGCCAGGTCGCTACCCCCACTCTTTTTATATTTCCCTCTCACTCGCCCACTGGGCATGCAAATCTGCCTGGTGACATAATATTTATTCATGTGCATTATGAAAACTATTTGAGCTAAAAAGTTGTGGTTTTTATACGGTTCTGCTACTCCTCGTGAATTATTTTTTGCAAAATTTGAATATTTGTCTTAGCCCAAGTAGTATATATGAGAGACGGAATCAGTGCGTTACTCCCCAGTTAAGCATGAATGCAAAATGTCAACACAGCAGCACTCCGATTGGCTGCACAAGGACAAACCTCATCCCATTTGAAAGTCATAGTAATTATTTGTTTATAACATATTTGTTCTAACATACAAGTTCATCATAATAGACAATGAATGAAAGCAAATGATTAGTAAATAAGCTGGGTTACATATGCCGCTAATACCATCATCTTTTACAAGCAATTTAACGTTAGTCATCTTGAGGATGAAGGCAGTAAACTGATAAAACATTAACTTGTAATACTAAATGAAATATTTGTACTTTTAACAGCAAGCTCTTGTTGTTTACAGTGAGTTGTTGAGAGTTTACTATTCGGATAATTACAAAATTATTTGAATAATAGTTACAAGATACCTTAATTAGGGCAAAATACGGTGTTTCGCATTCAATAATCTCAAAACTATAAGCTGATAAGCAGTTTTCTAAGTAGGTAGCTGCCCCTTGACCCTTTACCTGCAAGCTAGGACAAACCTGATAGCGAACAAAGAAAACTCCATTTGTTTTCATGGCTCGTGCTTGCCAAGAACACTCTGTGAGTGAGTATGGGCATCCCACACTAATGCATCGTGCGTTGCCTAACCTCCAAACAATGCAATTTCAACGTTACACAAACACGTGCTTCAAAGAGTTGCAAAGCTGTGACATCAAATTTCGGACTAGTTCAAGTATAAGCATAATAAGTACATATTAAGTACAATAATGTTATATTCATTCGGTGAAGTTTCGAAACAGCCTTATAAAAACAAACGTATGATTAAATAGGTATATTCTATTTTTACTTTCTCTACACGTACTATGCACATAGTGCATTGAGAAGGTATTGTATTCCATCCAAAAATTCGATACCGAGATATCGCCGGAAATACATGTTTTGAGACCCCCATTTTAGAAATAATGTCCGTGTGTGTCAGTCAGTCTGTCTGCTTGTCTGTCTGCCAATGTATGTGTGTGTCTGTGTGTCCATGGGCAGCATAGCTCAAAAACGAAAAGTCCGTTACAAACCAAACTTGGTATTTCAATTCAGTATCTTCCAAGGATGCGACACGAAGATTTTCAAGAAACTCCCCCCACTCCCATCTACCCTTTACATGGAAAAATGTTCAAAAATTTTGATTTTCTCAATAATGGCTCTAACCATTTTGACTAAAATGTCAATATTAAATATATTTACATGACAAATAAAATGTAATATATCTTCAATTTTCTGGGAATAACCTCTGAAGACATATTTATTCAGGATGAATTTTGCGGAATTTTGCATAACGTAAACCGTAAGCGAAGACAAAAACTTACTTAAAAAAAGGTAGAGCTCGTTAAAGTACACAATTTATGTCATATATATTTTTTTCGTGGAGTTGGTCGTTTTTGAGATATTCCTTGTTATTGGTTTCAGTTTTAAAATACTTATACTTTTCTCATACGGGAATTTGTCAACCCGTGTTCATACAAACAAAGGAACTTCAGTCACATAGAAATCAGCTTTTGACTATCACTTTAGCCTATGGTACTCCCTTATTTCCCTTTTACTTACATGGAGGCAAGTAATAAGACACTTTCTGTTAATTTTTTCTTGATTAGCATGAAGTAAATAGAAGAATAAGCTTTTTAACAATAATTTGTTGTAGAGATGAAGAGAAAATCATGTGAATGGAACACATCAAATGTTTATATTTTATTTAAATACATATATAACGCTACTTATGATATACTATTAAGTGACTAACACATATACAGACCACTTTTAGGTTTTCCAAATTTTTTTCTGGATCCTAAATAGTAAGTTTCCAAAGCTTTGCTACATAGTTGGTTTAGATTTGTTTGCAAAGGTTGAAAACGGAGGTCTATATTTAAATTCACATGACTTTTTCTACATCTGTGTAACAAATTATTCCTACAAAACCATATTCTTCTATCTACTTCTAGCTAATCGAGATAAACATTAGCAGAAACGGTTTATTTCATTTTCCTTTATAGACACATACAAGAGAAATGCGAGAGAATAACCTAGGTCATGTGATATTCAAATATTTTAATAGCTCATCGTTGTGATGGCGTGCATATTCCGTTTTCCTTGCATGTCTAGGATGAAAGAAAGAAACAAAGAAAAAGAAAAAGAAAATGGCTTCCTATTTGAGAAAAGCATAAGTTTTGAAACATTTAAAGCTATAACAAGTCATATCTCAGCCCGTTTGGGTAGTGTGGTGGTAGCGTGACTGCCTCACGTTTAACAGGTCGTGAGTTTGAATCTCGCTCAGAGTGAGTTACCCGGATAAGGTTTTTCTTCGGAGTTTTCCCTTACCCTAAGAAGACGAAGGTCGCGAAACTTTCAGCTCCATGGAACCCGAGATCACTTGAACATAATTTCATTCATCGTCCATGACCAACTAGGTTAAAGGACGTTAAAAATAATATCTTGTAAATGATAATTCCACAAAAACAACGCCTCTAACATATATTGTGTACTTTACGAGATCTATATTTTTTGTGCAGTAAGATATTAATTAGGTTTTGGAGTTATGAGCACTTCAAACGCTACTGATGAGTTCCATTTACGTGACTTTCTCTATATCTCTGTAACAAATTCTTCTTCTATCTATTTCATGATAAACATTAGCAGAAATTGTCCTTATTGCTTGGTGCCTTGTAAGTAAAAGGGCAAAAATCTAATGTATTCCATTCACTTGATGTCCTCTAACTGTTCGGTAAACAAACTTTTATCCAAAGCATTAATCTACTAATCAAGATAAACATAAGTAGAATTAGTATTATTACTAGCTTCCATGTAAGTTTAAGGGAAATAAGAAAATGCGTAGGCTAAAGCGATAGTCTCGTCTTTTAAAAGCCGGTTGCTATGTGAAACAATTGAAATCCCAGTCTCTTTGCTTGCCAGGAGTAAGCAAACGAGAAACGAGAAAAAATATATCTTCCCGTTTGAGAAAAGTTTAAATGCCTTAAAACTTAAACCAATAATCCGGAATATCTCGAAAACGGTTAACTCCACACAAAAAAGTATATGACATAATGTGTGTTTTAATGAGATCTACATTTTTGTGAAGTAGTTTTTGTATATCTCTTAGGTTTGCCAATTATATAAAAGTCATCTAGAATGAAGAGGTCTTCAGAGGCTATTCCAAGAAAATTCAATATATACATTTTGTTTGTCATTAAAATATCTTCTACATAAGACAAAAGATATGTTAATCAAAATCGTTAGAGCCATTTTTAAGAAAATCAACAAAAATGTTCCATGTAAAGGATGATTGGAGGGGGCCATTTTGTTGAAAATCTTCGTGTCCCATCCTTGGAGGATACCAAACTTAAATACAAAGTATGGTATTTAACGGCCTTTTAGTTTTTGAGCTATGCTTTCCACAGATATACTCTCACACACGGAGTTTTTTTTTAAGAGTCTTTTTTTGATTCAGGGTGTCCTAATACGTGCATGTTCGGTGAAATCTCAGTATCGCAAGTTTTGGTGCATTACAATACCTTCTCTTTACACTATATACATAGTATTTGTAAAGAAAGTAAAAATTCAAGATATAAATAGCAATTTAATCATTAAAATTCTTTTTGAACAAACCAAAGTTGTCGTAACAATTTTCCATATAAAGGGTAGTTTGGGGTGAGGTAGTATCTTAAAAACCTTCTTATCGCAACCTTGGAAGATGCAGAAACTAAATATCAAATGTATTGTTTAATCGATTTCTGTTTTAGAGTTATGCAATTTACAGACACACACTGGCACACGCATACATGAACATTTGTATATATAAATATTGTTCATTATTCTATTATATTCAACGGAATTTCGACATTAAATTTTTGGGAGCATTATAGTACTTTCGCTACTTACTATGTAGTATAGAAAAATATATGTGTTCCATTCACATGCTTTCTCTACCTATTTTGCAAATAAACTATTCTTACAGAAGATTATTCTTATATCTAATTCATGCTAATCGAGTAAAACATTAGCAGAAATGGTATTTTATTTGGTTCCTTGTAAATAGAAAGGATATAAGGATATACACTAGGCTAACCTAATATTCAAATCGTTTAAAATCTGTCGCTATGCCATGGCATTGAAATTCAATTCTCTTTTCATGTCTAACAGTAAACGACCGTTGTCGAGTGTTAAGCAAGCTGACTTCTCAACCGCAGGTCCCGGGTTCGATTCCCGGCTGGGGCGGGGAATTTCTCTTTAACCACCATTATTCCCTATCCCCCATAGAGTCCGGAAGTATGAATGTGAGAGTGAATGTGCGTGTGTTTAGTAATATAAAATTGATTAGCCTAATGTTCTGAACCTTCAGTTTCACAAATCAAAGCCCCCGATATGACCATTGAAGTTAAACGAGGCTATACAAATGAAACAATTTAAAAAAAATAAATAAAAAAAAAGGTAAACGAATGACAACGCCCGTTTAAGAAAAGTGTACGTAATGGCAATTTTATAATTAATAACAAGGATATCTCCATAACAATGGTTAAAAAAAACATCTATTCTCATGATTTTCTCTACTGGTTTTGCAAACAATCTATTCTTACACAATGTTATTATTCTTGCATCTACATAATGCAAATCGCGTTAAACATCAGCGAAATCGTCGAATTAATTCCTTAAAATAGAAGAGAAATGAGGGAATATACCGTAGTAGTCTAAAGGCGACAGTCAATCTTTTAAAAGCTGTCGCTAAGCTATTATCATTGAAATTCTGTTCTCTTTCCATGGTCAGGAGTAAAAGAGATGTGAAAAATTGAAAACTTCCCGTTTGAGAAAAGTTTATGTATTTTAAAACTGAAACCAATAACAGGGAATATCTCTGAAATGGTTAGCCCTACAAAATAAAAAAGTAAAACAAAAACAAACAAACAAAAACACAACTGTAAATAACATCAATTGTGTGTTTTAAAGAGATCCACACTTTTTGTGTAGTACCTACACAAATCACTACCCTATTTGCATAGTACACAGATAGGCACACATGCTGGCCTTTTTCTAAAATGCTTTATTCATTAGGGGTCCTCAAAATAAGTATTTCCGGTGAAATCTCGGTAACGAATTTTCGGGTGGAATACACTACCTTCTCTACCTCTATGTATATTGCACATACTTTATAGAGAAAGAAAAAGCACAGACATTGTGTGTCTTAATCACTACGTTTTTTATGTAGTACAACGTAAGTTTTAAGTAAGTTGTAAGGTTTCGTCTATCTCTTACGGTCATTCAGAATAAAGAGTAGGTACTTCAGAGGCTAATCCCAAGAAATTCAGGATATACATTTTATTTCTCATTTAAATAGCTTTAATATACGGTATTTTACTCAACATTGTTAGAGCCAACTATGAGAACATTTCGAAAAATATTTCATGTTTGGTGTGGAAGGATGTTCCTGAAAATTGTTGTGTTGCATAATTGGAAAATACTAAGTACTATCAAGCATATATTGTGGGTATTTAACGGTCTTTTCGGGTTTTTAGATATACTGTCTACGCACACACACACATGTACATACACGGACCTTTTTCTAAACAGTTTTTATTTAGGGAACCGTATAACATGTAGTACGAATTTTAGGTGGAATACTCCTACAATATTTTCAGTACCCACCATATGCATGCGTAGTACTTGGTAGACAAATTAAAAAAGTCTAGTGTGTTTCTGTTCAGCAAACTGTTTTTATAAAAGATTATTCTTCTCTATACTTCTTGGAAATCAAGAAAACATTAGCAAAATGACCTTGTTACTTAGTTCCTTATAGGTAAAAGGCAGCTAAGGGAAATAGCCAAATCTTTTAAAACTGTCGCTATACGATTGATATTGAAATTCACTTCTCTCTCTGTATGCTCGGGAATATAACAACAGAAAATATCAATAAGCAGAATATCTTCGAAATAGCTCCATCAACAAAAATGTACAGGATATAAACTTTTTTTTGACGAGATCTACCTTTTTTGTGTGGTAAGATTTTGTCTATCTCTTACGATTTACTAGTTATGCAAAAGCCATTCAGAATGAAGAGGTCTTCAGAGGCTATTCACAATAAATTCAAGTTATCCATTTTATTTGTCATGCAAATATCTTTAATGTACAACATTTTTATCAAAATCGAATTTGTTTGAAAAAATCGAAAGTTTCGAAAAATTTTCCTACAAATCTTCGTGTCGCTACCTTGGGGGATACTAAACTTAAATATCAGGTTTGATATTTAATTGACTTCGTTTTTTGAGTTATATTAACACACACACATATAGACACACGCGCGCGCGCGCGCGCTAGCGGATCTCTTCCTAAAAATGCCTTTTGCAGGTATTGGGTACTCTTACTGGTTAGTGTTGATTTAAGATTTATGAGCATGATACTCAAGTTTTCAGGGGGATGTACCATAAATAAGCCTTTGTAGGACTAATACAGCAGATGAAATAGTAAATGTTGATATTTATTGTTTCTTAATATTTTTCCAAGAAATCGGTTCGCAATTGCTACTATTGCAGCACAATTATTGTTCTCAGATAACGACGTGAGACCGTAATGCCATTGCGACGTAACTGCGAAAGAAGTATAAAGGAATCAGGAATGCTCGGCATGACTGAAGCAACTCAAAAGACTCCCCAGACCTGACCTTGTTTTCGTTTCTACGTCTCTTTAAAATATACTTCCACCCATTTCAATGCTACATATTTCTGACAATCTACAATTTTCAAATTTCTTTATTCTCTGGTGAGAACACCCAATACTCTCGATAACACTGTTAAACTATTCACTAGTTTGTTAGAATTTCATTGTCTTTCGAACGGCGACTGGACGATTTTAACAATCTCTGCCATGTTACTACCTGCCTGCACTTAAAACATTTCCTTGCCTTCGGCTATTTTGTTGAAATACAAAAGAAATACCCTGTTATGCATTTGACTTCTAGACATTACTGTAATTTCGCTGATACCAACATACTTTTCATATGTTATTATTATTATTTTATTGAAATTATTATCAATTATTATATTATTAATTTGTGATTATTTTAAATCAACTAACTGAAAATAATCAGTCTCACGGGGGTCCACAAAATATTCATTTTTCTGAAATCTCGGTATAATGCAATGTCTTCTCTATCTACTATGCACGTTCATTGTATTTGATAGAAAAAGTTTCCAAAATTCTTGATATTTCAAAGGTTAGTAATGTATTTCTCATAATTTGAGGATTATTTTAAAGATGTAAGTGGTAATATATTTTAATGTACTTCTGAGGGGCAGTAAAAAGAGTGAGATTAATTAGTAAAAGGATGGCTTCTATGCAGCATTTTAAGCAATGAAAATTGTTTACGAAAAACAAGATTTCAAATTGGGCGTGCCTACTAATAAGAATGCCGCTGTCCATTTTTAGGTCAAAACTAAAATTCGTGTGCTTGTATAATTTGAGCGTTTACAGCTAACAGAAAGCTTTACATGCCTTGGCAACAAGTAACAATTCTTGGTAATGTGACTCGTCCCGCGGTGACATATTATGTCCATATTGTGTATATTAGTCTCTTCACTGTAGCAATTATGCATGCCGGCCGTGAAATGAAACTTGCGCTAGAGTTTCCTCGGTTACAAACTGGGAAAATGAAACAGTAAGATGTTGCAACTGTGTGTCCTGACTCACTGAGATTCCTTAAGTGTGTGTGAGTGTGTGAGTGTGTGTGTGTGTGTGTGTGTGTGTGTGTGTGTGTGTGTGTGTGTGTGTGTGAGGATAGCATAGCTCAAAAACGAAAAGACCGTTATTGGTATTTAAGTTTGGTATCTTGTAAGAGTGCGACACGAAGATTTTCAAGAAAATCCCCCCTCCCAAAACTACCCTTAACATGGAACTTTTTTCGAAAATGTTGATTTCCTCAAAAATGGCTCTAACGATCTTGATTAAAATATCCATATTAAAGATATTTGCTTGACAAATAATATGTATATATTGAATTTTCTGGGAATAACCTCTGAAGATATTCTGAATGAATTTTACGGAATTTTGCATAACTGCTAAACCGTAAGAGATAGACAAAAACTTACCACACAAAAACTGTAGAGCACATTCAAACACACAATTTATGTTATATAATTTCTTCCGTGGAGTTGATTGTTTTTTTAGATATTCCTTGTTTCAGCTTTAAAAAACTTATACTTTTCTCATACAGGACTTTGTCAACTCGTGTTTATACAGAGGAACTTCAGACACTTAGCAACCAGCTTTTGACTAGCACTTTAACCTATGTTATTCCCTTATTTTCCTTTTACTTACAAGGAAACAAGTAATAAGACTATTTCTGCTAATTTTTTCTCAATTAAAAAAATGGCATGTTATTCATTCTTTAACTACTGTGGTTCTCAGCGTCCCATTCTAAATTGGGCATGAAAGACCGCTTAATTTTGCTCAGAGGCCTCTCTATCAGGCTTGAGGTTCTTTTATGTGCCGTAAATCTATGACACGGGACCAACGGCCTTACTTCCCTTCCGAAGGAAGCCATGCTAAGCATTTTTACAACCGAAAAAATCCATCGTCCTCCGCCGGGTTTGAACCCGCGACCTTGGGTGTATGAAGTTAGCACGATAACCATTACACCACGGAGAGCGATTTTCTCGATTAGTATGAAGTAAATAGAAGCATTAGCTTTTTAACAATAATTTGTTGCAGAAATGTAGAGAAAGTCATGTGCATTTAACACATCAGATTTTTCTAAAAATGTTTTTTTTTACTCAGGGGACCTCAAAACATATATTTCTGTGAAATCTCAACATCAAATATTTGAGTGGAATACAATAACTTCTGTATCCACTATGTACATTGTACATGCGGACTAGAGAAAGTAAAAATAGCAAAAACTACAAATACACTGCTCAAAAAAATTAGAGGAACACATGTTTAAACCAATGCCCCAAAACAAATATAGATAGAATTCAAATGTTGGTAGTTAGAACTATATAAAATTATTAAATGCATTGTAATAAATTTTTATTCTCAGGATTAGAAATACAATGAAATTAATGATTGATGAACAAGACAAAGTGGAAATATAAGATTACATTGCTTACTAATCAATGTTTCCATTGTTGTTCCAACACTCAGACCTAGTGTGTTCTCCATGAGCTGCAATAACTGCATAACACCTAAGTGGCATGCTTCGCACCAGCCTCCTATAGCAATTTGTGGGATTTTCTCCCATTCTTTAGTGAGTTCGTTGGCGAGTTCTCTTGGTCGCGGGTTCAAACCCGGCGGAGGGCGATGGATTTTTTCGGGTGTAAAAATCCTTAGCATGGCTTCCTTCGGGAGGGAAGTAAAGCCGTGGGCCCCGTGTCGTAGATTTACGGCACATAAAAGAACCTCAAGCCTGATAGAGAGCTCTCAGCAAAATTAAGCGGTTTTTCACGCCCAGTATAGTATGGGACGCTGAGAACCATAACAGTTAAAGAGCGTCCATAGATAAAACGCCATTGACATTTCATTTGCGAGTTCTCCCAGATTCTGTGGCACTGCAGGCCGCTTGCGAAGTTTTTCCAGATGTTGAATTGGACTGAGGTAAGGATTGTGTGCAGGCCAGTCCATTGCCCGAATTTGTCATTCTTGTAAGACATCCTTCGTACTCCGTACTGTACGGAGTTTAGCATTATTGTGCTGTAGAAGATTGAGATCCATTCCATAAGCAGAGGGATAACGTTATTAATGTAAACATCAGCATTCATGTGCTGTGGGACAACCACAGGCTCTGTCCGAGACTGAACAGTAATGCCAACCCAATCCTTAACCTAACCGCCTCCAAATGTCATGTTCAACAATGGTGGCTGGAGCTATACGTTCACCACGTCGTCTCCATACACGTGTACTACCATCACAACCAGTCAGTGGCGGCCGGCCTTTAGGGACACAGGGGCACGTGTCCTCCCTACTCAAATTTCAGACAGTAATTTCTCCATTATATTATGAGGTAAAATGTTATAATCTATAAAGCATTTTATATACACACTGGACAGTTGTAGAGAATACGGCTGTCGGAAATAGTAATCGGCCGTATTTCTCGGACACATGCGATCTTGGTCATCCTAAGCGCACGCGCAAAAGAATTCAGTACTTTCAGATGTAGTTAATTTGTTGGTGCAGGGTTCAAGGGGCCGAGAGGGAAGGTTCCCTTAGAACACGAAATTCTCTGCGGTTATTTACCGCGCATGCGCAAAGAGAAAATAAGAACCGACAATAAGCAAAAATTAAATTTTGGGTCAAATCCCTGACAAAAATATTTACCCAAGATCTCTTCACGTGTAAGAGTAAATAATAAGAAACATGTTTTAAGTTTGAATGTCTTATTATTTGAAAACAAAGTTGATCTATAAACCTCCCGAACGAAATATACAAAAAGAAGCTTATATGGTAAAAATTTACAATGTTCGTACTTGGTACCAAGCAGAAGACAAGGTACGCTCGCGCGCCAACGCTCAATGCGTACAAACAGTGTGTTGTGTAACTACGGTAAGTTTACTAATAAATATATTTACGACACATTTGAAGCCTAACTTGAAAATAGGAAAATGCCAAAAAACCAATTGTTGTTGAAATTATGGACATGAACAAGCAGTAAAATGGATATTACTTGCGAGAGGTGATTAGTGGCTAGTGTTTTGAAAATGAGTGCTGAGAGTTAAAATATATCCACGTTAAGAGGAAACTGATAAGAAGTGGTGAAAAAGTGCCTTGAATGTATTTCACGTGTTAATGAAACGTAATCCAAATGCGCTGGAGAATAATTTGGTGAAATTAACTGCAGAATAACATGCCGATTTATTAGTTGCTAGCGCTCAAAGAAACGGCAGTGTTAATACTCGCCTTAAGCGGGGAAATCCTAAACACTGCTCCGAAAGATAGGCGATGGTTTGTAAAGTATAAAATTGCTTAAAAAATAAATGCTTAAGATATGAATACCACGATTGCGATTTATTTTACTTTACTTTGCTTTAAGGATAGTTTCCATAATTTTCTGAGAGAAAAGCGAGCTTCGCTTGTGAAAAGAAACATCGTGAACGTTGTAATTGACAGACATTAGCTATAAAGTTGTGTAAGGTAGTGCATCCGCTGTTAAGACGAGCTATTCATTAATTTGCATCAGGATCACCTCTCTGATAATGTTGTTGACATATGGCAAACAGTGAAGGTGACGGTTCATGTTCAAATTTCTCGGAAAATATTGCGTTCAGTTCCTAACTTAGATCAAAGAGTTATCGAGGTATTTTCTCAAGCAAAGGGTCGAAGGATGGACTTCATCTACAAACAGAAAGGTTAGTGCTTATACACAAATTAGCTAAATTTTCTACTGATAGCTTTTAGTATCTCTGGTTTTCTAGGTCGCGGGTTCAAACCCGGCTGATTTTTTATTCAGGCGTAAAAATCCCTTTCTTCATAGGGAAGTAAAGTCGTTGATACCGTGTCGTAGATTTTACGGGACGTAAAAAAAATTCTCAAGCCTGATAAAGAGGCCTCCGAGCAATATTAAGTGGTCTTTCACGCCCAAAATAGAATGGGACGCTTAGAACCGAGGCAGTTAAAGGGCGTCCATAAATAACACTCAATTTTAATTTTAGTCAATCTTAAAAGTGTGCCCCAGATAATTTGTCACCACTGCAACCAATCAATTAAACCTTGACTCATCTGTAAAGAGAAATAGCCTTTCATTGGCTGAGCTGTCAGTTGACATGATTCTGAGCAAAACTTAGCCGGACTTCCTCGTGCTGATGTGTCAAACGAGGGGTTTTAACGGGGATTCTAGATCTCAACCCTGCATTTCTCAGCCTATTTCTTATTACCTCTTCAGAAATCATCATCTTCGTACATTATTTTGCAGATCTCTGACTATAGATTTGCTTCTACGCAAAGCTGATAAACCACGATATCAATTCTGTACCGCTGTTTTCTTCTTCTTACACCCTTGGCCGGGCCGCCTCTTGAACCCGACTTTCTTTATATATCGTCTCCAAGCCCTATTGATGACGAAGGACTGACATGAAGAATTCTGGAGACAAAGCGAATGGAATAGCCATCTTCAATCCACGCAACTGCCTGTGCGACAGATGTTTCATTCAGATGTCTCATTCCTCTGTATTAGGTTCAAAGAACACAAAATAATGTTCTACCAGAGATTTCTGTTAAAACCTGTTTAAAAAAAAACTAAGTCAATAAATGAAAGACAATTCACTTTGATTTACACAGATTTTTTCAGCTTCACTAATTTATTTAGAGAAAAACTAACGTTTTTTAAAAGAACTTCATCGTACTTCTAAATTATATTTCAAAACATAACATCTGACTGTCAACATTTACATTGCCTCACTATTTTACTTTTGGCTTTGGTTTAAGCATGTATTCCTCTAATTTTTTTGAGCAGTAGAATAACGACAAACTATAGAAATTAACAGAGAATAAAGCACAACAAATAAATTCACAATGCAGTATTAATAAAGGAATGAAGTTTTGTATGACAGATCGATGATGATGATAATAATAATAATATTAATAATAATAATAATAATAATAATAATAATAATAATGGATCTGCGTTTAGAAAATATAATCTAACCTGCATTATATTGACTGAATTGGAAAGAGTAGCAAAATAGCATTGGTCAGTTACAATCAAAGCTCTGAGCGAGACGGCTCCTTTATGGAGTTCCTCCTGGCTTTGATTTTTCCCCCATTCTGACCTTAAGTTTTTCGTGGTTTTACCTGGTCGGTAGACGAATGAGTGTTCCTTATCTACCACGACATCCTTTCTCTCGGTTCCCTTTCATTTCGGTCTCATGTTTCAGGTGTCAGGAAATGGCGAACAGATGGTGGTGATACATGCTCCAAAAATTATGTTCTGCGGCGTGGTTTTGCATCTCTTGCAAAGCACCCTGTCAAAGTGCCTCGCGTCTCTTACAGTTTTTATTTATTTATTTTTGCCACCTGATCCAGTTTTCTTTAAGCAAACAATGTCGACAATGTAAACAAAATGGAGAAAATGCATTAGAATTTACAATATAGTGGAAATAGAATAAAGTGTTTATAGTGTAAATGTAGCACAGCGATTTTGTGCTACACGACATGTAAAATAAACTAACTTGTCTTTTAACTATCCTTTGGGTTTTTTCTAGACACCCGTCAAAACTGAGGATATGCAATATTAACTACACGTTCATTGCTATCGCATTTGCATTCCTCTTTAGAGAGAAACACTATTCTAAGTAGGATTCAGTAACGAAGTGGCTGTTCTCACGTTAAAGACATCTATAAAAGTACTGATAAACAAGCCGTCTGTTACGATATCCAAATGAATATTTTAAGCATAAACAGTACCTAACCCTTTCGTTAGCAATAGTTACCTTCGGGGGGGGGGGGTAGATCGACAGAGGCGCCCTAACAGGTTTTTATTACGCCGTATGAACTGGGCAATTTCTTCGACACAAATGTATTCTGCTTTTTTTTTTTTTTTTTTTTTTTTTTTTTAAAAATTCTGAGGATATGAAACTCACATCAAAACAAATACGTAGCTTAGAGTAATAGTGAACTACGGTAGAACTAATTTAAATTGAATACCCAGTCGAGATCTGCCAGAGAAAGATGGAAAGAAATTCTGGTATTTCAACTCAGGATAGGGTTTCAAACATAAGCCTCCAAGAAATTCGTCTTCGAATAACGTCGCGCAGAAGGCTGCAATAATTAAATTAAAGTGGACTGAGCATGTCGCGAAAGCTTTACCACAGGCACAGAACATCATAATGTGAACCCCTACATTAGATGAAAAAAACGAGGCAGACCAAGAATTAGATGGGCAGACTATCTCAGACAACTAGTAGGGCCGTAATGGTCCAGTGCCGCAAGATGTAGTGGAACTGTTTGGAATGACTGCGAAATAAATTAAAATTAAATAACAATAAGAAAATAGAATTTAAATAAGCTAGGTTAAATATACGAATTAACAATGTGGGTCCAAGTTGAAAGTGTGCAATAGCTAATGTGCACGTACAGTGAAAATTCTCCTTTTACATGGAATTGTTCACTAGATCAGTTTTTACTTTCTCTAATTCATACATAGTATATGGAGAAGCCATTGTGTTCGATCCCAAAATTCGATACCGAGATGTCGTATATATTTCTTTTATATTACAAATAATAATAATAATAATAATAATCCAGTGACACAAAGTGCTCTCTTAGCTGCTTTTATTAGAACCTTCATGTTTTATTTAACCCTTCAATGGGTCTAGCCTTTAATGTTGAATAAGAACAGCGTGTACACAAATATTACAAAACTAACTATTGCTGGAATAGGTGAAATAAAGACTTTTTAATTAATTCCCGATCTTTATTCTCTCAAAAATCTGATGTGTTCCATTCACATGAATTTCTCTACATCTCTGCAACAAATTATTATTAAAAAGCTTTACTTCATGCTAATCAAGAAAAAATTAGCAAAAAATAGTCTTATTACTTGCCCCTATGAAGAAGGAGCGAAATAAGGGAGTACCATATGTTAAAGTATTAGTCAAAAGCTGGTTGCTATGTGACTGAAGTTCCTTTGTTTGTATTGGACACGAGTTCACGAACTCCTTTATGAGAAAAGTATAAGTTTTTTAAAGCTGAAACCAATAACAAGGAATATTTCAATAACGATCAACTCCACGAAAAAATGTATATTGCATAAATTGTGCAGTAAGTTTTTGTCTATATCTTACGGTTTACTAGTTATGCAAAATTCAATAAAAAGCATCCAGAATAAAGAGGTCTTTAGAGGTTATTCCCAGAAAATTCACTATATATTAGACTTAAGGATATCCGAGGTATTCCTTGTTATTTGGCTTCATTTTTAAAACTGAATTTGACATTTCGTTTTTTGTTTGTTTTTGCTTTTTTTTTTAACTCCTGGCCATGTAAAGAGAACCGAAGCTCAGTTACATAACGATAGTTTTTAAAAGATGTTGGTAGTAGTACTCCCTTATTTCCCTTCCACTTTTAAGGAAGCAAGTAATAAGACTATTTTGCTAGTATTTATCTCGATTAGCTTGAAGTAGATAGAAGAATATCCTGGGGCAATCGTAAACAATGTTTTGAAATATTCCTAAAAATCGAATTTTGGACAAATTGATTCTTTTGATACGGAAGGCTTTTGTTCCTTTTTACTTAACACATTCCCTACCATTTTGCCAACTGTTAAAGCTTATATTACAAAAATAATAACTTATTTTGTTTAATTTTTGGAAAATAGCAACGAAACGTGGTAATCATTCTTCTCATTCGTAACGCAGCAAACTATAGTGTTAAACATCTGACTTAAACTTGTTTTGATCAGAACTATAAATTGTTGCCTATTAATCTGTATTACATAAAAATAGAACATCACAGGGTTAATGGAAGAGAATGAAACTATTTGTAGTGCTATAAAAGCCCCAAAGCACTCCTACTTACGGTGTCAGGATAGCATAAAGAACAATTATATGAGTAAGGCTTAATTTTTTTTTTTTTTACACGAAGGTGGTCATAATAATGATAACAATGAGAAATGTCTATTATTGGCATAGAATGATCAGGAGCTCCAAGCTTTACTATATCTTAATTTGCCACAGGAAAAAATAGGTTATGTTTACGTAATATAGGTACCAACTTGTATTAAATACGTAACGTTTCTTCTGAAACGTTCAATGCAGTTCTTAAATAAATTAAAATTGACAAAGGTGTGGCTACCACTTGACATTAGAAAGAAATTAAACATAAAAGTGTAGGAAAATGTTACATCCTTAGTTACGAACATCACAATGAACCTCGCAAAATACATTGTAGATTTGTCATTGACATTTCTTATCCATGATAAAATCCTTTTATTCCTGACTACGGGTTTTCTGGCACATGAATAAATAATTTGATGGATATCTGCATAGAGGAACTATAAACGACTATATGCACATTAGATGAATGATGCAGTTGTGCAATAATTGAATCTTCCATATTCCAGATAACAATGTATATTGTGTACATTTGTGTTTCACATATTTCTACACCAAGACCCAAAATCATGATTAATAATAGGTATGTACAGCTAAATGGAATAGAGTACTCATTGTCCAATTCATAAGGCTCATTGATAAATTACCGCTATGGGCAGCTAAAATCGGTGCAGTAAGCAGGGTAGACCGGGGGAATACCGACACCTTAACACATTTTTATTTTTGTATTTTTTGCTATGATAGTTACGTTCTGCATATTAGAGCACAAAATAATTTGAAATATAACCTATGCATTGCGTATATAATGCTGATATATTACTATAAAGTTAAGTGTGTTTCACACGTTTATTGTCATTGCTACTATCTGTCGGTGTTGCCCCGCATACAGGGGTAACACCGACACTCTTGCCGGGCAATACCGACATTGCCTGAAAATTGAGAAATGAGCTGTTAAAGTTGAACATAAAATTTGTTTTATTAACACATCAACTAATGCATTATACAAAGAATAGGAAGAATATGAATAACTGAGCTGATTTGTAGTTTAAAATGTAAACATCTGAAATTCTCAATGAGGAAAAACCTAGTAACCCATACAACAAAAGTCACATGTATAATTCTTAGCAATATCAGATCCACTACATTCAGCATGGGCCAACCTGCCACAAGCCACACATCTAAACCACAGGTGTACCAAACTCACCACAAGCTAAGCACACCTCTGAATCAGATCAACATTGTCATCTGAATCACTATCGTCACATAACTCAGCTTCATCTACATCTGCTTCAGAAGTTTCTTCAAAGGATATGTCTGCGGCATGGTTTTTTTTTTTTCAGTTTCTTAGGTTTTAAAGTTGAATTTTTTTCACCCCTATTGGTTTCTTCGTTTTTTCCAATATCGACCTTTTTGGAGTTCTTTTCTTTTTTAATTCTCTTAAGTTTGCCTGACGAGGCTAGCTTTGGGTTTGGGTTTTCTAATAGCTTTTCTAGTCTCAACTTCGCTTTTTCATCTTTGTTTCTTCCAGTGCAGCTTTCATAGGAGTAGCAGTCAAAATTACTGAGTGTTGCTTTTTGTTACCATTTGATTTGTGTTGACTTTGCTTTTCTGTTGATTGCAGAGGGGATATAGATTGAAGTTGTTCTTTAAACTTTTCAACGCTAGGACCACATTCATCTGTGATTGTTGGCTTACAATTTCCAGAGTATAGACTTATCTCAGTCGTTTCTTTAGAACTGACGTGTCCAGAAGGCTGTGAGGCTTCAACATTTAGGCCTACAGACTCCCGAATGTCAGCATTACTACTAATGTCACCAATTTCCTGATCGATGATGATTGGAGGCTGAATCTGCCCTTCAGGAATAAAATCTTTTTTAGCAAATTTATCAGGGTTTAGTGGAAGAATTCCTGCTTTTCTGAACCCGGAAACTCCTTTCTCCATTGTAGCTACTTTCATGTAAGCTACATTAAAAATTGACGCTATATCATAGACGGTTATCCTTTGGAACCGGTTAGCTTTTAAAAACTTGTCACACTCTGTGTTAAATGCCTCCTTAGGAGGCCCATAAAAAGTCAGATCCAGAAGTTGCAGCCTATGTGATGTATGTGGTGGTATGGAAACGACATGTATGTGATTGGCTCTACAGAACTCGTAACTGTCTAAGGTGATATGGCTGCCATGATTGTCCATAATCAACAACACTGGATCCTCCTCGGTAGGTTTAATATTGTTCTTAAAATGTTTCAGCCAATCATTGAATAATTCTTCATTGGACCTACCGTTGTGGGAACACTTATAGATTGCACCAGCTGGTCCACCTCTTTCTAATAGAGGAGACATTCTCTTTCTTGGATAAATGAACATTGGTGGAATGTATGTTCCAGAAGAACTAAAAGCACACACTACAGTAATATTTCTCCCTCTTTCCCAACTTGTTACAGAGCCCACCTGTTTTTGACCTTTTGCACGGTCAATATACCTGTTTCGTCCATGTTAAACACTCTTGTAGCCGGAAAGGTGTGTTTTTCATATACCTCTACCAAGTTGGAATAAAATAAATCTACTTCTGACTTATTGAACCCAATAACTCTATTCACACTTGTTGCTGAGGGCTGCCTTAAGCTGATGGTAGGATTTCTTTTCTTGAATCCTGCAATCCAATCCTCTCCAGCCATTCGTTTTTCTTTATTAATTCGTTATGTGTTTTAATTGTAGCTGCTCTGCGAGATCATAAGCAAGACGACGTAGCTCAATCAAAGTGATGCCATAGAACATGTTGGCTAATTGTTTAACATGATTAGCCAATACAGCTTCTTGGTCGGTTGTGAACACAGATCTTCTCCCTAAGGCTGTTTTTTTTTTTTAGCAGAATTGGATTTTATACGGTCAGAAAGGTGATTCTTGGGATATTTAATCAGCTGCTACACTTTTTACAGATCTACCACTTTGCACTAACTTAATTGCTTTTTTAAGGGTTTCCTGGCTCCATTTACCCCTCTCCGTTGTCCTCTTTCTCGATCTAACCATCTGAAAGGAGATAAAAGTCAACCTTTAGACTTTGAGAAACCCATTTGGAAATAAAAATGGGTTGGGGTAATACCGACACCCTGTCGATATTTCCCCGTAGTGAAATGTCGATATTACCCCGGAAAGACAATACGGCGAAAACAAAAATCTGGCGGGTAAATAGTACGTTAAGCTCTAACAATATATATATATATATATATATATATATATATATATACTAAAATGTTCGCAATTATGTGTAGTTTGTGGTGATTTATTAGTTATACACATAAACAAAGTGGTTAAAAGCTTACCTCTCTTTATCTGTAACCCTAAATTTACTTCAAAGTCAGTAAAAATTAACATTTTTACACCACGTGAAAACTGATGAGCTTCAACAATAGTAATGCAGTGTGCACTAATTGTTGCGTTGTCCGCGACGTAGCAGCACTATCCAACTGCGAATAGAGTTGAAAACAAGGCTACAACACGGGGTGTCGGTATTGTCCAGGGTGTCGATTTTCCCCCGGTCTCCCCTACTGAGTACACCTGAAGTTTCCATCGTAATTAATTTTATTCCAATATCGATGAGACACTCCGCGAAAGTACCTTGTTAGTTGGGAAGAAATATAGCAGTTTGAGTAAGGTTTATATAGCCTTGTTTATTCTCAGTAACCAACGTGCTAAAGCTGCTAAGAAAACACCCAAAAGTAAGGCCAATACGAGGAAGATGAAATAAAGAAAAGTGATATTTAGCCTGATTTGATGCCGTTCGTTTCTGCTGTTTCTATAAGGGCTGTTCAATAAGTAAATGTATTACAATAGAGATGGTGTTGGCAAGGCAAATTGGTATTACCATCGTGTACTGTCTATTTTTGCACGTCGTCAAAACAAATTTGGTTGTGATAAGGTATAGGTTACTTTGGATCTGGCAGGCATTTCAGTTGATCGTTCTAAGTGTTTTCACCAAAATGAAAGAAATGCAGTATCATTCAGTGATTTGCTTTTGACAATTGGAGGAGAAACTTGCAACGAGCCATATGGGGTACATCTATGATATTACATATTGGTTAAACGACTAAACGTGGTCGAACGTGAACGCACAGAATGTAGTTACCGAGGAAAACATCGAAAAAAATCCACGATATTATTCTTGCTGATCGTCAAACAAAAGTTTACGCAGTGGCAAAGGCTATACATGTATCGGCGGGAACCTGATAAGTTGCAGATGAAAAAGTTGTCGGGTCGATAGGTGCTGCGATTACTCACAATTGAGAACAATCGGCTTTAACTTCGAAGCTGATCAGTGTTTAAGCGAAATCAGGACCTGGATTCACCATTATAATCCGGACCAAGCAACAACCAAAACAATGGGTTGCTTCCGGTGAATCTGCTCCAAAGAATGCCAAGACGGTCCTATTGGCCTTAAAAGTAATGAGAATTTTTTTTTTTTTTTTGGAATGCGAAGAGTGTCATACTCATTAACTTCTTAGAAACAGGGAAATGCTATACTGGACAATACCGCACAGAGTTCTTGCTCCAAAAAATATTTTTAGACCTGCATCAATATGAGGAGGATTAATAGAAGTAATTCTTGCTAATTCGATTCGGCAAGAAGTTGGAGACATGGCCCCATTTAACAAAGAAATTATTTCACCACAACGTACCAGCACATTCATCCGGAATGGTCTTCGACTACTGTATGAATTGCTGCTGCATCCACATTTGTCCAGCCTGGCTTGCAGTGATTTCTTGTTGCCAAATATGAAGAAATGGCTCACAGGAACAAAATTTAGATATGATGAAGTCATTGTCAAGACAGAATATTTTACAGAGCTTGAAAATTCCTATTTTTGAGGGGATAAAAAAATGGCAGGGATGTTGGGAGAAGAGTGTATCCTTAAAAAAGGACTATGTTAAAAAATAATTTGTTTTTGAAAAACACTGTTTTAATTCCTGATGCGGATACTTATTGAACCATCCTCATAATATAATACCTTTGAAATGTTGTAATTTTTTAAAGAAACAATTGTAGTGCCTTTAAAGGTGGCAATGCAGTTGCAATCATTTATCTAAATGCATTTATTAACCCATAATCAATGTCAGAGGAGATCAATGAATATATGTGAACTTACTGTTCCTCTGCTATTTTTTGAAACCATGAGAGCCTAAATATTGTTATACTGTTGGCACTGTTTAAGCTATTGCTAATATTGTTATGATATAGATCTTCTTGCAAGTTTTTTTAAGCCACACATAAAATTAAATAACGATTGTCTTAAATGGTGCGCAATTGCTGGTGCAAATTTGAGCTAGATAATACTTTTCATATTTGGTGAAGTTATCTGTTTGGTCGAAATTAGTGCAACATGTAGAAGTGTAAGAGCAACACATGCACACACTAAGTTTTATATATTAAAACGAAATCCTTAACATATTAAACATATCCAAAACTATTGGTTTTTTACCACTTTACCAAATGGTTTCCCATTTCTATATTTAACTACGGTGTTCTGACCTGCTACACATTCAGCCATTATGACATAAGCAATACTAATTAGAATGGCTTTGCTTTGCTGCAATAAACAACTTGATAATATGGAAGGCTACATGGTCATAATAATACATAGGAGCTAATGATTTCAGTTATGTTTAAATAAAACAATTTATAAAAAAATTATCTTTATTCACAGTATTTATTATTTGATGTACAAAATGTGTGTTAATACATGAATATTTGCTTGAAAGGTGCGGCAGCAGTGACCTTCTCAAACGAGGGGGGAAGGGGGGCATCCAAGTGTACCTGAGGCAGCCCATACAGGGACCTAGGCCTGATGTCCAGCCCAAAAGTTATTTTCTCTTCTTTATTTATTGGTATGCAATCATTCTCCATTCTAATCTTTTCTCTGCCTTCCTTTTCAATTCTTCATTCATTCAGCAGTTTATATTGTTCTTAATTTGTTCCATGCCATTCCTTTGCTATTAATTGCCTTCAATTAAAATTTTCAAAAACTTGGTTGTTTAATAAATACCTTATGTTCTTTTATTTAATTGTTTTTTATTAAAGATAAAATTCTACAGGTAAACCATTTAGCAAATCTGATGATGTAACTCATCTGGCCAGTAATCATGTTGCAGGTGAAAGACAAGTCAGTCTGGGTGGCTCAGTTGGTTGGGCACTAGCTTTATGATCCCAAGGTCGCACGCATACTTTCTGATATGAACACATAATCTTATTTCACTTAATCTTTTTTAAAATAAATTTATGTAACATTTTTCAGAGGTTTATTAAATTGAGAATTTTAATAGGAAAATGATGACATACTGTCCATCATATAATCTTAAATGTTGTTTTCAGGTTGATCTGCCAGAGTTTTGACATTGGTTTGATTATAGAGGACACATTAAAGGACTTCAATCACAAAATACTTGAGAATGGTGAGGAGAAAAAAAATTCTCCCCATGCAAAACAGAGTTGGTGTCAATTTTGCCAAATTGAATTATGATTTACTGATTTTTCGAAACACTAACACTTATATCCTTTGTTTTCTATCAGCCTTAGTTCTCATTATCTCTGCAAAACATTTCTGTGACCTATTGTGACCCTCATTATTCACACCCAACTTACAAAAGATGTATTTCATGAGATATAGAATTTACAAGATACGTGAGAAATCATTTTGAAGAAGGCAACAGTATTGCCCAAAGCAACTGACATCTCTCACTTCATTTTTAGAATATGAGAAAGTATATGAATGAAAACATGTTTGAAGAAGAACTTGGAAGTAGTAAATGTCTTCCAATATCCTGTAATTCATATTTTGGATTTCATTATGAAGATTTGAGGAGTATATTTGGCATTTCTGATTTGATATATGACCTTTTTCCACCACTTTTGACTTGCATGGACTTATAAATAGTTAACACCTCAAAACGAAAACCAAATCTCTGATATCCCAGCACTCTAGAAGACTTATTCAGCAGACAATAACTAAAGAAATACTGCAATGAAGAAGGTCCAACGCTTAGTGTTTGACCCACTGTCAGTGAAAAAGGATCCACTAAGTTTCTCAATTTCATCTAGAAGAACAAAAAACTCAAAGTATTTTGGCTAACTTGTGCACTACAATCATTCTTTTGCACAATTTCAAAAAAATGTAGAGAGGTTCATCGGTGGCCAATCAACTCTCTCAAAATTTGGAAAACTTGGTAGAGAAATGCAACTGGTTAAACTAGTCTAAACCATTTGGCAATTTAGCCATAGAAAAACAAATTGGGAATTACAAGTTTGCCTTTTTTGATGTTAGCCAGAGAATAGCAATGAATGAGTATAGTTAAGTAGATGTATGACAGTAACTTTTATGAACCTTCAAAAGTATAATTACTATTAGATTAACTTCACTTTATCAGTTTTCAAAGGCATTTTTTTTTTTTTCATTTCCACATTTTCTTTATTTTGAAAAGTTTTATGGTTATATCAGCATATATAACATTAATTTCAAGTAGGAAGACTTCTTAAATTCGCAAAACATTCCTAAAAAAAGGTACACTTATATTAATAGTTGTTATACACTGATTAATGCATAAAAACTAGGATTCAATTTGTTTTTGTGCATACTGTTTACAGTGATAAGGTTAAATTTGAATTTTAGTGACAATTATGATAAAAAGCTCCTCTGTCATTTACTACAATGTCAAAGTAACAATTAATATAATTAGAATGCAATCTTTATTTTTTTGAATGTTATTCAGTGCAGTATTTTTATAAAGAAATAATGTTTCATATGACATTGGCAATGGCCCATGCCATAAATGGGAACAATAAACATGGGAAAATACCTTACTTTGTTCTCTCCCCAAAAAAATTACAAAAATGGAGTCTGCAGGCATTGGATTCTCAGCCCACAGTTTCATATGGGGGCCATGATACCAGGACCTTTTCTTGGGCTGGATGAGGTACAATAACCAATTTTTTAAACATTTGTTTTTACATCCATATGTTTCTCAAGCTAACTTTCATGCTGCACCTTTAAATACCTTATTCAATTCTTGTCTTTTTCCCCATTGTAACAAAAGAACAGATTTAAAATGTGGAAAACTGTGATTTATTTTTCAAATTTGTAACAAGTATCATAAATTGCTGTATCATAAATTATTACTGGTTTAAAGATTTATCCTAATGTAACATGAATAGAATAATTTATTTCTATATGAATTTTGTAATATATGAAGGAGCATGTGAAGTTTTAATGGATAGAAAAACTCAAATGTATGACATACACAATTTTTTAATTTTTTATGCATATTAAAACAATGCTAATAAAGTAACTAGTATTTAGTGAAACATAAATTTAAGATTTTAAATGTCTTTCTTGCCTGCAAATTTAAATGTAGTCAGGCATTTAAGCACCTAATATCACTGCAGCATGTCAGCCAATCTGCATTATAAAGCATTCAGCTATCGTTTATATGGCATCACAGGTTCTTAAATCTATTCCTCTTTGCTGCAGCTTTATGAATTGAACCTTGCAAGTTAAATAAAAAGGAAAATTTATTACCCATTATCTTTTATATTTTGCTTTACTATCCAATTTTGTTTAACTTTTTTGTTTAACAATGTTTGTCTTATTTATTTTGTGTCTTGAGGAAAAACCTAAGCTGGGTCAGATTCTTAAATACTTTTTACTTTCTTTTTGATTTTCTCAAACATGGCTCTAACGATTTTGATTAAAATATCATATATTAAAAGGTATTTACCTGACAAATAAAATGTATATCTTGAATTTTCTGGGAATAGCCTCTGAAAACTATTTTATTCTGGATGAATTTTATGGAATTTTACATAACTTCTAAACCATAAGAGCTGGAGATAAACTTACCTCACAAAATATGTAGAGCACTTTAAAACACAAAATTTATGTGATATGCATTTTTTTTGTGGAGTTGATCGTTTTTGTGATATTCCTTGTTTTTGGTTTCAGGCTTGATGCAGTTATACTTTTCTCATGCAGGAATTTGACAACTCCTGTCCATATAAACAAAGGAACTTCAGCCACATAGCAACCAGCTTTTAACTATCACTTTAACCTATAGTACTCCTTTATTTCGCTTCTACTTAAACAAAGCAAGTTATTAAACTACTTCTGCTAATTTTTTCTCGATTAGCATGAAGTAAATAGATGCATAAGCTTTTTAACAATAATTTGTTGTAGAGATGTAGAGAAAGTCATGTGAATGGAACACATCAGATTTTTTAAATCACAAACAATGGTTTAAGTACTGGGTTTTCTAAAAATACCATTTACAATGGTTGAATGATAAGTAATGCCTCAAATGTATTTTGAGCTTTGTTGAGAATATATTATATACACACAGTAAAAAATATTCCTTGGAATATTCTTTAATTACATGTATTCACTTTTCCACGTAATCACCAGGCAATTGAATACACATTGCCAAAGAAATGTTTTTGAAAAAGTTGTGGAAGAAGTTAAAATTGTTTCCTCAACCTGCCTTTCAAAGTACTCTATAACTTCATCAGATGTATAGTGATGTCCCTGCATATTTTCTTTCATTATCAAGAAAAGATGGATGTCAGGCATTGCCAAATCTGGACTGTATGGAGGATACCATACTTCATCTTTGAAGTTCTCCTGCAGAAGCATGTAAGAGTGTGCTCTCACTTTGTCATGCTGCAGGAAAACATTTTCCTTTTTGTTTTGGACATGTTCTTGTACAATGCAGATTATACTTGCAATTTCTCTTTGAGTAATACAATTGTCCTGAATTAGTCTTGTCAGTGTTTAGCCCATGAAATTCAATAGCTGCTGTCACAAGACATTGATTCTGTTTTCATCAAGCAAGTCACATGTTCCCACCACATCGCTAATCCTTTTAGGGCTAATCATGATCTAATCATGATCCGAAAATCCTGCAAAAATTGCCAGTTATGATCTAATCATGATGCTGTTTTCATATGTTTTAACTCTTTCCAGTGGGAAAGTCTGTGTACTTTCTACTTCATAGCCATAGAGAAAGGTTTTCTGGAGCGTTTCAGGACTTTACTTTCACTCTAAAGCGCTAAATTAGCTCCAAATTTAATTTCTCTAGCCTGTATTTGTGTATGCTGGTTGAAACATGGCATCATCTATGCCATTCTCTGGCATAGAGGAATGACATAGAAAGGCCAAGGGCCAACTTAAAGCTCATGGGTTGTAGAAGAGAAGAAGATGAAATCCAGCCATAAATCAACAGAAAGAAAATGGGTCACACAAATGGCAAGAGGAAATAGGAGAATTTCAAGACCAGAAGGAAGATAAAAGACAAAAGAAGATGCGGAAAGAACTGAAATAACAGTAAGCAGTGTGTTAAATGAGCAATATGCTGGTTAAGTGCTCCAAGTGCAGAGTAGGAGGACACAGAACAATTGGTGAATGAAAGAGGGTAAGTACAATTCCTACTTTTGAAAATAAGGGAAAGAAAAGAGGGAGATGCACAAGGGGGAGGGGGAGATAGAGTAACCAGGCAAAAAAGATGAAAAACATAAAATGGGAAGTATATGTATAGCAAAAGTGATTTATGATAAAGTGATGTTATGGAATATAGAAGAATTAACTAGAATATAATAAGTGGTTGAACTTATAAGGTTATAAAAAGCATGTATATTGTAGGTATAGTAGAAATGTGGATGGAACAAGAAAAGGGTACTAAATTAAATGGTTATAATTCTATAATGAGGAAAGCAAAGAGGAAGATCCTTGGGCAGGCCAGGAATAAATAATGATAAATACAGATTGAAATAGATCCTTTGGGAAGAACAGAAGAGCAAATGTTATGGGCATAATAAATTTAAAAAAAAAAAAATATATAAATATAAATAAATAAAAAAATTGAAAAAAATCTGTGTTACACTCACATGACTTTCTCTAGCTGCTCTATTAACTTCTTACAAAAGATTATTCTTCTTTCTACATAATGCTAATCGAGATAAACATTAGCAAAATGTTATTACTTAGTTCCTTATAAGTAGAAGGGAACTACGGGAATGCACTAGGCTAAAATGATAGTCAAATGTTTTAAAAGCTATTGTTATGCAAATTGCTTCTTTGCTTGGCCAGGAGTAGAACAAAAGAAAAAGACACTTCCTGTCCGAGAAAAGTACTCCAAAATTAAAACCAATACCAAGGAATATCTCGGAAACAAAAATGTAGAAGGCATAAATTGTGTGCTTTGGCAAGATCTATGTGTTTTGTGTAGTAAGTTTTTTCTATGGTTTAGAAGTTACGCAAAATTAGAGACTATTCCCACAAAATTCAAGTTTTACATTTTATTTGGGATGTAAATATCTTTAATATACAGGATTTTAATCAAAATCTTTAGAACCATTTTTCAGAAAATCAAAATTTTAAAAATTTTTCCATGTAAAGGGTAGTTTGAGGTGGGGGGGGATATTCTTGAAAATCTTTGTGATACCAAATCTACATCCCAAGTTTGATATTTAACAGTCTTTTTGTTATTGAGCTTTGTTTTTCACACATACACACACACATGCCATGAACCCCCACCCCCACCCAGCCACAAACACACTTTTTTTTAAAAATGTTTTTTTTCGGACTCAGGGGACCCAAAACCATATATTTCGGTGAAACCTTGACATCAAATTTTTGGGTGGAATACAATACCTTTCTTTTCTCTATGTGCATTGTACATGCGAGCTACAGAAAGTGATAAATAGAAAGGATGGAAAAATGCTTAGGAACAGGAATTATTTGCAATCTATCAGAAGTTGCATAGTATCAGAATAACCAGATCTTTTGTAAACTGCATGAAGACATAGAGGAATAAGAAAAGAAATATTCAAGCATCAAAATAATATTGCTGGGAAATTTTAATGCGAGAGTAGGTGAAGAAAATATTAGGTTAGAAGGTGTAGAAGTTAGAAAGGAATGTGTAAAAAAGGAAGTGAAGACAAGGGTAAGAAGTAAAGACAAAATATATAATAAAACAGGGGGAAAATTAATAGAAGTATGGGAGCAAAATAACTTAATGTTTTGTAATGGTATGATAGCCAAGGATAGAGAGGGAGAAATTATGTTTGTAAGTGTTAATGGTCAAAGCACGATGAATATCAAGATTTGTAGCTATGAATTAAGAGAAAGTATAATTAACTTTAGAGTAATAAACAAACCAGTGTGCAGAACATATTTTCCAATAGTAATAGAAATAGAAACAGTAGCAAAGGGAGAAAACCCAAAAAAGAATAAAGAAAAGAAAAGCCAAATCAATATCTTTAAATAGAAAGGGAATTTGAAGAAACATTTATTACGGGAATAAATTAGATATAAGATATTAAGTAGGATTAATGGAATTAATGGTAAAGAGGGCAGGGAATAAGATGGTAATAAACAAAAATATAATGGGTTGTATGACAAAAAATGTAAACAGGCAAAGCAGAGGTGTTTAAGGAACTGAAAAGATGGAAAAACACTGAAACTCAAATTTATAGAAAGAATTTTTTAATTCGCAAATGGGGATATATAACTGTTCATTAGAAGCAAAAAAGGAAGAAGCAGTAGAAAAACAACTATCAGAAGAAATTAAAGAGAAAGATAACAATAAGATATGGGATATAGTGAAAAGATAAATAAGTTGAAAAAAACCAAACAGAAGCAGGGGAATGGTTGAAATATTTCAGAGAAATATTAAACATGACATATAAGGGGACTTTTGTAATAGATAGAAGGAACCATCTGATGAAAAGAAATTTCAAATTAGATGGGCCATAACAATAACTCATCAAATATGAGGAAAAAGAAGATCCTGGAATCGATGGAAGTCATGGAGAATTTTGGAAAATACTAAGCTTATCAGAGAGAGGCTTGGAAATAGTAACTAAAAGTATTAAATAGCATTAAAGGAAAGAGAGTAATACCAAGAAATTGGCAAATCATATGATAGTCCCATTATATAACATGAACGGAGAATGAAAAAAATCAGGGAACTATAGAAGGATAGTTTGCTTAGGGAAAATCTATACTGCAATAAAGCAGAAAGACTACAACATTTGGCAGAAATGGAAGTAAGATTTCATTATTTCAGGCAGGATTTAGGAAAGGGAGGAGAACCCAGACAATTACAGTATGTAACAGATAAATGTCTCAGCAATAAAAGAGGGAGGATATATTTATTCTTTGCAGATTTAGAGAAAGTGTTTAGTAAAACAGAGAGGTATTAATATAGAAACTACATATGAGAGGAGTAAGTTTATTGAAGGAATTGAAATGTATCAAGATGTAACATTTTGTGTAACATGTGAATCGGATGCTATATCAGCATATGCTGAATAGAAAGGATGTTTAAGACAAGTTTATAAATTTAGCCCAATACTGTCTACTTTTATATAATATAATTGAAAGGATAGGAAAAGCTAATATGCATTGTCTGATTATCATGAATAAAGAGGTACCAGGATTGCTATATTCAGATGATTTGATGGTAGGTTTGGTCAATAATAGAATTCAAAGAGCAATAAATGAAATTGCAGAATATTGTGAGGAATGGGGAATGAAAGTGAACACACACAAATCCTTAAAATTAGTAAGTAGAAAAGGTAATAAATAAAGAAAAGATGAAGGGGGAGAAAACTGAAATAGTGAAAAAATTGTATATTGTATATTTAAAAGTGAGACTACACAATAGGAAAAGTTGTGTCACTCATGCAAGAAAATCATTGCTAAAGGAAGGATTGTGCTACAATAAGTAAGAATTTTTTATTGATATTTGGAGGAATTAGTAACAGTGACAGTCAAATTATATGTGGTATTAAATTGTTGAGCCAGTATTTTTAACACTATGCTTCCGAAACTAGTCCCTCGTAATGAAAATGTAAGTGACCTAGTGTTAAAAATACCAACTCAACAAATTAATACCACATATGTAAGAATTTGTACATAAAAACTAGTATAAATGAATTTAGAATGCTTGGAGAGAATATATGAATCAATGGTGGAATTAAGAATGTTATACACTTAGAAATATTGGGAGTAATGGGTATAGTGGATAAAGTAGAACAAATATTTAGTTTATTTTGCAAAGAAGTATTAGGTTTAACTAGCACCATGGGGAATAGTGTAAACAAAACTAGGAAGAACAGCTAGAAAGGTTATAATATTTTAAAGAATTTTGAAATTCTGGTATAGATGTTTACAAAGTAAGTGATTAACTAATCCAAGGTTGTGTTATACAGTAAAAAAAGAGTAAAAGTAGACAGGTTGTGGCGGAACATAGGAAAAGAATTGCAAGAAAAAGGGATGAGAAACATGTGGTTAAATGAGAATAAGAATGTTGGAGCATTCTAGAATATAGTTACGGTTACAATAGGTGATACAAAAGCAAACAATTTGGGAGGTATGGAAGGAAAAAATTCATTGTGGCAATGGGGAAGAGAAAAATATTTAAATTATGTGCAATAAAGTAGAGAGGGAAGCGTTACCATGCTCCAGAACTAGAGATAAATTCTTAAAAGGGATAAGATATGGACTACAAGAAGGATGTGTTTGTGTAAACAACAAGCAGGTATACAACATTAGTTATTAGAATGTAAAGACACTTAAAAGTGGAGAAAAGAAATATGGGATAAGAAATGGGACTTGGACAAAAATATAATTGTGAAAATCCTGAATATAAATGGAGAAATAAGAATTAAGAAAATAGACCAATTTTTAAGTAAAATAAAAGAAAGATGGTCAGGCAAAGCTAAACATTGAAAAGAGGAGGAAAAGTAGGTTGCCAACAAAAAGGACATGGTGCCATAAGGGATAACCTCAACTTATAGATGCTGCAAAAGAAAAAGATAATGAAATTGTTTAACATGTATGTATATATGTAGTGAACAATAAAGTCAATTCAATCATAAGCTTATAAAAATCCACTTATACCATATGAAATGTTTTTGAGCACCAATAAATAGCATTCCTGCTTATTCTGCTTATGCTCTTCTCCTCTATAAATTCAGGACATCATTTGTGTTTCCTGAAGACCATATGTATTAGCTGCAGTTGATACCAGAGTATAGAAATTATCATAGGCAAATAACATCCTATTTAATTCATTTTAAAGCAAACCACATAAGCTATCTTTGCAGTAAATTGGTATCATTGGACAAACATAATGGAGAAACACTTGATAAATACACATGAGGTATAAAAAACTATAAAATTACATAAAGTTTTTGAGGTGTCAACTTATATCTTTGCTGCTTTAAGGTGCATGCAAAGAATGTTAAAAATGTATGGAAGGCAGCTGGATTCCATCCCTCCAAAATAGTGAAGGATTAACAATCAAGGACAGAGAATAGATAGGATGAAAAATGAATACAATGAACACCATTTGCTTTAAGAGTATGAATCATGTATACATCTAAAGCTGTATTATTCTCTTATTAAAATATTTAATAATTCTCACTGTGTACACAACATGGAACTGTGTTACTTTCTAAAATAAATGATAGCTATGCTGGCATTTAATTTTCTTAGTGAATGCAGTCTCTTGCACAATGATTAAGCCAGCTTGATCTCAAAGCTTTGCATTATTGTATCAGAGTTATATTTCAAATGAATAATACTTGAAGAAATTAAATTATATTTTTCATTGAGAACTTTTAAAAGTTGTAAAACACTTTTGCAGCACATGCTGCTTCATTGTTCATATATAGTTTGAAAATAAAATTGCCACTGCATATAAACATCTTGACATCGTAAGTGGAAGAAACATTAGAAACAGCCGTGTTGAAACAAACTTCTCTGAACCTCACTGACCATTTGCTGGCTTTAAGTTAAAGTTTGCAGCAAGTCGACACTTTCTAGGACGAACCACCAATGGCTTTGGTGCCACAGTGTCAGGTATTGTTTCTTCACTTTGATTTTCCTGTAAAGAATAGAAAATAAGGAATATAAGTATAAACATTAAATACGCTGATTAATTTGATTACACTTACAGAGATCAAAGGTTTCCCCTTTAATTTTAATTTACATCACTTATATTACAAACTCCTTAGAAATATATATTACCACACACACTTTTACCTGTATTTCAGTTAATATCTTGTCCTCCATCATAATTTTATTTACAATTACTTTATTGAGAAAACGAACAAAACTACTTTTTAGTATATCAAGAAGATGGTAAATGTATACATACCAGGAGTGATTCTACCATTGATGTGACTGATGTGTCACATCCATTATAATAATAAATTATTATTCACTGTGTATTTTCTATTACTGGTTTTATTTAAATTAAATTAGCTTTGATACTAAACTTATTATTTTGAATTCTCATTACAGGTTGTTAATTTCTGATAATTTTCAAACCATACTGAAAATGGCAGTGGTACAAATGTTTCAGTTAGAACCACTACCTTCTGTTGTTAAAGGAAATTTGTTTGTTGTGTAACATTTTCACACATTAGGAAGTCAGAATGGCCTGTTGCAAATGTGTTAATATAGCAGTGGATGGCTTGAATATTTTTGACCATTACATCTGCATAGTATTTAATAGTTTTTAATGAAATTTTAAAGTGTTGTAAAAGAAGATAAACAGCAATATATACTGTGATTATTAAATGTAAAGTTTGTGTTTGGAAGGAGTCAATAAGATAGATTAAAATGTGTGATACATTTTTCGAATGACTTCTTGTATAAAATTTATGAGATAAGGTGTAGACACTTATTGCTTCACTTACTGTTTTTTTTAAACAGGACATGTTTCAAAAGCTGTTGTTTTTATCTTCAGCTGTAATTTTTAGACTGGCGTTAATGGCATCTTGTAGATGGCGTAATGTACTTGTTGAATATGTCTGGTGATGGTATTCAAGTATTTGACAAGTACATTATGCCTCTACAAGCCAAAGATATGGAGAAGACAATGCTATCCACGCCAGTCTACAAATTACAGCTGAAGATAAATGCAACAGCTTTTGAAACATGTCGTGTTTAAAAAACAATAAGTGAAGCAATAAGTGTCTACAATATTACTTTACTTCTTGTATAGTTCAAGCACAGATACAGAACAGTGCATAACAGCCAATTCTGAAGTCCATCACACAATTGACCACTTGTTTCATTTAATGAACTTTCTTCTTGAAATAAAATAAAATTATTATTAATGATGGACAATCACAGCAAACTTTGAATGTAACCACACAACTGAAGTCATGTATTCGTCATTTAAGAAGAAGTATTTATGAAAGTGACTTGAGGATTTGTGGATATGTGTGATGTAGCTACTGAAAGTTGCTTTATGTTTTCTAGTGGGTGGAAAAAAAATGGAATTATGATAGATACAGTGACCTGAACAATATTTGTAGGCCCAGTAAACAGTATCAAGACTCATTCAATGTGAAACAGAATTACACATTAAGTGTAAAACAATAGCTGCATCTATTCAGAAGGGGACAAGAATAACATTTTCATTGGGCAAACAAATTCTGTCCAAAATTATTTTACTTATTTATCAATTAGCATTTTAATTTGGGATCAGGAGTTTTGATGTTGTTCATCAGATCTGCATTGACTTGTTTAGTCAGCTATGTGCCCTAACTAACAAGTAGTAATTAGTTGCCACTGACATTTTAGGTGCATTTACAACTTTTATGTCCTGTATTCTGGTGTTTATTATTGGACATTTGTACACTTTTAGCACTCTTCTCATATACTTATTAAATTTGAACCAATTTCAAATAATGCTGTTTATGTATTCTTGTAGATATGTTTGCAATTGATGAAACCTGTTGCTTTCATTGAAAGCTTAAAGGTGAATAAAGATGATTATTATGATTATCACCTTATCATATACATTGTAATATAAATTTTGCAATAATTTAAATGTTTCCCTAAGATTTTATTTACTTTAATAGAATCTTTTATATTATTTTAATTTGTGAAAACATCTCAAGGGAAGCCTAGAAAAACATCACATTATCAGGCAAACTGTAATTGCAGTTTCATTGAAAAAAGTTTCAATTTTCACTATATGAGATTTAAATCTGTTTCTTTTAATTATTTACATTGTTGCTGAATGGTCACAGGTTTAGGTGGTGGATAAAACAGACATTGTCTTGCAATCTGTACAGAACATTTCAGTTTGCCATCTTCTCAAAACTCCTTTCCTCAATGTCTAATGGAATAGATCTCCATGAAGCAAGAAAGTCATACATTATAATGTGAGCTCATTCATACATCACTTTGACATACTATTCCATTCCTTTCAAGATGGCGGCCACAGGGATCATGACGCAGATGCAGAAATTAAGTAATATTCACAAAATAACTTCAAATAATGTTGGAAAATTTGGTGGCAACATCGATATCAGAGGTAAAGAAAACTACAAAAATGAAGATAGCAGTGTGCAAATTGTGGGTGTAGCAAAAACTCAACAAAATGAGAACATGGTGGTGTGGGCATCCAGGAATCGGGAAACAGAAGTAATAGCATCTCTACAAACTATTGTAGGCTTGTTAAATAAAGACTTAAAGAGGGCACAGGAAGAAATCAGAGCTTTAAAAATAGAAAATGAAGCAATGAGAATGCAAATGCAGTATATAGCAGGTAAACAAACAGTGCCATCACAGCGGACACTAACCTATCTAATGGTAAAAAAGGTTGGCAAATACTGCGTCGAACGGCAAAAGCTACACAGGAAGAAGTTCATAACATTGAAATTGAAACCAGGAATAGTTTTTCGAGTCTTTCCGAGAACAACAGGGAACAGGAAAATCAAGCTGAACCGGAGCTGAAAGAAGAATGCGTGACAAACAAAATGAAGGTACCATTAAGAACAATCGAAAAAAGACATTAAGTGAAAATCTTTGCTGATCGTCATGGTAAGGGTATCAATAGTTTAGTTTTACCAGGTGCGCTGATAGAAGAAGTGTTAAGAACATATGAAAGTGAATGTGCAAACCTAACCTCCAATGACTATGCAGTTATTATGGACGGAACTAACAATGTAGCTAGAAATGAGAGCATTAAAGTTAAACGAAATCTGGTAAAGTGTTTGGCGAACCTTAATCACACTAATGGCAAATATACCGAATTGTTATGTCTTGGACAAGAGTTCAGTGGTAAATAAGGAAGTGAAAAAGTGTAATTTAAACATAAAAAACATTGTAAGTAATTTTAAAAATATTACCATACTGGATATAAGTGAGATGGATAGGGATTCTCATACTAATCATGGTCTACGTCTGAATAGAAGAGGTAAGGTAAAGTTGGTAGATGAAATAAGTAATTTAATATGCAGTAGGGGTTCAAAGCAGATGATTGCTCTTGGGTTTGAGCCTAAAGACAATGTAGGCAAGAAGAATGACACAAGTGAACATTTCAGTGCTCCTAAAGAAGTGTCTGACGATGATGTGGTAGCACCAGCTTTTTTAGGTTAAAAGAACTTTATGAAAATCCAGTAAAGCAAAATAAAGACAAGGTTAAGTTAGATTCCTCCAAACCTTGTACTAACTTGGAAACCAAAATAGGATATATAAATGTTCAGGGCATTCAGAATAAACTCCTATCAATTAATCAACTTGCTGCTGAAAATTACTTTGACTTTCTATGCCTGTGTGAGCATTGGTGCCAAGAAAATGAGATAGTATTTAATAAGTTAGAGGATTTTAAGTTAGTAAACAGAAATAATAGGTAATATCATATACATGGTGGAGTAGCTATATATGCCAGTAAATATTTCATCTATAATTGTAGTAGACTTCAGCTAGATTCATTTTGTATTGAGCAAGATTTTGAAGTGGCGGGTATTTTAGTACAAGAATGCAAACTAATTGTAATAGTACTGTATAGGTCTCCCAACCCTACTATTGTCCTTGAAAAACTTGAGGAGCTTTTCAATTTTCTGTTAACATCTAAATGGAAGTACTTTAACATTGTAATTGGGGAGATTTAAATGCAGATTTTGACATAACAGTTGATAAACGAAGTGTAATTGCACAAATAATAAACCCACAAGAGTCTCAGCCTGCCTAGATAACATATGTATAAATATTAATCTAGCTCAATTAACATGTGATACAGTAGCTTTTCCTTATTCGGACCATGATTTAGTCTGGCTTAAGATTAAAGATCTTATACCATGTAGTCAATTGGTGTCAAAGACTAAAACAAAAGAAGTGATCTCATGGCCTATAACAGACAGTAGAATCTTAAATTTTAAATTGTCTCTAGGTAATATAGATTGGATGAAGGTATGTAAATCACAACTTTCTAACATATTATCAGCTGAGGTCATTTTTGAAAGATTTTTCACAGCCTTTAGGAATACTTTTGAACTGTGTACACCAGTAAGAAAATGCATTGTCAAAATTAACTCCAGTCTAAAGTAAGTCACATATAAAAAAGAAAATAGTTGATATACCCCACAACTTGCAGAAATGAAAAGGAAAATGTTAATGTATCTAGGTCTATTTAGGAAAGAAAAGATGGATAGGACCAAGCAATTGTATGTAAATGAAAGAAACAAGTATAAACTTGCGGCAATTGAATCAAAAAGGCTTCATAACCTTAAAACTATTGAATCATCAGGTAATAAATGTAAGAAAGAGTGGAGTTTGATTAATTCTGTTGCGAGAGGTCACAAAGATGATGATGTAAACATTGCCCCCGATGAATTCAATAACTTCTTCATAAATTCAGCAGAAGAAATAAGAAGTAACATTAGGATACCTAGAGAATCTGCAAATGGGTTAAGAAAAGATTATAATGTAAAGCGTAATAATTGTGAATTTGTTTTCTCAGAAGTAACTCCAGAAGTAGAACTAAGCACAGTGAGTAGATTCAAACCACCAGATAGCACAGATATCTATGGTCTGTCAAATAATATACTAAAAAGGTTATAGATTGTATTGTTGATCCACTTACCTTCAGTTTAAACTTATGCCTTGTTGAGGGTATATTCCCAGATATGTTAAAAGTGTCAAGAATTGTTCCAAAGTAGATAAAAACCTCACGGCTAGTTATCGCCCAATATCTTTAGTTCCTATATTTTCAAAAGTACTTGAGTCACTTATGTATGCCCAATTATATAACTAATTTGAATTAAATAATATAATTACTGAATCAAAATTTGGTTGCAGAAAAGGGCAATCCACCACCAATGCAATAGTTTCATTAATTGAAAAACTGCTTAGAGCTTTTGAAAAGAAAAATTATGCACAGGCCACCTTCTGTGACTTAAGTAAGGCATTTGATTGTGTAGACCACTCTTACTACTTACAAAATTAATTTTGTATGGAATAAAAAGCCCAGCTATTCAACTACTCAAATCCTACTTGGTAAATCAAAAGCAGGTGGTTTGTATCGGAAATAAGAATCTAAAATAACAGAGATAAAATGTGGTGTCCCATAGGGTTCAATTCTTGGACCACTGTTGTTTCTAATAATGATCAATGACCTTCCATCTTTTATTACCTCTCACACTATTCTATATGCTGATGATACTATCTTTTTTAATGAGTCAAGATTTTCAGACACTTAAATGTACAGTAGAAATCCAAGCCAATAAATGGTTCAAAGCTAACGGTTTCATACTTAATCAGGGCAAAACACAACATATGGTTTTTAATTGCAGAGATACTCCTATTGCTAATGACTCGGATAATGTAAAATTCTTAGGAGTTGTAATTGCAAATAAATTATTTTGGGCACCACATATTGATCATATAATGTCTGAGCTCTCCAGAGTTATATATTTGATTAGAAATTTGAAAAAGCAAGTGCCTGAGGTGTATATACAATCAGCATATTTTGCTTTTTTCCAAAGCGTTATAGCGTATGGTATTTTACTTTGGGGTAACAGCTCACATGTTACCAAAATACTTTTACTCCAGAAAAAGCTTATTAAAATAATGTCTGATGAATCAAAACTAGCTCACTGCAAACCATTATTCATTAAATTAAAAATAATGACTAGTAAATCTATATATGTACACTGTGTTACTGTATATAAAAAGCCAAACATCAGAACTATAAAATAGACAAAATATACATTCCTATAATACAAGGTCATGCCAACATATTGATATTCCATATTGTAGACTGACTACAACTCAGAAGAATTTTGAAGTACTAGGGTCTAAAATGTATAATAAGCTATCTTTAGACTCAAGACAATGCCCTGCAGCAATTTTTAAGCAAAAATTGTATGACTGGCTTGTTGCAATACCTTTTTATTCCCTTCAAGAATTTTTTGTAATATAATATTTTGCTGTATCATTGTTAATCTTAGTATATATTATGACATTGTTGTAATCAGTATAGTTATTAGTTGTTAATTTTTTTTTTTACATGCATTACTCTGTATTATTTTGTATCTTTCATTCCTGTGCATATTCTGTATTGTAAATATAATATCATTTGTAATTATTAGATTGTATCACTCTGACTTTGTCTACTGCTGTACGAGTTCAATGACAATAAAACTATTATTATTATTATTATTATTACTGTCGTCATCATCATCATCATCATCATTATCATATACTGAAGCTCCCTTTGAAGCAATAATATATATTTAGTTATTTCTAAAGTGAACCAATCAGGCTTCTTGTCTGGTAATGGAAACATTAGTTTATATGCATATACACAATTCATAGCAATTAGGTATGTAACCCAGGTAAAATATTGACACAATATTAACACAACACTAAAGAATATGAACTGAAGAAAAGCGACACAAAGAGAAAAAGAATTATGGTAATCCATTTCCTGTGCAAGTCATCTGTTTTACTGTACCATGGCCATTACACACTCAAAGCAATCCATTCCTTGTGTGATGAAGTGCTGCATATTCTTTGGTCAGAATCTTTTGAAACAGTGTAAAGGGCAAAAGTAAAAAAGTAGGTTGCTCATGCCTAAGTCAAATACGTGTGTTCCCATTTGATTGTCTCATAAGGTTCTGGCCAAAGGGTATATGCATTGTCTTTCTGTATTTAGCTCTTGCAAATGAATGATGAAAATAGACATAATACAAACATCCTCTCTTACAGTCTTAAAATAATTTTATGTTGCAGCTGATTTTTGTTTGACTATTGTTTTACCTATTCCAGTTCTTTTTCACTTTCTTTACATGTACTACATGCATAGTGCATAGAGAAAGTGTTGTATTGCACCCAAAATTTGATATCAAGATTTCACTGGAAATACATGTTTTGGGTCCCTCTGAATAAAAAAAAAAAAAAAAAACATTTATTAGAAAAAGGAATGAAGTAAATAGAAGTATAAGCTTTTTAACAATAATTTGTTGCAGAGATGTAGAGAAAGTCATGTGAATGGAACACATCAGCTTTTTACAAATAGTTTTATAATTATGGTATTAAAATGCAGAACTAAACATCAGAGATACTTATACAGGAACTATGACAGGCACAAAATTTAATGGTGGCTAATAGCTGACCACTACCAAAGAAATATGATGTTGCCGCACATTAAAGGGCGGGGTGAAGTTACCTCCAACAATAAGATGAAATGAAAACAATTTATAGGGTATTACTGTAGTACTCAAGCAAACATAAACTTGCACGCTAATTTTTAATTGGGTGATTGTTGACCTGCTCCTCCTGCCACCTGCCATTAAATTTTGTGTTTGTCACAGATACCATTACCTTATTAATGGTGTGTTTGGACTCAGAAACACTTTCATTCTGCTGGATTTGTTGAGTTTGCTCAACTGGTTGAGCTTGTTGTGGAGAACTTGGAGCTAACACAGCCTTATTTCTCTGTTGTTTAACTGCTTGTAGGGGCACAAATTGGCACTGTGACTCGTCAGAAGGCCTCTGAACCTGTGAAACCAAATGTTTAAAATAGTAGTGAGACACTTAATCACTGTTACAGTCACGTTTATAGGTAGATTCCATATTTTGCACTGTATTAACATTTTTCAAGGTGGTAGTTTGTAATAAAAATTTGCAGCAGAAGTGGTAATATTCATAAGTTTTACTTTTTCTAACACTTAAATAGTAGGTAGAGAAGATATTGAAATCCACAAAAACATTTAAGCAAGATTTCATCAGAAATACATGTTTTGAGGACACCTTAATTTTAAAAAAAGGCATATTCAGAAAAATCACTCTATCTGTCTGTGAACAGCATAACTCAAAAAGTGGTTAAATACAAAACTTGATATTTATGTTTGGTATCTTCCAAAGATGCAACACAAATTTTTTTAAGAAGATTCTCTACTCCCAACTATCCTTTACATGGAACATTTTTCAAAATATTTTATTTATTCCCAAAAATAGTCCAAACAATACAGATTAAAAATGTTTACAAGACAAATAAAATGTATATCTTAAATTTTTTAGGAACAGAAAAATCTGTCTGTGTAGTACACTTTATTTGGGACCAATTTTGTGCAATCTTGTATAAGCGATAAATGAAAACATACTAGAAAAAAAATATAAATCTCTAAAAACACAATTTATTCCAAATAATCTTTTCTGACACATGCCATTTTTAGCTATCCATGATTAATTATTTGAAATTTTCAGTACTCTGCCATTCTTTTGAAGTCCTTTTGCTAATCAGTTGTTTCTCACAATTGCATGGAATGTTAAGGCCAGTATATAGCATCAGTTCTTAAACATCTTTGTATCTAAAACAAAATATGCAATGGACCTATTTATTCCTATTAAAATGAAGTAGAAAGAAAACTAAGGTTTGTAAAAACAGTTGTATAGCCAATAATAAAGACTTGAGGGTACAGAAAGGCATGCAAATGCAACATCAGATTTTAAAATGAAATTTTAAAAATGTTTAGCTGGAAGGCTATTTGGAATAGGGAATAAACCCAATAGAATGAATGCTTGAATAAGCTCAGGGTTATAGAACTTTCTTCATGATATGGGGCACCCCTAAAAGAAGTGCTACCAAATACCAAATTTGAGTTGTTTTTTTTTTTTCTTTTGTAGTGCTTTTAATCTACAGGTCATGAAATAGGTGAAATGATGCTCAAATGAGCATAGAGTCCATGGATTTTAAGTTACTCAACATTCACTTCTCAAGATAAGGGAAATTCCTCAAAAAAAAAAAAAAAAAAAAGTAACTTGGGACCTCCTGGATTTGAAGCAGACACACTACAGAGGCAAACTATAGATTCGGCTAACAACTGAATATGCATATGACTAAACATTTAATCTCCTCTGCCACTTATCTATGTATTGTTTTCCACAAGAAAAAATCCACACCTTTTGAGACGTCTAAGCCCAAAAAGAGTATTTTGTGCATGTCTCTACAGCATAACTCAAAAATGAAAAGTCTGATAAATGCTAAACTTCATATTTAAGTTCAGCATCTTCTAAGGATACAATATAAAGTGTGTGTGTGTGTGTGTGTGTGTGTGTGTGGGTGGGTGGGTGAGTGGGGGTGTGGGTGGGTGTGTGAGTGTGCGTGTGTGTACAGAAAGCCATGTGAATGGAACATACCAGATTGTTTAAGAATGGGGAGCTCTACCATAAAAATACCAGTGAATTTTTGAGATGGCTTATTACCATGGATGAAACTTGGATACATCACTACACTCCAGAAAGTAAATCACAGTCAAAACAGTGGATTGTGCCAGGTGAACCAACCCCAAAAAAGGCAAAGTAATTATGACTGCTAAAAAGGTTATGGCTAGTGTTTTCTGCAATGTACAGGGAATTATCTTTATTGATTTCTTGGAAAAGGGTAAAAGTATCACTGGTGACCACTATGCAAGCTTACTGAAACATTTGAGTGATGAAGTGAAAAGAAGTCATTTGGCAAAAAAAAATTGTTTATCACGACGATGCTTCGGCCCATCGTTCAGTCATTGTAATGGGAAAAATGTGCAAATTAAAATTTGAATTGCTTGAACGTCCATCCTATTTGCCAGATCTAGCATCCAGTGACTACCACCTGTTCTCAAACCTCAAAAAATTTCTTGGAGGACAAAGATTTCACAGCAACGAGGAGGTCATTGATGCAGTAAGCAGCTATTTTGAGGACCTTGATAAATCGCATGAGAGATGGTTTAATTAAATTAGAACATAGATATGACAAATGTATTAGCCTTTCTGGAGATTAATGTTGAGAAATAAAGCAAAAAAAATGTATAGTGCTGTTTTCAGCAACCTTAGTATAAGCAGCATCTAGGAGACTTATTCCTCTATAGTTATCTCAGTTAATATGAACACTTTTTTTTTTTTTTTCCTTTTCTTTTTTTAAAGTAGATGTAACTTTAGCCAATTTCCAGCATTTATTGTATAAATATAGCACCCTGAGCTCATCAATTAATATTGCATTGCCAGACATGCAAGAAGAACGTACTGCAGTCTCTGTATGGTTTCATTTCTGTTGCCAAAAAATAAAGAAAACACAGCAAATTGAAGACAGTTGGAGGTGTATTCAGTGCGAGAAAACCCATATGGAAATGGAAATGGAGAAAGAAAGGGCAGAAATTAAAATGATGAATGAGATTTAGCAGTTGAGAGTAAAGTTGCAACGAGCCGAAGAACAAATACGACAATTGAAAGAAGAAATGAAAATGTTAAAAACTCCAGAGGTGCATACAAAGTGGGAACAATGTTTATTGGTGGGAGACCCAATAATAAAACATGTTGGACATCACAGTGCAGAGTTGACTGTAGAGTGCTTCCCTGGAATAAGAACGGAGCAGATGAGGCATGTTGTGGAGCAACAGGAACAAAGAAATTCGGAAACGGTAATTGTGCATGTAGGATCAAATGACCTGAGGGGAAGGATAGACCACATCATGGGAAACATGTACGATTTGGCTACAACAATGAAGAGTAAATTTCCCGCTGCTAAAATAATTTTAAGTGGAGTGGTACGATGCAGAGACGTAAACTGGCGCACGGTTGGTAAAGTAACTTGACTCTTTTCAATGGATGGCAGAGCGACTGGGACTTTTCTTTGTTTACCCAAACTCCTGGCTGGATGATAATGATTTAGGGCATGACAGTGTGCACCTAAATAGGAGAGGAGCAGCGTCATTGGTGTCACTTTTCACTAGAGTGGCTGCATCGTTTGGCAGAGAATGGGAAGAGGATGGCGCTAGACGAGACAAGGATGGTGATGAACAAGACAATGGCGCATCTGACGGGACAAGGTCGGTGGCAGACGGGATGAGGCCAAAGGCAAATGACAATGTAACTATGGGAACGTCGACGAAAAACCTAATAGTAAAGGTGAGTCTCTAGTGATTTTGCAGGTAAATTGTCGAAGTATTTTAAACAAAAAATTAGAATTCTCAAACTTAATAGATGCTTATGATCTAGATGTAGAAATAGGTAGCGAATAATGGCTTCATCCAGATATTACAAACGCTGAAGTATTAGGGAATAACCTCATGACAATAAGAAGAGATAGGAATGGCAGAGGAGGTGGGACATTTATTTGTGTCAAGAATATATACAATACTGTCGATTTATGGAGGGATGAGGAATATAAAATCTTAAAAGTAGAAATTTCAGGAAACTATAGTAAAATTAAATGGCAGGTAATAGGAATATGTAGGCCACCAGGTGATCATTTAGGATCACTAAAATCACTTGAAAAAAAATTTTTAAGAGTGACATGGCCAGTAAGCAGGTAATTGTAGGGGGAGACCTAAATCTTCCACGAGTTAACTGGACAGGTGACGTGAGGGGTGGGGAATCACAGGCTATTGGTAATGACCTGGTTTGGGAAGGCGGCCTTGTTCAAACTGTAAAAACCCCAACCAGAGAAGGGGCAGTTTTGGACATATTTCTTGTAAAGCCAGAAGTAGCTGTACTAGAACGTGAGGTTTTTCCAGGTATAAGTGACCATAACTGCATATTACTTACAGTAGAAGGAATGCGTGCCAAGTTTCACATGGATGAAATGAGACACTTTTACCAATATTACAAAGGAGACATTCCTAGGCTGCAAAAATTCTTAAACGAAAAATATTCGCTGTGGTCCCAATCTGGAAGCTCAGTAGAAGATATATGGCAAAATTTTAAAAAGTTTGTTATGGAAGCAACATATAAATTTATACACCGGAAAATGCTAACTAAAAACCTTGACCCGGAATATTACAATAAAACAGCAAAACGGCTAAAGAAACAAGTCAGGAGAGCATATAGTTCACGAAAAATTAGCAGTTATCACACAAACAAATTCCGAGTTTTGTCAAACAAACTTCTATTAGCAAAGATTACCGCAGAAGAACATTTCTTAAAAAGTATTCTCTCCTCTGACAGGAATAATTGGCAGCAATTTTTTAAATTTGTGAGAAGGTGCAGGGGAAATGCAGAAATCATTCCAGAAATCAAGAATGGAAATACACTAATGGCCAATTCATTGTTAAAAGCTGAAGTGATTAATCAATATTTCGCTTCAATTTTTCGAGTAAAGAGCAATGCCAGTATTAAAATAACAGAAGGGCCCCCTATGACAGTGAAACCAAGCGAAATTCGAAGACGGTTAGCTAAATTAGGTAGGGCGACTTTCTTAAGATTGGGGGGGGGGGGCAATCGTGCCATACATACCGAGGCTATTCGAAGTAACAGTAAATAACGGAAATATAACACAAGATTGGAAGCAGGCTATAGTTGTACCTATTTATAAAGCAGGGGATCAAACAAATGCGGTAAACTATAGGCCAGTTAGTTTGACACCAGTAGTAGCAAACAAGTTGACTATCTTATAGCACAATATTTAAGACGAGAATGGGATAAAACGCATTGACTCTTCCAAGGCCAATATGGTTTCCGGAACGGATATTCTTGTGAGAGTCAACTAGTAGCTTTCTGTCAGGATGTAGCCGATACACCTGACGCGGGTGGAAAAGTACATGCAGTAGTAATTGATTTTTCTAAAGCGTTTGACTTTGTACCTCATGGACTAATAGAAAAACTTTGTAATCTGCAAATAGACAACAGAGTGATAACTTGGATTCGGGAAGTCTTGAGCGAACGAACCCAAAGAGTGCGGGTGGGAAATAAATTATTGTCTCCTACACATGTAACCTCTGGTGTGCCCCAGGAAGCGTGGTCAGGCCGTTGCTTTTCTTAGCATATATAAATGATTTACGGGAAGGGATAACATCTTAGATTCGCCTATTTGCAGACAATTGTATAATCTATAGAAATATTAACAGTAAATGTGACACAATAGATCTACAAGAAGATTTAAACAAAATTCAACTCTGGGCAAAATATAATAAAATGGAGATAAATGCAAACAAATGTAAAACAATTATATTTTCAAGGGTAAGAATAGTAGAAAACGTAATATATAAGTTAGACAGTAAGAAAATACTCAAAAGTAAACAGCACCAGTTACTTAGGGGTAATACTAAATCAAAGATGGGAGTGGCGGGAACATGTAAACTCGATCACTGGGAAGGCATGGAAAGCGTTGCATTTTGTAATGAGGATCTTAAAGTGCAGCAATGAAAAGTCACGAAATTTGGCATACAATTCTTTAGTTTGACCAATATTAGAATATAGTGCTGCATGCTGGGACTGTATCGAGTGGGGCAAAAACTGGCACTAGAGAGAGTTCAAAACAGAGCAGCTAAATTTGTAGACAGAAGTAAACAATTCGAAAATCATACCAGCACTGCTACTTCCTGGGAAACACTAGAAAAACGTAGGAGACGAGCAAGAATATGTGCAATTTTTAGAGCCTATAAGGGGGAACCTGCATGGAAAGACATATCCAAATGATTATTAAAGCCATTATACTGCGGGAGGAATGATTACTCGGAAAAAATAAGAAATAGTGAACAGAAAACAGACATAGGTAAATTTTCCTTCATAAATAGAACATTAAATGAATGGAACAAAATACCTGCAGATTTACTGGAGACTTTGCCTCAAAGTGTAAATAGTTTTAAAAAGAGACTAAAGAAGAGCGATTTATAGTCAGGATAGTAAATAAAAATATTGCATTATTATTACTGTTGTTACCAATATGTATATATTAGTATACTATTATGTCATTAGCATTTTAACAGGGTATTACCCACATTATTGTTTATTTACTTCAATTGTATTGTACATTGTATTATTACATTGACAGCTCTGCCACCAGGCCACGCCCTAAGCAGTGAAATAAAGTATCTAACTATCTATCTTTAATGTTCAGCATGGATTGTACTTTTTCCACAGTTATAGTTGAATAACACATCAGTGGCTACCCTTCTCTAACAATCTATACCATAACTTCTTGTAGTGCCCTTTCCACTTCTGCATACTTATAATACTTAGATCTGCCATTTCTTTTTCTGCCCTATTTAAATGCTCTGCTGTACCCTCCAAATAAATGATGTTCAATAATGCTAATTATTTGTTTACATGAATCTTGTTGGGTTTTCCCAATTAAGTCTTTTGCTTTGTTTCGTTTATTTTTGTACTTTTCTTTGGCTTGCTCAGTTTTTTGCTGGAGAAATTTAAATACTTTTTCTTTTCCAGAATTGATTTTCGTATTTCTTTATTCCAAACTTTTAATGATTAAACTTAGTATGGCTTCCTTTGGAAGGGAAGTAACTGTTGTTTTCTTTTGCGGGTCATAGATTTACGAAACATAAAAGAACCTTAAGCATGATAAAGCAGCCTCTGAGAAAAAGTAACAGTCTTTCATGCCCAATATAGAATAGGATGCTGAGAACCACAGTACTTAATGCATTTTATTGTATGTTTAAACATACCTTATTATCCAACAGCAATAAAATGCATAAGAGAAGTTATCATAAGAAACCTTACTTCCAACACTATGACACATTCACTTGAATTAGACTAACTGCTAATAGAAAAACAACACTCTTGGCATGAGATTGTTGTATTCTAAAAGTATTATTGTTCCAAATAGGTGTTGCAATAATTAACTAAGTAAGGTTTTGATGTTGATTGTTGTTTTCCACATAAAAGTAGAAACAATTGGAACCACCCACCTATATCAAATGCCTTGCTTTTATAGCATTTAAAATGTGTCTACTACAAGATACAAGTATAAGGTAACTGTATCAAAAAAGATTACAAGAATATCTAATGAAAACTCTGAGTGAAGAAATAGAAGAAGTATGGAACGATATAATACAATTATAGGAGGGTAGCATTCGAAGCAAAAGAAAAGAAGAATAAATGTAGGAGAAGAAAAGAGTTAAAAGTTTGGAATAAAGAAACTCAAAAATCAACTCAGTACTGCGGTTCTCAGCATCCTATTCTATATTGGGCATGAAAGACTGTTAATTTTTCTCAGAGGTTGCTTTATCATGCTTATGGTTCTTTTATGTTTCGTAAATCTATAACATGCAAAAGAAAACAACGGTTACTTCCCTTCCGAAGGAAGCCATGCTAAGCTTAATCATGAGAGCAAATGTTTGTAATTATGGGCACAAATTGCTATAATATCACATTTTAAATTTATCATATAATAAATTTTCTGCCATTATGATTTACTAAATAATTGTGTCCCTAGGCAATGGCACTGTATTGAAAGGAATGCAAAGAACAAATTAAAAATTCCTTGAAAAATATAACATACCTGTGTCTTCATTTGACTAGATTGATGGTGCTGTTGCTGGTGCTGTTGCTGGTGCTGTTGCAGTAGTTGTGTTGGATGATGTTGGCGCAGTTGTGGCTGTTGTCTCCAATTACTAGCATTTGCAGGCCCCCGCCAGAACTAGTGTTCAAGAGAACAGAAATAAACAGATAACCTGTATTACTCAGAAAACAAAAGTTTTTGAAGTGTGTACGCATTCTATAATGTTTCAAAGTGTTTTGGGATGAAGGTGGTTAGAGAAATTAAAAATTTGATGTGGTACACTCACATTACTTTCTCTGTTAGAACCATGTCACAAATATTTCTTACATGTATTCTGTACTATTTATATAAATTAATAGTGATTGCTGAGAAACATTTTGAAACCCTCTAAATACCATAGGTAAGCCAAGGGAAAGTATATAACTATATCGAAACTATACTATGTAATTGAATCGGTTGGAGCTGAAAGGCATTAAGTCAAAATTGGGCTTTTTTATTTTATTTAGCATTATGTAATAGTTAAGACTTATTGTTCAGCGCCAGAAAGAATTAAGTTGGCTTTCTCCTAGTACAAAAAACTGTTGCTACTAGTAAAGCATACGGAGGAGCAAAGCATTAAGTCATTGACTTACTGCCATTCAGTGCCACATTCATTCCCAACAATTTTGTGGCATTCATTATCAATGTTTTAATACAATGAGAGTCATTGCTTGTGATACTTGATATAGGGAAGGGTGTAACAATGTTGCCTAAATAAAAGAGGAATGATTCTTTGCACAAGAAAAATATGATTAAAAATCTACTACTAAAGGTTTAGCATATACCAACTACAAAGGCAAGCAAGTCGAAGAAAAAAAAACTGGAGAAGAATGCAGGATTGTTTTAATATTATTTCCCATGACCAGTTACAGTACAAACTATTATTTTCAATACATCACACTATTTACAGTATATTAAAATTGTAAAAGTATTACAATGACCTATTTCTAAGGCATAATTTTCATTTCGTTATAGGTGCCATAAACGTTTCGAGAGCATTAGCGACATTGAAAAAATTAATATTCTCACAGCATTTCTGAATCTTCCCAACTATGATGCTCAAGACTTGTATTTACGAAGTCATATTGCAGTACATGATATCCAGCAACGCTGACCATGTAAGCCTAGTACAGATAAATAGAAAAAGCATTGTAGTAGTTTTATTATTTTGTGATGGTTGGAACAAAAAGGACTCTAGTTTGCCAAACCTTTTCGTAGTCTCTATGCAGTTGGTATGAAACAAGTATTTACAGTAACTCAGTAATGCCACATGATAAACGAGGAAAAAAGCCCTTAAGGAAACAAACTTTCTGAAATCATTCTAAACGCAATAGATGTACATATAAAATCATTTCTGCAAAAGGCTTCCCATTATGCTGGGAAGGAGATTCTTTATGTTGATGCTAGACTTTGTATCAAATAGATGTATGAACTGTAATGTGAAAAATACCCACACACACAAGTTTATAATTTCGTGAAAATTTTGATTACAAATTTGGTAGGCCACAAATAGATGAGATCCTCTTTGTGAGGAACTCAATGCAAAACTAAAGAGTCCTCAGGTCCAGGTTCAAAAGTTGCTGCTAAAGCAGATTTGGAAGTTCATTTCCGAAGGAGATGAAGCCCCAGTCTTCAAAATGAAGATGTAGGTAAACGTGTTCAATATTCACGATTTAAAAACAAGCAGCTCAGTAGTGAGTGTGATGGGAATAAAGATGCTCTTTTCTCTATCACTATGTTTAACATTATGCTTCAGAGTCAGTGACACATCTCACAAAATAAGTGACACAAAATAAAAAGCATATATACTTGGTGAGAATGTGTATGGGTTTGATTGCAACGGATAGATTTCACTCAATTACCCCTAATTTTCCTGAACGCAGTCATTAATACTTACCATGTGAAAGAAATGTTGGTATATTCAAAAAGAAAATAATCAGTGTTGACAGAGTGTGCACTCCAAAAGAATATTTTGAAATTATAGCCAATTGCAGAGAGAAAGTAGTGGAATTTGCTGAGATTATAAATTTTGATAAATGGTGGCTGTCTTCAAGAAAACTGTTGTAACCAGGGGAAAGTGAAAAATTCTTGAGGAACATGAAACAAGCATTTTCGCCTTCAAAATTCAGGCAATTTTGATGTAATAGCAACAAGATTGGAGAGTCGAAGCATCTTTCTACATTAACTCTCCAATAAAACACACTTTTTTTCTAGGTAAACTTTCATTGTTAACAAACCCCACCATGCTGTCCGAAAAAGTATATAAGGACAAGGTACCCATGAACTTAAAAAAAGTTACCAGACATTGAAAAGGTTGTCATATATGTTCCAATGATGCACTGCATTTATACAATAACATTTTAAAATGGCCAACAAAATAAAAGGAAGGGAATCCTTATAAGGTCAGAAGCCATAAGAACTTTGTGTTTTATTACCCTGCTTTATCCCTACATAACTTTAATTTTGTTATATCACAAAGAGTTGTTGCAATTTATAGCATTCTGTATATTTAACAATTTTTTTATATGGCAAACCAACACAAACTGAAGGGGAATGCTTATAATTTCAGCTGCCGTAAGTAGCTTCGTGTTTTGTAATCTACTATACATACCCTATGTAACTTGTATTTTGCTAACAATCTTTATATTGAATGAGGGTGGTTTACAGACAAATAAAACAAGAATGACATACAAATTTAAATGTCTAATGCATTTATGAAGTCTAAAAAGTGGCCACAGAGCTGAAAAGCATTAAGTCAATTTGTCAAAATAGTTTTTCAAATGTTTACGAGGTATTAAATTTGTCTATCAAGACATACACAGCCTAGGGAGTTATTCTATAGATTAACATAAACAGTCAATCAATTTACTTTATTTTCAGTATAACATAGCTTTTTTCCTTCTCCTGAAAAGTTGCAAAATCTGATTTAATGCCTTTCGGCTCCAACCTATTCAATTTTACATACATATATATATATATATAAAATTGAAAAAAAAAACACTGATGTGTCATTCACAATATTTTCATTACCCATTATCAATTACCTTTAAGAGCATGTACAAACAATTGCTGTAAAAACTTATTCTTCTATCAATTTCCAAGTTAACTAAATGTTTACATAAACAGTTTTCATTCACACTTTGTTACAGGTACAAAAGGAATAGCAAGTAAATTGTTTAAGAACTGGTGGCTCTATTCATGCCTTATGCTCTTTCCATGGCACCAGAAAACAACTGAATAGGCAGCACTTAAAAACTCTGACATGACTTTCTCTACATCTCTGTAACAAATTATTGTTAAAAAGTTTATCCTTCTGACTACTTCATATTAATCAAGATACACATTAGCAGAAATGCATTCTTATAAGAAGGGAAATAAAGGGATACACTAGGTAAAATGATAGTCAAATCTTTTAAAAGCTGCTAACCATGTGGAGTTGACAAATTCCTGCATGAGAAAAGTTTTAAGTATTTTAAAACTGAAACTCATAACAAGAAATATCTCAAAAATGGTCAACTTTAATAAAAAATGTATATGACATAAATTGTGTGTTTCAATGAGAATGTTTATTAGTTGGAAGTTAGGGAATTTTCTCTGGTCACAATAAAAATTTACTTCAATTTAGGAAAGTTGAGTTCTGCTTTCATTTTTATAATTTTGGATAGGATGTTATGTTTTGCTTCACTTAAAATGGGGAAAATATAAGAAGAATAGTTTAAGAGTTGTGTAACTCATGCTGTATCTTAAACACACAATAATTTAATACAATTTGTTAAGAGCCATTCGGGACAATAAGAATACTGCATTCCATTCACATGACTTTCTCTACCTATTCTGCAACAAATTATTCTTACAATAGCTTATTCTTTTCTCTACTTTGTGCTAATTGAGTAAAACTTAGCAGAAATGGTTTTATTACTCAGTTCCTTTAAGTGGATGGGAAACAAGGGAATAGACCAGGCTACAGTGATAATCAAATCTTTTAAAAGTTAGTTGCTATGTGATGCAAGTGAAATTCTCTTATGTTTGCATAATCAGGATAACAAATTCTGAATACATAAAGATATTCTCTCAGTGTTCTATAACATATTATTGCTACAAAAGATTATTCTTCTATCTACTTCATGCTAATCAGGATGAACATTATCAGAAATGGTCTTATTATTTAGTACCTTATAAGAGAAGGAAATAAGGGAATAAACTTGGCTAAAGCACTAACCATATCTTTTATAAGCTGTCACCTTGTGATTGACTTTGAAATTCAGCCCTTTTTGCATGGCTGGGAGTATTTTGATTATTATTATTATTATTATTATTATTATTATTATTATTATTATTATTATTATTATTATTATTATGGTGGTGGTGGTGATGATGATGATGATATATTGCAACTTCTTTTTTGAGAAAATATCAGTATTTTAAAATTGAAACTCATAAGAAGGAATGGAAATTGTTCACTCTACAAAAAAAAAGTATACGTCAAATTCTGAGCTTTAAAAAGATGTAAATGTTTTGTTTTTTTTTCAAGATATATATTTTACTTGTCATGTAAATATGTTCAATATATAGAATTTTAATCCAAACAGCCCTTTTTGTGAAAAAAAGGAATGCACGGGCGCAAACACCCAATGAACCTTTTCTAAAAATACTTTTTTGGATATAAGGGACCCTGAAATGGGTATTCTCAATAAAATCTTGGTATCAAATTTTTGCATGGAATATACCTTCTCCACCTAAGTACAAAGTAAAGAAAGAGAAAACTAATAAAAATGTTACTACCAAGCAATTTCGTCAAGTTGGAAACAGAAAATAATCAGAATGGTCTAAATCTGGTGAATAGGATGCATGAAGAAGCAATTCTCATTGATTTTGGCCAAGGCGTTAATAGCTCTATGAACTGGCACATTATCTTGGTGGAGCAAAACTTTCTTTTGGGCTAAATGCGGCTGGTTTTGCTTGATTTTATCACCCAAACGCTGCAATAAGTTTGCATAACATTGATTACTTTTCCTTTTTGAAGATAATCAAAATTATCCCATGTGCATCCTAAAAGATTAATGCCTTGCCTGTAGATGGTGTTGTCTTTGAAGCTGATTCTCCCCTTTAAATCCACTGCTTTGACTGTTCCTTCATCTCAGATGTGAAGTTATGGACCCATGTTTCATCCATGGTTATGAATCAAAACAAAAATTTGGCTTTATTGAAGCAAAACATATCAAACACTTGACTGAAACATCCTCATGATGCTGTTTTTATTCCACTAGGAGTAAATATGACTTTCATTTTGCACAAAGCTCTCTCATGTCCAAATTTTCAATCAATATGAGATGTACAGTACTTTTTGCAAGAATACAAATGATAGTCATCCAATACCATTTTGTGATTTTCCTCACAATTTCTGGCATGGTAATCTCATTTGGCTGATCATTGTGATAATCGTCCTGTCAGCTTGTATGGCTTGCTTTATACTGCCACCCAAATGAAGGTTGTAAATGAAGGAGCAGACTCCCCCAGAGTATAATCTAGTTCAGCATTAATATTAGTTGGACTGAAACCTTTTAAATGAAAGTATTGTATCACATTACGATAAAAATTTGGTTAATACTGAGTGTGTTCACTATTAATTGCTGCCAAACAAATACTAAATAATTTAGCATTGTAAAACTTAAGCTTTATAAGATTGTACTTTAACTCACAATCGCTATTTATACGTCAGGTCAGGTACTTCTGGGAGATGCTAGATAACATAACTTGCTTTATAATAATGCTTCAACTATTAATCACAGTGTACTGTTGTGTACAGTTTTATGTGAAGTAATAAGTTTTGAAATAACATCATGGTAGAAAGACATTAACTAATAAGTGTGTTCTGCAAGTCAATACAGGACATAACTCAACTTTTGTGCCAATTACAACATTAATATCTATTACAAATGGTAGGGAGCACAACACCACTGGTCTCCTTAAGCATTATTATTTGCATTATGTAAACACCAGAATACTTTTGTAAAACTCTGCTTCAGATGATCCTGAACTCAGCTAATATCTTGAAGTCTTTCATTGAGGTTGCACAATCATGTAGAGTTGGATGATAAAGAGTTATGTTGAGAAACATTGATCTCAATTAATAAGAAGTTGCAAATATAACATTAATATACTTTAGGGTAAAAATTACCTGTTATTTAATTACCATGATAATATGTTGTGGAACATGTTATGCTATAGAACACAATTAAAAGAACATTCTTGATTATGATATCATACAATTTGTGCAGCCTGTATCTATTAAAATTTATTAAAAAGAAATATATTTCTCAAGTTAATATATCATAATAAGATTCATAAGGTTAAGTATCAGGAAATTTCCATTACCTGATGTGGAGAAATTTGTGGATAACCTGGATACGGCTGAGACCTGGCAACCGGAGACAGGTCTGGAAGTGATGGCTGCTGTTGACGATTGTACTGTCGCTGAACAATATCGACTCCCCGCCACCAATCTCCTGTTAACAACATACACTATTTTCAAAATGTTATTATTAATCCATTACAAAAAGCTCTGCTTTGACATACCTAATAACATTACTATAAGGAACATGGACATTAGCCACAAATTCCAAAGAGAAAAGCATGAATATGCTTTGCCTGAAATCATATGTACATTCTTTGAAAACAAGAATGGATTAAATACTGTATTTATCTGAATACAAGATGACCTCAAATGCAAGATGACCCCATTTTTTAGAAATTAATTCTGGAATTTAGCATTATCTACATAAAAAGAAGACATAACTTATGTTTAAATGAAATTTAAAGACTTGCCATATATTTGGAATATACTAATGGACACTTGGAAATTCGTGTTTTGAGTGCTTGACGGAGAGGGGAGTATGGAAATGTATGGCATGGGTGCAATGGTACGTGACGGTGGCAGTGTAATTGTAAGGGTGATGAGATGATTTTGTATTAAGAAAATATTCTTAAATTAACACGCAAATGTTTTTATATAATTTGTATTTGCGGAGAAATTCACATTGTGAGTGGGACGAACAGAGAAGGGAGAAGGGCAATATATGGTAGTTGCAATGATAAACTATGATGGTGCCAGTGTAGCAATAACGATTATGGATACAATTTTTAATTAAGACAACATAGCTAATATAATATACTATAAAATGTTTTACCTAATTCAAATATTTCCATTAATTCCTATTTTGAGCAGGAGAGATAGAGAGCGGAGTGCAGAGAAATGTCTGCCATGGTAGCATAGCAAAGCTATGGATGGTAGAATATGATGATAGAGGCAGTAGCGAGAGCATAGATATAACAACAATTTATGGATAATATTTTCTATTTAGTTAACATGCTTAATATGCCATAAAAGATTTACCTAATTTGAATTTGCACATAAATTCACATTGCAGGCAACGCAGAGGGGACACTGGAAAAGAATGGGAGAAGGGAAATTAGCAGTTAATCTCTCTCTTGTGCTTCACTGTTGACGTACAACTACCAATATGAAAGGAAGTCCTCTAATTTTATTTTAATCTGGGAGAGTAATCTTTTTCCCGATGAGGATACTCATAGGCCCATTAACAGCTAATTTTTGACGCAAAATGAAACAGACAAAATCTGCTGCATTTGTGGTAATCTATACCATTTCCCCCAGACTTTGCCACTGCCATGCCCACAAAGTTTGAAACATACTTTTTCCCTGCATGGTATTCAGAAAACTTATATTGCAAATGTAAGATGACCTCCCAGTTATGAACATTAATATTTTGGAGAAACAAATCATTGTCTTGTATTTGGATAAATAAGCATGTGCCAGAGTTTTTATCTAGAAACTAAGGCAAAGAGTGAACTAGTTTTTGGATTACAGTTTAGAATTGTGAGGATTCCTGGATGTCTTAGTGAGGATCATGTACATCCTTTCTAATCATGTACAGCAATTCATGTGTCAGTAGAATGTATTTTGATTAAACAAGGGCTTTTGTCATAGGATTTCTAGCCTTTTGCACTGAACACAAATATGGAAAGATGGAATGGTGAATAAGACTTTAACATTTCTATGGCATGACCAGATTTATAACAATGCACCTCTGGCTTTCATTGCCAATGCTCATTCTGCTTGAGCTTTGTAGCTTTCATTAGCAACTATTCTATAAACCTGTTTTGTTTGATTCTTATATTTGTTTAGCAAATTCTAAAACAACCTCAATTATATATATATATATATATATATATATATATATATATAATTTTTAAGTTTAAAAAAAATAATATTAATATATTTACTTTGGAAAATTTCTGCAGTAAACTAAATAATACACATGCATTTTGACAGATTTTAAGTTTTTCAAATATAATATTCATATATTTTCTTTAGCAAACCTCTACAGTAAATTCAATTATATACATGTACTTCTGTATATTTTAAGCTTTTCAAAAATAGCATTTATTTATTTTCTTTGCAAATCTCTACAACAAACTCAATCATATACATGCAATTCTGAGCATTTTATATTTTTTTAAAAATAATATTAATAAATGTTTTGGCATATCTTTATGGCAAAACCAATTATATTCTGTAACATAACAATTAATAAGTTGTAATAATATTTCACTTATCTTTATGAATAGATTTGGTATTTAAGGACTAGCTTTGCAATCCATATCTGATTGCATCTGCAGCATTTTCTTCTTGTTTATTTGCATAATTATGGTTACTGTAGCAAGGTGATGGATTGTTTATTATGGTATTACCACCTACTGGAAATAAAACATATTTGCTGAAAGAATCAATTGGCAGCATATCAAAGTTTATTGTACAATCTTTGTTCTTCAAAATAAACACTTTTCCCAAACCATTAAATTGATGAGTTTGCATACCTGTTTTAATAATTTAGCTTCCAGATTTATTTCACTGTTATATTTTTAAAATGTTTAAATGGTCCATAGATTTAATAGTTTGGGAGAAGCATTTATTAGGAAGAACAGAGATCAAGTAATGAATTTTGATAAACTACCAATTGATTCTGTCAAAAAATTTGTTTTAGTTCCAGTAGGAGGCAATACCACAGTAAACAATCTATCACTTGGCGGCAGTAACCCTAACCGTAACAATGTAAATAGACAACAGAAAGAAATTGAAGATGTAACTAAATGTGGATTAAATAGTCTTTATGTATTGAATTTGTTCATAAAGGTAACAGGAGTTTTGTTACAAATTATTGTTATATTGATATGTGTATTACTTGACTGTTACTAGCTTCAGATTTTACATATTATCAATTAGATAATTTATTTCGATGATTTTAAAGTTTTCAAAAATAATATTTCAACCATTTCAGCTTAAAATAAAGCAAGTAGAATTCTTACCTTGCCTATTAAAGTGAAAACCCCTATAGTGCTGTTGATTGTACCATTGCTGTGGTGGAACAGGGAGCTTATTTGTACCAGGCTTTCCAGCCATGAATCCTATATTTGCACCACTACTATTTTGATTGTGGTGAGTTCTGTGAGGCGTATTTTTCTGAACTGAATCAAGTGAAAGCTGACCAAAGGCAAGTCTTGCTGCGCTCTCTGAAGCCTGAAAAAAAAATCTATTCACTCAGGTTCATGTTACATATGCCAATCAAATTATTCTAATATGGTGGTCAATAAAATGTACAAATGATTCTTTCTCAAAAGTCAAAAGTAAAGAATAATGCAGGAGTATCAAACGCTGATTCCTTCACCAGAAGCACTGTCTATCTCCACAATACAAACACAGTGAGAAATGTGGTATTTGTCTAATGTAGAGGCTTAGACTTTCACGGCTGGTGTTACCAACCTTATTATCTAAGTTTGCTGGGCTTGTTGGCCTTGGTCCTCCTTCGGCGCATGGCTATATATACAGTGGCAGTTACATGCGCTCCAGTCTTGCCTGAACTCCAGAGCTATATTCTCACCCTGATGATGCCAAAACGTAGCTTTCGGCGAAACATTGGTTATGCAACAAACCCGGCAAACTTAGATAGCAAGGTTGACTGCTGTTCAAGATTATGTTGAGTAAAACCTACTGATATTTTGAATTGGAGGGGAGTCTACTCTTTCAGTGTCCCAGTTTATGTTCACATCTGAGAGGTGGTTATCACAATTGACATTGTCACTGAAATTTGCTTTACTGATCATTTCCCAAGCTGACTTATCCAAATCGTTCAGTCCAGTTGGCTCTCAGGACCCTTTATAGTGAAACCACTTTTCTTGAAGCAGTTCTAAATTGTAAATGACATAATTCTGCAACAAAGTTTATCACTACAAGCATACTTGCATACTTATCCTTTTTAATTTAATGTGCTTTTAAAATATTTCTGAGTCTATGTTCACACTTAAACTTCACATCTGTCAGATTGAGTGAGCAAAAAATAAACATCAAATTAAAAAACTCTGATATGTTCCATTGGCATAACTTTCTCTATATACAAGTTATTGTTAATAAGCTTATTCTTCTGTATACTTCATGCTAATCGAGATAAATATTAGCAGAAATGGTTTTATTATTTAGTTCCTTATAAGTAGGAGGGAAATAAAATACACTAATATAATCTAATGTTTTAAAATGTGATTGCTATGGGATTGAAATCCATATCTTTGTGTGGCCAAGAGTTGACAAGTTCCTGTATGAGAAAAGTATAAGTACTTTAAAACTGAAACCAATAACAAGGGATATCTCAAAAACAGTCAAAAATGTATATAATATGTATATAGCAAAAAAGTATATAGCATAAATTTTGTGTTTTAAGGAGATCTACATTTTTTCTGTATAAATTTTTGTCCATCTCTTATGGTTTACCAGCTATGCAAAATTCAGAAAAATTCATCTAGAATAAAGAGGTGTTCAGAGGCTATTCATAGAAAATTCAAGATTACATTTTGTCATGTAAATATCTTAAATATATGACATTTTAATCAAAATCGTTAGAGCCATTTTTGAGAAAACCAGCATTTTACAACATTTTTCCATGTAAAAGGTAGCTGGGGTTGGGGGGGATTTTCTTGAAAATATTTGTGTCACATCCTTGGGAGATACTGAAATTTAAATACTAGTTTGGTTAAAACATTAATGGGAATGCACAGTGAAGCAACTAATTAAATAGGAGTAAAAACAAAGATTACACTCAAACTTCACTCTTGAAATAAGGTAACTTACTTCGGACATGTTTCGGTGGCTTTTTCCACCATTTTCAATGGAGATTCACTGATGAACTCGTGGTAGCAGCCTGTAGAGGCCTCTCTTCCGGATAAATGAATTTTGAGATGAGTCCATTTGTTTGTGGAATGTCAAAATTTATGACCTTTATTTTGTTTTTTAAAATTAATAGATTTTCCCAAATCGTTAATCCTATTGGATTCTGTACTAATTTTAATAGCTTGGGCTCACTGTGAGAATTATGGTTTTGAGTCCAAAAATGATGTGCAACAGCTGAATTATCTGTCTGTTTGTATTTTAAATATCTTGTGTGTTCTTTAAAACGTTGTCCAATGTTTTGTTTTGTTTTTCCTATGTATACCTTTTCACATTCCTTGCAGATGATTTCATATATCCCTGATTGTTTCAATGGGGGAATTTTATCTTTTGTGTTTGTGTGGAGGAGGTTTTTTGAACTGTGCTTATTAACTGGGGCTAGGTTGATGTTCCATTTTTTTAAAATCTTTCGAAATTTTTGGTGTGCCAAAGGGTGGTAAGTAAATTTTTTATAGCTGGTTTCTGCTTTTATTCTCTTTAGAGTGCTAATTTCTTTTACTTTCTTCTGTTGCATTAATTTATTAATCTTCTTCTTTACCAAATGTTCTGTTTAGCCATTCTTTTGTGCAATTTCTATGATCCTATTAAGTTCTAATTTGTATTCCATCCCATATATACTCCAAATAGCTGTTGGCAATGGCTTCCAAAAAAATGCAAGAGAATACAGAAATACAAAAAACTGAATCGCAGAACACACACAATCATCCTTCAGAACCTCCGTGACAAAACTCAGTTCAGAAAATTCACCTATCATCCTTGGACACACAACAAACTTCAGAAAATCTTCAAGAATTACAACATCAACTTACCTCAAAAACAACTACAGCATTCAGAAACTGCTATGCAAAAAATTGAAAGATTATTCCAGCTAACAAAAAACCTGAAACTCATGAAATTAAATGTTCAAAGTATAATTTATTATACATAGGAAGGACGAAAAGAAGTTTGGAAACCAAATTAAAGAAACACATGAGAAACCTAAAATACAAGAAAATAGAAAAATGAGTAGTTGCCTATCATTTTTGGACATCATGACACAAAATCATACCTAATATACAACTGTTAAAACCAGCCATATCATGAATTTTGATTTACCACCACTGAAGCCAACAAAGTAAGAATTAGTTTGTAATTAAGGGTTGAAAATGGGAACAAGTGTTACCGAAAACTGGTCCCAATAAGTAATCACTAAGTGACGCTTGTGTTAAAACTGACCCAAATTCTTTTGATGTAATTATTGAATACCGCTGAAACCATACTAGAACTCTCCACTTAGACAGACAGACAATTTATTTCATAAGTTTCAAACTTCATACATACATAGTTATTTTCCTGGAGTTGCTGTATTTGCTATCATATACAGTTAATACCCTGGTAATTTGTGTATATGTACCTTTCCCTTTATTTGTACATTTTTATACATTACCAACTTAATCTATTTATCTCTTTTATAAATTGCAATCTGATCAGTTCTATTATTAAGATCCTCCATTTCTTTGGCAATTTTCCTCCCCCAGTTCTCTCTTACTTTCCCTGCATAATTATAGTTGTTTCAGAAATTTTTTCCTATTATTTTGGTTAACTCGCACTCACTTATGCAGTGTAAATTGTTATTGACTTGTCACATAGTGGGCATAGATCTTTATCAACTTTTGGACCTTTTAATAACATTGTTCCTGTTCTTATCTATTCCAGCCCCCACTTTCGATTTTTCAGACATAAATGCATTTTTCTCTTCCCCATTCTTTCTTAACATTCCTACAGAATATGAAAGCATTCTTATCCATTAAGCTACCTATTATTTCTTGTTTCTCTATATCTTCTATCCTAGCATTCACTTTATTCCATAGCTTTTGTTCCCCTATTGTCTGTTGATTGGCTAGCTTGCCCAATCCAACTTCTCTTATATATCCAATTTCTTTCCCATTTTGCTGATTCTTGTGCCCTAAAGCAGTCTTTGACAATACTTTCTTCCTCTAGTACTTGGATCCTGTTCCAATATTTCACTATCTGTTTGACTACTGCTTTCTTCCTCCCTGCTCAACTAATGCTAACCCATTAGGAGCTATTCTTGTTAATCCCAATATCATTTTGCAAAAGGATCTATGAATTCGATTTATACATTCCCACCCTTTTTCAGTCCCCCAAATCTCTATCCCATACATCATTCTTGATTTCACTGTTGCTGCATATATTCTCTCTAGCCAGTTTACTCTCATATTTGGTATTTTCCTTAAGCATGTTTTTATGCTATTAATAGGTAATTTTCTTTTACCTAGCGCATTTTTCCTTTGCTGTGTCTGTTTTCCATTTTTATTTAGCCTTACTCCTAAGTAATCAAACTTGTTTACAACATTAAATTCGCTCCCCTCTAGCCACTATCTCTCTTCTCTGCTGACTTTATTCCCATTCTTACAAACCATGATTTTAGATTTACTTTTATTTATTTTTAAACCCCATTTTTTTCAGTATTTTTCTATTGCTTCTATTGCTTTCTTTAAACCTCCACTTGTGATTGCAATCATCCACAAAGAGCAAACCTCAAATATCTCTATTTTTGATTGCTGGGCATTGTGAATTTTCTTTTGTTATTTCTTGAAGTATGTCATTATTAAACAAATTAAATAAAATGGGACTTAATTTGCAACCCTGCTTTAGACTAAATGTATTTCTTCACTTGAAATAACAACTTCATTTTAAAAAATTCCAACAGTTTGTTAAATGTAATAAAGTTTAGATGCAGAGGAAAGATGAAAAATAGATAAACATCACGGACCACTATGCTGAGAATGCAGACAAATGTGTGTGAAAACATTGCAAGATTTTACAATTTGACGAAATGAAGTTTAAATATGAACATAAACTCATTGATATATTAACAGTGAATTAAATTATAATGAAAATAACTTCGCAGTTAATAGGGCTTCTGTTATTAATATAATATACTTATCCTTTTTTTTTTGCTATATCCAACACTCCATTATCAATCATTGCTCTGCACATAATATAGGTCCAAATTCAGTGGCTACAGTTTTCTTGCTGGGAAAAAACTGATCTTACACTTCTTAATGAAAACATAACATTCATTCTGTGGATGTGCACCAAACTGATGCACATCAATAAGCAAAAACTCTTATCTTCCTATCAAGCTGCAACGGGTAATTTTCAAAGATGACTTCTGTCATCCAATGATTATGGTTAGCCTTGCATGGAGTTGTCAGCACCTTAGTATTTTGAAGCAGAGCAATGTCTCATCTCTACTATCTACCAACTACCAATGACAAATAATCCTTGTCAGTCTGGGTGGTTCAGTTGCTTAGGTGCTGTCTTACTGATCCCAAGGTCCCAGTTTCAAACTCAGCACAGACTCATAATTTTTAAGTGTGCTTAAAAGCGGCAGCCATATAACAGTAGATTTATTGGCATGTAAAAGAACTCCCGAGGGACGAAATTCCGCACACTGGCAGCGCTGATATGATCCTGGCAGTTGACATCATTAACAAACAAAATAATTAAAAAATTAATAATAATAATAATAATAATAATAATGACAATGATAATAATAATGACAATAATAATAATAATAATAATAACAATAACAATAATAATAATAATAATGACAATAATAATAATAATAATAATAGTAACAACAATATTTCCTTTAGCATTACAAACTAGCAAAATTGTTAAGTCTCTGCCACCAATACAGATCTCTCCTTTGAATGTGATTGCCTTCTAAAGCTAAAGCAGCAAGTTATAAAATAATCTCATTTCATCAGCATTATCTTTCAACTCAAAAATATATTTTCAATAGAAGATTCTCTATGATGTTTCCTTTCATGCATTCTATATCCCTCTTTTTCTTTCAAAAGAGGAGATCCATTCTTCCAATAGTTTCAACACCACTCATCATCCCTTCATCCGACTGATGTTTGTACACAAAGTTATTGCATGTTTTAAATTATTCAAACTATCCATTTGAAGCCCTGAACTCATTTATTTCAGGCAACGTAGCTAAATACAAGGCTTTCTTTCAAAGCAAATTTCCATCCACAGGTACTTTTTTGTGTGGGCTTGCTTAAACCACAATGTGAGGACAGATTCCACTTTGTTGCACAAAGCACCCCTTCAATGATTTGTATTTTGTAAAATCACCTCCAAGCATATAATTATGCTTTTTCAATTTCAATATGATGTTAATGATTGTGATAAAGACAGAAACCAGTATATCCAGTGGCGAAGCCAAGTCCATAAATGATCTAACATTTGTATCACCTTGATTTAAAATGTTAATTTTTTCACTGACAGAAAACACATTTTGTTTCTTACCATTGTTGGCTTATATTCCACAAAATGACAATTGCAATAAAGGTTTTGATAATCAAGAACCTGCATATTCTCTAAGATATACTACTGTGTCAAGAAAGTTCTGGGTATTTGCCAATAAAACACAAAAAATGAATTATTCATCCAATTTTATTTTATTGCCTTCAAAGTAGGCCCCTTCTGAAATAATACATTTATGCCAACAAATAATCCAATCATCAAAACATTTTTTGTAGGCACTTTTAGGAATTGATGTCAATTGTCACCGCAAATTTTCCTTTATGCCTTCTATCAACTGAAAACGGGTGCCTCGAAGTGGTAACTTGAGTTTTGGAAAGAGAAAGGAAATCAGCAGGAGCCAGATCAGGTGAATACGGTAGTTGTTCGATGAAATTTGTTGAGTTTTTGGCCAGAAATTCGTGTGCTGTAGTATGGCATATGGGTATGCTGAGTGTGTACGTGTACATGTTTTGTTTACAATGTTATAAACACATTTATTGATCTTTTAATCGTGTTTAAAAATGGTGTCAAAAGAAAACCTGAGCACTCTTGGGAATACAAATAAATTATAATTAAAGAAAGGCACGGGACATAATGTGTTGTGTTAATATTCTGAAGAAAAGAAATTAAATTATTCAGATCTCATTTTACTTCTTTGTTAACATATTGCTTTAGGGTATAATTCCATGTTCATTTACATCCTTTGATATTGTCTTCGAGTACATCCGATATGATTGTATCCAATTAAAATTTAGTTGAGTCGATTTTGTAACACTACATCACTTACTTTTTTATTTCGGAAAACATGTTTCAGAAGCCATGTGCTTCCATTGTCAATTCCTTTGGTTGACTGCCGGCATTGCTTGCTGTGGTGGTTGTCTCTGTCCCTGGTGGTGGTTTGATGAACTTCTGGATGAGTAGATCGCCTGGCGGGATTTCAAAATTGAGGCGATCTACTCATCCAGAAGTTCATCAAACCACCACCAGGGACAGAGACAACCACCACAGCAAGCAATGCCGGCAGTCGACCAAAGGAATTGACAATGGAAGCACATGGCTTCTGAAACATGTTTTCCGAAATAAAAAAATAAATTTTAATTGTTAAAACACATCACTGTCTCAAAGTCCACCATATATCAGGATGATTGTATCCCATTATATAATAATAAAATAAATCTATTGTATAGACATATTATTATTATTATTATTATTATTATTATTATTAGGTGCAACTCAATTAATTTTGTACACACCTACCCCTAGCACACTTTTTGTGTGTAAATGATAAACAGGAATGTAACCTGTCCATCTCCCTAGTCAGTCAAGGTAACTTCTTGCTACTACCTATGAACAAATTTTGGGATTTATCAGACAAATGAAAAATAATTGATTGCAAAACTGCCTTCTAATGAACATTTTGATGGTTTGGCTTCACAGTATAGAAGCATACTGTCTGGTTTGGCAGATTCTGTCAATACCTAATATGCAGACAACATTATACAAATGAAATTACAGATTTATTGTCTTGGTTATACTTGCTTATAATGATTACTTACATGAATTATGTTATAAAGTCTTATAATGTGAAATTCAATGTTTACTATATATTTTACTTTCACTTCCAATAGAAGCAATTACTTTATGTAGATTAACAATAATAAATGCTAATCGTAATTTAACCTCGTACCAGAGGAAACAATTGAAACATGACAGGTGACGTGTACATTATGTTTTAGAGAAATTAAAAGATTTTATTGTCTTTGTTACTTGTCACCTTTTTGCATCTTCTGATTCAATTCTCCCATTCAACCATGTTGTTAGGAGAAATAAATTTCTATGATGTGACGAGACAAGGAAAAAAAGTCTACATGTAAAAAAATCTGCTGTGTTCCAATCACGTGATTTTCTCTACCTATCCTACAGTCAAACTTCTTAAAAAGATTTTTCTTGTTTCTACTCCATGCTAAACAAGATAAGCATTAGCAGAACTGTCTTATTACTTAGTTCCTTATAAGTAGAAGGAAAATAAGGGAAAACACTGCACTAAAATGACAGTCAAATGCTTTAAAAGCTGTCATTGAAAATTGCTTTTTTACATGGCCCAGAGTAAAACAAAAGAAACATGAACAACTTCCTGTTTGAGAAAAATATAATTTAAAATATAAATCAATAATGAGGAATATCTAAAAATGGTTAGCTCTACAACAAAAATGTAAAGAACATAAATTGTTTGTTTTGATGAGATCTACATTTTTTCTGTAGTAAGTTTTTGTCTATCTCTTATGGTTTACCAGTTAATCAAAGTCATTCAGAATGAAGAGAACTTCATTGGCTATTCCCAGGTATTTCAAGATATACATTTTATTTTCATGTGAATATTTTTAATATGGCATTTTAATCAAAATTGTAGAGAAATTAAATTTTTTTAAAATGTTTCCATGTAAAAGGTAGTTTGAGTTGGGGGGAGGGAAGGGAGGATGGAAGGGGTCTTAAAAATCTTTGTGTCACATACTTGGAATATGCTAAACTTAAATACCAAGCTCAGTATTTAACAGTCTTTTCATTTTTGAGTTATGCATACGTGCACAGACAGATAGAAGGCACAGACAATTTTCTAAAAATGTTATTTTTGGATTCAAGGTGTCTCAAAACATGTTTCCAATGAAACCTTGGAATCAAATTTTGTGGGATACAATAATCTTCTTCTTCTACTATGTACATTGAACATAGCACTAGAGAAAGTAAAAATGTGAAGTTCAGAAAAATATGGTCCTTTAAAGTTGATTTTCAAATTGTAAAAATAACAGAAAAACAAAATTGGATAATTTAAATTCAGGATATATTTAATATTGCATTTATATGTTACTTGATAGACTCTTATCATTTTGGTGGAAAATTGCAAAAAACTTAAGTCATGGAATGTAAAATCAAAGTTTCACTATACTAAACTTTTCCATATGGCTTATTTTTTGACGTACCTACATTTACATTATTCATTTATGTTTTTCATACTATACATAACTACACTACTGATACAAGTGGTCTGACTCTTTGAGGCCTAGATCCTGAACATAAAATCTCAGGTTTACATTCTGCCAGGACAAACCTATAAGAGTTTTCTTTTTTCAGGTTTTCTTCAGTCTTCATAACTGGTAAATGCCGGGGAGGTACCCTAAAAGCTTATGCGTGGGACTTTCCTTTCCCAATTATTTCATTTCATGTATCATATGGTGTCTATTCCCTGCACTACTATACATATTTAGCACTAGCAAAATAAGGTTAGCTATACAAACGATAAAGTGAGCAAAAACAAAGCTCAAAAGCTGAACCTAAAAAGTACATACCTCCTCTCGAGTGAAGGCACGGTTTCCAGTAAAAGCCCGCAGGTCTGGCAAAACCACCTGAGCAGTCACTGACCCATCATCTACATTACTTACGTAACTATACCGTGGAATTCCAAGAGCTGTGGAAAAAACAGAAAGATGTAATGCACACCTGCATTCAAATTTGAAAACTAAATCATTTTCATATTCATACATAACCGACTATAACAAATCGAGTGGATTGTCACTGAAATCTCAAGATACACTTGCCAAGGTCTGTTACGCTGAACATGAATAAAATATCATATATGAGAAAGTAAATTATGGATTAAAATTTCCTTCCAGACCCTGCATTAATATCACATTATCAACAAAAAGGTATCTGAGTACTCTTTTTCTACCGCCAGTGGATTTCCAATGTATCAAGAGAAAAACTATTACTGTATTTAAACAAATGGTTAAACTCACTGAAGTATTGGAATACACAGAGCTTACAACATTTTGCATTAAGCTGCTTTCAGATTTAATGGAAAATTCTATGGACAACATTATCACTGGGCAACTCTCTTTTATGGCTGATCTGTATATGTGACTTCTTCAAGATGCATATCACCAAGTCATTCCACATGTACAAAGAATTATGGTTTAGACATGTTGACAATATGGTGGCAATAGTAAAACACAAACATATTGATGACCCTTTTAAGTTATTGAATATCAATCAACTTCTCAAGAAACAGATAGAGTTCCCCTTTTCCTGGATCTAAAACTTATTAGGAATACACTACTGCTCATTAATTTCAATACACCATGACTCTTATCTGGTATTTCAGTGATGAACACAAATCAAACTGTATTTCTCCAAAAATATAATTTTATACACTTACACCATATAATACAGACAGAATAATTCTATTTTATTTTCATCAAAGTATCCTCGTTTGGATTTAATCACTGCCTCACAAACTCCAAGCATACGGTCAATTAGTTTTTGTAAGTATTCTGAATCTATATGATCCCACACATCCTTAATAATGTTACAGAGGTGTTCCTTGCTCGATATATGAAATTCCCTGATACGTCTGTCCACTTCATCCCAGACCATTTCAATGGGATTACAATTGGGGCTTTGAAACGGCCAGACCATATCTTTCAGCACTTTCTGTTTTTCCTTTGATGCAATGTACTTCTTACAGAACTCTGACCAGTGTTTCGGGTCATTAGCCTGATGTAAGGTGAACCCTTCCCTATTAAGAGCACACCACTTGGTATTGTATGCTATTGAAGTATGCGGTGGTAGTGCTTTCGATCCATACAACCTTCTATTTTCACTATCTACTGCAAAACATCCCCAAACCATAAAAGAACACCCACCATGTTTAACTGTAAGTAGCACACACTGCTGGGCTGCCTTTTCTCCTTCAAATCACCAAAGAAATATCTTCCTTCTGGTTCCAAATATTTCAAATTTTGATTCATGGGTGAATAACACTTTCTTTCACTCTTTGGATGTCCAATTAAGATATTTTTTATCTCATTCGAGTCTCTTCTTTTTATTTATGGGCCTCAGAAGGGGTTTTCTTGCTGTCACACATCCTTTCAAGCTGGCTTCAATCAGCCTCTTTTTTGCTGTTGTAACAGATATTTTTGTCCTATTTATTTCTACCAATTCTGCGCAAAAAATTTGTGGCACTGTTTTGAATCTCTTTCTCTTACTAGTAATTCTGATAAATTTATCATCACTTTTAAATAGCTTAACATATAGATTATTACCATGCCCTTAACTACAGCTGAGTAGAGAAAGGAATATGAACAGATACTGAAAGCAGTAGAGCACAATTTTTTTTTTTTTTTTTTTCACGATCAAGAAATTTCAGCAGAAAATCATCAGATTTTTACCAAAAGGCAAAGAGCCAATTTTTAAGTAGTTCATACATCATTCCAATGCCACAAGGAAATTTCAAAAAGTTTTTAGAGGTCATGTTAGATTAGCCCTGCAAAAAAAATTTAGCCTAAATTTAGCCACTGCGATAAAATAGACAAAAAGAATAATTTGGTATCTACTACCTTAATTGCAAACAATGCAACAAGATTTACATATGAATGACAAAGAGGAAAATAGGCACCAGGTTAAATGAGCATTTCAGAAACTTGCATAGTAACGAAATAGACAAGTCCTCGGTTGCCTATCATTTTTAAAAAAATCATCACGATACTGAAGAAGAAGTATATTTGTTAAAAGGTGTATAGCACCATATTCAGTTGAAAACCTAGGATAAAATCTACATCAAGATGAGAAGTGAAAGAAGCTACATGAGAAGCAATTATAGGTTCTTCAAACCACCACCAGAGAACTTGACTTCCAATTTCAGTTTCTCACCTGGCTCCTGCTGATGATGCAGGAAACATGCTCCAGGTAAATACCCAAAATAATGAAGCTTAAGAAGTTAATTTTAACTTACCATTTAAAATTGTAAATTTCAAACTTCGCTGTGTGGATTCCAATTCTACACATAAATTAAAGACAAAAATAAAGAAAATATGGGGCAACAAAATATAGTAAACATTGAACTTTTTGTAGGTAAAATATAATTTCTTTTTATTTATTTATTTTTTTAATCCACTTAAGTTTTGTTGTATTTCCTTAGTATTTATGTTATAATAACATTTGTTATCAGGAATGCTAAATAATTATTGTTAAGGAGAGAAAACTGATAACATTCGAAATCAGTGATCTGATATTTTATATTAACTGAGAATATTATTTCTCTCAACGGTCTCAGATTATGTATCTATTCCAAGAGATTAACTTGGTATCATGAAAGTGGAATGGTATTTCATTGTGTATGTTAAGAGTGTTTGCTTTATGTGAAAATTACATTGATTTTATGTTATGAAATAACTATGGGGCCAAAAAGGATATACAAAGGTTTAAAATTTAACCTGCTTTAATTTTATAAAAAATTACCTCACCATTCCAACCAAGGATCTTTCTACCACCAATAATAGGATTCATATTTATCCAAATACAAGACATTGTCTTTTCCAAAATATTAATGTTAAGAACTGGGGTTGTCTTGCAATTGCGATATTTATTTTCTGAGTAACAGGCAGGAAAAAGTAAGTTGAAAACTTTTCAGGTATGGCAGTGGTGAAGCCTAAGAGAAATGGTAAGCATTACTGCCAAGGTTATTACGTATGCCGCAGATTTTGTGCTTTTCAGTTTGCACTGATAAGCATACCTTTAAGCATTCTCACTGGAAAAATAAATTCTCTACAAGCCTGAAATAAAAACAGAGGAAATCACATCAATGGTTGGGTTTAATGTTATATTGGGAACTAATGGTTACACTGAAAGAGAGAAGTTTCGCTGCACATTTCCCTTGCAAATATACCAAAAAATTTCCATTCTCCAATCTCTCTCTGCCACCCACAAGATGAATTTACGTTAATTTTCAATTAGATAAAACATTTTACAACATTATATTATGTTGTTTAAATAGAAAATTGCATTAATCGTCGTTACAGGCTTAGCCACCAAGCACAGACCAGACATACCAGTGCAATTTTCATTCTCGCTTATCTGTCTCTCTCCCACTCAAATGTGAATTTCCGCACAATTCAAATTAGGTAAAATTTTTGCAAAGATGTGTTATATGGGTATGTTTCTAAATAGAAAATCTTACCCATCATCATTATCATTACAGCTATGCTGTCACTGTCACGTTCTCCCACAGCATACATAACAGTACATTTCTGTTCTCACCTCTCTATCTTTCTCTTTTACAAAGTGAATTTCCGTGCAAATTTGAATTATTAATTTAGGTAATTTTTTTACAATGATGTGTCATATTAGGCATGTTATATAAATAGAAAATCTTATCCATTATCATTGTTGCAGATGAGATGGTGCCATAAATGATGGCACCATTATCACCTTCTCTGATCACATATATCAGTACACTTCTGCTCCTTCCTCTCCCTCTCTCTTACCCACCAAGTCAAGTTCTGCTTAAATTCAAAGGGATTAAAAAAAAAAAAAAAAAAAAAAAAAAAAACCCATAGCTTAAGCATCCCTTAGTTGTTTAAAACATATGTGCAAAACTTTATATTTCATTTAAAAATTCAAGTATCGTGTCTGCATTTTTATGATATGCTATATTCCAATTAAGTTGTCTTACAATTTTTGAGCTCATCTTCTATTCAGATTAAACAGATGAAAGACTATTAGAGGGAGATTAAGAAAACCACATGTAAATTTAAAAATTAGATAAGCAATCTAATGGAACTATTCACAATGATTTACGTAAACAAAAATAAATATTGAATTAAATGTAAACTTATTAGAAGCTGACAAGATAAACCTTTCAACCTTGTCTACCCAAACAGAAGAAACCAGCCATTCTGGGAATGATTCTAGTGGTGGATTTATTCACTTTGGGGTCAGGTTTAAATGGATGTTCACTATCTCTACCAAAATTTATTTTGTTTGCTTAAGCTTATCTCCCTTTTCCTATCACAAATAATCTATCATTTAAATAAATGAGTTGGGAAATTGTAACAGAGATAAACACTTATTTGAACGCGTTTCACGAACCTTAACTTGTTCCCATCTTCAGCACATTTCCCACTGATTTTTAAAATGAATAGTCCTTTACAATAAAACTCAACAGAAAGTCAGTGGTATCACTCAAACCACAATTATTTGCCTTGCAAGTGTTTTGTACTAGAACATTTCAGTGGGAAACATGCTGAAGATGGGAACAAGTAATGTTCCTGAAACGTGTTCGAGTAATTCTTTATCTGTAATGTAGTGTTACAACTTCCTAACTCATTTATTTACATTATTTCACATCACAGTTACAAGGTTCCTAACCTTCAAAATTAAATCTTATCCATGATTGTTTCAAATTACTTGCGCCATCAAAACTAAACTCCAGAGTGATAACCAAACACATGCATTGTAGTTGAGCTCTCCAATGTTCTTCTTCTCTTCTGGCTCTACAGCCCTTGGTGAGCTTTGGCCTCCTGCACAATCCTCCTCCACATATCTCTATCTTCTGCTTTACTTTTCCACCCTCTGATTCCAATTTTTCTTAGGTCTTCCATCACATCATCTAACCATCTTGTTTTTGGTCTTCCTTTTTTTCTTCTAGCGTACAGTCTTCCTTTCAATATTCTTTTTGGCATTCTATCTTCTGTCATTCTCTCTATGTGTCCTAGCCATCTTATTCTTTGTGCCTTTATAAATTTCACAATATTTTGCTGCTTAATTAGTTCTTCTATCTCATAATTATATCTTATTCTCCATTGGTCTTTATCCTTTACAGGTCCAAAGATTCGTCTAAGTATTTTCCGTTCAAATCTTCGTAGTATTTCTTCATCTACATTGTTTAGGGTCCAGGTTTCTGCAGAATACGTTACTATTGGTCTTATTAGTGTTTTATAGATATTGTATTTTGTCCCTGTACTAATAAGCCTATTTTTTAATAGATTTAAATTTGCATAATAGGCTGCATTTCCACCTTGAATTCTTTCTTTTATGCACTCGTTTAAATTGTTATCATTATTTACAAGCGCTCCTAAATATCTAAATTTGGATACCCCTTCAAATGTTTTGTCTCCAACTACTAGATTTTCAATTATTCTTTTGCTTTTGTCTGCTGTCATTTTCAGGTATTTAGTTTTTTTTTCATTTACTTCTAATCCTATTTTTTTTGACCTTCTTTCTAATTCTTCATAAACTTCAACTAACATTTTCCTATCTCTTGCCACAATCAATATGTCATCTGCATATGCACATATCTGACTAGACTTAAAAAATATTGTTCCTTTAGTATTTATTTTTTCTACTGCTCTGTGCAGGGCTAGGTTGAATAGAGTCGTCGATAGTCCATCACCTTGTCTTACTCCTGTGTTATAATCAAAATCCGGACTTAATTTATTCATTACTTTCACTTTGGCTTTTGTATTTTCCATTGTCATTTTTATTAGTCTTATTATTTTTGGTTGCACTTTAAAACATTGTAAGGTGTTATAGAGAACTTCTCTGTCAATTGAGTCAAATGCAAACTTAAAGTCAATAAACAGAAAGCATAAATCTATGCCATGCTCATAGAATTTTTCCATTATTTGTCGTATTACAAATATCTGGTCTATCGTACTCTTGTCACTTCTAAATCCACATTGATACTCGCCTAATACATTTTCCGCATATTTTTTCACTCTATTATTTAAAATACTTGAAAATATTTTATATGCTACATTTAGCAATGTAATTCCCCTATAATTATGGCATTGATATTTATTACCCTTTTTATATATTGGGCATATTATGCCTGTCTTCCAGCTTTCAGGCATCTGTTCCTTCCTCTATATTTCTAATATTAACTTATGTATTGCTTTCATAATTTCATTCCCACCATATTTAATTAGCTCAGCGATTATGTCATCTTCTCCTGGTGCTTTATTATTCTTTAGGCTCTGTATTGCTATTTTAACATCCCAAATATCCGGTTCTTCTTTTTCTTCTTCTTCTTCCATTTTTTGTTCATTTCCATTTTCATTCTCTCCTTGTTCCTGATTATTTATTGATTGTCGTTTATTTAACAATTCCTTGTAGTACTCAGCCCATCTTTCCAGTATATCTTTATCTTCTCCAAGAACATTACCTTCCTTGCTTAGACATTCTTTCATTTTATTCTGTTTCCCTTGTTTCATTTGCTTTAATGCCATATAGAATTTCTTTATCTCACTCTGTTGAATCAGCGTTTCTATTTCTTGGGTTTGCATTTTCCAATATTCTCTTTTCTTTTTCTTACATATGTTATTAGCGTTTCTTCTTCTTTGACGGTATTCTTCATAGTTATTTCTAGTTTCTTTCTGGAGCATTTTTTTCCTAGCCATGTTCTTTTTTTCTATAGCTTGCTCACACTCTTTATCATACCATTCTATGTTTCTTTCCATTTTCTTTTCACCTATACTTATTTTTGCTACCTCTTTTACTGTCTCCTTTATTACCTCCCATTGTTCTTCTACACCTTCTTCTGTTCCTTTTTCATTTAATTTGCTGCTCATTAACTTTTGATATTTCTTTTTTTCTTCTTTATCTTTTATTTTTTCTCTATCCCATCGTATATGTTTGTTCTCTTGAACTCTCTCCATCTTCTTTATTTTTATTCTCATTCTCACTTTAACCAAAAAGTGATCTGAATCACAATTTGGGCCTCTACAACTTCTTACATCTATAATTGATGATGTATGTCTTGCTTTAATTAGCACATGATCAATTTGATTTACTATATCTGAGCCTGGCATTTTCCACGTTCCTTTATGTATTTCTTTGTGAGGGAAGCAGGTACTTTTAATAATCATATTATTTCTAACTGCGAATTGTCCAAGTAGATTACCATTTTCATTACTTATTTGATGTAGTGAATGTTTCCCTGCCACTCCATTTAAATAGTCTTCTTTCCCCACTTGGGCATTAAAATCTCCTAGTATCACCAATGTATCATAAGTTCCTACTGAATTACATGTATTTTCTAAGCTTTCGTAAAACTCTTCCTTGTTTATCTCATCTTTCTCTTCTGTAGGTGCATATATAGATAATATAGTTATATTTCTGAATTTACCTTTAAGGCGTATTTTACAGATTCGTTCACTAATTGATTTAAATTCTATTAGGCTCTTTTTGATTTCCTTTGAGATAATAAATCCTGTACCATTAAGTCCAGCTTTTTTAGGTCCACTATATAATACCGTGTATTCTTTCTTATCTATTCTACCTTCCCCTGCCCATCTTATTTCTTGGAGCGCTACCACATCTAATTTATATTTTAATACTTCATTTGCTATTTCTTTCATTTTCCCAGGTTTCAGCATTGTCCTTACGTTCCAGGTCGCCAACATTAAATCATTCCGAGGCTTTTTTGCAGGTTTCGTAACAATAGCTTTTTTACAAGATTAGGTTGTTAACCTAATGCTTAACCCCCAACCTGGAGGACCAGGCTTCCTTATTTATGTCCCCAGGAAGCAGGGTGGTCCGGTTATACCCCCGAACACTGGGTAGCTCAGGCACCTCGGGGGCGCTACTCCCCGTACTCACCAAGGTGAGCCCCTGAGGGAGCTCTCCAATGTTACTTCTGAGTAAATTGCTTCCATGGTATCATACTTCCGACTTCTTTACTACACATTACTTCTAAGGTCAGTTAATCCATGGTGCACACTATCCTAAGGGTCTAAAAAATTGGAAAACAGTTGGACTAAATGCAATATTTACAAGGTCATTTCTTAAACCTTGTGTTTTCTTAGTCGAGCTGAGAACTTCAGGAGCATCCTTATAATTATATAGATCAAACATGATTTGTGGCTATTAAAAATTAAACTTTACCTGTAGAATTCTAGAAATTAATTATATAGTCAGTGTTAATGTCATTGGTCTTTCATGAAAGTAATATTAATTAAGAGATACGTAGAGATAGAATTTATGCTTATTTATTCTACTAAAATAAATAGTTGAAATATATAAAAGTTTACTCTGTTTGCATCCACATAAGAGTATCTCCTTTTATCACTTACCTTTGGTTTGGAAAGTGTGAAGCAACTGCATGCAATAACTTGGTTGCCCATCTTTCTTAACTGGGGTTGGCTCTGTATTCTTAACAGGCTGCAAAAGTATCAAAAGTGTTAATAATAAAGAAATTCAAAAGCTTCATGAACATGACAACAATACCAGGTATACTAATTACTTGCATAGGCCAGAGTATCCTACTCCAGAATGGTTGTAATACTCTGCCAATGACACATTAAAAGTTTGCAAAAGTGCTACTGGACAATCCACATATGAACAGAATTTTAACAAGAGATTTATATTTTCATTCTTAAACATTTATGCTTCATATTATATTAAACAAGGCACTATTATCATGCCACATAATAGAAAATATATACTTGTACTTCCAAATACATCCCACAGCTTGTAGTTATTTAATACTGCAGTTTATTCATAAATTTGTTTCTGGTTTAAATCATGCTTAAATGCAGCATATTTACTGTAACTATGCAGCAAGGGTATTTAGTTAAATGTCATGTGCTTGAGAGTGTATCACATGCTGTATGAACTGGCCAATGTCTCATTGTGAGTTATTGCTGACAAAAGCTTTAGGTGCTACTTAATTAAAACATTAATGTGAATGCACAGTGAAGTAACTAATCAAATAGGAGTAAAAACATAGATTACACTCAAACTTCACTCTTCAATTAGGTAACTTCGGATATGTTTCGGTGGCTATTGCCACCATTTTCAACAGAGATTCACGATTCACTTGCTACCACGAGTTCGTCAGTGAATCTCCGTTGAAAATGGTGGCAACAGCCACCAAAACATGTCTGAAGTAAGTTACTTTATTTCAAGAGTGAAGTTTGAGTGTTTTTACTCCTATTTGTAGGTGTTACATTTGACTTTCTCTGTTTATTTTTATCCCTCTTCTACAAACTATTCTTAAAAAAGCTTATTTTTCTATCTTCATGTTAATTGAGATAAACATTAGCAAAAATCGTTTCATTACACTTTTTGTTATAGGTACAAGAGTGATACAAGAGGCTGAAGGGGAGAGCAATTTCTTACAAAGCAGGTTACTAAATGCTGACTTTAAAACTCATGCTTGGCACTACAAAAACAAATGAATGGTGACCTTAGCACTCCAAAAAATGTACCTGATATACATTGTGTGCTTTAACAAGAGTAGGTTCAAACCTGGCCCAGACCAATGGTTTTTAAGTGTGCTTAAAAGAGGCAGCCCATGTCAGTAGATTGACTGGCATGAAAAAGAACTTCTGTAGGACAAAATTCTGCCATCCCAGAGGCACTGATATGATCCTAACAATTGGCATTGTCATTAACAAAGAAAATATCTTTCTTTTTTTATTATTATTAACATGATCTGCATTTTCGTACAGTAAATTTTTGTTGTCTAATTATTAACCACCCAAAATTTGTTCCGAATGAAGAGGACTTCAAAGGTTATTATCAAAACGTTCAGGAGGTACACTTCATCTGCTATGCATAAAATAAAATTGGTAGAGCTATTTGGAGAAAATTTAAAATAACATATATTTTACCATTTAAAGGATTGTTTGGTATGGAATTTTCTTGGCAAACTTTATGTCACTTATTTGAAAGAATCTAAACTTAAATATCCAGGTTAGTATTTTCCCAAGCCAACCTCCTCTCACACTTTACTTTCCCTCCCTCTCTTCGCTCCCTCTTAAAGCAGGGAAATCTGACACATTTTTTAGTCAAACATAATAATACTTCTCTAAGTAATTAAATGTACGTTTTATTTGTCATGTGAATATCTTAGACATGTGGTATTGTAGTCAAAATCGTTAAGAGCCATTTTTAAGAAAATAAAAAAATTTGGAGTTCGAGGTGGGGGTATTTTCTTGAAAATCTTTGTGTTGCATTCTTGGAAGATCTCTCCCTCTCTCTCTCATGCACTCCGCACACACACACTTTTTCTACAAATGCTTTTCTAGGGTTTAAGAGTCCTCAAAAATGCATTTCTGGTGGAATCTTGGTATCAAATTATTGGGTGGAATTCAATACCTTCTATATCTACTATGTGGTAAAGAACGTAATTAACGCTTCCCACAAAACATTTTCCTGTTTTCATCTCTGTAAAGAAAATCAAGAGCAAATAAAGATGAAAGGATGTGAACAATAGGCCGAACTGTTCATTGATGGAAATCCCCACAAAAGAATGACTAAGGTGCTGATGAAGACTAGCATTGTCCATCTCTCTATCCAACATGTGGCCTCCTTTTTACTTTCTTGCCCACATATATACAATGCACAAAATAAGCAGAGAAGGTATTGTATTCCACCCAAAATTTGATACTGAGATTTCACCAGAAATATATGTTTTGAGACACCTCAATGCAAAAAGAAAAGCATTTTTAGAAAAAGATTCATGTGTGTGCACATGCATGTGTGCAGCATTACTCAAAAATCAAAATTAAATACCAAACTTGGTATTTAAATGAAACATCTTTTAATGATCTGACAAGAACAACTGCCCTTTACATAGAAATTTTTGATTTTCTCAAAAAAAAAAAAAAAGCCTCTATGATATGATTGAGATATTTTCATTGCAAATGAAATGCATATCTTGAACTTTCTGGGAATTGCCTCAGAAGACCTTTTCATTCTGGATGGCTTTTGTATAATTAGTAAACCATAAATAATAAACCATATTTTGCAAACTGTACAAGACCCCTAAAAGCAAAGTACTCTGACTTGCCTTTAAGAAGAAAGTAATGGGCCACTTGAAATTTACACATCCTGAGTAAGAGCCTGCACATGTTCAGATGTCAAATAGCTTCTAAAGATATACTGGTCACTTCATTACCAAAATTTAATAAATGTCACAGTAACATATTCTAAAGGAAATGAATACCTGGACAAGAGAAACCAACTACATTACTTTCTCTACCAGATATATAGTAGGTAGAGAAAATATGGCACCAAGATTTCCCTGGAAATACCAGTTTTGCACCTCCCTAAATAGATGAATGAATAAATAAAGACATACATCAAGAGGTAAATAAATAAAAGAAAGAAAAATTTATAAAAAGATCTCTGCATGTCTCTGAACACCAAAAATCAAAAACTAAATGTTGGATAAATACTAAACTAGATATTTAATTTCACTATCTTACAAAGATGCAATGAAGATTTTCAAGAAAATCCCCCCCTCCCCAAACTACTCTTTAAATGGAACATTTTCCAACTTTTTTTTTTTCTCAAAAATGATTTTAATAATTTTTATTAAAATGCCCTACATTAAAGATAACATGACAAATAAATGTTTATCTTGAATTTTCTTTATTCGGAAAGAAATTTATATAAACGTATGTAACTGCTGAATGTTAAGTGATAGCCAAAAACATATAATTTAAAAATGTACATCTCATTTAAACATACAATTTATTTAAAATTGCTGTTTTTGCATTGGCCATTTCCAAGATTTCCATTATTATTGGTTCCATTGTTCAGTACTTATTCTTTAAAAGTCCTTTTGATTTTCAGTTATTTCTCACCATGTCATTGAAAGAGTATGGAATTTTAAGGCAGCATACAACCTGCAGTTATATCTATAATGAAATGTTATAATGTAGTAAGTTGATAAGAAAATAGATATACATAAGAATAATTTGTATTTGTAAGAGAATACAAAAACATGTGAACATAACGTTAGATTTTTGTTATATCATTAAAAGTAGATTACTGCAATAAATTGTAATTTGCTTATGGAGTATTAGTAGAAAAATCAGCATACTAGGGGACCTAATGGTGTAGTATGGACTGATTATCACAGAGAACTGGTATCTGTTCATTACTGGGGAAATATGAATTTTATTTGCCTTAAATAAAGAAGCTTATTCCTAATTGTCTACCACTCAGTTGATACTCATGCTCTTTTATTTTTCATTTCATGCCACGATTAGATTCTTTCTTTTAACACCCTTAGAACATGCCCCAGAGAATACCAAGCATACCTGTGCATTACTTAGTTTTTTTTCCAATTAAAACAGCATAAAAGCTATCACTAAAAGTAACTAAAGATTATAAAAAATGAATGCTAGACCTCAAATAACAGGTTAATAATAATAATAATAATAATAATAATAATAATAGTAATGATGATGATGATGACAATGACAAGGAGGAGGAGGAGGAGCAGAAGAAGAAGAAGAAGAAGATGAAGAGATGATGTCAACATGCAATCTGAAATAAATACATGACATATTTAATCTACTTAATTTGTTTTCACTGGTTTATTTATTTTCTTGGTGAAAGAACAACTGTCATCTTCTAATTAAAATATATGGATGTTTAAAGGTGAGATGAAGCCTAGTAAAAGCTCACAGGAGTTTAATTGTAGTACTTTTGCCTCTTTAATATTAGTCCTTGTAAGAGGGGGGAAAAAATCAACACCTGCAGACAGAGTGAACCAGAGGCATTACAAATGGCAAATAAAACCATTCAGTTAATGCAATATTTTGTAATAGTAACAGTAATGCACATATATTAATATAAAAATAATAGTTGCAACAAATCTTCACTTATCTTTTGGAATCCTTGCTTGGACTAGTTTCGCAATGATTTCATTGCATTATCAACATATCCTTTTGGTCTCTTTTTTGATGTTGTTTATTTACACTGTTATGGTTACTGCTACTTGGTGGACTGTGTACTAATGCATTGCAAGGATTCCAAAAGATAAGTGAAGATTTGTTGCAACTATTATTTTTATATTAATATTTGTGTTATTCTTCACTGTTACTAGCTTCTTTTTACATTTATAAGTAATGCACATATCTAATCAGATACACTATTTTGAGTTTAATTACAGAGGATGACAGTGACAGTGTGCACTGGCTTCTCTGAAGGCAATTCCAAGAGTTGGCCAACTACTTTACCACTTTATAGTTTGCATTTTTGAGAAGACAGGCTTTACGAATATAAGAATAAAAGTTTATTAGATGTTGCAATCTTACCATAATAGCAAGTACAAGTATGCTATAAATCTTTTAATTTGGGAGTTGTAGTTCACAGTTAACAGAACTCCTAAGAGTAAATTTACCATAACAAAGAACACTAAACTAACTTGAATGCAGAACTTCAATCACACTGTAATAATCGCTTGCTAGAGAACCTTTTAAGTTATTAGTACATTTTGGTGGTGGCAATTGTTGAAAAGTCTGCATTTTGAATTCCTGTGTCTCGACCCATATTATCTAACAGAGCAGCTTTATACATTAAAGTTCCTGTTGACATTTAAAAAAAACAGCTCAATGTTTTTTTAAATATGTTCACTTTTAATGGTATTAGTTGTTTTAAATGCCAACTCAGTATCCTTTAAATATGAGGTGACACCTGTAAGTTCCCAAAATTCCTAGGTGACACACGACCATGCGGTAGTAAGGCAAAAAAATCTGAAAGTGCTTTGTTTGGATAAAGGGAACCCTAAAACATATATTTCTGGTGAAATCTGGGTATCAAATTTTTGGGTGGAGTGCAAGACCTTATCTATACAATATGTACATAGTATGTGTAGAGAAAGTAAAATGTATATGACATAAATTGTGTGTTTTTATGAGATCTACATTATTTGTGTAGTAAAATTTTGTCTATCTCTTATGGTTTTCCAGTTATACAAAAGTCATACAGAATGAAGAGCCCATTCCCAGAAAATCAAGATATACATTTTGATTTACATATTTTAAACATAAGGTATTTTAATCAAAATTGTTGGAGCCATTTGTGGGAAAATCAAAATTTTCGTAAAAAGTTCCATGTAATGGGAAGTTTGGAGTGTGGTGATTTTCTTGAAAATCTTCGTAATGCATCCTTGTAAGATACCAAACTTAATACCAAGTTTGGTATTTAAGAGACTTTTCATTTTTGAGCTATGCTGCCCACAGGCACACATGGACCTTTTTCTAAAAATGTTATTTTTTAATCATGGGGTCTCAAAACATGTATTTCTGATGAAATCTCCATATCAAATTTTTTGTGTAATACAATACCTTCTCTATACACCATGTACATGGTACATGTAGAGAAAGTAAAAATGTTAGATGACACTGATACATTTCTTGTGAGCCAGAGTACCAAGTCACTTTGTTCTTAGTGAACAAATGTATTTGTGAGCATTTTCTATTGTTCCATGTTGGTCACACTGTGATTTCACAGTGAACCATAACAGATTCTCTTCTTTCCCTAAATTTGAAATGGCAAGCATAAAAAACTCTCTGGATCTAATTGATAAAATCAAAGACATGGAATTAGAAAAAAACTGATATGTTAAATCCCTTCATGTTACTGCTCTTTTTCCAAGCATACCAACAGAAAACCTACAATCCCACATCAAAAACTGGTTACTTGCAACAGGAAAAACAACAGAATACATCACATTAACAAATCTTTGCATAGATCAAACTTTTTTCACCTTCAACGGGAAATATTACAAACATCTGGTTTAGCTATGGGCAGCCCACTATCACCAATATTAGCAGATCTCTTCATGAGTACTTTGGAAACTAAGATAAAAAATCTGATGTGTACCATTCACATGATTTTCTCTATATCCCTGCAACAAATTATTCTTAAAAAGCGTATACTTCCATTTACTTTATGCTAATCAGAAAAAATTAGCAGAAATAGCCTTATTACTCGCTTCCTTGTAAGTAGAAGCGAAATAAGAGACAACCATAGGTTAAAGTGATAGTCAAAAGCTGGTTGCTATGTCAATGAAGTTCCTTTGTTTATATGGATAGGAGTTGACAAGTTCCTGTATGAGAAAAGTATACGTTTTTCATAGCAGAAACAAACAAACAAACAAACAAAAAAAAAACAAAAAAAAAACAAAAAAAAAAGAAAGAAAAAAAAAAAAAGTAATGTCTCAAAAACGACGAACTCCACGAAAAAAAATGTATATAACATAAATTGTGTGTTTTAATGTGCTCTACATTTTTTGTGTAGTAAGTTTTTGTCCATCTCTTACGGTTTAGCAGTTATTCAAAATTCAGTAAAATTCATCAAGAATAAACTACTCTTCAGAGGCTATTCCCAGAAAATTCAAGATATACATTTTATTTGTCAGGTAAATATCTTTAATATACGAAATTTTAATCAAAATCGTTAGAGCCATTTTTGAGAAAATCAAAAGGTAGTTGGGGGTGGGGGGATTTTTCTCAAAATCTTCGTGTTGCATCCCTGGAAGATACTAAACTTAAATACCAAGTTTGGTATTTTACCGACTTTTCATTTTTGAGTTATCATGTTCACAGACACACGGACACACCGACCTTTTTGTGAAAATGCTTTTTTTGGATATTGGGGACCCTAAAACATATATTTCCGGTGAAATCTCGGTATCGAATTTTTGGGTGGAGTGCAATACCTTCTCTATACACTATGTACATAGTGCGTACGAGAAGTAAAAAGGCATTCCCTTGGATATTCAAAGTATGGTACTGCTATGTAGATGACCTTTTTAAAATAGTCCCAGAAAAACACATAGAAGATGCACCTAAAACTGCTAAATCTGCAAGAAAAATCCATAATGTTCACCATGGAGAAGGAATGTGACAGACGACTACCATTCCTCAATCTTAAAATCATCAAAAATGAAAATCACCTAACATTTGGCATTTACAGAAAACCCACCCACACCAACAGTTATATAAAACAAGAGAGTTACAATCCCATTCCCCATCAGCATGGTACTCAACAGCCTTACACACAGATTGATAAATGTACCAATGGGCAAAAAAGAATACCACTGTGAACTGGCAAAAATATTGAACACAGCTACAGAAAATGGATTTCAGGCAGAGCTGATATACAAAAAAGCTAATAGGGTCAGAAATAGGAAGAGAATTAAAGAAGTCAGTAGACTCACTCAAAACCAGAAAGAAAATAAGGTCTACAAGAAGTTTACATACCACTCTACAACTTTCTTAAAATTCCAGAGGATGTTTAAATGACACATCATTCTATCCCCAAAAAACAATTACTCCATAAAAAACATTTTAAATCCTAAATTAAAAGATGATATCCCACAAGAAAACAAACCAGGAATCCACCACAGTAAGCAATGCTGGCAGTCAACCAAAGGAATTGACAATAGAAGTACATGGTTTCTGAAACAGGTTTTCTGATAATAAAAATAAGTGATGTAGTATTACAAAATGGACTCAACTAATTAATTTCAATTATCACAGGAAGTGTTTAACAAGCTCACATAAATGTATTTCTAGATGACGTCGGAGGAGACACTGTGAGCAGTGTATACACTATTTCAAAGGTGGTGATGGTGAATAAGGTCCAAATATATTGTAATTCCACTTAATAAGGCATTTCAAGAACTACTGGGAAGCATCTCATACATTTTTATTCAAGTACTTATAACGTGTATGAAAGATTATTCTTGCATATGAAAGATTATGTATCTAAACCAACTGGCATAGAGATGAACAATGTCTAATTTACCTTTAAAATCCCTTCAATAGATACTTTGGTTATGCTCTGAAGTTCTGGAATTAAATGCTGCTGTGGAGCTTGAGGTGACAATTGAGGGTTGGGCTGCAGTTGCATTATTGGAGATGCCTGCTTCTTGGGAGAAAGTATAGTGCCAGGGGATGATTGAGGAGATTCTGGAGTAACCTTATCTGCAATGCGCAGCATCTTTCTCAATAGTTCGGTACCATTTTTATCTGGAACCTAGAGATATGATAAGAAAATTAATTTCTTCTCAACTCTACCAAACTAGAAATTAGATATGTTAAACTGAGTCCAGCGTAGTAGCACTAACTTCACTTACATCTTTCGAGCACTTGCTCTGATTTTAGTTGAGTCCTTTTGAGACATGTTTTTATCCAAAATATGTAAGCATAGTTTAAGTACTGCTTTTGAGTGAATGAAGGAATGAGTTATTTATGTCCTCAAATTTGCTCTATGTACTTGGGTTACTTTATATCGATAGATCCTATCTTAACCCCTAATTGTTTATATAACTGATTCTATTACTTATTCTCAATCATTTTAGCCTTCTATCTCCATTTCTTATTTTTATTCTAATTATAGTTTGCCCCAAATTCTTCTTTAGGGCTATTATTCCATTCCCAATTTCCCTCCTAGCTTCCCTTCATACTTACCATAGCCTTTCTGAGAATCTTTCATTGTGTATTCAAACATTTTAAAAGCATAATTTCTGTCTCTAAATTACTTAAATTTGTACCTCATCCACTTTCTCTATACTTCTCTCAAGTCTGTGCACATCTTCCAGGTATCCCATTCAAAGATAACATAATGGAAAAGAGGTGTTAAAATAAATAAACAAAAGAATTAATTTAAAAAAATATATTTTGGTACTTTGGGGTGCAAACCTGCAACCGTAGCAACAAGATGAACTCCCATGGACCAGGCCTTACGCTGTGTAATGATGAGTGTGATTTTAACAAAAGAATGTAAAATGCATGTATCTGCATTTCAATCAAAACCCATCAGCATCCAACCACGCCATCATGCTGATTGCTTAAGTTGGGCCTCCCCATCCTTTTCCACGGTTTCTCTTGAATGCAGAATATACATTTTGATTTGATCCCACAACCCTTGCTTTGATAGGTTAGCTATTCTTATTGTGCCTTAGATTGCAAGGCCATAAACCCAGACATGTTTGTATTATTTCATAAAGTTATCTGATGTTATCCTTTGGTAAAATAGATTATTTAACAGTCATGCACAGGACATCATATCATGTCCATAAAAGCCGTACTCATCTCAGAAGTGCAGACAAAAATGTGCTTCTCCAACCACAATACATAAGGATAGGGCATTTCTAATCTATTCTCTCTATATCTGTGACTCTGCCTATTTTTAACCATGAAAGAGCTTCCTTTTCTATTTTTTTCACAAATAGTCACTGAATTTTTCCTACTCCCTTCTTAGAGCTTCTGTTCATTTGTTTTCTGACTTTCACACACGACAGTTTGAAATAGAACATCATGATTAAGGGAGCAGGTTTCATTCATCTTGACTGACAATGTTACTATCACTAAATATGATCAGTGTTGTATGGCTTCCAATCAAGTCTATGCGTTTACAAATACCTTATTTATATGATGTAACCATCACTTCAGGCCATGCAGTCCCCCACCCCAACCAACAGGCACCATTTTATGGTATGAAAGGATTATTGGGAAAGGAAATTTGAGAAGAAAATTTCTAGACCTAAGTTTGAGATACTTCCCCACCATTTGCTAATTGCGAGGATTCAGGAAAACCTGAAAAAACTCAGGTCAAAGAGGCTGGTCCTGGGTAGCTTGCAGTGATTGATCTCACCATGCAGAGATGAAAAATATGAAAGGGTCAAATGTTATCAACACTTGGTTCAAATACTGCTTTTATTAAGAGTCTATTTCCTGTTCTGCCAGCATTTACAATCATGTAAAAAATCCTATCCAGCTATAAATGAACACTAATATTTTAAAGTACTGTATTCTACAAGTACTATTTTTCCTGCTTTTCAATTATATTACACATTCGGTGCTTATCTACATCAACAATCTAATTTACTATAGTAATCTTTTTGTGATTAAAAAACTCTCACCCATTTTGGTTTACACCGCATCTTTAAGAATGGTACTTTTGAGTGAAATATTAAAACTAAGAAATGCTTGGCCAGGATGCTACTACAGAAAAACTTTGGTTTTATGCAATAACTTCTTCAGTTTTTTTTTTTTTTTTTTTTTTTTGTGAGGATTCTTGATAGCATGAGGATGTTTGTTACATTTAAAATAATTTACTTCATTTCTCTACCATCAGTGCTACAAATGTTACACAAATAAATATGACTGCCTCCGTGGTTGAGTGGTCAGCGACCTGACTTCTCATCCGGAGGTCACGGGTTCGATTCCCGGCTTGGGTGGGGAATTTTTCTTTAAACAGATCCCTATCCCTCACAGAGTCTGGAAGTATGAATGTGAGAGTGAATGTGCATGTCTTAGCACCATAAAAATGATTAACCTAAAGTTCTACATCTACAGTAATACGAGTTGTTTCACAAGTCAAAACCCCCAATATGACCATTGGAGTTAAAGGGGGATATACAAATTAAATTAAAAAAAAGTAAATAAATAAATAACATCTCCCCATGTAAATTATGAGGAATATTTGTATATAGTGGAACACCATTATAGTGGAATTGTTTAACAATGAGCCAAAATTTTAAACACTTTAAAATTCTCCACCTACATGTTGATCTTTTTTAAGACTAGTTTCAGAGAGCATCCTCCCTATCTTCAGTTAATTTGTTGACAGCTGCTCCCATGTTGTGCCTTTTCTGCTAAGAGTTGCGCTGCCATCCTTCGTCTTTGTTAACTGAATGATGTCATCTATGGCAGGAATCTCAAAATTCAGGAGATTTCCTTTATGCTTATATATAAAGATGTTTTCACATTTGTTAAGTTCCCAAGGTTGCTTTGAGTGTTTGTGATTCTCTGTCCAAAAATGATGGGCAAGGTGGACTTGTCCATCATTTTTAGACAGAGAATCACAATATAGAACCAGAAATAAAACTGATCCAACATTCAAAACAATCTTAGGAACTGACCATATAGGAAAACATATTAATTCATATGCATGAAGGAAATCTTCATGAATTTTGAGATTCCCTCCATAGATGATGACATCCCGTTAACAAAAACAAGAAATGGAAATGCAACTTTTAGCAGAACCAGGAACAACATGGGAGCAGCAATTGACAAATTAACTGAAGATAGGGAGGATGCGCCCTGAAACTAGTCTTAAAAAAGATCACCTTGTAAGTGGAGAATTTTAAAGTGTTTAAAATTTCAACTCGTTGTTAAATGATTTCATTAACATCTCACAATGTCACAATATCTTCATCAAATTCAGAAATAGCCAGTTTTAAATGATGATGTTTGCAAATCTATCTTCAGTATTGCTGAAGTGGGGTTAAAAGAACTGACTCTTAGAAGCCTCTTCTCTCAACAGAAAAATATGACACTGCCATCAAAGAGAACTCAGAACAAGAGTGTCATGATGATAAAAGTTTCATGCCAAGCAGCTGAACTTATATGTTAGTAATTTAGTAATAGGTGGTTTTTGTTAGGTTAATGTTCTGTAACAAACTATTATTTGACTTGACTGCTAATTCCATTAGCTGCTAGTTATGAAAGCTTTGAAACAAAATATCATCTAAATACATTTAATAGAATTAAACTGCAATCCTAAAATATCAAAAGTTTTTGTGACCCCTACATCAACATGTAGAAAAGTAAGCAAAAGTTAAGCTAATGTGTTCATAGTCCATCTATAGAGAATGCACACCTTATCTACAATGCTACCAATGCCATATAAAGCAAGTAACACACACAATTTTAAAAAAATCTTGTGTGTTTCATTTATATAACTTTCTCTATCTGTTATGTAAACAAGCTAGCCTTATATGATATATATTACCCACACATACATACAAAATCCCAGAATTCGAGTGCACAAAGTTGCAGAATTGTAGAGGGGTCCCAAATAAACAGTTTGAGGTAGGGAACCTATGGGCTATGGGTTGCAATATAAAACGTATTAATGGTTAGCACACCACTGATCACACTGTGGTGGACTATGATGTGAGCACCTGGATTTTGGAGAGGGGGAAATTAGTGGCATTATTTAGCGCTATGGTTATCATGTGGTATTGGGTTAAGTTATCAAGTTGAGGATTCAAGCCTCCATAGATACATTTATTTTTATGCTGCCTTTTATATTTTGCTGCTATACATGATTTATGGGTACTGAGAAATAAAAAACATGTAATGTACGATTGGCATGTAGGTGCTTCTTCTTCTCCGCACCCCTTAAAGAGTTTCTAAAACACAGTGATGTATATTACAATTATAGGCACGGTTTACAATTAATGAAACAATATTATCATTGTGTAAATTGAAATAAAAATGAACAATTATAGCCATAGTAAAACAAGTACCTATATAAAACTAATCAAGAACTATGTGCTAGTCAAGACAGTGAATTCTACCTTTTCATCTTTGCATGAAAGACAAACAGAACTAATACAATATTCAGAGCACTAAATATAACAGGTCACCACAGGAATTTTTCAATGTAATGATCTGCAGCATCCCTGCAGAGATTGCACCTACAAAGAAATGAACCTCACACCCTATCAAAAATTCCAGGATTGTTGTGAACCTCGCCACAAGAAGCTAAACTTCAGTCAGTAACTGTTCATCTGATTCAATCTGCTAAGTGAGGCTCTTAAGCATGCACAATGGTACTATGTGGCAGCTAAAAGCACATGAGTCTGAAGTTCGCAGCTTAGATTACCTTAGGATATTAGTCTGAGTACTCACCGTTTCGCACCTTGTTGAAACAATTTATCTTCTTACACATAATGTATATACTTTTACAAAATGAACATAATATTTAACATTTCATGGTTCTCACAGTAGTCACTTGTAGGTATTAGACAAGATTTTCAGAAGCAATGTCTCTCAGGACCACAGCAGCTGAAGTGGTTGAAATGGCATAATGCCCACATATGGATAAAACCAAAGTACCGCTGTTCAAATTCTGGTAATAATACAGGATTTTTATTCCACCGCTAAAATCATAGTTCTGTTATTACGTTTCACAGCACAAATTACATAAATGTTTTCAACAAACCTAATTGTTTTATTACATTAATCTACACATGTTCCTAGATAATCATGCATTTAATATTGAATACTACATAGATATTATTCACAATCTTTTGAAAATAATTTGTACTGGAGGGTTTTGGCTTCACAAATGTAAAATAAGCATATTAGTGCTGCTCTAAAGGAGTACTTTTAAAAGAGAAAAGGAAGAAAATTAAAAGACTAAAAAAAATGGAAATTCTGGAAGTGCTGTGATCTGTATACCAAGGGGCTTGATGACCAGCACTATACCAACTTGCCCACAAGTATGCTTTGGCAGAGAGCTCTAGCTAACCATATATCTGAAATCAACCAAGCTGTTATCAGGGATATGCATAGGCTCATAGAACTGGCAATTTTGCCAAAGTTACATGCCCAATAATTTTAAATATTGTATTGAGTGTTCACCGTTACTACATTCCTTTGCTAATAGCATACAAATGTGGCATTCTGAATGAAAATAGAACTCATAGATCCACATTCTTATATTTTTGGCCATTGATATATCATCCAACTGACATATTTTAGCAAACGGGACAATAGGTTCCCTATCTCAAACTGTTTAACTAGGACCCCTCTACAATCCTGTCAATTTGTGCAGTCAAATTCTGGGAGCGTGTGAGAGAGAGTGCATGCATCTGTGTGTGTGGGCGCACATGTGCATGCATGCGTGGGTGGGTGTGTGTGTGTCTATATATATATTTAGTTTGTTAACAATGCTGTCAATTGCCATGATCATATGAAGCCACTGGTATGTTGGAATTTCATCCTGAAAGGAGTTCTTTAAATTCACTGACATAGGTCTCCCACTTTAAAGCACACTTAAAAATCACCATTCTCAGTAAGTTTGAACCCGCAACCTCAGAAAAAGTAGGCCAGCGCCTAACCAACCGAGCCACCCATGCCAGAAGAAAGAAGAAAATGAAAACATACAAACAAACAAATAAAACAAAACTGTTCTTACTAAGATAATTCTTTTATTTACATCATGCTAATCAAGATAAATCTTACCAGAAATGGTCTTAATGCTTAGTTCCTTAAAAGTAGAAGGGAAATAGGAGAATACACTAGGTTAAATTGATAGTCAAACCTTTAAAAGTTGTCGCTATACAACTGTCATTGGAATTTGGTTCTCTTTTTATTTTCAGGAGTAAAATTAATTATATATGACAGATAAGGACTTCCCATTTGAGTAAAATTTGTACTTTAAAATTGAAACCAATTACAGAGAATATCTTGGAAATGGTTGTATATATCAAATTGTGTTTTAACGAGATCTATATTTCTTGTGTAGTAAGCTTCTTCCTATCTCTTATAGTTGTGGTGTAATGGTTACCATGCTGACTTCATATACCCAAGGTCACGTGTTCAAACCCGATGGAGGACGATGGATTTTTTCGGGTGTAAAAAGCTTTAGCATGGCTTCCTTCAGAAGGGAAGTAAAGCTGTTGCTGTTGGTCCCGTGTCGTAGATTTATGGCACATAAAAGAACCTCAAGCCTGATAGAGAGGCCTCTGAGCAAAATTAAGCGGTCTTTCACGCCCAATTTAGAATGGGATGCTGAGAACCGCAGTAGTTAAAGAGTGTCAATAAATAACACGACATTACTTTTTTTCCTATCACTTATTAACTTATGGTTTATCAATTATGGAAAGTAATTTAGAATGAAGAGGACTTCAGGGACTAGTCCCAAGAAATTCAGGATTATTCATTTTATCTGACATGTAAATACCTTTACTATTCAGCATTTAAATCAGAACCATTTTTGAGAAAATATAAAATTTTGAAAATGTTGCATGTAAAGGGTAGTTTGCAACAAGCAGGCAAGCATGCATGCACGCACACCCACCCCCACACACACCATTTTCTAAAAAGGCTTTTCTCTGGATTCTGAGGACCTTAAAACATGTATATCTGATGGTTTCATAGTATCCACATTTTTAATTGGAATACATTGTACATACGTGCTATGGAAAGTAAACATGACTACCAGTACAATGCATTTATTTATTGCTAAGGAGATTGCGATGATTAAATGCAGCCAAATAGTGTCACACATTGATTTTCTAATAGAGATTTTCGTTATAGTTTAAAATGTATGAAAACGTGTAATGGAAATTCTTGCACAAAAATAATAAAGAAAACATCACCAAACAAACTACTTGAACTTGGATAGGACAGTTTTAAATTGGAAAGAGAAGAAGTTCCATAGTCAATGCCTCGTCTGCAATAAGTACATTAGTTCTCTACATACAGTATGCCTATAAAAATTTATCTTAATCGGTCAGCTGAAAGGAAAGAAATACTGGTGTAGTTTAGGAGGAGGGAAGGAAGAAAGGAAGGAAGAAAGGAAGGAAAGAAAGAAGCAAAGAAGGACTGAAGGAAGGAAGGAAGGAAGGAAGGAAGGAAGGAAGGAAGGGAGGGAGGGAGGGAGGGAGGAAGGAAGGACTGAAGGAAGGGAAGAAAGAAGGAAGGAAGGTTGAAGGAAGGATGGGTGGGAGGGAAAAAGGAAGGAAGCAAGGACCGAGGGAGGGAAGAAGGAAGGACTGAAGGAGGGATGGGGAGGGAGGAAAGGAGGAAAAAGTTTAAAAAGTTGGTGTTTCAAAACCTCACCTCTTCTGATTCATTTACTGGAACTACTTGTGGAACCAAGCCATCAGCCTGCTTTGTTTTCGGTTGAACGTTTTCCGAAGCTTTCTGCAAATGAAGTTAATTAACAAATTAATAATAAAGAACAATGGCTATCTTTAAAGTCTGTGGGAAGAACTTCTCCTAAGGTTTAGGCTCAATATTAATGCATTATCTATTCTACCCATATCACATTCCATTATATTATAATGGTGAATAGGTTATAACTTCAATTTTAATCATGCTTTCTGGAATAGAAACCATTAAAACTTTCCTCATCCAGCCAAGCATAATAATTTTGTAAAGACTTGAAATTTAGAATGTATAAAAATTGTTCACTGCAATAAAGGTATTACAACTTACATACAGTAACGCTCATATGTGTTTTGACAAAGCCTTTTTTTTTTTTTGGTGGTGTTTAACGTTCGCTTTAACTACTTTTGGCACCGCAGACGGTGACACTGATGATACATGGATGATGGAGCACCGGTGGAATGCGATGGTGGGGGAAACCGGAGTACCTGGAGAAAACCCGCCCCAGTGCTGCTTTGTCCATCACAAATCTCACATGCGGTCGCTTGGGATCGAACCCCGGCCGTCTAGTGAGAGGCAAGTGGTCTAACTGACAAAGCCTGATTGATCTCTAATGTTGGTAGTACTTACACAAACAACCCAAGTGTATTGTACAAGGGTGCAGGTAGTTGACAGCGCTTACTACAACAAAGCAGAGTAAAACATCTAGGTAAGTTTTTGGTTTTTTTTTTTTTGGTAGTGTTTAATGCCTGCTTTTACTACTTGTGGCACTGCAGGCAAGTCTAGGTAAGTGTCTTCTAAATGAGGCAATAATATAGTAAAGGTAGTTTACAAAAATTGTTTTGATTTCTCTTTCGGAAGTTTTACTTTGTATGTGTTTTAGATGGCTTGTGAATCATTCACTAAATATTATACCACCACTTCACGTAAAGAATACTATGTACATTCCGGGAGGCTGTAACAAGTCCTTTAAAAGAAGAGAAATCACAAGCAGACATGCTCGTAATTGTAATCTATCTAGACAACTTGTATCTGTCTCGAACAAACCTTACAAAGTCTGTGGTCATATACACAACAAATCATGACAGGGTCAACCTAGAATAACAACTAAAAAATTGGATAGAATAATTACAAGGCAGATCCTCGAAAGTCAGCATGACAAATCAGTGCCAATCAGAGGCAGAATTATGGCTTACATGACCATGTGCCTACTGTAAAACGAAGATTAAAGGATAAGGATTTGACAGCTCTTTGCCCATGCAAAAAACCCTTCATAGGTCCTCGCAAAGGACAGAAGAGACTTGCCTTCACAAAGGAATGATCAAGAGCTTTATGGAGCAATGAGAGCAAGTTTAATTTGATGTCTTCTGATGATATTACCGTGCTACTGAAAGGTTAATATGAGCTTTACCTTTCTTAATAGAAGCCTCTCAGATAACGCACTGATTATTCTGAGAAGTTGCTGACAGCGCACCAATGAGCGCATCACTTCAGCCGATGAATGCAAAGAAAATAGAAATGACAGAAACATATCAACTCCACGCAGAGTGAAAAAAGCAAAATTTTAAAAAAAATGTCCATATAAAGGGTAGAGAATACATACTGAAAGATACTAAATGAAATACCAAAGTTTGGTATTTAATGGACTTTTTTGTTTTTGAATTATGCACGCACGCGTGTATGCACATGTTTACAAAATCTTACTCTTCTATTTGCATTTTGTTAATCAATATGAACTTCTGTTACAAATTTACCTACACATTCGTTGTTGATACAAGAAGGATACAGAAGGGTAAAGCAATAGTTTTCGCCTTCCTAGCTGTCCCTGTCATTTTCACTCATATGCATCACAAACGAAGCATTGTCGTGTGAAAAATCCTGCAGTTGAAATTTTTGCTCTTGTTGCATGGTGTGCTGAACACATCTTTCCCACACACTGGAATCTCTCAACACTTTGCACACATGGTGAGAATTTTGATCTTTAGCTGGGAATGATAACTAGCATTATCCTACACAATACCACTCTTAGGAGGAATGTTTTTCTAAAGTGTGTTCTTGAATCAGGCTCAAATATTTCAGATATTTAAAAATATGACTTATCACCTCAAAACATTTTAGGGTAAAACTGTTTCAATTTTTGGGTTGACCACAAGACCTTCTCTACCTACATTGTACATTGTAGAAAAAGAAAAAAACAGCATAAACTGTAAGGCATTCACATGATTCTACTCATTCTTCTAGTCACCCTCTGTGGTGTAATGGTTACCATGCTAACTTCATATACCCAAAGTCATGGGTTCAAACCTAGCGGAGGACAATGGATTTTTTTGAGCGTAAAAATCCTTAGCATGGCTTTCTTCAGAAGGGAAGTAAAGCCGTTGGTCCTGTTTTACGGCACGTAAAAGAACCTCAAGCCTGATAGAGAGGCCTCTGAGCAAAATTAAGCAGTTTTTCACGCCAAACATAGAATCAGATGCTGAGAACTGCAACAGTTAAAGAGCATCCATAAATAAAATACCATTTCATTTTCAATCTTCTAGGATACATTTTTACAGTAAGTAGAAAATTTGGTTAAGATATTTATTATTAGTACAGTGAGTATTTTCGTTGCACTTGAACCTTGCTAATGTTATTAATCACTTGGTACACTAAGAAATAAATGTCCATGCATGTTACGCGAGTTTACTTGGAGAAAACATGACAACGTTGCTATGTCACTGAATCCTGCAGCCTTTGAAGCCGACGATGTTAACCTTTCCAGTAGCAGAATGATGTTCAATCTGTTCGTTGACCTAAAAGTGCTTCTCCACTAAGGGTGTAGATTTTTAGTATGTGTAATGAAGGGTCCTGACTACAAGGAGATATTAAATAAGCATATGCTACCACACTCTAGAGAAAATATGGCCCAAAAATGGTGTTTTCAGCACGCTAATGATCCAAAACATCTTTGTCACTGTGTGATAGACTATGTTCAACAGAAAAAAATTGTTTTGCCATGGCCAAATCAAAGAAAACCAATAGAACATATGTAGAAGGTGTTGGACTGACATGTCAGAACAGGAGTGTTATCCAATAAAGTGAATTTTTTCAACATATTGAAATGTGAATGGCAAAAAATTCAATCAAAGCCCTTATTGCTTTCATGCCAGAAAGATGTAAGGCTGTTATAAAAACAAAGGGTTATGCAACAAAACATTAGTTGCCATACTCCCAAAAGGCACGTTTAGTTTTATTTTTCTGCACAAAACTATTTTGTCAAAATACTTATGAGCTGTAGATTTCTCAGTTATATTTTTACTTTCTCTACATGTACTATGTCCATCGTGTATTGAGAAGGTATTGTATTACACCCAAAAATTTGATACCACGATTTCACCGGAGATACATATTTCAGGATCCCCTGAATAAAAAACAAAGCATTTTTAGAAGTGAGTGAGTGAGTGAGTGCGTGTGTGCTGTGTGCGCAGCATAGCTCAAAAAGAAGAAGTCTGTTAAATATGAAACTTGATATTTTAAGTACATTATTTCCAAGAATGGGACACAAAGATTTTCAAGAAAATCCCCCATGCACAACTACCCTTTACATGGAAAGTATTTAAAAAATTTTGTTTTTTTCAAAAATGACTCAATGATTTTGATTAAAATTTCATACTTTTAAGATATTTATATGACCAATAAAATGTATATATTGAATTTTCTGGAAATAGCCTCTGAAGACCTCTTTATTCTGGATCAATTTTTCTAAATTTTGCATAACTGGTAAATCGTAAGAGTTAGACAAAAACTAACTGCACAAAACGTGTAGGTCTAGATAAAACACAAAATTTATGTCATATACATCATTTTCGTGCAGTTGACCATTTTTGAGATATGCCTTGTTATTGGTTTCAGTTTTAAAATACTTATACTTTTCTCATACGGGATACTCTTCAAACCCTGTCCATGCAAAGAATCGCATTTCTATCCCACAGCAACCCCATTTGACTATTGGTTTACCCTAGTGTATCACTTATTTCTCTTCTTCTTAAAGGAAAATTATGTAATAAGACTGTTTCTGCTAATGTTTATCTCAATTAGCATGCAATAGATAGAAGAATAAGCTTATCTATATATATAAAAATGACTCACTGAAATGTATGTACGCGTATCACTTCTGAACGACTGCATCAAATTGAACAATTCTTTTTATGTTGTGTTCGTCACTGTCACGACAAGGTTTGTGGAAAGGGAAAATAGTACAGAAAAGTATTTAAAATCTTATAATATGAATACAAACTGTGTCAAGCGAACGCATTTCGCTTAATAGCCACCAAATGGCAGTGATACCATGGTTATTTGCTGCTAAATTGTCGTAGTAGTGCTCTATTTTGCCTTCCCATTCAATGTTAAGGTAACGCACCAGTTTATCGACACTAAGACACAATGCAGCAGTGACATTCAAATACATTTTTATATATTAACTGTCCTTTCCTTACTTATATAGTTTAAAATAAAGCACCAAAGAAGCTTTCCTGGCGATTAACAGCTAGAGTAACTACTTATTTATTTGCCAATAGGTGGCCATAGTGGTATTTTTCCTCCCCATCCAATGTAAAGTAATGCAACAGTTTATCGAGATGACACAATGCAGCAGTGAAATTCAAATACATTTTATATATTAACTGTCCTTTCCTTACTCCTATCGTTTAAAATAAAGTAGCTTTCCTGACAACGAACACCTAAAATACGTACTTATTATTAGACACCAGATGGCCATAATACCTACTGCTCTATTTTTTTTTCCCCTATCAATACTAAGGGAATGCACCTGGTTATGGAGACAATGATGCAAGATAACTGTGAAAATCAAATATATTTCTTTGTATTAAGTACTGTTCCCTTGGTCACATAGTTTAAATAAAGAAATAAGTATATTTTTGTTGTTATTCTTTAAAATGAACAAGTTATAAACTATGCACATAACCATTAACCCTTCTTGGAATCTGAAAATGGCGGAGAAATGACGGGATCCGTTTTAGGTTTAACTTCCTATTGCAGATGTTGGTTATTTGACGTTATATGATACATGAGCTAACTAAAGAACATGGATACTCGCGTCACCATCACACTGCAATTGCGGTGCTCTTAATACATTTGGTCAAGCAATACTTTGAATTAAATGGAGAAATTTACTGCACAAAAGCTATCATCACATAAAAGCTTATCAATTGCCCAACCAGATCTACTTCCTCTTTAGTTATGTAATTTTTAGCCTTAGAAATGGATGTTTTGACATAGAAGAAAATAAAGAAAGAGGTGGAAAACATTAGGAGTAAAGGAAGGAAAGAGATTCGGAAGTTGCATGAATGTTACTTTGTGACTTTCTCCTTAATGTAATTCATTACCTATGCCAGCGTATACCCACCACACTATGAAAGCACCGCCATTACTGTTATTATGCCAACAACATCTTGGTTGCCGACGCTGATAACTGCATGTCATCCTTTCCACAATACCTTATGGGTGCTCTTACTTTGTCCTTTTCGCAAAACCAACTATATATGCTACATTGCGCAGATCACTGCGCTTTTCAGATGCAAAGGCATTATTAGACATTGGCAAAGGGAAAATTCCTGTTGACTATTTCCTTCATTTCGTTTCCATCAAATTTTTGTCACTTCACAACGTCAAAGGAAGAATTAATATTGAAAGTGTTTCCAAATATTGATGCAAATTACAAAAACTATGCTACATTGAGAGAACGCGTTATTTTAGCAGCAACTAATAAGAATGTAGATCCTTTGAATGTAAAAATTCAGGGTAAAATTGATGGACAAATGCATTCATTTAAGTTGATCAATTCCATTACCAATCCAAATGAAGTCGTCAATTATCTAACTGAATTCCCAAATTCATTGGATTTGCCAGGATCCCCGCCACACAATATACAGCTCAAGGTTGACTCGGTGATAATTATACTATGCAATATCAATTAACTGAAATTATGTAATGGAACAAAACTCACTGTTAAAAAAATTATGAAAATTTTGATATAAGTTACTATAACATAGGAAAGTTCAAAGGTGAGGATATATTTATTCCAAGAATACCATTAATGTTAACCAACTTTCTTTTTGAATTTAAATGTGCCTTACATTCGCAATGACAGTAAATCCCAAGGTCAATCTTTAGAAGTGTGTGTAATATACTTTGAATTGTATGATTTTTTTTTTTTTTGCATGCTCAAGAGTCAGCAAACTATCTGCTTTTTTTTTTTTTTTTTTTTTTTTTTTTTTTTTTCTCTGGAAGAAAAATTGTACATTACAAGGCATTACAGTAAAGTGTTGACAAATTATTTAATTGTAATTTTATTTCATTGCATGGTCATACTGTAAATGGAAGATTTTGTCTGAGTTTTTTTCGTTAGGTACACCACTTGAGCAAAGCCGGGGCAGGCAGCTAGTTAACAATAATTTGTTACAGAGATGTAGAGAAAGTCATTGAATGGAAGTCAGATTTTTTTATATACAATATCCCTAGAAATTTTATTTTTTGTTTATGTTTTGTCATTTATAGTTTAAGTTACATATTATACAAGAAGCCAACCAATACTATAAATAAAGAAATGTTGAGAAAACATTTTGTCAAAACACTTATGAGCACTACTTTATAATATAAGGCACAAGAGTGAAATAAGAATAAAACATACTCAGTAACCTCTTTCAAACAAAAAAAGGACTGCTACATAAACATGCTGCAGATTGTGGACATCAAGTAAACCATTAATTGGTGGTATGACTAGTATCCTACATCATGGTAAATAAGAGTTACATTTACAGCTGTAATAGTAGATATTGAGAATATTATAGGCTTTCTGCTGTAGCTTTGTTAGCTCTTGGCAGAAAGGCGTTACTGAAACTGTTCATTGCAAAGAGTAGTGTTGCTGCATTTTGACTTAGAAATTGATTCTAAAGTCATCAAAAACCTAGTCAGTTCTAACGCTTTCTCACAAGACCTGCTCACATTCAGGCTTGTTTTTAAGAATTACCAAGTTATCTTTGAGATTTTCATGTTTTTTCCAACCTGGGAGAACTTGAGGTGGATTTTATACTGCTGTGTAGGTACTCTCCTGTTCTAATTTCCCATTCTTTCAGAGATTGCAAACCACCAGGGCAAATGTGCTTTTAAGAAGAGAACTATTTCTTTCCTGGAGTGAAACTTTCTGCCCAAATCTGATACAGGGGGGACACACAGAATGAGTACCCGAGTATGCTCTATTTGAAAATGATAGAGACTCCATCCTCATCCTTTCTTCCTGTAAGTATTCACTTCTTAACCCTAGCATATCCCCCACTGCCAATGATGTTTTTATATATGTTTTTAAAATAAAAGGTAATTATAAGATTCCCAAGTTGGCAAAACTACCTCTATCACATATGCTGAAATTGTTCCTGGTACCTCGGCTAAAACCTTTTATATAGCAAAGCCTACCACTTCCTAGGCTATATACAGCATTTTAGTCATTATACACTTCATAATTTTTAAACAAACAGAAACTGTTACAAATGGAAACTGTGGCGGCCCAAGAACGCGAATATGGTAAATAATGTTAGGGCAGTGTGCCGGCCTGAGTGACCGCTGAAGGGGTCACTGACTCACCCAGTCTGACAATAAAGTGAACAGTCACAATAGCCAGGAAAACAAAAACCTTTGTGTGTTTCCCTGCAAGATCTCTCAAACCTTCTTTTTCCCCAGGCCAAGAACATTCTTCTTCCATAATAATCTCTTTCTAATGCACAAAATGTAATGTTCTCATAATTTCTGAGACTGGAACTATATGAGAGGATAACAAGTGCCAGACAAGTAAACTGAAGTGATTTAAGGATCAATCTAATGAGTGACCCTTGCTAACAAAGTGACATGAACGCAGTGAACTAAGTCATTGTGTATCAAAAGTGCAAGCGTTGTATTACATAGTGATCAATAGTGAATTAAATTGAAACTGCTGTTCTGATTTGTTACGCTGGTGACAGGATTGGGATTTGTGATGAAGCAAATACGAGGGTAGATCGAAAAGTATTGCACAATAAATTTTTTACTGAAAAGTTAATAGTTAAAAAAAAAAAAAGAAGAAGAAGAAGAAGAAGAAGAAAAAAATTGCAAATGAACTTGCAACTTTTACCTACTTTTCCACATAGTCACCAACTTTCTCAAAGCATTTATCTCATTGTGATATGAGTTTCAATATGCCCTGTTCATAAAAGTCCATTTCCCTGAAGTATAGCCATTTGCAGATTGCTGATTTCGCTTCTGCATTTGTTACAATGCATTGGCTAGCCAGGAATTTCTTAATGGGACCAAACAGATGAAAGTCTGAAAGTGCAAGGTACGGATTGTGTGGTAGATGCTGGAGCACCTCTCAACCAAATTTGGTGTTCTGACGACCAGTAATAGCGACATGGGGGCAATCATTGTCATGAAGAAGTTTGAGATTGTCACCATTAATGTTGTGGCATTTGTCATGAAGGGCACAACACAACTTCACCAAAGTTAAATGCAGGCTGCAGCATTCACAGTGGTCCTGTGTTTAGCAAAGTCCACCAATAAAGCACCATGCATATTGCTGTCCAGCACAGAAAAGGACTGGGGGAGCTGAGAGGAAAGCTGGAAGACCTCAGGGAACATATTAGTGCCCTAGAGGGAGAGAGCCATAGCAGCACGAAGTGAATGCCATGATAGAAGATATGCTTAAACGAAGACTTAAGGACATGAAATTCAAGGCACCTGGACACAACACAACATCCACGCATGCAAGGCCACCAAAGTATGACAGTATGTTGACCTTCACAATCTTCTGCCAACAGTTCGCTGCAATCTGTACCTACAACTGTTGGTCAGCAGAAGAGGAAGCAGCACAGCTGATAGTGAGCCTCCAGGGGTGTGTGGGCAGTGGAAGTCTTGAATATGATTTCGACATCATCATCCGGTGAAATCTAGAAGGCCCTCGAGAAACGTTTTGGGAACCATTGCTTGGTCACAACCTATTACAGTCAGCTCAAGTCTAGGCAACAGCTACCAGGAGACATTGCAGGAGTTTGCACTAGTCATCGAACATTGGCCTTAGTTGTGAACACTGAGGCCGCACTGAAAACAGCACTTTGCAGTGCACCTGTTTTAGGGTTCCCCCAATCGGGTGGTGGCTTCATCATGGACACTGATGCAAGCGACTGTGGTATTGGAGGCATCCTCTCCCAGACCCAGGAAGGGAAGGGGCGGGTGATAGTTTACTTCAACAGAGAACTACTCTGTTATTTGGCGGGGGCAAGAGCTCTTATATAAATACCTGTATGGCCAGCCATTCCACTGAGGACATTCTGCCCTCACCGGGTTATTGAGCTTTAGGAGCCTAGAGGGCCACACTGTCTGTTAGGTCCAGAGGCTGCAGGAACATAACTTTACATTAGAGCATTGGAAGGGGAAGAGCCATTTCAACGCGGATGCCTTGTCGATAAGACCCTGCCCAGAGGACTGCAGCCACTGCAATAAGGTAGAGAAGGAGCATGCTACAGTAGTTTGTGTGATATCAGCAGTGCCAGCAGATAGATGGGTTAGTGCAGCTCTAAGGAGGGAGCAGTTGGCAGAAGTCGATGTGGGTCCGCTCCTGAGAGGTGGAGGCAGTAGCTAGGCCAATCTCGGAGGAAATCGCACCCAGGAGTAGTGTGTATAAGTCCTACTGGGCCCAATGGGACTCACTGAAGGCCAACGAAGGTGTATTATTCAGGTTTAGGAGTCATCCAACAGGAAAACCCAGAGAGAGCAGTTGATGCTCCCCCATAGTTAGGTAGCAGAAATCTAGGAGGTACACGTGAGGACCTTTAGCAGGCACCTTGGAAACCAACCTAACGATCGACAAATCCGGTAAAGGTATTATTGGTTGACATTATGGGCAGATGCCAAGAGGTGAGGTCAGCAATGTCATGTCTGTTCAGCGAGTTGCGGACCTCAGACTAGGAGTTGGGGTCGCATGCAGCAGTGCAATGAGGGGACACCCTTCGAACGCATCTGCCATCAACATAGCTGTACCATTCCCTACATCTGACAAGGGTGTCAAGTATCTGCTAGTGGTCATGGATTACTTCACCAAGTGGCCAGAGGTGTATGCCATCCCCAACCAGGAGGTCATGATGGCTATGGACTGTCTCGAAAAGCTCTTCTGCCACTTTGGAGTGCCGCTCGAGCTGCACAGCAACTAGGGCATGAACTGGTTGAAGCTGATGAGGGAGACCCTGGAGCGGTTTGGATTGCACAAGGGCACCCAATGCCTCTCCACCCATAGGTGGCATGATAGAGCGGTACATCAAGACACTGGAAGAACATCTAAGGAAGGTGCTAGTTGATCACCAGAGGGACTGGGATGTCATGGTGCCACTTTTCTTGCTGGCCTACCGCTGTCTGTATGACATGGGGTTGGCACCGTCCAGCTTGGTCTTTGGCAGGGTACTGCATCTCCCATGTGACCTGATGTTTGGGAGCTGGAGTGGAACAACCAGCAACTGACGTCGACCATCTCATGGGCTGCCTTCAAGATGCATACGAGATGCCCCGGCAGCACATCCAGATAGCATCTGCCAGGCCAATAGTCAAGGGTTTTAGTCGGGAGATCTTGTGTGGTTGTTTTGAATTTAGCCAAACTTCAAAAACCATAGCAAAGCCGTACTGCATGGCAAAGAGGATCAACGATTTGTGATGAAGCAACATTGATTTCCAAAAATAGCATACTTAAATGCTTTAAGAAAATTAAAAAACAATACTACTCCTATTTTATTTTAAACAGTAAATCTTAACTAACATGGAAATAAAATCATGTTAAGGCAATGTTCCAAAAACTCAAATTTACTTTGGTTTTCATACATAATATTTTTCCCTTAATTTTTCTATGCAACTTGAACAGAGAAAACATTGTCACAGCCAGCATTCACATTAATGTCATTTATGAACTAGCTTAAAATGCAATGCATACACTGTTTCCTACCTGCAGTGAGGTCCACAGCGCCTGGAACTCTGTGGATGACGATGTTGATGATGAGAGACTTTTGTTTGACGGTGTAGTCGAATTAGATTGTGAGGGTAAGACCTGTGGCTTTGTTGGCACAATATTCTGTTGATATCTTGGTTTTCTGCTTACAAGTCCTGATTGCTGTTGAGGACTGAAACCACCCTGCAGGTACAAAATAATTTTTTAACCTTCTTAGTTGTCGCAACATTATAAATGCTAGCTGAACATCATCTTTTTTTTTTTGTAGTTTTAATGCCTGTTTTTGCTTCGTATGGAATCACAAGCAATGACACTTGACACATGGAATGAAAAGGAGCACCAGTGGAATGTAATGGCAGGGAAACCAGAGAACCTGGAGAAAACCCACCCCTATGCTGCTTTGTCTGCCATAAATCCCACATGCAGTTGCATGGGATTGAGAACCGAATGGTCCAACCACAACTATCTTGTACTGCTAGGAAGGTAGTGCAAGATGAGAAAGCTTGTTAAAACTTTGGCAAGGCTGTATATGAAATTACTGAGAATATGAAGGTTGCCTCTTGATAAATTATACACCTAAAATGAGGTACATTAACTATTTTATAATCACTTTTTTGTTTGCCTTAAAGCATCTATTACATGATTGCTTTAAGTGCCAAGAAACCTTCTTGATTCTACCTTCTTTTGTTTTGCCTAGTAATTAAGGGTTACTATGCTCATATGTTTCTTAACACCTTTCCTCCTCACACACAAACAAATAATAAAAAGAAAATTTAATTGAGTGTAAAAGGGTCACTCTAGAAGTTTTGAGAATCAACAACAAAGAATTATGGAAAGCCAATGCAGCTCTTCCTTACTTTAGATTGAAGTTCAGACAGAAAATGTGCAAGCCTGAGCATGCTACAATCTACCGCATCAGCACTGCTGTGTATGTGCGTGTTCAAAGCCAAACGATAAGTTGTATCTCCAGCCTGAGCATTTTCACATTATAATTTTCTATGATTTTAAAGTGAGTTTAGGAGGATACCTTGAGAACTTCTCACCTGAGGTCTCGGGTTCGATTCCCGGCTGGAGCAGGGGATTTTTCTTTAACCACAATTATTCCCTATCCCCCACAGAGTCTGGAAGTATGTACGTGAGAGTGAAGAATGTGTGTGCGTTTGAGGAAAATAAAACAATTTAAATCCAACGTAAAGAACCTACAGACGAGTTGTTTCTAATGCAAAACCCCCGTTATGACCTTAGATGTTAAAGGGATATATATAAACCTTGAGAATGCATCATGCTTTTGGAGATCTTTACCCTTTACAATCCGCCATTTATTGATGGTTTGCAGTTCTAAAGAGGAAGAGATTCAGTCGAAGATGAAGATTGTGTAGGACAGTTAGCTTCAAACAACAAATGAAAATGTAGTAAAAGTACAGCACATGTTGCAGATGACAATCATTGCCATTATTATCAGATTCAAGAAGCCCTGAAAATTGGATAAGAAGTATGACAATAATCCTTTAAAAAAATCATCTGCAGTTGTTGGATCCCATCACCAACTCACTAATGAGCAGAAACATGCAAGGTGCCAGGATATTATATTAGAATTTGATGGGAGATGATCCAATAGCATATGTAACATTGTAACAGGGACGAAAGCTGGGTGTACCAATATGATCTGGAAACCAAGAGAGCCATCAGTCTGGGTATTCCCAAGAGAAGGTCCATCAACAAAAATAAAGGGTTGGCAAGAAAATTATGTTCTTTCTTCTCAGCTAGCAGCCATATTGTCACAATTCTGCATAAGGGATAAAAGATTGTCACTGTCAGATGGTACACCACAAAATGACTTTCACAAGTCTTCAATAAACTGAGAACAAAGCATTCTAAGACAGGTCTGCGTGGAATTTTGTTGCCCCATTACAGTATCTCTGCCCATAATGCACAAGAAACAATTCAATTTCTGCAGGAGTCATGAGCAAAAACCTTGTCCATCCTCCCTTCAATCTAGATCTCCAAATGACTTTTTTCTATTCCCAAAAGGAAAGATACAATTCTAAATCAATGATTTGAATCACCCTGAAACAGCAGTAGCTGCTTATGAAGAATGTATTTGCACTGTCATCATTGAAAAATGATTTGAAAGGATGAGACATTTATATATAATGCAATGAGAATACTTTGAAAAGATACAATGATTGGAACTAAATTTTAAAATGTCATCGCCCTCATTCTCTTAACTTTCAGAGTGATCTTCATAATGATGTCCAGGATTGCTGCATGTTAAAATGCTTAATAATGTACTAGTGTATGGATAATAGATAAGCATAACTTTCTGAATTCTCTTTTAACAGAAAATTTTGAAGTTTTTATTTGCAGTTAGTAACTATTTACAGTTGTCATAACTACATTATTAAATAAATAAATGTTTTACTCTAAACAGAAAGTGAAGCGCATGCTTTTCACAATTATAAAATGAATTTTACACAGCATGCTTGATGTTCTACACAACAGAAAATAAATATCATTATTTGCAGTACATTTTTACTGTTTCTAACACAATGTTCTATTCTGATTTCCAAAGCATATATTTCTTGATTTAATAAATCTTGATTCCATATATTTTCCTGTTATATTATTTATGATGTTTACATTCTGACTGAGATGATAATATACATGCATTTGATAACTGTTAGAGATACACTTCCTCAAGGTCACAAATTTCTCTACACAGGTTTGTGAAAGTGGAAGTTTTTAAACGCTCATTCCTATGACAGGTACTATAAATATTAGTGACACTTTACCAAGACTGCACAAGCACTATAATTACTACCATTCTCGCTTATTTGTTTTCTTTTTAGCAGGTGCACCCACATATTTCCCTGAAACATGAACTAATTGGCATCTCCTATATTTTACATTGTGGATTTTCCCTAGCCGCCACTAATTTACACCATCTTTCTCTTGTTTCCTATTATTTTAGACTTTCTGACAACTATTTCTGTCTGAACCATTTTTACTTTCTCTATACGCACTATGTACATAGTGTATAGAGAATGTATTGCACTCCACCAAAAAATTTGATGCCGAGATTTCACCGGAAATATATGTTTTAGGGTCCCCTGTATAAAAAAAAAGTATTTTCAGAAAAAGGTCCGTGTGTGTGTGTCCATGTGCCTGTGTGTCTGTGAACACGATAACTCAAAAAGGAAAAGTCGGTAAAATACCAAACTTGGTATTTAAGTTTAGTATCTTCCGGGGATGCAACACGAAGATTTTGAGAAAAATCCCCCTACTCCAAACTACCCTTTACATGGAACTTTTCGAAAATCTTGAATTTCTAAAAAATGGCTCTAACGATTTTGATTAAAATATTGTATATGAAAGATATTTATTTACCTGACAAATAAAATGTATATTTTTAATTTTCTGGGAATAGCCTCTGAAGACTACTTTATTCTGAGTGAACTTTATGGAATTTTGCATAAGTGCTAAACCGTAAGAGAGAGAGAAAAACTTACCACACAAAAACTGTAGAGCACATTAAAACACACAATTTATGTTGTATACATTTTTTTTGTGGAGTTGATTGTTTTTGAGATATTCCTTGTTTTTGGTTTAAGCTATAAAAACTTATATTTTTCACATAATACAGGGCTTTGTGAACTCATGTCCATACAAACAAAGGAACTTCAGTCACATAGCAACAGGCTTTTGACTATCACTTTGACCTATGGTGCTCCCTTATTTCGTTTCTACTAACAAGGAAGCAAGTAATAAGACTATTTCTGCTAATTTTTGCTCCATTAGATGAAGTAAATAGAATAATTTGTTGCAGTGGTATAGAGAAAGTCATGTGAATGGAACACATCAGATTTTTCAACAATGTTATCCTTTAACTTATTATCTATGAACATTTCACTTTTTTTTTTAACTCAGTATTCATATTGATAATTATGAAACTGAATCTATCATTATTTTCCTGGTTCTTTTTTTTTCTTTCTTTCTTTCTTTCTTTTTTTAGTTAACTCTATATAAAGGTTTTTAATATTTTTATTCATTTTTTGTTGCTTTTACTTTTGTTATATGATTTATTTTTACATTGCTTTCCCCTAAATTTAACATCATACACATAATAAAGAGTTGTAATTTTTCTTTAGTTTGTTTACCTGTTTCTGGGTTTTGATAAATTGTTTCAAAGGTAAAATCCTATTTCAGGCTGAATCAGATTTGAAAAATATACTCCCATCACCAGTATTTGAATCATCAATTTTTTCTCCCTGTGCTAATGCTCTTATTGTTTGAGATACCATTGCTTTAAATCATTTCATCTGATTCAAGATGACGAGTAAGCCTTCAAGGCAATCTCAAACATTAGGAGATATGAACCTCAAGGTGGCTTTTATTGTTGTAAGTTTGAATTTCCAGACTTTATAGTTTGCTATTAGGGTTAATTGTATTTTGAGAGATAATTATTCTTTTGCTTCAGCCATGTATACATACCTAGCTATAAAGTTGAATCAAATATGAAAAATTCAATATCACAAAGCAGGAATTATAATCATGGATTTAATGCACATATGGAACTCTCACCATGGTAGCTTAAGCAATAAGAGCATTGACTCAGAGATGCCAAAAATGTGTGGTTCAAGTAACTTAAGCTTTGGTGCCTATACCCAATCAATATGGAAGAATAATTATCAAAATGCCTCCATTTTGGGAGCGGAAAGCTTTCTCTCTCATGATATCACATTCCTTACTTGTCGTTTAACCAGGTAGGTCATATCATAGGTGAATGAACAAATGAGCACGGGATCCCTAGAGTTTTGTGTTACCCAAATTTATCTGCTGAGGATAAGGGAAAATGCTGAAAAAAAACCTTATTCAGGTAACTCACCCTTACTGTGTTTCAAACTCAGAACCTATTACTTTAATGTCAGAGGTGGGTTCTCCCCATTTTGCTATAAGCCCTTCCTTTACAGTAAACAAGCAGCACATTAAGGCACCCTAATACACTTTTCCTCATGTTTCATGTACTTAACAATTAAAGTTAGTCATCTTGGGCAATATAAAATATGCAAATATGTTTTACATACCATAAACTGAGGTTGCACCATACTCTCATTTCTGTGGAAAGGCTGGGGCATGTTCCTAAAGTTCCCTACAGTACTGTTTGATGACGGCACATAAGACATACTCCTTACTGGCTGCTGTGCATTATTGTTCCAACTTGCAAACGCACTTGGTGGATATGCATTTCGTGGCAAGTATAGACATTGATCTTGTATTACACTGTTTTCTGCAAAAAAGAATAATTATCGACTATTAATGTATTTTCATTTTTTCTATAAACTTGTCATGTTTGAGATAAGTACAATAAAAAACTGCAAATGATGGTTAACTCATTTAAGACTCAAAGTTGCTTGATTGTAACTGGGAAGATAAGATATGAATGAACAAAGTAGTTAAGTTCATCCTACTGCTACAGTGAAAACATAGGTAGAAAACTGTCTGAAACTACAGCACTAATGTAAAAATCAATTGTTATGCACTTTGGAACAGTATAATGTAACCTAATTTTTGGATCCTATGGCTTAATTATAAACACAAAGAAAAGGAAGGACAGTACATCACAGTCAGAGAAGGTAGAAAATGAGGAGGGGAAGAAAGAAACAACTTTGTATTTTTTAATTTGCTTCCAAATAAAACATAAGCAGTTCACAGGGAAAAATGCTGTGGGGACAAAGCAAGCATGGAACAATTTACTGCTTTGTTATGCACCAACAATGATATCAGTGAAAAACTTTCCTCTTTAATTATTGGAATATTTAAAATTCTTAGGCACCTCAGCATTCGTAAACTGTCATGCAAGTTTGACTTCAATAAGAGGGCTTGGATGACCAAAGATTTTTTCACATTTTTTAAAGATCTTTAGATGCTGTAATGGGATCAATGGGAAGAAAGACATTGCTGTTGACAGAAAAAGTCCCGCTCAGCCTCCTGATGTACCTTTTCTGCATTGTTTTCTTTCCACCACCTGTAACAGTCTTCTGCAGCCTCTAGATGCTGGTAAAGTTCACTCAACAGGTGAGGTTCTGTAAAATAGTTATGCAGAAAGCTATCTCTTTCCTTGAAAGAGGTGAGGAATGGTAACTCAATATATTACAGGTCATGCCCAGATATGTAGCTGTATGGCAACCGGAAACTATGAGAAACTGTGATCTTTCAGGGTTCAGTGCTACAGTCACTAGCGGAGAATACTTTGAAGATGGCAGATATTGAGGGAGATTGGAAAATGATAGCAAAGGAAGATGATAGTGTTACAATTGAAGAATATGCAACTTGTGATGATGATATCTTGACCTTAGAAGCTGGATATTTTAGAACCTGTGCAACGAGGGAGAAGGCACCAATGTTACAGAAGAACAAGCAGAAGAGTTAGCACAACCAACTTTTACTGCAGCAGATTGGATGTGGTCAGCCTTAACCTGTTTGAGAGAAAGCTGCTTTTGTGAGGCATCTGAGAAAACAGAAGCAAATCCCATCTTGGAATACTTCAAAAAACAGAATTATGTATGTAATTAACTGTGCCAATAAAGTAGTTAAAATTAATATGCATGCAGTGATATAATCTTCAATAAACAAGAAGGAACATTTGTTAATCCAACAGCTAGAGACAAGTGAAACACAAACATCTTAGAGCATTTATACTAATGGTTGAGAGACAGAAATGATCCATGTTCATGCGTCATTCCATTCCTTCTCATTTGGTACTGCTCATCTTATTCTTCTTACAATATATTTATCACAAATTTCCCATGAACCTCCTACTACGGATAGCCCCTATTTAAGGAATAAATATTAAATCCTCAAGAAAGTGTTAAATGTAGATCACCTGCTGTTCTGTTCATTTGTTTCAACCACCATTCTGCATCTAAATCACATCATAAGTAGTACAGAGAATTCATTAAATTTGCTGGAATAATGTGCTGAGACCAAACAGTATTGTACTTTTTTCATCTCTTAAAATACAATTGCCCCAAACTGAAAAAATCCATATTCCTTCCAATTATATACAGGGTGTACATAAAGAATATCGGGGTTTTAACTCTTTATAATATTTATTACATTCAACTTACAGTTATAAATGATATGTCAAATGAAAAAGCAACTCCGACAGTTTTGTTTGTTGGCACAAGTGCGCATGTGCATGCAATGTTTCTGCCGCAATCCACTAGACAGCGGTAGTAGCAAAGATGGTGACTAGTAAACAGAAAGCGTTTTGTGTTTTGCAGTTTGCAAAGACCGAATCTGTAGTTACTGTGCAATGTGCGTTCCGTAATAAGTTCGGTTGTGATCCTCCTAGTCATAAAAACATTCGTAGATGGTATAATCAGTTTGAAGATACTGGCTGCCTTTGTAAAGGGAAGAGCACAGGATGACCAGGAGTAAATGAAGAGACTGTTGAGCGAGTGAGAGAGTCGATCACTCGTAGCCCAAAGAAATCAGTCCGGAACGCTAGTTGTGAATTACAAGTTCCTGTGTCAACTGTTTGGAAAGTTGTAAGAAAATGCTTACAACTACGTCCTTACTGTTTACAGTTATTACAGGCTCTAAAGCCGACAGACCACGGATTACATGCCAAATTTGCAAATGACATGTTGTTTCGTGACGATTTTGTGGATCGTGTTGTCTTCAGTGATGAATCAACCTTTCATCTTAGTGGACATGTTAACACTCATAATGTGCGCATCTGGGGCTCAGAAAATCCTCACAAGATGGTACAAATGCAACGAGATTCCCCTAAAGTGAATGTTTTTTGTGCCGTATACCGGCGAAAAGTTTATGGGCCTTTCGTTTTTGGTGAACCTACTGTAACTGGCACTTCTTTGCAATGGCTCTTCCCTCAGTTGGAAGAAAATGAGCCAGAGAACTTCATTTTCCAGCAGGATGGTGCGCCACCTCACTGGCATAATGAAGTATGCGATTGGTTGAACGTCACTGTACCTGAGCGCTGGCTGGATAGGCCACAAGGGCCCCAATGACAGGGCTTGCTATGCATGCCCTCCACGTTCTCCTGACCTAAAGCCATGCGATTTTTACCTTTGGGGTTTCATCAAGGATCGTGTGTATGTGCCTCCGCTACCAGCTGACCTCCCTGAATTAAGAAACCGGATTAAAGCAGCCGTTGCTACAATTACTGAATACACACTTATCAATGTTTGGGAAGAACTCGGCCATAGACTTGATGTGTGCCGTGTGACAAAGGGTAGTCACATTGAACATTTATAAGCTTCTTGGTAAAACTGTTTGAGTTGCTTTTTCATTTGACATATCATTCATAACTGTAAGTTGAATGTAATAAATATTATAAAGAGTTAAAACCCCGATATTCATTTATATACACCCTGTACTATAAATGTAAACTGCTCATTTTATAGGTCCTGTGCAGGTCTTTACTTATGACTAAGGACTTCTACTTTTTGCAAGTGGTTTGTTTGCAAAATTGACCAAAAATCAATAAATTAGAACTCTTTTAATCAATTGCTTTAAAATTACACAAATATTTCAATTTTGAGTAGTGAAATAAATAAATTCCATATTGCAAAACCACAAAATAGCACTGTTATAAAAAACTATAGGCAAAATAATACCAAATTTATATTTTTTCTTTCTTTCTCACATAAACTTTCAACTATTTCATATTACAAATTGTATGTGTTGGTGCTACAGTCATGCAACTTCAGGGCTTTATCTGAAATTCCTCTCCATCTTCTGGTTACCATGCTAGGCTCATATACTCAAATTTGCGGGTTCAAACCCAGCGAAGGACAATGGATTTTTTCAGGTGTAAAAATCCTTAGCATGGCTTCCTTTGGAAGGGAAGTAAAGCCATTGAACCTGTGTCATAGATTTACAGCACGTAAAAGAATCTCAAGCCTGATAAAGAGGCCCGTGAGCAAACTCAAGTGGTCTTTAATGCCCAATATAGAATGGGACGCTGAGAACCAAGTAGTTAAAGAGCGTACATAAATAAAAGTCCATTTCATTTCTCCATCTTCTTTCCCCTGCTGCACACCGCATGCATTGCAAAGGATGAAGCAGCCAAAGACCATGTTACACATGTAAATAAGTGACATTAGCGCTGGCTATGTGTGTGTTGAAATCAATAATATCTGAAACTGTTCAGCTTGGCAACATGAACAGCCAACAATAAAAAAATAAGTAATTATTGTTCGAGTTGGTTTCAATGAGAATAATATAAAAATTGTTATTTATTAACACCATTCAACCATTTGTGGTTGAACTGTCATATATATCAGGCCAGTTGGAAAATACTGTTCAAAAAGAATTGTGACTACATACCGAATGCAAATGTCTGTACCTTGTCACCCTGAATCGCTGCATGCCGGTGAGCAGTTTGCTTTCCATCATTTATAGCTGATTGTTGCAGAAGTGCATATAAATAACAGAATAAGCTGGTACTTTACATCAATGTGACCCACTGTTGCACCTGGGTGTAATGTTCACACACCAATAATGACCTGTGGAAATTTCTTGCAATGTCGAGTGGTATAAACCATTTTAGAGGCAATCATGACCTAATCATGATCTGAAAATTCTGTGACCTAATCGTGATGCACTTTTCATACGTTTCAGCTCTTTCCAGCTGGAAATCTGTGCACTTTTTACATCATCGCCATGGAGAAAGGTTTTCTGGAGCATTTCAAAGCCTTATCTTTACACTCCAAAGCACTATAATAGCTTCAAATTTAATTTCTCTAGCCAGTGTTTGTTTATGTTGGTTGAAAAATGACATCTAGCAAAAGTATATGAAAAGGAAATAAGAGCTGCAGAAAGCATTCTGTAGGTTTGTTTAGGCCAGGAAGCCATTGAACATAGAACTTGTCAAGACATATACATGTATACATATGTTTATATACTATGGAAAAAAAAACAATGTATAAAGTTCATGCTTAAAGCTTGGGTTACAAAAACATAAGAATAGAATCATACCATTTAGTGTCAAAATGTATAAATAAATATAATTTCATTATATGTAACACTGATGTAATGTCAGATGATAGTTTTCTAATTATCAACATAATAGTTACTACTAGTAATTATATAAAACTAAAATATGATTATTGTATTATGTACTCTTCATAAATGTCAACAAACTACAATACATATTTACAAATATGTTAAAGAATTTCCAATGCAAAAATTTACAATTATGCATTAGAGTGTAAAATATCAAAGTATTGGGCTTTACAGACCTTGTGTCATTACTAAATACTAAAAAATTCATTTGACACATTCGTGCAAGTCAAAGTATACACGAGTTTAATTTGAATATAAAACACATACACACACTAATATACACAAAATGCAATACATTATAATACTTATAAATAAAATGATTATTGACAGTATTGTCAGACAGATTTGTCACTTAAATATTCATCTACAGAGTAAAAGATTTATTGCAAAGGTACTCCTTAAGAGAGGCCTTAAAAACCCTGAAATTCCCAACATTTTTTTTGAGATTACTGGGGAGAGCATTAAATATCTTGATTGTTTCATAATATATACCTTTCTGAAAGCAATGAAGTTTGGCATTGGGATGATGAATATATCCCTTTTGTCTAGTATTAATGTTATTCATTATGGTTTCACGGGTGATCAGCCGTGTCAGGTGTATAAAATCCAAGCTTTCGACCATTGCACACTCCATGGTCTTCATCAGGGACTGCATGCATCATGCAGTCCCTGATGAAGACCCTGATGAAGACCATGGAGTGTGCAATGGTCGAAAGCTTGGATTTTATACACCTGACACGGCTGATCACCCGTGAAGCCAAAATGAATGAATTTCCATGTTTGTTATAAAACTATGTTGATTAACTGCATAGAATTTTAAAATGGATAATATATAAACACAAGGTAAGGTGAGTATGCCCAATTTTTTAAATAGTTCTTTGCATGACTGTCTGTTATAAGCATTACAGATTATTCGTATTGCTTTCTTCTATATCCAGAATATGCATTTACTACCCATTGAATTACCCCAGAATATTATTCCATACTCGATGATGGAGTTAAAGTAGGCAAAATACACCAATTTAAGTGTATCGATTGGGTGAAATTTAACCAGTGCACGGAGAGCATAACATGCTGAGCTAAGTTTAGGCGTGATGTAGCTAATATGTGACTTCCAGTCCAAATGCTTATCTACCTCAAGGCCAAGAAATTTGATTTCATTTAGCTGTTCTAACAATGTATCATTAATTCCTATTTCTAAGTGTGTTTGTGGTGAGCGAGTAGTTATAAATTTAATAGTTTATGTTTTTTCAAGATTTACTGAGAGTTTGTTTGCTTTGAACCAATTTGACATACAATTTAGAACATAGTTTAATTTTACTATGCAGTCATTGAAATCTTTACTTGTTACTAGAACACTAGTGTCATCTGCAAATAAATAAATACTTGCAATACTGTTAATGTACAATGGGGGGTAATGTAAACCAAGAACAAAAGAGGCCCTAAGATTGATCCCTGGGGAAGACCATGTTTTACTGATTTCCATTCTGAGGTACTATTTTGAACCATTGGAGTTATTAATTTCAACCCTTTGTTTTCTCTTCTCTAGTTATGAAATGAACCAATCTAATATGTTACTCTTTACTCCATGGAAATGTAGTTTTGCTATCAGAATCTCATAATTCACACAGTCAAAAGCCTTTATTAGGTCACAAAAGATTCCACCGACATGTTCCTTTTCATTTAATACTGTTAACACTTTATGTGTCAGCTTGAAGGTTGCATTATCTGTCGCTACTCCTTTTCTAAGGCCAAACTGTTCTTTGGCAAGTAAGTTGTTCTTTTCCAAGTAATAATAAAGCCTATTGAACATTACTATTGAAAACAGACAAGAGAGATATAGGTCTATAATTTGAGATATTATCTTGTTTACCTTTTTTGAAAAGTGGTTTGACAATAGAATACTTCATTCCGTCAAGAAATATTGCACTCTTTAGTGCTTCGTTACATAATAGCTAAAGGAAATGCTTATTAGGTCAGAGCATGCTTTTAGGATTTTACTTGATATTTCATCATATCCAGAGAAATTTTTGGTCTTGAGCAAATTTATTATATTTTTTATTTCAAACGGTGTAGTCATTTTTACTTTAAACTCAGGGACTCTGTTTACAAAAGAAGTTTTCAAAAAACTTAATGCTGATTCTTTACATCCATAATTTATATTTAATTTGTCTGTTACAGTCAAAAAGAAATTGTTAAAAATATCTGCGACCTTTTGAGGATCATCAATTTTTTGATTACTGGAATTCAGTGCAATTGAGGAGCTTTCTTGAGAGCCTATACCTGTTTCTCTTTTTATTATATTCCAGATAGTTTTTATTTTATTATCAGAATTGGATATCTCTTCATTATAATGCAATGTTTTAGCAGCTTTTTTTGTTTCTTTTAGAATTTTACAGTATTTTTTGTAATGACATTCTAAGTGTGGGGTCTTATTATGTTTCAACTCTTGGTATAATTTTTGCTTACATTTGCAAGAAGTTTTAATGCCTGTTGTAATCCAGGTGTTATTTTCCTTCTGATTATGTATTTTACGATATTTGACTGAAAAGGATGTTACAAAGTGAGAGTTGAAATGTTGTAGGAAATGATTGAACTGGTTATTTACTCCATTTATTTCATAGATTTCAGTCCATGATTCTTGTTGAAGGGCATACTTAAACAATGTGAGGGTGCTTTCATCTACTTTTCGTGTTCTACAATATTTATAGTTTGGTTTTAATTTTAGGTTAATTTCTTTAATGAGAAGTATTTGTGCCTCATGATCTGAAAGGCCATTTGCAAATGGTAAGGTTATTGAAGTTTTAATTCTATCTACGAGGGGCATACTGAAAGTCATGAGCAACACTGTTTGACAATCTTAATATTTATTTTTAAGCCAAACCAAATACATCATCATAATCTACAGACTTTCTTTCACTTTTCGACATAGTCTCCATTGTTTTGCACACATTTTTCCCATCGTTCTAAAAGTTTGAAAATGCCCTTGTGATAGAACTCCGTTCCAGCTGCCCGCAGACCCTGACGCACTGCTTTCCGAATATCCTCCTGCGTCTCGTAGCGTTGACCATGCATCTGCTCCTTCACAGAACCGAAAAGATGGTAGTCGGAGAGTGCCAAGTCGGGACTGTAGGGAGGATATGGAAGAGTTACCCACCCTAATGCCCTGATCTTCTCCATAGTGGCACGGGCAGTATGCGGACACGCATTATCCTGTTGAAGGATGATCCTCTTTCCAGGGCGTTTATCACGCAAAGCCCGACGGAGCTTCAGAAGTGTCTTAATGTAGCGGGCAGAATTTATGGTTTGTCCAGATTCAAGAAAGTCAACCAGAATGCAACCTTGTGCATCCCAAAAGACACTTCCCATAACTTTTCCTACAGACTGCACTGTCTTCGCTTTCTTCTTCGATGGTGAGTTCAAGTGGTGCCATTCCATACTCTGACGTTTCGTTTCTGGCTCATAGTGATGGAACCAGCTCTCATCTCCAGTCACAATACACGTCAAAAATTCATCACCTTCATTATGAAATCTCTGAAGAAGGCTTTGTGCAATGGTTCTTCTCTGAAGTTTGTAGTCTTCAGTCAATAAACGGGGGACCCAACGGGCACAGACCTTTCGATAACCCAAGCTGTGGATCATTTCTTGCACTGCACTATGTCCTATTGCAAGTTGCGCAGCAATTTCATTCACAGTGAAACGCCTATCTCCTGTAATGAGCTCATCAACTGTTTCCTTGTTGCGTTCTGTAGAGGCAGTTCGAGGACGCCCGCTACGAGGTGCATTTTGCAGACTCGTGTTTCCATCTTTGAAATGTTTCACCCATCTTCTAACACTGCTGCCACCTATGCAGACACCTCCATATGCACGTTGAAGTCTGAGATGAATTTCAGGAGCAGATTTTCCTTCTTTCACAAAGAATTCAATGACAGCACGCTATCGAAACGAAACATCAATGTCAGCCATTTTTCAAACACCGTCTGTGGTCACGTGATAGAAGCTAATGACGTCACAATATGTCAACATGTGGCTTAAAGTCTGTAGATTACGATCCCACAATTCGTTTCGTTACATTGTTGAAATTTAAATTTTTACAATGGGTTGCTCGTGACTTTCAGTATGCCCCTCGTATATTTATGAATATGTTATCTATTACTGAAGAGGAGCTACCCTGAATTCTTGTAGGAAAATTTACTGTGTGTGACATGTTGTATTTAAAGATATAGAATTGAGTTGGTCCTTTCGGAGACTAGGTATAAGATAATCAATATTAATGTCACCATAAATTATCAGTTCTCGTTTCGGTTTCAAAATAAACTTTAAGGAATCATCTAATGTTTTTTGAATACCTAATAGCTACCCAGTGGGGACCGATATAATGCTATTATTGCAAAATTTACTTGATTTATGTTTAGTTGAACTACGCACATCTCTGTATCTAGCTCAAAACAAAACTTGTTTAGATTAATGATTTTATAGGGTACATCATGTCTTACAAATTTGCAAACCCCTCCTTTTTTTAAATTTTTCCTTGAATATGCTGCTCCTAAAGAGTACCCATGCAGTGAAATTGGCATGAATTCCTGTTCTGTTAAGTGATGTTTGAATGAGCATAAAACATGTGGCTGTAATTTTTCAGAAGCAAGACTAAGAGAAAGTTCATCAACTTTGTTTCTTAAACCCCTAATATTTTGGTGAAATATGCACAACGAGCTACCGCTATTATTTATCTTAATAAAATTACTGATATTTTCTGTATTCCTAAAATTCTTTGTTGGTGAACTTCTATTTATTTCAATTGACTTTAGAGTTTTTTCATGGCTTTTTTGGGGGATTTCCTTTAACCTAAAAAAGTCCTATCAGATATCACAACAGGAATTCTACCCATAATTCTGTCGGCAATTAGCTGCGAAAGCTGCCTTTTGCCTCTAGAATTGAGATCACAATGTATTAGAAGAATTTTTTTTTATTTTGATTTTATTTTCAGGCGTTGATGAAAGCATTTCTGACATCGATGTAAGAAGGGAGGATATTAATTCCAGCTTCAGTGATGAAAATGTATTCGAAAGCAATGGCTCTTGTATGCACGCATATAATTGGTATATCTATCAAAATGGATTTATGGAGGTATAACCAGACAATGCAAACAATGTGAATCAACCATTTAGCTAAGCAACAAAAGTGCTAAATTGTACACTAATCTAGTTATGCCATTATTACTTTATGCCATTTTCATTATTAGTTGTATTATATTTATGTGTGTGCATTTTCTTTTTATTGCGATTTTTTTTTTTTTCTAGTTTCAGCCTTCAGGTTACATGAATGAAGTTTTTCTATTTTAAAAAATAAACCAGACCAAAACAGATTGCTGTTTTAGCAAAGAAATATCTGTACTTTCAATTCATTAGCCTGATACTTTCTGTGTAGTAAGGTTTCGTATGCTATTTATTGATTATTGTGGGATTTTTTATTTTATTTTCAAAATTTTGTTTTGCTTATAATCTTTTAAAAAATATTGAAGGGACTTCTCCATATAGTACATATTATACAGTAGACAAAAGGGTTTACTAAAAATAAAAACAGATTATTTGGTACTCATTTTATTACTAATAATTTAAAATCCTGCATTCTGCTTTAACACTGCTTGGCACTTCTCAGATAGGATTTTGTTATTTGGGCTGGCACTAAATAGGTTAAAAGGGGTAGGCAGATTACAGAAGTTCAGTTTTTTACAGTAAGTTCAGAGCTTAAACTTAAATAAAAGACAGCAAAGGGCTGTAGCGGCAAGAGAATAAATCATGCTGCAGGACTGAAATAAAGACAATCGCTGTGAACAGATTTTGAAATAATAATGAGATTTTGTTATATTGGTGTCAGGAGCAGGACTTTAATGCTAAGATGGAAGAGATGATGAAAACTTATTGCCTGAAATCAAGCAGTTAAGAGACGAAAATATAATCTAACATGAAGGGAATGAAGAAAGATACAAAAATGAAATCTGGAATGGAGAAGTTGGTGGATAAAATTAAATCTGGAACTAAAGAAATTAAATTTTTAATGGAGATGATGATGTCAGTTATTCATTTGGCAGATATTTTGTTAGATGAAAGACAAATTGCATCAAAGCAAGACCTGCCAGAGAAGATGTTCAAAAGAGGATATGTTGCTCAGAAGAACATGGTGTGTGAGAAGTTGCAAGTTGGTTTTACTCTCTGGACTTCAATGCGACTATTTGAGTTTCAGTGAGAAGTGCATGTAACTATTGTGGATACTTGTGTCTAATGTAGATGGTGAAAGTTTCTTCTCTAGATATGTGGATTTTATCACAAATTTAAGAACCCTGAACTGTTGGTGGTTCTGTCCCTTATCAGAGAGGAACTTGAAATTAATATACTACATAAATAATTTTTGCACTTATTATTTGGTAACAGTATGTAAGTTGTAGGTTATATAATTTGTTTTGCACAGTGAATTATGTTGGATGCTCTACTAAAAATACTTCTGCTGTTATTTAATATAACAAATATCTAGAATTATTTAAGGATAACTGAATTATTTTTCTCTCTTATACTTAACAACTCATTGCTTTTACCATTTGCTACCTTTGTTCAGTTTTACATGTATATACAAAAAATATTTCAGTATTTGTAGTTAGTTTGAATTAATATGAATGTTAAGAAGATGTGCAAGAAGGGACCACTTAACAATTTTAAATGTTGAGGTATACAGAAAAATATGTTTCTTATGGCTTATCAATATTTTGAAAATCAGGTAATGTGGTATCTAGTGATGCACTTCTGTGGAGCACTATTTTAAAATTTTAGAAAAGTGCTCACAGTGGTCAATGCCATATCTCTACAAATTCTGGAAACAGCTTCTGGGAAATCACTGAAAATATTTTTAATGATTTACTTAGAAATTAAATGCTACCAACACCCATTTTTGTACAAAATAACCCTGATGAACAGTTTTATCTACACTACTTACTACAATAGTTTTACACAAATATTACAATTTGTTATTACTGGCAATCACTTGTAACTTACCAGATGGATTTACAACTGCTGTTGGTTTGTTGCCTGTTTTTATCTGCTCAATGCGTTGGCCATAAGAGAGATTCAGAAACGAGGAACAAGGTAACCTGTATCCTCTCATGGATGAACAACCAATACTAAGACCGCCAGGGAAGGGCTTGTCAAAAAGCACATCATACATTAGGTCACCTTCTTTTTCTGTTCGGCGCATGCCTGAAAATAAAAATTACATTGTACATTATTACTTCAAATTTGTATTTGTATTGACTGAGCACTTGCTTATGCTTCTGATCAATTCAAATGCTTAAGGGGGGACGTAGGCACAACAAAAATTCTACCATGGCCATAATTTTTGTTCTAAAGCAATGAAATTTTGCAGTTAGTTGTCTTGATATCTTCTGTGACTGTGCTATTTTATAAGTAATTTTGTCAACAAATAAAGAAATTGCACATTGGAGTTTTCAAAACATCAAAAAAGTTATGTACCTTTTTCTTAGTATCCCTTTGGTGAAGTTGCTTGAAAACAAGTGTACATAAAGTATTAGAATTATGCTATATTTTGGCGCAGAAGATTTTCTTTATCTCCCTTCAATGATTTTTAAAGTAATTTTTAAGGTATGCGAGTTTTTTATTTCAAATTATTATGTATTTCATAGCACAATACCTATAGAATCTAAATAAAAAGAAAACTAGCTACGCCAAAATACTCATTGTGGACTGAAATATGTGTGTACAAAATTCCATTGCAATATCTCAAATAGTTTCCAAGAAAAAGGTACATAAGTGTGATAAATTATAAACCTGAGAAAACGAGAAAATTTTGTTTTGTTTTATTTAGGGAGTGATCTACATACTTTAGATACTGCCTAATATCCACCATAACTTTACTCAGCTTCTTCTTTCTGCTCAGAAAATAAAGAAACATCCCTTCTAAATATTTATAATTATAGCTATGTTTGCCTGTAAGAAATGTAGAGAGAAAAACAAGGGATCAATACTGATAATCTAGCAAGCAGAAAAAGGGGACGTGGCATGACAAGTCCTAAGTTTTTAATTTATTTGGACCACAAAGAAATCAAATTAGGTTATGAAACTTTGAGAACATAAAGCTGAATGTATTAACAATTAATTAGTGAAATAAAAAAACAATTGAAAAATTTGCCATTCACTTAAGGTGAAATGTGCTCAGTGTGATTATTGAACCAATTTTATTAAGGTGCATTTCCACTCGGACCTTTTTGTATGGAACTTGTATTTTATACATGTTCCAATTAGTTTGCAATGAGTCCAGAAACAATTTTATGATCTATACTCTTCCAGACTTCTTTCATGTTCCTGACATAATACAACTGCATACATTTTCTTAACATGTAGCTTGTTCCTGGCAGGTGAGTGACAATTTAATGAAGTTGCATAACTTGCTCTTGCACAGATTTCCATACTCAGCTATTTTCACAGATGCCCTTAAGTATGTTGATAATGGAGTTGGAATGGAAACCACACTTGTGAGAAGCCAGAAGTGTAGAATACACTTACCTTATTAATAATAATAAAAATACCTACATAAGTTACATTTGCATAATTTTCTCTACTGCTTATTAGTGACCATATATTTTTGCATAAGCATATTTTTGTATCCATTTCATTTTAATTTAAATAAACCTTTCAGAAATAACTGCAGAGACATTTTGTTATAACAGATAAAGAGAATGGTGACATTCAATGTTTAAGAACTGGGTACAATATGTTGGTTCTAAAATTCTATACTCTTTACATCCAAAGGCGAGAGACAACTGGAAATCGACATTGACAGGTCTTTGAAACAATAACAAAATTTGAACAGTTCAATTAATAACAGATATCTCAGAAATGTCACAAAAAAGATTGTTTGGAATAAACTGTATATTTTTAAAAAGTTCTACACATGGTTTGTGTGATATGTTTTTGATTAATGTGGACCATTGATACAAGATGACATAAAATTCCTTCTGAATGAGGTGGACTTCTCAGACAATTCTCAGAAAATTCAAGAACCACATATTATTTGTCATAAAAATATCAATAAGAAATGTTATGCATACCTACCATTGAGATTTATTCTCTTTTTCAAACTAGTAGTAGCATATTTGACAGCTGTAGTGTAAAACAATTATTCATCAACATCCATTGCATTAACTTATATGAATAGCTGCAAATTAACTCAAATGTTAAAAGTATTTCCGCAAACTGCTTCAATTGAGTTCTGAGCAATTTGCAAACAGTTCCAAACTAGTGTATCATGTAGTTATGTAGTTAAAGAACAAATTATATACAGTTCTAGACAAGTAAGCATACAAGTGTCAGACAATTATAAGGAGCAAGTACCATACAAACATCTTATTCAAGTAATTAATGGAAATATACTTTTACAGCTTTCTTTAAATTCCTCTTATCAGTGCATCTAGAATACAAGAACAAACAGCAGTAGCAACAACATAACAATTATGATAATGATGATAATAATAATAATAATAATATTATTTAGCATCTACTTATATTTTATTTAAAACATTTCAGGTGCCACATCGAAATGGGGAGGGGTGAGAGAAAAAAGCTAAAATAATGCAATAACAGTAGTAGTATTATTTTTAAAGGTTTGCAAATTATTCTGAAGACAAGATCAATTTTTTAAAATCTGTGTTACATTCAGTTAACTCTATCTCTATCATTATTAGTGAGAGTACAAAACCAAAATTTATTTTTTATCTATTTCATTTTAATCTATTTCATTTAAACTTTTACAAAATGTTTTACTACACATTCAGTTATAGATACAAAGGGAATAATATTAGTCAAATGTTTAAGTATTGGATGCTATATCTAGCCTAAAAATTTCATTCTCTTTCTATGCAACTGTGAAAAAAAACAGGTCTGCACAACACATACAAGTAAAGACACCTATCTTTGGGCGGAGTGCAGTAGTTTCTTTGCCTCTATGTACATGGAAGAAAGTAAAGGAATCATAATTTGCAGAGCACATGTCCAGGTGTGGGGGATGGAACAGCTTTATTCAAATATTATATTGCAACAAATAACTTTATTGACCCAACAATTAGTTGCCTTCATGCACTGCTGCTGACAGTTTATGGCTGCATACCATCCATGGCCCACACACCACTGCGTGCTAACACTCCTGTCACTCAAGGTTTAGTACACTTCACAACCAACCACTCACTGCAATTCTTCCTCCTTTTATAGTGAGAAAATGACATCACAGACTTTCTGGAAACCAGCCGAACATACTGGAGAAACTTCGAGAGTTGTATACCCAAAAGTTCTTGTTACATCTTACATTCTTCTGCGTTGTTTATACATCCAACTGCGATGTCTCACATTCTAATTCATCCGGTCATGTACACAGATGGCATTGTACCACTGCTCCCTCCTCAGGACCGGTCATCTGGACCAGTGCCATTATATTGGGCTAGACAATACAAATGTACTACCAACTACTTCCTTCGCGATAGCCTTTGGATGTCGTACATGACATAATTTATCCACTTTACCATATGGCACAGCCCTTGCCATGGTTGCTGAAGCTTGGGACAGCATCCTTTGGTCTGGGTAGGGTAATATAGCCCACCAGATCACCTTGCTGGAAACCTTGGCTGCTGGCCTGTCAGTCGTTAACAGGTCTTTGTCCAATTGCTCACTACCTGGATGTTTTGGCAGACCATTTCATGCATGTTTTGGATTTACAGTCTTCAAGATGCCCCAGAAGGACACCCAAACATCATGCAGCATGGTAGTCAGAACTCTATACCAAAGACCAAACTGCTGGTGTCAGCCTGGCAGTATCATGGGTTAAAGAGTTGTGGGCCAGCAAGAAAAGTGGCTCCCTCACATCCCAGTCTATCTTGTGATTGTTCACAATCTTCTACAAATGTTCTTTCAAGGTGAATAATGAAACTATTTTCCGGACTTGTAGGCATTGGTCATTGGCCAATGGGCAGAGTCTGTTACTCTCTGTGTTGTGATTGGCCCATGTGCATTGGTGGGCTATCTTGTGTTCTGCTTTTGTTCTGCCAGTTTGCTTGCCAACGCTGGTATCCAGGCTTTTGTTTATGTGCATAGCTTCTTCCTTGTGACTAAAGTTATTTTCATGTTTGTATATTTCTATTGCATCCCTATTGGGGGATGCAATAGAAATGGCAGCTATCGCAAGAAGACAGAATGTCAGTCTCTTTGTAACTGATGTCATGTCCAAATAATAGTGTTCTGCTACTGCACATTTTTCCATTTATTCTAGTCTACTTGTCATTCATATTCTTTTAGTCGTGTTGCCACACTGTGCATGGTAGTGCCAATTAAACCTGGCCACAGCTACAAGGAATTTTGTAAACACCAGCGGATGAGTGGCTATCATATTTGACTTTAGCCGACCTCAGCAAATGTTTCATTAGGCACCGAATCACCTATAAAGATGCCAAGTATAGCCCTCTGCAAAACATCAGGAACTTTGAAACCCAATGAACCACTGCCTAAAAGCCCAGAAAATAGTTTCATTATTTAAGACACCAGCCATTAAAGCCTCAGTTTCTTCTAGGGCTGTGATATACTGCTCAACCATGCCACATGACTGTGGGTGAAGAGGAGTTGTGCACGTCTTATGCATCTGAGCCACTCCAGTGTTTCCCTCATGAGGTTGGACTCAAGTTGGTGTAACTCCTTTGGTGCCACAACGCGCCAAACAGTTCTTCCACAAGGCAGTTCGTGATGGTCTTGGTGAAGTAATCCTTGACAACCAAAAGATATTTGCTGTCCCTGTCGGATACAGGGAATGGCCCAGCTATGTCAATAACATGCATTCGAAGGGTGATCCCACATTATACTGCTGCATGCAACCCAGACTCCTGGTCCTGACTTGCTGCACACACACATGACACTGGCAGCACCATCTCTCAGAATTCTGTCAGTATTCTCAGCCAGTAGTACCCTTGTCGGAGCTAATTGATAGTTTGGTTGGGTCCCAAATGTCCTCCCAGAGTCCCTGCATGTACTTCCTCCAGGAGTTCTGCAATCTTATTATTCCGAGGGAGGATCAGTTCCTCTCTCTGGGTCTTCCCATTAGTTTTCTCCCATATTCTGAACAGCACCCTGTCCTTAACTTCAATGAGTCCCATTGGGCCCAGTAAAACTTGTACAAACTACTCCTTAGTGTGATGTACTCCCAGCTTGGCCTAGTGTCTGCCTCCACTTCTCCTAGGAGTTGCATCAAGTTGGCATCCACTAGCTGCTCCCTCCTCAGCCCTGTACTATCTCATCCAGCTGCACACACCACAGAAATAATACGGAGAGCTGCAATTCGCTTTTTCTCTTCAACCTTAGTGCATGGCTGCACTCCTCTGGACACAGTATCTGCATTGACGTGGCTCCTTCTTTTCCAATATTCTGATGTAAAGTTGTATTCTTGCAGTCTCTGGACCCAAAGGAATGTTTGTTCCTCTAGGTTCATGAAACTTAACAGCCATGTCAGGGTGGAGTGGTCAGTCCTCAGGTGGAATGGCTGACCATGCAGGCACTTCTGACAGTGCTCCAGTGCCTGTACTACTGCCAGAAGCTCTTGCTGGATAATGCAATAGTTCTTTTCTGCTTTGGAGAGTGCCTTGCTGTAACGCGCAATTACCCACTCTTAGCCATCCTGGATCTGTAATAGAATGCAGCCAATGTCCACAATAAAGTCACCACCATTGTGGAAATCCTAAAATAGGAGCAGTGCAGATTGCTGACTTTAGCACCTAGAATGTGCTCTCTACCTCTTCTGACCACATGTAAGGCTGGTGCTCTTTCATCAGATGGGTGAGAGGTTTCCAACATATTGGAGAAACCTCTGACACACCGGTGGTAGTAGTTGCATAGACCCAGGAAACTTTGCAGCTCTCGTTTGTCTTCAGGGCAGCGCAAATCTCTCACCCCTGAGTCTTCTCCAGATCTATGGTCAATTCAGTTGGTGACATTATGTGGCTGAAGTAGTTCACTTCCTTGCAGAAGAGTTGGTACTTCTTCACATTCAACTTCAACACTTCTTTGCAGAAGAGTTGGCACTTCTTAACATTCAACTTCAAGTTAGCTGCCTGCAGCCTTTGCAGTATCTGTTCAGGTTCTCGAGATGTTCTTCGTAGTTACTAGCCATAATGATGATGTCATCCAAATAGAACAGGCAGGCATCATAAGTCAATCCTCTCATCACTGTTTCCATGAGACGCTGGAAGGTGGCAAGCACATTGCAGAGGCCAAAGGGCATAACTGTAAATTGCCAAAGCCCTTGGCCAGTCCAAAATGCAGTTTTTTCCTTGTCTCTAGAATCAAAGCCACTTCCAGTATCCCGATTTCAAATCCAAAATTTCAAATCGAGAACCACTGGGCACCAGAAAGTGTGTCTATTCGTGGTAAGAACAAACAGTCCTTTTTGGTGACAGCATTCAGCTTCTTGTAGCCCAAACAGAAGAATAGCTGATTGTTCTTCTTCTTCTTCTTCTTCACAAAGACTACAATGGAGCACCAGGCTGACAGGCTCTTCAATGATTTCCCTAGATTCCATGTCCTCCTACAAGTACTGTACTTCGCCAGGGGAACATATCTTGGTTGTTGCCAGATAGGTTGCACATCTCCAGTGTCAATGTTGTGGAGTACTCGGTCAGTGCGACCGTAATCATCATTCTCTGTGCTGAATACAGACTGTTATTGGCTAAGTAGATGTCAGACCCATTCCAGATATGAAGTGATCAGATTATTGGCTGTCCTCCTCAGCAAGACTTTCAGTTGGGGTCCCAGGTCCTTCAATGATGCGGATGTTTGGATTTGTCGCACAGCATTACACTGACAGCTGAGTCGCTCTTCCCTAATTCCATCCCAGCCTGGATACCATGGTCAGTGTCCATTGGGTTCAGCAGCCTCACTGGGTACTTCCTCCCAGCAAGGCAACAATGTCTGGGCAACACATAGTCCATGTAGTGATGTCTTTCGATCCAATACCATGTTCCTAGGCCTTTGGCCCTGCGCCTGAACAACCACCTCGCTTCTTGCAGGCACAACAACATATTCCTTCAGGATCACCCTTAAATCCCTTAAGGTTCTTGTGGGTTTCAGAGCAAAACCTCATCTTGACCGAGTCACAAAAGCCTCCAGTCAAAGTTGTACATTACCTTGTTGAGGGCATCCAATCACATCCTCAGTCACCCTCACAAAGAACAACCCCAGTCTCATAGTGGTCCGTCCCTCAATCAGGGCCTCCTCCACAGGCAAGATGTCACACAGTCATTAGTTGGTATGGCTGACTGGGTGTTTGTGTCGACAAGCCTTTCACCACATCAGGTCTAATCACAGCCACAGCTATACCTATATCTGGCACAGCTTCCCTTATATCCAACCATCTGCAATGAGGATATTATCCACTCTTCTGCCCAATACACATAGCGTCACTCAAGGGGATGGTGAAGACGGGAATGATCCTCACTCTACATGCTGATCCTCACTCCTTTCTGCCTGCTCCTCATCTTAGTGTGGAAAGTCCCTCACTAGTGACCTGTCTCACCAGATCCCTATGCACACACCACCTGAAGGTATTTATCGTCGTCATCTTTGGGTTATATCTCTCACCTGGTCATAACAAATACTTCTGGTCCTCGAGGTGGGCGTAGCTGTTATCTTGGCTAACTCCATTCTGAGTGTTGTTCTTAACGCCACATGGATCAATTTATTGTTGCTGAGCATCAGGTGCTGCCATATCTTGGCATCATGCACCCTGTCAATAAAAGAGTATAAGTGGCAGTGAACATAGCTAGGTGACAGATTAACCAGGACTTTGTTTGCAAGCTGTTTGATGGCTAGGGTAAACTCCTGCACTGTCTCACCTCGCTGTTGCTGCCTCGCCTTAAGTTTACTGAGGTAAGCTGCAGCCATGTGATGGTTCCCGAAGCAGTTCGATGTCTTCCCAGATACCCCAGATTTCACCTACATTGGGATCACTTCAAGTACTTCCGCCATCCAACCTTAGAGGCTTGCTATCAGCTATACAGCTTCACCTGCTGACCATTGATTATGGGTTGCAATGGCAGCAAAAAGTCAGTGTAAGACTTCAAAGGTTGACATCCCATCGTACTTAGGTAGTGTGATGCAGTTTTGTGTCCTGTTGTCTCAATCTTCAAGTCCTTAAACCTCCCGTTGAGCTTCCTTTGCACCATTACTTCAGTTCCTTAGTGCTGTGCTCAGCTCTTCTTTCCAGAGCACTAACGTATTATCCGAGGTCTTCCAGGGTGTCAACATGGTGGTCAACGCTCATCGTTCCCTCAAGTTCTGTCACCTTTCCTCCCAGCTCCTCCATGTCTTTCTTCATGCCGGACAATTATTTGTCAATTTTCCTGGAAAATTCTGTTTTCAGGTTCTCCATTGCCGATTTCATGTTCTCTTCCATCTTCTCCACTGCAGTTTCCATTTCCATCTGCACCTTCTCTAATGAGCAATTCCTGCGTTATTTCATTTCTCATTTTCTCCATGTTGGATTCCATTCCAGTTATTTCCATCTTCACTGTCATTATTTCACTTCCATCTTGTCCATCTTCTCCAACAGTAAATGAAATGGCATTTTTTATTTATGGACATTCTATAACTACTGTGGTTCTCAGCATCCATTTTATACTGGGCGTGGACACCCCTAATTTTTGCTTATAGGCATCTCTATCCGGCTTGATGTTCTTTTATGTGCCGTAAATCAACAGTACGGGACCAACGGCTTTACTTCCCGACCGAAGGAAGCCATGCTAAGGGTTTTTACATCCAAAAAAATCCATCGTCCTCCGCTGGGTTTGAACCCATGACTTTGGATATATGAAGTTAGCAATGGTAACCATTACACCACAGAGGGTGACTTCAACAATTTTTAAGCATCTCTTTCATCTTGGCTTCTTATCCCACTCCTGACACAGGTGTATAAAATTTCTTTATTTGCTCAACAATTAGTTAGAAATATAGTTTTTGATGCAATACTACAGATAATTCACTCAACGTGTAGACAGTTGACGGTTGCACGCATCCAGGCTTGCAAACCACTGCACACTAACACTCCAGTCACTTACAGCTCAATACAATTCACAACCAACCACTCACTGCAATTCTTCCTCTTTTTAACGTAAGAAAATGACATTACAGACTTTCTGGAAACCAGTAGAAGATACTGGAAGCCGAAACTTGGAGAAATACCCAGTCATGTTCCCCAAAGTTCCTGTTACATCTCACCATTCTTCCATGTTGTTTACGCATCCAACTGCAATGTCTCACATTCAAACTCTACCATTGCATACCTCAGCGAACCAAAGAGAGTCACGTACATGGACGGCATTGTCACAATATTTTATAAAATATTTAATTAAGCAGTATAATATTATATATTAATAACCTAAAAGATCCCTATGATGGTTACAAGAGGTTTGTTAAAGATAAAGAAGTGATTAACAAATTTAAGGTAATGAATTACATAATTACCTATGATAGTTCCTTTGAGTCCAAGAGGAACAGTGAAACATTCACGCACATTAACAATGCGATCAAAAAGCCGATGTGTAGCAGAAGCATCTGGAGCCATAGTCCCAATATGTACTGGGGGCTAGAACAAACATATAACCTTTATAAAGTGCACTCTAATATTGAAGATATGCTACTGTTTACAAGTCAGATACCATTTAAGTAGTCAGTTTGCTCAATCCTTCAATTGTAGTTTGCAGTGAAAGTTTTGTCTGCAATAGAATAGATCTTTGTATTTTACATATCTAATAATTTTTACTGGTTAAAAATTAAAATGCATGTAATCTAATTTTGTGAGTGATGAGAAAAAAATATTCAAATATTTCGGATGAAATAAGATTAGGACATTTAAAAGTAGTTTTCACAACATGAACATCATTGTTGGTTAAAACATCAACTCTACTATATTTATGTGAAACAATAAAATTATTCTGTTTATACAATTATAGCTTAAATCAAAGTTTAAAAAAGAAAGATGAGCACCAGATAATTTGATAGAGAGAGTAAAATAACAGGCTAATATTTATTGGAGATTTAGTAAAAAGTATCAAAACTTGTATATTTTTAGTGGTCTCTCCATATAAATTACTCATAAATTTGAATCAAATTTAATGCTGTGAAATATTCAGCTTCCTCGTCCAAAGTACTATAATCAGTAGTACCATCTGTTCTCTGTATCAATTCAAATAAATCATTTATGTAAAGTAAAAAATAAAAATGGTCCCAGTTTTGATCCTTGTGGTTCTCCTTTAACAATTCCCTCTTTTGACTGTATCTTTTCAGTTTTTCCTCTTATATTTCTATAATTTATTTCAACCATTTGCCTTTGATTTTTTAAATATCATCCAACCCACTTTTGTGCAATTCTGCAAACCCTACATTTATTTAATTTTTCTATTACATCAAACACTTTACTTAAATACTACTATAGTATAATCCGGGCTTGTGGGCTGTGGTCTACTGGGCTTCTCCTTCTTCTTCCCAGATGTTTTGTCTGCAACTACAGCAGATATCTTCGGTGGCAGCAGTGAGGTCAAAGTACTCTACTGGGCGTTTCAACTGTGACTGTGAAACGTCCAGAGTACTTCGACCTCGCCACTGCCACCGAAGATGTCTGCTGTAGCCGCAGATGAAACGTCTGGGAAGAAAAAGGAGAAGCCGGCCCACAAGCCCGGATTATACTATAGCCAGTATTGACACCGGCCATGAAAGCTTAAGAACTTTACTCAAATCTATAAATACCACAATTACTGTTTCTCAGTTATTTAATGCATTTATTATTGTGCAATTTACTCAAACACTGCTTGTACCACAGATTTGTGTATTTGGAATCCATATTGTTCAACTACCATTATTTTTAATGTTTTAATATAAGCTTGCAATTGATTTAGATATAAGCCTTCAATGATCTTAGAGTAACTGCTACATAGTGTAATTGGTCTATAATTATCTTTATTTAACTTATTACCTTTTTGTTTGCATATTATTTGTATTGTATATTGTTTTAAAATTTCTGGGAAAGTTCCTCGAGTCAAAGAGAAGTTTATGATGTGAGTTAAAACATTTGCTGTTTCTTCATGTTTAAATTTCGCAATTTGGTTTGATTGTTCGTCTAGCCCACTGAATTTTTACTTTCTCTAGCCCCACATGTAAATGTACATAATGAAGAAGGTATTGTATTGCACCCAAAATTTTGGTACAGAGATTTCACTAGAAATGCATGTTTTAAGACCCCCTGAATACAAAAAGAGCATTTTCAGAAAGTGTGGGTGGGTGTGCATGCGTGTGTGTGGGTGCATGTGTGCAAGAGAGAGAGTGAGAGAGTGCGAGAGAGAGAGAGAGAGAGAGAGAGAGAGAGAAAGAGAGAGAGAGACAGCATAGCTCAAAAACGAAAAGACGGCTAAATACCAAACTTGGTATTTAATTTTGGTATCTTCCAAGGATGGGACACGAAGATTTTCAAGAAAATCCCCCAACCCTAACTACCCTTACATGGAAAAATTTTCAATAATGTTGTTTTTCTTAGAAATGATCCTAACGATTCTGTTTAAAATATCACATATTAAAGCCAGTTCCATCACAAATAACATGTATATCTTGAATTTTCTGGGAATAGCTTCTGTAGGCCTGTTTATACTGGATGAATTGTGTTGAATTTTGTATAACTAGTAAACCGCTAAGAGATAGACAAAAACTTACTATACAAGAACTGTAGACCTCATTAAAACACACCATTTGTGTCATATACATTTTTTCATGGAGTCACCATTTTTTAGGTATTTCTTGTTATTAGTTTCAATTGTAAAGTACTTATACTTTTCTCAGACAGGAAGTGTCCGTTTTTCGTTTGATCTACTCCTGGCCAAGCAAAGAAGCAATTTGCATAATGACAGCTTTTAAGACATTTGACTATCATTTTAGCATAGCGCATTCCTTTAGTTCCCTTCTACTTATAAGGAACTAAGTAATAATAAAATTCTGCTAATGTTTATCTTGATTTGCACGAAGTAGAAAGAAGAATAATCTTCTGTAAGAAGTTTGTTTGTAGAGCAGCTAGAGAAAGTCATGTGAGTGTAATACATCAAATTTTTACTTTAATTTATCTACTTATCTACTTATTTTATTACTCCTTCTTTAGTAACACCAAAAATTGTCATTGACTATAGTTGACTTCCATGTTTCGGGGACTTTGACTTGTGAAACTGTAGGTTCAGAACATTAGATTAATAAACTTTATATTACTAAACACATGCACATTTATTCTCACATTCATACTTCTAGATTTTATGGGGAATAGGGAATAATTCAACAAAAATTCCCTGCCCAAGCCAGGAATCAAACCCATGACCTACGAGTGAGAATTCAGGTCGCTGACACACACCCACCCCCACCCACACCTACAAAACTTTCTTCTAATAATTCTTATTTTTTGGACCCAGGGGAGCTCAAGAAACATATTTCTAGTAAAATTTTGGTATCAAAATGTTGTCTTTCTATACATTAAGTACATAGTATGTGTAGGGAAAGTAAAAAAAGGCCTTCTCTTCTCAATAATAAAAATATAAAGACTGTTTTAGATTACAGAGAAAGGAAACAATTCTATCAACTACTACATCACACAGTACGGCATTACTGTAATCAAGCTAATGCAAATTAAAGCATTTAATGAACAGATTTTGTGAAGCAAGAGATAAAAGTATTGTTCATTATTGGTACCTACAAACTCGGGCACAAATTATTGCAAAAGAAATGTCATTAAACCATCAATGTCTTTTACAATTCACTGAAACAATAAAATTAAATTTTGAAGAATGAAAGAGTTTGTCACCATTAAAAATGTAGAAGCTGAAATAAAATATGTGGAGGAAGCTAATTTGTTTGTATAAAACATAAATCAGTTCATAACGGATAACAATGATATAATTGCATATGGTTTAACTACCAAATGGCAGGGGATTAGACATTAGCAAGAAACAGAGCAAAATGTACTATCACATCAATTCAGTACATCAGTGGCACAATGCATTTGTATACATTCTCTTCTGGCTCTACAGCCCTTGGTGAGCTTTGGCCTCCTGCACAATCCTCCTCCACATATCTCTATCTTCTGCTTTACTTTTCCACCCTCTGATTCCAATTTTTCTTAGGTCTTCCATCACATCATCTAACCATCTTGTTTTTGGTCTTCCTTTTTTTCTTCTAGCGTACAGTCTTCCTTTCAATATTCTTTTTGGCATTCTATCTTCTGTCATTCTCTCTATGTGTCCTAGTCATCTTATTCTTGTGCCTTTATAAATTTCACAATATTTTGCTGCTTAATTAGTTCTTCTATCTCATAATTATATCTTATTCTCCATTGATCTTTATCCTTTACAGGTCCAAAGATTCGTCTAAGTATTTTCCATTCAAATCTTCATAGTACTTCTTCATCTACATTGTTTAGGGTCCAGGTTTCTGCAGCATACGTTACTATTGGTCTTATTAGTGTTTTATAGATCTTGTATTTTGTCCCTGTACTAATAAGCCTATTTTTTAATAGATTTAAATTTGCATAATAGGCTGCATTTCCACCTTGAATTCTTTCTTTTATGCACTCGTTTAAATTGTTAGCATTTGTATACACTGAGGTGTTAAAATCCATGTCTGGTGAGCTAGATAAAAAACTTTATATTTGTTTTTAAAAAATTACAGGAAACAGATTCAAGCCAAATGTAGAAAAGAAAATTTGTGATTATTTTCCACCAAATATGTAGTTATGTGGATTGTAGTTCTAGTAGGAAAATGACTAAGCATTTGAGAAAACTTTACAGAAATCTTCTCAATGATACAGTGCAGTCAAATTCACTTCTTCTCTGCAATGTGTGGTCTGCTCATAAAGATAAAACTATCCTTCATGAATTGCTATTAGAGAAGGCAATAATAATGAAAATGGCTCCTCCTAACACAACAAAATATGCACAACCTTTAGGTACATATTTTTTTCCACAGTATAAGTGTATGCTTGACAGATTGAAGATTATGTATGTCTTTGAGATGTTGGAGGATCAAAATTGGCAGATTAAATGCACATAGTGAAATTATGTTCAGTTGTTTACAACCATATCTAGGAACATGTGCTGGAAAAAATGTAAAATGCAAAATATAATTTTGCATTTTACAAAAGTAATTCCCTTGTCACAATGTACTTCAGATGTCAGCTGTGAGAGTGTAGCATTTGTTACGTGAATCTGATGTTCACAAACTCTGTGCAATGACCACTTCATCAACATTCCTCATCTTTTGTATCACCAGGATTAAAAGAGAAGTAACAATAAGTAAAAGTTTAACTATACAGTGAGGGCAGGAATTCTGTATGTCAATACATATTTGTATTAGAAATGAAAAAAATAAACTTTAAGATTCTTCTAAACTCACGCAGCAATATTATTAGAGCATTATAATAAACTCTACTCTAATAGCCATGCTTGTCACCAAATGTGCCTGCAGTTACAAGTTGCTGGCCACACAGAAAGCAAGTATAGCATTAAGAAGGTTTGTATACCACCTTAGCATTGGGTGGTCTCTTGTGTGAAAAGACTGAAGACTTACCCGAAAAAGCAAATGTGGCTTCACTTGCATTATTATAGTTTTCATTCTGCTTCCATGCTGTACGTGGAATTCATCCACTATGTGCTCTAAGGTCTGTACTACTTCAGTATCCACCACTTCAGTACCACATAAATGTCTTTCAACTTTATTGTATGGTTGATCTTTCAGCCAATTTCCTGCCTCATTTACTTTGCTGATTCTGTAAGCATTTACAATTAAAACATTTCACTTACTTTCACAATTATAGATTGTCAATATTATGTTACATTGTGACATACTTGGGTCAAGGTGAACATAAAATTATGAGTGACTCATCAATTAAATAACAGATGCTGACCAAAGAAATTAATATTATCAGCAGACATACACATTTCTAGGGATTAAAGTCAATCCAAAAGAAAATGAGATTGAACTGTTACTGGACCATAGGTGGGGATGTCACAGGTAACACGTTACTTCCCATCTTTATATAACTCTTCTGTTCATGCGAGTTCTGAACTCCTCCTAAATGGTTGGACTGATTTTGATGACATTTTTTGTGTTCAAGTGGATTCATGAATGGTTTAGACTCACAATTTGATGCGATAAATAATACTTTTTTAATTAATTTATCTCATTTTTCTTTATTGTTAATTTTTGAATGATTTACATTGGATCTGGCAGGAGAGCTGCGACTGCGAAATCAAAATATTTTAAGATACACCCAGTAGTTGGTGCTGTGATTGGTTTCAAAGAAATTTCCTGTAAGTTTGTTACTTTTTTACACATTCGTTACTTGCAGAGTATCTTAATATTCTTATTACATTCTGCACAAATTGAAAATATCAAATTAAAGTGTAATTAATGTGTGAAGCGTTTTGCTGTGTAATTAAAAATTATAAATTGTGCATGTTGTTAATTTTTGGATGATTTACATTGGATCCTTGGATCCGGCAGGCAATGCTGCGATCGTGGTATCAAAATATTTGAAGATTTTTTTTTTTTAAACTTCAGTTAGATCCGGTAATTGGTGCTGCAATTGGATTCAAGGAAATTTCCTGTAAGTTTGTTAAATTAGGAAGTATATAGAAGATGTATCCCTAGAAATGCACTCAGACTATATAACTCCAATTAAACATTTTAATAAAAACTTTTTATTGATCCCGAATGTTAGAAGAATAAAACTCTGGAAAAGCCTGAGAAGACTTTGATGTGGTGATAGATCAGGAACTGGTTCTGGAGTATATGGCACAAGACCAAGGTGTAAAGGATTCTTTCCCTTGAGTAAATATGCTACTGTTTTTGAAACAGAAATCTATGCTATTATCCAATGCATCCATGAAAATCTAAGGAGAAGATACGCTGGTAAACAGATCCTTATACACTCATATAGTCAGGCTGCACTTAAGGCTCTTTGTTAGGTTACATCTGGACTGGTTCAAAATTGCCTAAATATGCTTAATGACCTGCAGAACAGAATGAGGTTCAACTCACCTAGGTGCCGGGCCATAAGGCCATTGAGGGCAATGAAAAACAAACTTGCAAGACAAGGAGCAGCTTCACAATGTATTGGACCAGAGCTGGCTCTAGGAGCATCTCAGTGTTTAATTAGAGAAGCTACTGACCTGGCGTAAAACCCTAGGAAATAGACATTGGAAACTGTTTATCAAAGGATCATGTAAGGAAAGACCTGAGAGCCTGCTAAAATGTAGCAGACCAGCTGAGAACATACTGCTTTCCTCACAGGGCATGCCCTGGTGAAAAAGCATCTCAGCATTATTAGGATGCTTCAGGGCAACTTATACTGCAAATTTTGCAGGAAGGAGACTGAAACAGCCCAGTACATTTTATGCTCCTGCGAAGCTTTGGCTCGCAGGAGATACAAAACTTTTGGGAAAATGTTCATAGAACCAGAAGAAGCATCACCCATACCCATTGCAAGTCTGCACTCCTTTTTAAGGGATGCAGGTGTAATGGGTTGGCTCTAAAAAATACAGATAGCACAATAAGTCTCAGGCTGAAGTGCACCTGGAGAAATGATGGGAATCTGTATCGTAAACGAAGAAGATCCTGCTATATCCATGAGATTATGTCTTATAATATAAAGGTTGACTATATTCCATACAAGGAGAATGTATTTAGTGATATCTTGGATTAAACTTGATAATCATAAACCTAATACCATTGGAAATCCTTGTAATGAAGTAAAAATTTTGAAATTGAATATTAAAATAAATCCAGATGTGACTTCCAAGCTGAAAAATTGACAAAGGTTTCAAATGGAAGACGTTGGAATAAGTAGAATTTGGGAGGATGTACCAGAGATTTGCACGGCAAGTGATACAAAGTTTGGGAAAAGAAATTAAGTTGTTTACAAGTTGCTAGGTAATGTAAATATGAGCTGGAAAATTATGATACCAAGATGTATGCAGGATGAGTTAATTTTAGATTTTCACATTTCATGAATTCATTCAGGTGTAGACAAAACTGCTTTATGTTTGTCAGAAGTGGCATACATAAAACTCTTGCATAAAAAACGAGGAGAATAATTGCTGCATGTGATTTATGTCAGAGAGCTAAATGTTAAGCATGATACTATACCTAAGACTATAATCAGGAATAACAAAATGCTTTGATTGCAATTGATTTGCAAGGTGAGATGCCTGCAGGCCAGTTTAATTTTAGATTTATTTTTGTTATGATCAATTTGTTGTCAAGATTTACAAGAATCTTCCCAATGAGTAAAATAAATAGTGCACCATACTTATACAAAATAATTAATAATTATATACCTAAGTATGGACCAATTGAAGCCATATTGTCAGACAATGCCACGGTGCATACTAGTAGAAAATTTGTTAACACCTTACGTAAATATGGGATTAAACTGCATCATAACTCTGCATATTTCCCGCAAAGAAATCCGCATGAGAGACCTTTGAGGGATATTTTGACATATTTCAAACTTTCATGTCATAGCAATAATAAGCCTTGGGTTAAACATTGAGAATATGTTGAAAATTTTATAAATTATACCATAGGATTCACTCCCTATGAACCAATGACTGGAGAAAAGCCAGATAAAATAGTAAAATGCTTACCTGACGTAATTTGTAACAGTAATTCTCTAATATATGAGCAGAAAGTGGAATTAGCTTTTAAGAGGATTCAAAGAAAATTTGAACTAAGGAAAGAGCATGTGAAAAGACATAGGTTTAAGTGGAATCCAATCATTTGGTAGTGAAGTTTGGTAAAAAGAAAAATTATATCCAGTGCTGAGCAGGATATATACTCCAGAATGAGTTTGTTGTATAAAGGTCTGTTTATTATTAGCAAAATTTTCAGGGATCATACTTATGAATTAACAGATTTAGGAAGCAAGACAATAGAGCAGTGTCACAAACAAATACTGTGCCCATACAAAAGATCCTATGTATAATTTTGTATTGTAAAAATGTATCTTATAAACATGAATGAGAATTGTGTAATAGAGTGGATATTATGTTTAAAATCTAACCTGTTTTGTGTGAATGGAAGTTTGTAGTATGGATGGAAAATATCTTGTAAATATTCTTTGTTATTGGGAAAAACTTCACAACATTGTGAACTCTTAAGTATGTAAGGATAAGGAAAGTCATGAAAGGGGCATTTGAGGTAATATTTATATCCTATCATGTTGCCGATATTTTGTAAATTTAATTCCATTTTCGTATTTGATGTTCTTGTTGCATACAGAGGTTGAAATCACTGGGTTCAATATAAGTATTCCTTAGGCTTTCATTATGTATAAGTGTTTTTCATTTTCTCTCTGCGATTTTGTTTGTTTATAAACAAGTATTGTGGTTACATGTTGATTTTCTTAGTTGTGAAGTCAGTTGTTATAAAAGAGGCTGTTCACAAGTAAAGAAAAGGGCACTCAGAGACTGTTAGTGGTCGACGTGTATTTGCTGTTATTACTGTGTGTGCAGTTAAGTTTCCATGTTGAGTCAGAAACACGTAAATATTTGCAGTGGGATTGCTAATTAATTGTCTCTCAAAGTATTGGAAAGTGATAATATACATTTTATTCAGAGGAATAAACAGATTTTCCCTTGAATAATTGATTGAGAATTAGTATTGCGAGAGACAGAATTTTCACATTGAGTAAAGCACTGAATTGCACTGAGTGATTGCAGTTTCGTGTACTGATGGTAAAAGTTGATTGAGAATAAATCACAGCTAACTCGAGTAATGGATTATTTGAAAAATTACTATCGAATATTAATAGATTTACAGAGCCCATTAAGCTCAGCATTAATGCCTTGAGATTATTAAAAACCCAAGATTTTATTCATGTTTCAGATGTGGCTGCAGCAACTCTTTCTTGCACCATCTGAGTTTCTTTAAAACACAATGGAGAAAATCAATCTTTTATATTTGGCCTCTTCCTCCGTGTATTCATAAGCATTAGCAATAATTCTGGGACAATAGAGTTTTTGCTTCTAGCTCTGACATTACAGGATGCATTGTCATGTTAGTAACCAAGCAGCTCTCGCTAAAATACTGGCAATACCATATATGCATACCATGCAAAATTTTGTAGTCTACTATACTCTGTGTACTCTCTAAAGTAATGTAAGGAAGCAGAGCTGTTTGTTATTGTAACATAAATAATTGCTGATCTGTTTATTAAAGGTAGGCTAGCTCACTGTACCTTTGCTTGAAGGACATTGTTCTAGAATGAATGAGTGTCTTATAAATGACTTGAACATTAAAAACGAAAAAGAATCCTTTACTTTGCATTGAGTGACCTATAAATGAAAAATAAAAATGCAGCTCTAAGCAATTTTTGGAAACTTAATAAAAAGTATAGACATTGAAATGGTGAGTAAAATGATGACACACTAATTTCACTCAGAACAAGTTTTAAAGATCTCTGCCATCAAATCACTCACAATTTCAGTGCAAAAGGTTTCAATGTTTATAATCACTTTCAATAACTTATCATACATTTTTATATGTATCAACGTTTTTAAATGTTAGCATGTTAGATTTCTTTCATGTTTGTTTTCTTTTAGGTTCATGAATAACAGCAAATTTTAAAGTTAAGAAATATAAACCTTTTCCAATGAAAATGTATGTGAAAATGATAACTTTTATTGCAAAAACATGTTTTAATCATTACTATGAATCCTAAAATTGAATCACTAAATACAAAAAGGGTTACTCACAGTTATGACAAAATTGAGTTAAGACCCAATCATACTAATTTTGGTAAGCTCTTTCTTTCTATATAAAAAGAAAACAGGTTCTGCATCTCCTTTATCTAGAGTTCAACAGTTTAGTATAGAGGAGTTTTATGTTTATTTTGAAAAGGAGCTAGGTCTTTGATCTATTCCCTCAAATTTGTTGTTCCTGCTATCTATACGGAAAACATGTAACATGAGTAAAATGGCATCAACAGCTTTTGCAGCTTTAATATTCTATTATTGTTCATAAATTAACAAACAATCAAGAGCTTTACTTGAATAAGAGATTATTACACATTTTTACCATACATTTCATTAGATATGAAAAGCGAACAAATCCCTACACAATTTTTGTTTTATTTATATAATAACTAACATCTTTCAACTATGTTTTCTACTATTGCTCATAAATTGGAATAGAATAGGAGTTTTGATCTGAATAATAGAGATAATTATAAATTTATAAATATTTTTACAATACTGTTCATTAGATATGAAAGGACAATAAGTCCATGCACAAAGCAATGATCTATACGGTAGGATAAATTTGATATACATTATTCTTTAAATAAATATCTTGTGTAGTGATGATTGGTTGATGGAAATTTTGTATGCATTGTTTATATTTTGTTATATGTAGAAGTTATTCACGTTTTCTCAAATCTAAATGAAAGTGACTTATTTCCTTTTCATGCTTGGTAATTCAATTATAAACAAAACTGTTGTATTTTGCTTTTTTACTTTCAACAAGTCACTATTAAGTTTGCTTTTAGTTTCATGAGCTACCTATTTTAGTACTGCTTTTTTCTTTGCTCTAAAATCTGATAACTTAGACCAAAGACGAACTATCAAACTTGCATATTTTACTAGTTTCTTCATGAGATAAATAAAAGACTCACCAGTTTAAGCCCAATGCATGCAGCAACAAATATATCAAACTATAATTCAGCTTCTGCTCCAAAACTTTCTCTTGGAAAATGGGTATTTACTTATTCAAGTATCCACTTGTTCATAAGTTTGTATCATAAGGTTGTTATTGGTCATATTGCTTCAGACATTTAGATAAATATTGCCATATTACTTTCATTTTCAACTTTATTTCTACTTACCATTATGGTCTATACACTTCTTTTAGTACATTAAATACACTAATTCACTTTTCTTTCCTTCTGTCACTACTCCTAATCAAAACATATATTAAAATGTGTTTTCCAAAATAAATAAACAGATAGATGTCCTGATCAAAAATTTTAAAGCTAAAAATCACAAAAAAATTTAGATTGTAATTATTAGACTGTTTTGATGAAAATAATGTAAAAAAATCATTAAAATACCTGACACTATCACACGTACAGTTATCACAACTTGACCTATCAATTACGTGAGTAAATCTGTATACTATAAACTTAAATGTGTAAAATATAAACTTAAAAATGTTTTAATTAATAGCAAGAAAGAAGAAGCTCAAATCATTTTCATGACAGGTATATTTTTTAACTGTACAAAAATTAATATTTAGATATATATTTAATCTTAATATTAATGGGAATTATTTTTTTTCTTTTGTAATGCATTTTGATGTACACTATTTTTAGCCAATCCCTGGCTGTGCGAAAAGCGCAGATTTGCTAAATCCAAACCACAAATTGACATTGTGCGACCTTGTGACTTATTAATAGTCATTGCAAATGCCAAACAAATTGGAAATTGCAAACGTTTGAATGGAATGGTCAAGTCTGAAGGGATCTTTGCAATCCGTGGTAGAAGATTAACTTCACCTAGAAACTTGCCCTTCAAAATTGTAAGTTCAAGAACATTACCAGTGATTCTTTTTATGACCAATCGCATGCAATTGCATAGCTTTGGTGCATTCAAATTTCTAAGCAAAATGATTGGTGAACCAATTTTCAATGGCAAATTATGTGGTGATATTCCAGGTAAATCAAGTGATTCAATAGGAAAGTTGACAACTTCGTCAGAATCGACAACAGTGTCAATAGATTTGAATGATATTTCATTGCCAGGCAATGACTGTTGTACTTTACAATTAACTGCATCGACATCTATATTTTTTGTGGCCAAAATAGCTTGCTCATGTAGCCAAGCATGATTAGTATAATTAGCATGAAAATCTGGAAATATACTTTCAATCAAAGCGTTGGAGTCAGATAGAATGTGTATTTTCATACAGTTGGATTTTTCTATTGCCAATGTTTAGCAGTTGTTTAGAGAATACCAATGCCAATACAATGTAGTTGAACATGCATATTTATGGTGAGGCATAATTTACTGACACTTCGCCAAAGGTATGATTCTTTTAAACATGCGTTAATTTTGTCCGCATATGCAGCAAGTGGAATAACGGGAAATCAACGGACAGCATATTTATGGTACGGCATAATTTACTGACACTTCGCCAAAGATATGATTCTTTTAAACATGCGTTAATTTCGTCCGCATATGTAGCAAGTGGAATAACGGGAAATCAACGGACAGCAGTAGTAGAACATATCTTGAATGTTGATTCAAAATCATGTCCATCCTCATTCTGAACGATTTTTGTTGCTGCAAATGATGTCATTTGGAAGCCAGAATTGAATTTATGAATTTTCGCAAAACAATTTTCATTGAGATGTGGCTCCAGCTAATAGTATTTTCATTGGTTCTGGTGGAAAATTTGATCATGGAAATGACACTTTTCCTGATGTGCACCAAAGACCGGCCGATTCACCTACTTTGTAAATATTGCCAATGAAAATTTGTGGATGCAATGAATAGTCTATTTTGGCATCATATTTGATGCACAGTGAAGTGATGAACGTGTCAATGCATGATGTTCTTGCATGCACTATTGTGCTTGTGCTCTGTGTGCATTGATGGCTCGTTGTCTCAATCTATTAGCTTGAGGACATTCATTTGCACGAGTGTTTGTAACCTGGTCTCTTAAATTTACATTATCTGTCAAATATTCTTCTGCCATTCTATTTAACCAACAGTTACAGACTATTTCTGCATTATGTAGTATTTTTTCTGTAATTAATTCACAACAAATAATTATTAGTAACTTTTTAAAGTTAAAATTATCATGGATGTGGACGAAATTTCAGGAATATAACTAATAGTACAGTTTCATAACTATGTGATAGATTTATTAATTATTAAAAATATTAAAGCATAGTAAAAAAATGCATATTTTCTATTTTATTTTATTTATTTACTTATTAGATTAGGTTGATTGTTGTTCAATACACGTGAAAAATCATGTAAAATACTCTCTTCAATATTACATTTTACGAATTTGCACAATGTATAATTTTTAATTACATTGCAAAACGCTTCACACATTAAATATTTTCGATTAGCGCAGAATTTATTTCAATGTAATAAGAATACTAAGCTATGACACAAGTGACAAATGTGTGAAAAAGTAACTAAGTTAGAGGAAATTTCCTTGAATCCAGTCGCAGCACCAACTACTGGGTCTATCTTCAAATGTTTCAATACAGCGATTGCAGCACTGTTGCCAGATCCAATGCAAATCATCCAAAAATTAACATGTGAATTAACTGAACTGGAAAACTCTTCACACATTAATTAGACTAACTTAATATTTTCAATTGGCGCAGAATTTATTTCAACGTGATAAGAACACTAAGCTACGACGCAAGTACTGAATGTGAGAAAAAGTAAATAAGTTAGAGGAAATTTCCTTGAATCTGATCACAGCACCATCTACCAGGACTATCTTCAAATATTTCACAAAGTGATTGCAGCTCTGCAACATGTGCAATGTATAATTTTTAATTACACTGCAAAACGCTTCACACATAATTTTACTTTAATTTAATATCTTCAATTAGCGCAAAATTTATTTCAATGTAATAAGAACAATAAGCTATGATGCAAAAAATGAATATGTGAAAGAGTAACAAACTTAGAGGAAATTTCCTTGAATCCAAACTCAGCACAATCTACCGAGTCTATCTTCAAATATTTCAATACCACAATTGCAGCACTGCTTGCCGGATCCAATGTAAATCATCCAACAATTAACAACAAAGAAAATTAAATAAATTAACTAAAAACACGTTATCTATTGGATCGAATTGTGAACCTAAATCATTCTCAAATCCACTTGAAAAAAAAAAAAAAATTCATAAAAATAAGTCCAACCGTTTAGGAGTTCAGTCACATACACATGAACAGAAGAATTATAAATACAAAGATAAGTTTTATATATAATATCAGTCTCAATTTCAAGTAAAGAAGAAACCATGTGTATAAACATTTAGCTAAATGCACATTACATATAATACAATAAATTAAATAAGGATTTATTTTTAACTCAAGATAATGCACATCTTTAAAGTAAATTATGTTACAACACAATTAAAGCTTAATTAAATCAAAAGCTGTTGCTTTACTTTAATATTATATATAATTAGTTCACTTATCTCCCCCCCCAAATAGGGGGGAGAGAGGGAGAGGGGGAGGAGAGAGAGACATAGAGAGAGAGAGAGAGAGAGAGAGAGAGAGAGAGAGAGAGAGAGAGAGAGAGAGAGTGTCTGATGTGTTATATTACATGACTCTCTCTCTATTCTGCAACAAACTATTCTTACAAAAGCTAAACTACTTCATGCTAATAGAGTTAAAGATTAACAGAAATGTATGTACTTAGGCTTTTATGGCTAGCAGCCATTTGAAGTAAAATTTCTTCCAGACTTGTAGGCCATGGAAGTGAGGAGTAAATCCTAGTTTTCGACCATGCCCTACAAGCCCGGAAGGAATGTTACTTTAAATTAACAGAAATAGTTTTACTTTTTCTTGTATGTACAAGAGAATACACTAGGCTAAAATGAAGGTTAAATCTTTTAAGATCGAATTATTCTATAATGATATTAAAATTCTGTTCTGCTTGTATGACCAGGATGGACCCCCCCCCACATAGAAAACAAATAAATTCTCATTGAGAAAAATAAAAGTATTTAGAAATTTAAATCAAAAACAAAACATGTCTTGAAAATGGTTAACTCTGCTTAAAAATGTATTTGATATAAATTGTGTGTTTTAATGAGATCTAAATTTAGTAGTAAGATTTTGTCTATCTCTTATTATCAATTATGCCAAAATTCATATACAAGGAGAGGCTTCAAAGGATATTCACAGAAAATTCAAGATCTACATCTTATTTGTATCAAATTTTTGGGTGAGAAGCAATACCTACCTCTACCTACCATGTATATTGCATATATAAAAAGCATGTTATACTTAAAACAGTTTTTCTCCTTTAATGAGAAAATCAACAAACCTAAGAATATTCAGTAAAAATAAAAAAATGGAAATCTAATGATACTTGACACCACTCCACTGCTACCACCACTCTCTTGTTCACTTGATTTCATACCAGAATATTTTGCAAACCTATTGGGTGCAATGCCGTCAGTGAAACAACTGGGGTTTCCCCTTGTGGTTGCACTGAGAGATCAAACAAGAAATGATACACTAACTTGTTTAGGTATACCAAATAGATTTGACTGACAGTGGACTGCTCAAACTTGCCCATATGAGTGAGCTCATTCGTGTAAAAGATACAAACAGTACAAATTAATGATAAAACTCACTTAAATGGACAGTTTCACTTAACCCTTTAAGTGCCAGCCCAAGTAACAAAATGCTGTCTGAAAAGTGCCAAGCAATTTTAGAGCAGAATGCAGGGTTTTAAATTATTAGTAATAAAATGAGTACCAAATGACACTTTAGCAAACCCTTTTGTCTACTGAATACCATGTATTATATGGACCAGAATCCTTCATTATTTTTAAAACATTAAAAACAAAAGAAAAATTTGAAAATAAAATTAAAAATCTCAAAATAATCAATTAGGCATACAAAAGCTTATTACACAGAAAGTTTAGGCTAAGAATTGAAAGTCTGGATATTTCTTTACTAAAACAGCATCCTACTTTGGTCTGGTGTTTTATTTTAAAAATAAAAAAAATGAATTCACCTAACCAGAAACTTTAAAAAAAAAAATATATATATATATATAAAAATAAAAAAAGGCACCAAAAACAACACATAAGCATAATACCACTATTAATGAAAACAGCATAAAGCAATAGGATACAAATGTAATGTAGATTACTGTACAATTACTGTGTTATTGCGTAGCTGAATGGTTGATTCACTTGTATTCATTGTCTGGTTATACCTCCGAAAATCCACTTTGATAAGTACACCAATTATTTACATGCATACGAGGTCTGTTGCTATCAGATGTATTTTCAACACTGAAGCTGAAGCTAGAATATATATATTCCTTTCTTACGTCGATGTCAGAAACTCTTTCACTAAGGTCTGAAAATTCAAAATCAATCGCTTTAGTCTAATACATCAAGAACTGAAGCTCTTATTTTCTTCTCTTCGATTCATAGCCTTTGGCTAGACGACACCATGTTTCAACCAGGATAAACAAACACTGGCTAGAGAAATTAAATTTGGAGCTAATTTACTGCTTTGGAGTGAAGATAAGGTCCTGAACCTTTCTCTATGGCTATGACATAGAAAGTACACAGACATTCCTGCTGGAAAGAGTTAAAACATATGAAAATGATGTCATGATTAGATTGTGATTGGCAATTTTTGCAGAATTTTCGGATCACGATTAGATCATGATTGGCACTAAAAGGGTTAAGACCTCAAAATCGAATGTCTCTTTAATATATTTTCTCTGGTGAAATCAACTAAACTGTTGTGCATAAACCCAATGAATGCAATGCAGTTTGCTTATATGCAGATATCAAAACAGTTCTAATTTTGCTCAGTGCAAGAGGTGATATTGGGCACAGAGTTTATGTTCAGATTTATCAGCAATCTACATGTTATATAGACATTTTTATGCAACAAAACTGTGAATGAAATGTTTCCCTCCTTTCATAACTTATTTAGGGATGTATTCTCCTATATGTACATCACCTTTATTTCCAAAACTGACAACATCAATTTTACATTTTATCTATCTTTCTTCTGACATTACTGCTCTTTCTTCCCTGACACTTCTTCTTCTTCTTCCATGTATAAGCTGCATGCTATTATGCTATACAAAAGCATTACAATATTAAAATTAACAGTTTTTTGCACTTACGCTTCACCACATTTATCTTGTGGAAATATTTCTGTTGCAAAAAACATGTCATTCCCTGTATGGTGGGCTAGATAATCAAAAAGTTCTGGAAACTTTGCCATGTAATTTCGAACAAGATCCACAGCTTTGAATGAGTACTGCCATATTGTTCCATCCTTTCTTGAAAATCCAGGAATCTAAAAAATAAAGAATTAACTTTAGAAGACAGAGTTTATTCAAAAAGGCAACATAAAATCCTCCAGATTAAAAAGAACTGAGAATGAATTTTTATTTTCTCATGTGGAGTGATAAAAACATTAAAGCAATGATGATTATATCCATAAAAGAAATATATATGTTGAAAGATATTCTACTCAAATGAGAGCTGATAAGCAAATTAAAATTGCTATAAAAGCCATAGAGTCAACCATTATTTTTAAATTGTTATTCAGTAAGAATAGTGAATGATTTCATGACAATATTATTAATGGCAAATAACTGTTAAAGTCAAATGCATTATTCAGAAAAGCATTGCAAGACTGAGTCATCTTTAAATATTTTTATGTTTATAAGTGTTTGCATTCACTTAATCTTTGAATGTAAGATTGTAAATAGAGATAATTAATTATTTACTTAACCCCTAAAACATTCAATTGGAGTTTGTAATGTAAATGAAGTCACTCTGGTAACTTGTTCTTCAAAAACCACACAACCTTAAAAACTATGACTCGCAAATTATTCATTTTATTCAGTTACAGAATGCCTAGATATGTAATCATTTTTTATATTTTATTTTGCTTTGCTTGATGTTTAACATGCCTCAACCTGGATTAATGGATGAAATGCTGCTCAAATGAACTCAGTGTTCATAGTGTTTAAATTTGTCATTTTCCTAAGATAAGGAAAAACCTTTATCCAGATATCTCACCCTAATCAAAATTCAAACTTGGGATCTTGGAACATCACCAAGGTGCTTTGCTAACAAGCTAACATAGTAAACCTTGATGTTAAATTTATAACTCTCTTGTAAATGTATTATAATCAATAACATAAGCTTTGGCTTAGGACAAAAAAAGTTTGTATTAATATTATATTCTTTGAACTGCACATAAAGTTGCTAATATTTTCATATTTTATGCATAAATTGTGTTAAGTTTGTCATCAAAATTGGTGAAAAATTTCAAACAGTGAGTAACATAATTAAGAATGGGAATCCAGACAGCGAATAATCCATGGTGAATAATGGGCTTGTCTATTATAATATTTGAAAGTTGGTTTAATATACATCTTATAAAAGGTGTTCAAAGTTTTGTAGTATGCTTTTATTAGTGATAGTTTTTACTGCTTTTTGAAGGAATAATATATGTTATTAATGTGTTTCAACAAGTTAATTTAGCTTAAGTTAATTGGAGTTAAAATGCATCAAGTAAAACAAATTATATCATTATTCTAAGAATTTAGAAATCATATAACTTTAATATTAAAAAAAAAATGTAATTGTTCACAATATTTGGCCAAGTTTCACAGATGCATCACCTTAAGTAAACATTTCCCATGATCTACACTGATATTAGAAGAAAGTAAATGCAGCTGATGCAATTTTACCGGTTCTGACAGAACTAAGGAGGCAACAAATTATGGATTTTTTTAAATTTAATTTACATAAAACTCATTCATTCTATTGAAATACACCAAAGAAAAAGTTGTCATTCAATGTTCTATTAATATAGTCATAAACTAAGGACCTTTAGTAAATTTGTTGGATAAAAGTATTTTTTTTCTAGAAAACCACAAACTTTTCAGTTTATAGTTTCTTAGTGCTTTTAGTTTTTTGGTATTAGACGTATTCACTCTTAATGTCTGCAGGATTATTTCACATCCACCCTATATATTGTTAATAAAAGATATGCTTTATTTATCACCATCTTGTTCTTTTCATTTACATATTGACTGCTTCTGGTTGCTGCACTAATACTTAACAATACATGTTGCACTAGTTGATAATGCAGGTTGCATTTTAACAAATGAAAATTAGGAAACTGCAGATAGTTACAGTCAATCGGCCTGTAAGATTGAGTATTTATATCCATTATGTTATTTTTGGTAAATGACTTGGAGTGTCCAGGATTCTCCGTAAGGGATATACAAGCTGGAAAACAAAATCTTTCCACAGTTACAGCCATTAAATGTCAATACTTACTTCCTCATTTCGTTTGCTGAACTTAAGGTTAAGGCCAACATTAACCTTTGCACAAGAATCAGAACCTTGATTCTTATCTGCTAATACAACGTATATTGTCCCCGTTACTCGAGACATCAAATGTGGTGAAATTCCCAGGCGCTGTGCTGCTTGATTTGCTAATATAATAAAAAAAAATACGACAAACACATTAGCATATCTTGGGCATCAAATATATTCATTTAAAATTCAATTCAATTTATTATTCCTGTAAAGCATATACATGATATAAGTCAATGTTTACAGTTAAGTAGAAACATATTTACAATTTACATAAATAAGTAGTTAACAATGAATATTTAATACACTGATTAGCTTTTTTGTTTAAAAAAAAGACTAAATTACAAGAACAGTTTGCATTTTTTTTTCAGAAACTTGACTTTAAAATCAAAACAAGCTACAGAGTATATCTGAAAGAATAAAATAAATTAAAGTTTAAAAAGCAAAAGATTTGAGTTTAGCCTAATGAAAACATGTTACCAACACTTCTAAGCAATTTTTTAACCCGGTAGGTCATAACAGACAATGAATGAAATTGGTGAAATGATGCTCAAATAATCTTGGGGTCCATGGAGCTTAAAATTTATTGTTCCTAAAGTTAAAGCTGTTGACATTAACATCCAGTTAAAAGTGGCCACATAAATGAAATAATAAAGAAAAGCAGACGACATTTGACAAATGTAATAAAAAGTACTTACCATTCATGTACTTGATAATAGTATCCAGATGTTGCTTTCGTATACCTTCTAGATGTGGTTCTGGAGTGACCTTCATACTCACTTTTATTCTTCCTGCTTTAACTTCCATTCCACCTTCTAACACCTAATATCAAAATTAAAAATGTTTAAACAAACCACCACTTGGATTTTTTCTTCCACAAAATCACTTTTAAAAAAAACTGAAACAGTTACAGTAAGGCTACACAGGTAAATCAATGAAAACTTTATGCATAATCAGTTGTATCACAGAGATAGAATAAAAGAAGCTTTATCATGTCATCTCCCCAACACAAATAGCAGTAAGCCCTTAAAGTACTAAAAATTCTTGATGAGAAAGTTCTTCGAGCTTTTAGATTTATGCAATCTTAATATGTATTTTGTAATCGGCTTACCCTCCCCATATTTAAAGGATGACACCCCCCTAGGACTTATAAGCCTTTTTTGGGTGTAAAAATCCTTAGCATGGCTTCCTTCGGAAGGGAAGTAAAGCCGTAGGTCCCGTGTCGAGATTTACGGCACGTAAAAGAACCTCATGCCTGATAGACGCCTCTGAGCAAAATTAAGCGGTATTTCACGCCCAATTTAGAATGGGACGCTGAGAACCACAGCAGTTAAAAAGCGTCCAAAAATAACACACCATTTCTATTTTTAATATATAAAAGTATATTATGTATGCTATGGTACAGTGAGTGAGTTAGATCCTCCTTGTACATAGATTTAACAAAAATGTTAAAATGATGCTGGATTAAAGTAAGAGCTGAAGCTTTCCTTACAACGTATTAACTCTAAATGTTCTCGGGCTTTTAGTCAAGTAAGTGCTTACCTGGCTAAAAGTGCGAGAACACTTAAGAGATGATGCTGGATTTTCATATGCAAGAGTAAATTATATAAATGTAAGTGTTTCTAGTGATATCTAACTTTATAGAGCACTAAATAATGTGCATTCTATGTTTAAAACTGGAATCTAACCTAAGATGGAAAATAGGTTATGTAGTGAAATTACAAAATTAATTGTTTTTAATGAATAATTTAAATATATCATTAACATTCAGATAGAAGTCACTAAGTCCAAAATTTTATTTTATGATGCAGCCAATTTGAACTTTAGAATAGGCATGAAAAATAGTAAAGAAGTGAATAAAACATTTGTTACTATTTTTCATGGCTGGCTGTATTTCAAAATAAAATCTTGGACTTAGTGATTCTGCTGGAATGCCGATGAAAGGTTAAGATGTTGTTACTGTTTAACCACAAAAAGGAACTGTAACTTAGCATGCTAATGTGCCAAAATATGTGTTTATATTATATATAGTGGAATATTCTGTTGTTACTATTTAATCATAAAAAGGACTACTTAGCCATGCCAAAGTATTGGTTTATGTTATTTGTAGACGAATATTGCTCATGATTTTGTAAATTACACAGCAATAATTTAAGAACTTCAGAAGCTTTTAAGATACACCCATATGCATATTTGCAGATTAAAATTAATATTTCAGAAATGTATTTCCTTTGTAAGCAGTTATTTGTAATGTTTACAATATTAATTTATGTATTTATATACTTTATATTAGTATCCTTGTTTATGGCAGCTGAATTTGGCAATGCATTCTGTTTGTGTGTGCATAGGAGGGGGAGAAAGAGATCTTACTTATTTATTGATAACATGCTACATTATAAAATAATATTACATGTTTCAGGGTTCTTCTACACATCATGTTTAAAGTAAAAATCTTGGATGTAGTCTTATTTTTACTTTCTGTATACATATAACGTACATAGTGTATAGCGAAGGTATTGTATTGCAACCAAAAATTTGATACTGAGATTTTACCAGAAATATATGCTTTGACACCTCAATAATAATAATAATAATAATAATAATAATAATAATAATAATAATAATAATAATAATAATAATAATAATAATAATAAATCATTTTTAGGAGAGAAAGAGAGAGGGTGAGCTTGTTAAATGACAGAAAAATTACAACTTTACTTCTTAAGAAGAAGCCGGCATTCTCCTAGAAATTGTGGAACAGCTTAAGCAAGTAATAGAATGCAAGCACTGAGTATGAAAAAATGAAAATGAGAGACAACTGTAATGCTAAGAATGAATTGGAATGGTAAGAAACAGTTCTGACAAATCTGCATGATGTAGATTTTGATATGCCGGAAAATTTTCCAGCTAATGTAAATAACCTCAATGTTAGGAGAAGCATTGTTTCTGACAAAAGGGCTTTATTACTGAATTACAAAGTAATACAATGACCACAAAAGTGACAAGGCATTCATAAAGGTATGAAGCACAAATTTAAGATTAAATTTACTAGTGGCAAATGCTTGCACAATTGTTATGTCATACACTGACAGGCACTGTAGAAAATCAGTGTGCATTAAACAAGTGTTTGAATACAGCGGTATGTTAAACGAACATGTTCCTCATCATGAATAATTACAGCAGTGCTGACATTTCAGTAGGTGAGTTATAGTAAATCAGTGAACTATTGTCTACGGTTAATGAGATAAAAGGAAAGTCAACATATCTTTTTCCACTGTTTATAGCATTACATGACGGACTGTGCCATGCATTCAATCTGTGTAACTCCCCGCAACCCCTCACTAGTCAACATTCATCAGACAACAGCAACACTATCAACACCACTGTCAATGGTAGCCTGAACTGGAACAGCCTATACCAGTCATGTCAGCAGTAGCCTGAATTAGAACAGGCTATACCAGTCAGTTTTATGTTTAATTGTATCATATTTGTCAACCCATATTAAGAATGGTCCCATTCTAAATAGATAGTCTTCTGTTGTGCACATGGGTTAAAATAATTTGCATTACTTCATCTCTACATCGTCTTCTTCAAATAACATGGCTACTCCTTAGCTTAAAACCATACTTCAATACAGTTTAAGCTATTTTGCAAATAACAAATAAGTTAAGCCTATCACTTGAAGTATGTACTACAAAACTCCACTGTAGCTTAATCTTTTGCTTAAACCTGATTCAAAGCTTAAGCTTAAATCCAGACTTTCAGTAAAACCAAGCTTTTAAGACTTTACTACAGCAATGAGCAGAAATTAGGAAGTGCACTAAAATAATAATAATAGGATGGATGCATAGGCTTCCACGACCCGTCTGATAGAAAAAATGAAAAAAAAAGATATATATATATATATATTAAAATAAATACTCTCTATAACTTATAAGTTTTGTAAAACTTATCAATTCTGAAAAGGTACTTTCAAAATGGTGAACACATCTAGAATTATCTTATTATCTAGCAGATTTTATCAGTTGGACTTATTTAGTATGAAACTACTAAAAAGGATTATAGAAACAAGTAAAAAATTGTAATAACTGAGTGTTTTACCTCTCCCATTGCACCATAATGTGGATGTCCAAGCATAAAACACACAGCTTTAGGTGGAAATACCTCTTGAATAGTTTTATAATCAGCAAACTTCTGCTCCTGAACAGCAATATCTCTAACTGTAGTCTGCAAAGCATATGATGTAGACACTTCTCCCCACTAAAACAGAAATGGTCCACTAATGAAAATGAAATGAACTACTAAGTAAGGTATCACATGACAGTAAAACAGCTATTTGATGTTATCATATTGGTAATGCTCTTATATTTCCTCTATGTATTACAATTATATGTTTAGCTATGGTAAGAAATATGCCTTGTGATTTGATTAATTTACTGAATGTTGTAAGGACATGGTGACCCCATCACCCAGTGGGAAACCACTGGAATTAGCCTCCCGAGTAGTGGGAGGAAAACCAGAGCTTTTAGATTTGGGAGGAAATGCCAAAATCCTAATCTCAAGAGCTGAGGATTACCTGTGTTCCCAGTGGTAAATAGGTACTTCAAATCAGTACTTGATAAATTTCTTCTTGTGCATCGAAAATTATCTAGTTGTTGATCTCTGAGGTTTGCTGGACGATTTCGCATTGCCATCCGAGCCGTTTTATGGGCTGCCTTGCTTTGCTCTTGTGATTGAGAAGCACGAAATTGAGCCATACAATGCGGTGCTCTTCACGTGCTATTTCTTGTTCTTCAATTCTTTCCTTCGCAATATTTCAAATCCTAGTTGCATTATGGCTTTGTCAGGAAAGATTCTATCGTCTTGGTCATGGCATTGTTAATGATAATATCGGCACAATAAGCTAATAGAAACTTGAAGCAAACACATCAACCGGTCAATTTCAAAATTTCTAATTGACAAATTTTCAACCATATTTAACCATAGTCAACATTACGTTTAGCTGTCAGTTGCGTTTTGTTATTCCGTGTCAGTTTCATTTTGTTATACCATTTTTAACAAATGAACGGCTAGACTGATGTTTTGACTGATAAATGTTTTGTTTTTCTGTCTGTTGCGGTTTTTATACCACATTTTATGTCACGTCCCATGGAAATGGGATAAAAAGTATCCTATGTCTGTCTCCTGGTTCTAAGCTACCTCCCCACCGATTTTCAGCCGAATCGGTTCAGCCGTTCTTCAGTTGTAAATTGTGTAACTAACACAACTTTCTTTTATGTATATAGATTTAATAGTTTGCTAATGGGTACTAAGCTGAATAAGTTCTATTTTTTTTTTATTTTGTTTTTTTTAATACTTAATTTGTGCACAGAAATTCACATTTTGAGCGGTTGAGTAAGTGAAGTGTGGTTAATAGTACCACTTTAATTAATTCAATTTGATTATGCCTTCACTGTAAGCAGCTTCAAAATTATACAATTATGTTCATTTTTATATACTTAGAAGCATGCTTAAATGATATATTTTATTAGACATGCTTTTCCTGAAAATTTAAGCAGTATTTAAGACTAGCATTTAGCTTTAATGAGTGCCAAAATTTCATTGTGAAAATGAATCAGTTTTGGATTTTCTTAGAAAAATACATGCAAAAACCATGTACCATGTAATTTCTAAAATTTACGGGATACCCTGGGATGTGAAAAATCTGGATTTCAATAGACAAGATGCAAGATGTTGTTGCTAATCTAGTGGGTAGCAAGTAATTCCTCTTGAAGTACTTGGCAGGTTAATCATAGGATGGTTTCAAATGTTTCCAATGACTCGTTAGATTTTTTGTGGCCAGCTGGAATACAGTACGACAATGTATTTTTATTTCTTACTAATGATGCCTCGTGTATGGTAAAAGCGGGGGCTGGATTTAAAATTCTTTATCCCCTGACTTGCCTTGCTCATGATTTGCATTGTGTCGCTGAAACTATTAGAGTCAAATATAAAGAAGTGAACTTACTTGTCTCCAGGGTTAAAAAAGCATTTGTGAAGGCACCAGTAAGAGTTCAAAAATTTTGTGAACTATTTCCAAATCTGCCCTTAACCCCTGAGCCAGTTTTAGCTTGCTGGAGCATGGTGGTTACAGGCTCTGTCATGCTACAGAGAACATTTCAGTGAAATGAAAACAATAATAGATTCCTTAAATGCAGAAGATGCAGTTAGCATTGCAATAGCTCAGGAATGTTTTTTCTGAAGATGGCATTAGAAAAAGATCCAGTACATTCATAGCTGGTTCTTGAAATTACCTGAAATTATAGCACAGTTGGAAGCTTGATACAATTCTTGTATTCACTTTCTCTGCTAGATCAAATTTCAAATATACTGTATGCAGAAATTCACATGTGCTAAAATTGCATAAGCTTAGTCAGATGTTGAATAAAAATCCTGGTTATAAAACAATGTGTGGTTTTTTCACATGAACCTGTAACATCATGCGATGTAGAAACAACATTCTCAATGTATAATTATTTTGCATACAAATCCGGGCTCTAATGATTACTATTGCAACAAAATCTGTTTATTTATTCCAGATTCTGATTATTACATATGTCTTTATTCCAATGCTGCAGAACAATTTTATCTGTGTTGCTAGCATGCTCATTAAACTGCTTCAGCTGTCTCTCTAATCCATGTATGCTCTCTGAAATTGTTGTTTAAACTGTGGGCCTCGTTTCCCTCCTTTTATACCTCCTGATTATGTAGCGAGAAATTCCCTGGAGTAAAGTCATCATTGCATATGTTCTTTACATGCAGGTGTGACAATGTAGTATTCTGATGTAATCCAGCCACTAGTGCAATGTTAAATGTTTGCACACCTGTAACACTGTAGAGGAGGCAAAGAAGCACACATGCAAGAATTTATGATAGCAAGGTATAGGCGCCTGCACATAGGCACATGGTCCCATTATATTTTTATTGTTCCTTGTTGGTTAAGTTCAGATATTTATGTACTTATTTATTCACTCCTTTTCAACTGGACATATGTTCCACTGAAGAAAGTAATTGTCAAAAAGGAAGGCCAAATCTTTATTATACAAGTTTAGAATCTGCCTTGACAACTTTCCAAATGAAACTCTTATTGGAACACTGTTTGCTAATAGGAAACTTTTTACACAGGCAAACACCAATCACATATGCTGAACTACCACAATGGCATGTTTGGTCATATGCAGTAACATCAAAGTGGTTCATGAACCAGTAAGTGCACATGCATGCTATAGAAGATAATGTAATTAGATTAGATATTTTAGATTTGATTTTGCAGTATATAGAATGTAGTTTAGAGAATTTTAGTTTTCAGTAGCATGTAGATTATAATTAAATATAAAGAAGATTACACTGATATTTTTATTTATCACTTTAGGATAAAACAAAGCTTTTCTTTTACTGTTACAGGGTGCTTATTCCTGTTATATGCAAAACCTCAATATCTGGTTTATCTGCCATAAGATACGATGAAAAGACATAAGTGTTATCCTATAAATCACAAAGTTTGTGATTCCTGACCAAAACTTCATAGATTCTCTTAGAATCATAACTGACATGATTAGTAAGTATTGGAGATCACATTGCAGGTTCCTAGGGTGTGGTTTCTATAAAAACAAAACTACTCAGCATCTAATTCGATCTCATTTACAGCACTATCACACACAGTCCCATTAAGCTATACACCACCATTTTGATTTTAATAAATAAACCATTTAGTTCAATTCAGATTTCTTAACAAAGCAGAGTGACATGAATTGAACTGAAATCTCAACTTAACTGAACTTAACTTACATTGAAATTTTAGTTTGATTCAATAAATTTTCATATGAAGTTAATGAAAAACCCATATTTGCTGGAATATTAATTTTAACAATAAAATAAACTATACAGTAATCAAAATTACTTTTTAACTCAATTACTACATTTATTGAACTTACTATAATTATGAGAAAAAACATCTGGTTGATGTATTTTCTTATTTACACTGATGTAGTTTCGTTTTCAAATTGGAGGAAAGCAAGCCTTTAGTGGCTGTAACACATTTTGCTTAACATTTTATTGAAATGTGCCAACTTAACTTGATTTTCTTGTACCAATTTAAAATCAAAGATACAAAAGATGACTTTTTCAATAATTATTTGTAAAGCTGGTGTAGACGTTTCAGACATCTTTTTGTAAATGAAATGCCAAGCATTTGTATTTTTAAAAACTTACTTTACCTGTTTCTCCATGGTAATCTTGCCTGATGATGAAAACACATACTTTCTTCCAACCAGAAGCAACGCAGTAACCAGTATATTTGTATCTCCTATATCCACACCACGCCTTTCTAAATATCTGTAATAAAGGGAACAAAATAATTAGCATCCACTATACATAATTCTTTTATAAGTGTTAAAACATTCTCATTAATTTAACCCTTTAATACCTAATGCACACGCACACACGCACATTCACACACACATATACATTCTGTCAAGAAAGTACTGGGAATTGATCATTTAAAAATCCTTTTTAAAAGGGGATTCGAAATTATTGTTGTCGCTAAGTTGGTACAACTTTCCTCTATACCCACGCGGAGTTTGATCGTCATCTGTCATCTAGTTTGTTTACAGTACCCCTTTTTGTTAGTTCATCTCAAAGATATTTGCGATTTTATGATGGATACAAGTATTGAACAAAGAATCTGTCTCAAATTTTACATTGCAAATGGTATTTCGAATGCAGAATCGCTGAAAATGTTACAGAGGGCTTATGGTGAATTGACTTTATCAAAAACACGTGCATATGAGTGGTACAGTGCATTCAAAAGTGGTCGAGATGTGGTGGAAGATTCACCTCGCTCTGGTCTGCCATCAACGGTTTCAACTGAACTGAAAATCGTCATTTAGGTCTGAGAGAGATTGCCACTGAACTTTCTGTGTCTCACGAATCAATTTGTACCATTTTAAATGATTGTTTGGGCATGACATGCGTTGTAGCTCGGTTAGATTCGAAAGACCTGAATTTTCTACAAAAACTCAATCGCGTAAGGATTGCTGAAGACATGTTAGAACAAGCCAGTTCCGACCCCACATTCACGAAACACATTGTAACTGATGATGAGACGTGGGTTTACGAGTTTGACACACAAACCAGTCAACAAGCTTCCAAATGGTGCCTTCCAACTGAACCAAAACCAAAAGGGCACATCAAACTCCATCAAAACTGAAGGTCATGTTGATAGTTTTTTCAATTATTACCATGTCGTGCACTCAGAGTTCTTGCCAGAAGATCAGATGGTAAATAAAGACTATTATCTGAGCGTTATGCAGCATTTGAGAGAACAAATACGGCGAAAAAGGCCAAATTTGTGGAACGACAACTCATAGATTCTGCATCACAATAATGCACCAGCTCACAAGGCTATTATTGTGAACGAATTTCTGGCCAAAAACTCAACAAATTTCATCCAACAACCACCGTATTCACCTGGTCTGGCTCCTGCTGCTTTCTTTCTCTTTCCAAAACTCAAGTTACCACTTTGAGGCACCCGTTTTCAGTCAATAGAAGACATAAAAGAAAATTTGCGGCGACAATTGACATCGATTCCTAAAAGTGCCTACAAAAAATGTTTTGATGATTGGATTATTCGTTGGCATAAATGTGTGATTTCAGAAGGGGCCTACTTTCAAGGTAATAAAATTGGATGAATAATTCATTTTTTGTGTTTTATTGGCAAATTCCCGGAATTTTCTTGACACAGTAGTACTGATGGGCATTAACAGTTTCAAAACTTACTGTAAAGATGAACGAGTACATTTGCATCAAATTCATGTACTCTATATTTAAACGTTATTTCTTAAAGCAATTACAGATCATTGAAAGCCTAACCATGTATTAACTGAAACATTTGGGATGGTAGAAGTTCATTATCGACTGTGGTAAGGTTCAAAACACCTGTGCCACTCTAAAATTCTTGTGAACCGGCCCCAGTACCATTTTTTTCAATGGATTAAAGTAGCATATTTTCTTGCCAACCAGTCAAGGTGGTCCATCTCTCCCATATTCTTACTGTAGTGCTTTTTGACTAGTGGCTGTTGAACACTCCCTTCTGTCTTGCATTTCTTTCCATCTGCTTACAGAAGCTACTGGTTCTACAACATCAAAGTTGATGCAACAATTAGACATTTATTAAGCCAATTGACAGAAAGAATTTCTCCTTGAATGTTAAAGACCCAGTGTTGATTTTTGGAATGTTTGTGTATCCTGGAGAGGGCATTTCTCAGGTCTGTTTTCTCTAACAGTTCCAATAGCCCAAAATCAAGATTTTTGTAGGTGGAGCAAAATCTCTACTTGTAAAATAGTTATCAAAATAGATATCACAAGAATGAGAATTATCAAATGCAATTCAACACATCCAGCAGCACTGCCTAAAGCTAAGCTTTATTTTCTATTCATCTTTACCACAGTACATGTTCAAATTTGTAGCAGTACCCATTAGTACCCCACAGAGCTTACAGCTGGTAACCAATGCAGATAGGTTTTCCTTATGAACTGTTGAGAGAATTGTGGCCATAATATTTTACTATCATCTCATTTATTGAAATTGGTCACAAATACTAACCCAGTGCAGAGTGATGGACTTTTTTGGGTGTAAAAATCTTTAGCATGGCTAATAGGGAAGTAAAGTCATTGTTCTGTGTCATAGATTTATGGCATGTAAATAACCTCAATCCTGATAAAAAGGCTTCAAAGCAAAATTAAGTGGTATTTCATGCCCAATAAAAAAAACACAGCATCCATAAATAAACAAATTAATAAATAAATAAATAATAACAACAACAATATATGTTCTGGAAATATTCTGAACTACCAGAAAGAAACATATAACAGATATAAGTAGTCTCACTTTGAATCACTTATCTCGCTTGTGACCATTAGCAAGTGCATTGTTGTTAAAATGGATAAAGCTCTTCACTTTATATAACGATTTCAAGATAGCATTTTTTACAATGTCTAAACCCAAATCTAGCTCCTCTCACCAGCAGTATCTCTCAGAAGGAAATCTATGGTAACCTGAAAGCAGTAATATGCCTAAGAAAGCTCTGAGCTCATTAGAATAAAAAGATAAATCAAATGTATTTTTACAGGAGGCTGCCTAAGACAGTTTCTTTAACACTAAGTATTCAATTAGAATTTAGAATTTTCTTCCTGATCTCTAGTAGCATACAACTTCAATATTTTTTCTTTCCCCGCCCCCCATTTCTTTAGTTTTTTTGATTGACTTTTCTTTTCCTGTATGTCATTCCTTCAGAGGCAGTGAAATATACTTCAACTGGGCCAGGAACATCATTTACTTTATTACACCAGTAGCCTCAACAGGTGCTTCATCTTCATCAGTTTGTATCAGTAGGACGAATCCAAACATCAACTGTATCACAGCCTCATTGGCAAAGTTATTGCATCACTCACAATATCCAGCTCAATTCCTTTCAATATTGAATAATTATCACCATATTTCTGAATGTAATTTAAAGTAAAGAAAAGATAAAAGAAGTGACTAACAAGAAATGATATTTCATTCACATTATCTGTTAGTGCAGAACTCAAAACTATCACCAACAATAATAACTATATGACATGAATTTTAGGAATCAATGTACTTGCATGATATCATCACTTCAAAGAACATATTACACAACTTTGTTAAACATCAGTTAGTGTTTCAAGCAGAAACACTGCAGAAAACAAATAACACATGTAACAGATGCTTGCTTGCTTGCTATTACAGAATTAACTGTCGTTAGTTGTTGCATCATACTTTCTGTGTGCTGATGTGAGATGATACATGTGTCCAGCTGTCTATAAACAGATCGTTTGTCTTTCATCTCATATTTTCACTATTACAATTGCTTACAGATGAGCGTTCTTTGTTGACAGATAACAGAAAGTTGGGAGGGACATGAAACAAGAAAAAATAACAATGTGCTTTTACAGGCATTGCAGTCATTTGCACCTTACCATTGTAAATTAATAAACTACACATATTCTAATTTTTAAATGTCATGTTGACATCAAATAATATCATTTTTTATAGTATTTAATGCCCATTTTTACTACTACACAGGCGATGACACTGATGATAAATGGAATGAAGATGGAGCATCAATGGAATGTGATGGTGGGGGAAACTGGAGAACCTTGAGAAAACCCGCCCCTATGCCACTTTGTCCACTACAAATCCCACATATGGTTGCTTGGGGCGAGTGGTCTAACCACTCGGCTATGCCACAGCCAGATAACATTAATGAAGACATACATGGTGAAAATTACTCTTAAGAATTCATGCAAACAAGTAAAAACATCATACATAGCAGTATAATACACCAATGGGCATTAATGGGTTTCTGAGTTTCAAGATTTGAATTTATGAAAACAGCATAAATGCATTAAAATGAAAATCAAAATATTCTTTCCCTCTAGGTTCCATACTTGTGGGAATAGTCCAAGGACTTTCTATATCTCAAGATCAGATACAGTTCTCGCTTTATCAGAAAATGATATTACTGCTATGTTCCAACATATTTAAAGCAATCTTTGCCACCCTAAGACACTACTTGTTAACTGACAGCAACCCTCAACATGATACATGCCCAAAAGATGAAAAAACTTACCAACAGAAATAGAGGGAAACCTCATTGATAGCCATAGCAAAATCAGTTGCATACTGAGTGCAACAGTTATAAAAATAATTTCAGCAGAGTAACGATTAGCTTCAGACCAGCTATGTAAATACTGCACCAAAACCAAACTGAGAAATCCCAACAAGATTCTTACAATGCGGTATGGACTAAATGCCTCAAGGAAGTCTTTGTTTCAAGAAATAAACCTGTGCTTGCAGTTCAGAAAACCGTTAACGAGTTCTAGTTTGGGATCTTAAACTCTTCTTCTCTTCTTTCACTGTTTACCTTCCTAGTATGAAGGACTTATGCCTCCCAGGACTAGCAAGCCAGCACCCGGAATCAGATGTTTACTGAGGAGCAGATAGACTGGATCAGGGTCAATAGCCAGGATGGGTGATTAGTCAGATGCCTGGTAAGACAGATACACTAATACACTCCAGACAAAAGTACAGTCAAAACAGTGGGTTTTGAAAGGCGAAAAAGGAAGAATAATAAATGGAGAGTATTATGCATTGTTATTGCACCAGTTGAACAGAGAAATCAAGAAAAAAGAAAGAACATGTTTGGGACATGACCTCTTCGATACACATGAACCTATTTCTGCCGAGCTACTTTTTCAAGTTTGGAAATAAAAAAGTCACAGGAGGCCAATTCTGGTGAACACGGTGGATGTTGTAGTAATTTGAACCTTAATTCTACAATTTTTGCAACCGAACCTGTGCAGGTGTGCACCCTTGCATTCTCTTGATGGAAGAAAATATTTCTTTTTTCTTGATTTCTTGATATAGCTGAAACTTTAACTGCCATCTAGTAAGAGACGAGGTTACTAAATACAAACTTTTTTCGATGCTACGAGTGTAATTTCTTGGATTTTCTAAGGACTTATTGAATATCACATAGTAGAAAACATTTAATAAGTATAAATTAATATGCTAAAAATAGATTGGAGTCAATTGTAACACTTTCCATCACTTACATTGCTATATTACCACATTTATTCGAATACAGGAAATTTTTTTTTTTTCAGAATATTACTGTTCAGAACTGGGGGGTTGTGTTGCATTCATGATATATGTTTTCCAAATACCATGCACGGAAAAAGATGTTTCAAACTTTGCGGGTATGGCAGTGGCAACGCCTAAGGGAAATGGTATATATTACCACCAGGATCGCAACGTATGCAACAGATTTTTTACGTTTCATTTCGCACCAAAAATTAGCTGTTAATGGGTTTATGAGCATTCTCATTAGAAAAGAGATTACTCTCTGAGATTAAAATAAAATTAGAGGACTTCCTTTCACATCGGTGGTTGCATGTAATGTTGCACTGTAAGCCAACAGTTAAGCAGATATATACCAGTACATTTCCAGTTTCTGCTGTGTCTCTATGTGCCACCCACAATGTGAATTTATATGAAAATTCGAATTAGGTAAAACATGTTACGATATATTATATTAGGTATGTTATTTTAATAGAAAATAGCATCCATTTGTCATTACATCTATGCTTTCGTTAGCACCTCCATCATCACATTCTACCATCACACATATTCCATACATCTCCATACTCCCCTCTCTGTCTCTCCCGCCCAAAACACAAATTTATGAAAATTAGGTCAAACGTTTTACGATGTTATATTAGGTATGCTGTCTTAATTGAAAATTGTATCAATAATTTTTGTTACAGCTAAGCTACCGTCATCACCACCAAATACAGGCATACCAGTACATTTCCGTTCTCCCTTCTCCATCTCTCTTATTCACAATGTGCAATTATATAAAAACATTTAAATGTGCCAAATTAAATATGTTGACTAAATACAAAATCATATCCACCATCATTACTACAGTTATGCTGCTGTCACTGCCTTCACATACCATCACATCCACAATGTACATTTCTGTACTCCCCTTTCCATCAACTTCTCAAAACATGAATTACCGTGCAATTTCAATAAGAGACTTAATCAGCTTAAGCATCCATTAATTTGTTCAAAATATATGGCAAACCTATAAATTTCATTTAAAAAATAAGTTATCATATATGCAGATATATACAGATACCATATTAAATTCCAAAATTAAGTTCTGAAAAATGGGCATCTTCTTGTATTCGACTTTTGAGCCATTACAAGAAAGATTAATTGGACATTGTTCCAAATTATTCAAATTATGCCAAATGAAAAGCTATAATCTGAAGCCTTTCCAGAACACTGATTGATAAAGAAGATTTGTTTTAATATTAATGGGATTATTTCAAGAATATAATTGAATTCAAACAAGGATGACATATTATTTTAAACTAAGAAGATGCAGGCTCAATTTGTGTCATACCAAGAAGTAATTATTACTGCCAACACTTTCTATTATTATTATCATCAATTCTCATTGTTGTAGGCAAGGATCCTATATTATTTTTCAATTTCATGCAATGCTTATTACTCCAAATTGTACTTCACATGTGAGCCTTGCTCTTTTATATTACATTAAATGTTGCCCAACATGATAAACTTAATTATTACTTCTGGGATATCGATACATTCATAAATATTATATAAGAATAGACATGAAAATAATAAATGATTGTTAACACTTACTGATCTTTGATTCCACTGCGTTGTGCATTCCACAGTGCTACAGAGTTTGCTTTTATTTCTGGAGTGTTTTGTAGAATAGAAGAGCCAGACTTCACCCCATACTGAAAATCTCTGTTTGATACAGCTATCACTCTGTGAACAGAACATGAGAGATTTGCACTGAATATCCATATTTCTTAAGCATAGTAAATAATATCGAGAAGCTAAAAGACCTTTCCTTAGGTATACTCTTTTAGCTAATATTTCTGAAAGTATTACAGTTTCCTAATATGCAACAAGAACAACAAAAATAACAATAATAATAACAAATAATAATAATAATAATCATAACAAATAATAATAATATGAGAACAATTACAATAATAAGGAGAATTATTATCATCAATATATTATTGAACATTCATTTCATGTATCAAAGTAAATTTGTAAATTTTTTAAATAAATGTGTAAACACAAATATGAGCCAAATTTTTAAAAGAAAGGAGGTATGTTCCTACATATTCTGAGGTTCCAGCATGTTTCACCAATAATCAATGTTTGTCACACTTATAAAATAAACACACTTTGTTGAAATTTATCTTCCATATTTTGAAATACCTGTAATTAGCAAATATATTAAAACTGAAACAATATTCCATAAATTACTATTTATCACCTTTCCTCTCTTAAGTTATATATTGGTACAAAACTAAGATCCCCTCATAAAGCATAATAAAAGAAACGAAAAAATTAACAAACTGTTCAGCCAAATATAAACATTTTAAATATTTTTATATGCTTTAATGCCTGAAAAGATTTTATAATGAGGAGTATTATTAAATTTCATATATACGACACAATGCAAAACTGAAAGCACTTACCTAGCTTCAGCAAGATGTGGCCATGAAACGAAGATAATCTGCCCTAACAAGTCTTTGGCTACATCTTTAATGTCAGGTTTTCCTTGGTCAGCAATCATAAGTATCATATTATGACCCTGGCTATTTTGCTCAAAAACCTTGACCTTCAACTTCTTCAGTGATGCCTTAAAAATAATGTGACAAATATGTTACTGCTTAAAATGACACTTTTTAAAAATATTTAAAAGCAAATGCAGTAAGTAAATATGATGTAAGTACAGCAAAACATGAATTACTTCCCTTCCCCAGTTCTCCATTAATTTTTTTAAGCTCTGTGGAAAGCTTTATGTGAAATAAATTGTATGCAAAAGCATTTACTCCCTTTTAAGAAATATGTTCAAATGCTAGCTGCGGCACTGAATTTTTCAGTTGGTTTTAACATTAAAACATATAACCTTGGTAGGATGTTAATATAACAGAATTAATCATAAAATAATAAAGGTATCCTTGATTATTTCATTTACCATTACTATTCTTACTTAAGTATGGCTTTGGATAATTTAATTAAAAACTGTACATTATAGTCTTGCACTACATTACAATCTTTCTTTGGCCATGAATTTTTTGTACATGACAAGTGCAATAGAAAATGAGTTCTCTTAAAAAAGACAAATTGAAAATAATTGGAAGTGTGGCTAATGGAGAGATTGTTGCAAATACGGCATAACTTTCTATATGAACCATCCTTAAAGGTAATTTAAAATTATACATTTTTCTTTATATTATCATATTCCCAAATGAAAATATTTGTAAAACTGCAAGCACCAGATTAATGTAAATGTGGCATAAACTTATTTATATGAAGTTTGACAAATTAATCTATTGGAAAACCACTTATAAGGTGATTTAGCTAGAATATGAAATATAAGAGGTAACAACTCTAGCAAATGATTTTTAAAATCTGTCTATTATCATACTAATATGTGTAGGTTACAGAAATGGCAATTAAGATTTGAGATTATGCTACATACCGTATGAGGAATATGCTTCAGAGTAGGAAAGCCTGGAAAATACACATCTAGTTGCACTCCTGGACAAAGTCCTTTCACCAAACGACTTTGTTCAACATATAACTCATCTCTCAACAGCTCTAATTTTGCTGCATGATTATTCTGTAATGGTGGAAAGTATTCTGGTGCTTCATAAACTCCTGAAATCCATATTTGAGTGTTATGATAATTTCAGACATCAAAACGTTTATAATTATAATTAAAAAAAAATGTTTTTCTTATTAAACTCTGTTCAAATAAAATATTGCACCAAATATAATAACTGAAAAATTGGTTACAGATAAAGTCTTTAATTCACTGCTGCAAATATTCACCCAATGCTACAGTGGGAAGATAGTTGACAGCTTTCTCTTCCTGCCACTGCACACTAACACTCCAGTCGAAGTCTGACTCACAACTCACTGATTTGGCTTACAAATCTTTCCTCTTTTTTATACTGTATTTATCCACATATAAGACAAAGTTTTTTTCCAAAGGGGGGGGGGGGGGAGGTCGTCTTTCATTCATGATATATGTTTTCCGAATACCATACGGGAAAAAGTAAGATTCAAACTTCGCAGATACAGCAGTGACGAAGTCTGAGCGAAATGGTATAGACTACCGCCAAGGTCACAACATATGTGACAGATTTTGTACATTCCATTTGCGCCAAACATTAGCTGTTAACAGGACTACAATCTATCTTATTTAAAAAACCCATTGTCCTTGTCATATTGTACCATCACACATATTTTGTACATCTCTATATTCCATTCTCCATCTCTCCTATCCAAAATATAAATTTACACACAAATTTGAATTAGGTATAACGTTTTGTGATATATTAAGTATGTAGTCTTAGTTGAGAATCATACCCATAATCATTACAGCTAAGCTGCCGCTGTCACCGCCAAACACAGACATAATGGTGTATTTCCATTCTCTCCTTTCCATCTTTCTCCCGCTCACAATGCAAATTCAAATTAGATTTAAAAAAATGTACAATGTGTTATAGTAAGTACGTTGTATAATTAGAAAATCATTACCATCATCGTTGTTACAGTTACACTGCTGCCGCCACCACCATCAAGTTGTACTATTGTACCCATTCCATAAATTTCTGTACACCCCTCTCTGCCAATCACTCAAAATGTGAAATTCTGCACAACTTCAAAGGGGTGTGTTTACATGCGTGCGTGTGGCCCCGCATTTTGCATGGAGGGGGGGGGCAGCATAGTCGGTTAGTACCAAACTTGGTATTTAAATTGAGTATCTTCCAAGCATGCGACACGTACATTTTCAAAAAATCCTGCATCCAAAACTACCCTTTACATGGAACATTTTACGAAAATTTTGATTTTCTCACAAATGACTAACGATTTTAATTAAAATACCTTATGTTTAAGATATTATTATGATAAGCAAAATGAATATATTAAGTTTTCTGGGAATAGCTTCTGAAGACCTCTTCATTCTGGACAACTTTTGTATAACTGGCAAACCATAAGAGATATACAAAAACTTATTGCACAAAAAATGTACATCTCATTAAAAAACACATATTGTCAATTTTGTTTTTTTAGAAATAACTGTTTTTAAGATATTCTGGATTATTGGTTTCAATTGTAAGTCACTTAAACTTTTCTCAAACAGGAAGACATCTTTCTTCTCGTTTTCGTTTGTTTACTCCTGGCAAACAGAGAGATTAGAATTTCAATTGTTTCACGGGTTTTAAAGGACTTTAGCCTGTGCATTTTTACATTCTCTACATGTACTATGTACCTAGTGTATAGAGAAGTGTATATTGTATTGCAAACCGAGATTTCACCTGAAATATATATTATGAGAAATCAAAAAAATTTAGATTTTGTGTGTGTGCATGCAGTGTGCATTGTTCAAAAACAAAAAGTCTATGAAATACCAAACTTGAGTTTAGTATCTTTCAAGGATGTGACACAAAGATTTTCAAGAAAATCCCCCCACCCCAACTACTCTTTATGTGGAAAAGTTTTCAAAAATTCTTATTTTCTCAAAATTGGCTCTAACGATTTTCATTAAAATATTGCATAATAAACATATTTGCTAGACAATTAAATGTATATCTTGAGTGTTCTGGGAATAGTCTCTGAGACATCCTTATTCTGGATGAATTTTGCCAAATTTTGCAGAACTGGTAAACAGTAAGAGATAGACAAAAACTAACTTAAACAATGAAGGGTTCATTAAAACACATAATTTATGTTAAATGCATTTTTAGTGGGGTTGACCGTTTCTGTGATATTCCTTGTTATTGGTTTCAGCTTTAAAATACTTATACTTTTCTCATACAGAAATTTGTGAATTCTTGGCTATACAAACAAAGGAATTTCAATCATAGAGCAACCAGTTTTTAAAAAAATTTGACTATCACTTTAGCCTAAGCACTCCCTTCTACTTACAAGGAAGCAAATAATAAGACCATTTCTGCCAATTTTTTCTCGATTAGAATGAAATAAATAGAAGGATAAGCTTTTTAACAATAATTTGGTGCAGTGAAAATGGAAATGGCATGTTATTTATGGACACTCTTTAACTATGTGGTTCTCATCGTCCCATTCTAAATTGGGCATGAAAGACCGCTTAATTTTGCTCGGCCTCTCTATCAGGCTTGAGGTTCTTTTACGTGCCGTAAATCTATGACATGGGACCAACGGCTTTACTTCCCTGAAGGAAGCCATGCTAAGGATTTTTACGCCCGAAAAAATCCATTGTCCTCCGCCAGGTTTGAACCCGCAACCTTGGGTATATGAAGTTAGCATGATAACCATTATACCACAGAGGGTGACTTTTGGTGTAGTGATTTAGAGGAAGTCATGTGAATGGAACACATCAGCTTTTTTTTTTTTTTTTTTTCCTTCTCTTACAAGGCACCAAGTAATAAAACCATTTCTGCTAATGTTTATCTCGATTAGCATGCTGTAAATAAAAGATTAATCTTTTGAATAAAAGGTTTGTTGCCGAACAGCAACAGAATGTGAATGGAACACATCAGATTTTTTCTCTTCCACTTACAAGGAACCAAATAATGACAATTTCTGATAATGTTTATATTAATTAGCATGATTTAGATAAAAGAATAAGCTTTTTAATAATATTTTAAATGAATTGAGTCACGTTTTTTACATGTTTTGCTCCAATTTTGCCTTCATTGGAGCTAAAAGTGTAAAAAAAGGTGACTCCAATGAAGGCAAAATTGGAGCAAAAAGTGTAAAAAAGGTGACTGAATTCATTTAAATTATGGCACTCTAATATCTAAAATACATCTTTTCATTTGATATTTTTAACAATAATTTGTTACAGGGACGTAGAGAAAGTCATGTGATTGTAACACATCAGATTTTTATATATGCAGATGATATGCTAAATTAGTCCAAACTTAAGTTCTGAAAAATGGGAGTTGCCTTGCAAGGGAGGTTGTCTTGTATTCGGATAAATACAGTAGCTAGAAATGACATCATAGAACATCACAGAACATTGTGGAAAATTGTGGAAGCCAAAGCTACTGAAAGAATCTGGCATATACTAGATGGTTACATGCCAAAGCCTCCAGAGAACCAGTGTACCTCACTTCCTGTGTTTTTATGCATTCTAAGATCTCCATCTCCATGACTTACATACCAAGGAACATGAGAGCGGCTGCACATGGACAGCAGTGTCAAATATGATTTTCTATATCCATGACAAACTCACATACTTTTAATGCATTGTACTTTTGCCCAGGAATAATTTCAACTTAGTAGCAAATACTTAGTTACATACAATGTTGAAACAGCATTCAAATGTCCATTCATTTTGCAAATAATCACTCATCTAAAATATGGCATCATCTTTAAGAAAATTCAGCACCAGCGAAACAAATATTTATGATCCAAAAAAAAAGAGAATCTGAATGATAGGAAATAAAATAAAGAGATTCATGTAGAGCATTATTCAAACAACTGAAACATCTGAAAAACAAATAACCCTTTCTTTCAACTAAATAAAGAAATACACCTACCAGATTACTAAAAAAATATGCATACACCATTAGCAAATACAGAACTAATAGAAATTTGAGTATTTAATGCAGCCTTAAAAATGTTTAATGCATTTCAAAATGAAATACTTTTGAAAAAAAGATATAACCTATTAAAATAAAACCTAGCAGTTTTCATCAGAGAATTTGTACAGCATAAATGAAAATCTTTGTAAATCATATGTTCTATTTCTGTAAATAATATCTTATCATTTCGATAATCTGTATCATTTTACTATTGTATATTTACAGAACATGTTACTAAAATGTGCAGCATTGACCACAAAAAGCAATACAATTATAACTATAGCATACTCTTGCAATAGAAAGATTATAAACCTTCGATTATATCTGTTGAATTAAGTTGAGTTTTATTTATGAATATTCTTTAACTGCTACGGTTCTCAGCATACCATTCTATATTGGGCATGAAAGATCGATTAATTTAACTCAGAGGCCTCTTTTATCAAGTTTGAGGTTCTTTTACATGCTATAGATTTATGACATGGATAAACAGATTTACTTCTCCTCCAAAGGAAGCTATGCTAAGGATTTTTACATCCCAAAATATCCATCATCCTTCACCATGTTATATCCGTTGATGAAGTACTTGGGAAAGTGTAAACAGACAACACAGAATATTTAAATACATCCAATGCTAGGGAAAAACAAGTATTCGACAAGTATTATATATAAATAAGCTTTACTTTCTTCCTCTATAATTGATTGTCTATTTTCTAAACTTCCCCATTTATAACACTGTAAAAAATGCAATCAGAATTAAGATGATTTCCTAGGCTACTCACAGAAACCTCAAAGTTTACATTTGATTTGTCATATACTTCAAATCTATTATACTTTAATCATTTTTGAGAAAATTATTTTGTCCATTTTTTAAAAAATGAAAAATAATAAAACTCTTTCCATGTAAGGGGTAATTGGTGATAGGAAAGTTTTTAAAACTTTTGCCAGTGCTTAAATGGCACATTTGATAAAGGTGAGAATTAGATTTATCCAACTTTTCATTTTTAATTACACTTTACACAGACGGACAGAAGCATGGACAGAAATACCTTTAGATAAATATTGATCTCTTTTGGATTATGAACCTCAAGAAGTGCATATCTGCTGAAATCTTGATATGAACTGTTTGGATGGAACACTATTTCCTCTATAGGTAAGGGATAGGAAAGTAATAATTATTAACTAGCATATTATATATCATAATATTGAAGTTTTCAACATCAAGAATTAAATTAATATTACAATAATTTATAAGAAATTTGGAACATGGTATGCAAAGTACGATGTGTCATTTTTGCATGACTATTCTTATAAAAGCTTATTCTTAAATCTTCTTTTTGTTAATGGAGATATCATTGTCCATCACTCTATTATCAGACAACATCACATAAGATATGCATATGCTGCATGGAACAAAGCAAAAGTGTGTGCTTGTTAGAAAAGAGCCAGTATAAGAGTTTTATTATATGTTTAAGCCATTTAGTAATATGTGATGTTAAACAGCAATTGGCTTACCTAGATCTTCTTCAGAATACGTATAAATGCCCATTGGACCATGACTATTTCGTTTCTTTTCTTCAGGAGTGAGTATGTCTACAAGAGGATCCATTGCTGCAAGCAAGGATTTCTAGAAAGAATGGAAAGTACAAGCATTAAAAATGCACAGTGGATAACATTTTACACAGCATATCTCTACAAAACAGTTCCTCTGCAAACAATCAGTTTAGCAAACCACTGCTGGGGTGCACTATACTGCAGTGTTTGTTCCTATTTCTGCTTTTGAATTAAACAGAGGGTATTTTTTCCCCAAAACTCATACGCATAAAACACATCTTCAGAGCAGAGAGTTCCTTCTAAGCACCACACGTTTCAAACCTTGTGTGTATTGTCTTGTCCTAAACTGCTTGGAAGAAAGGAAATTAAAAAAATATTAAGATGTTTAAAGTGTGACAATGTTTACTATTATTCTTGATTTTTATAGTATGAAACTCAAATAGTTCCCAAGGTCAGATGCAATGGAAGCAGAAAATAACAGGGTGGAAGGTGACCTGTTCATCCTTGCAACGAATAGTAATAAAGAGACAAAAAAGACTTAATGCAGTTCTGTTGTTTTTAAAGTAGTTTTTGAGAAAAGAGCAAAAAAAGGTTAACATTAGCTCTTTTAAATTAAGATTTTACAAAACTTGAATACTTTCTCAAACATCTTAGTGGAGATGGCAATTACATATTTTCTGCATTTTAAATACATTCTCAATTAAAGTAAGTCACATTCTTAATGTTATTATATGCTTGATCTACAACTTTAGTCAAGAGGCAACACATGACAACACTAAGATCGGAAGAATCCCATTTCAGATCTTTGTTTTTTAAAGAAACTCACTTCAGCTGTTTACTGTTCTTATGGATTGTTTTTGACGATTATTACAAAATGGCTCACTTTAAAATGCTGAGTATTAATCATTATTGGAGTCCTCTGTTAAAACATGAAACTCCACTTACTTCTTTCTGGTGTTACAATTCTGAAACATTTTTGGAAACATTCCAGAATTACAACACCAAAAAGAAATAAACTGAATTTTATGTTTTATAGAGGATTCAATAATGGCTAATAAACAACTTCACTTTCAATATTGCTTTTAATTTTTATAATAATGCTGAGTATCTTGAAATGCTCAATTTTATGATGAAATACATCGTAATGCAGCAGCTGCAGCTAACCTGTAAGCATTTCATAAAGTGCAATCAAATATGAGAAAACATTGTTTAACATGTGTGTTGATGAGGGGTGCACATTTTGAACAAATTTTCTAATCATTAAAAAGAAGCTTTCAGTGATTTTTCTGTTCTTATGTTATTTTAATTATTCACAGTGTTTTATATTTCATAAAGAAAGGAAGCATAATCTTATAAATTGGGAATCTTTTTTTCCTAATGGTTAATGCGCACTTTACTACTTGTGGCACTACAGCGATGACACTGATGATATATGGAAAGATGGAGCACTGGTGGAATGCAATGGTGGGGGAAACCAGAGAGCACAGAGAAAACCTGTCCCTGCACTGCTTTGCCCACCATAAATCTCACACAGTTACTTGGGATCGAACCTGGGCCGCCACTCTGCCACAGCACGGCCCTTGTAAATTGGAATGGCAAATTTTCTGTATGCAGTCACAATTTCAACACACACTCTCCTTTCAGATGACGCTGGCTCCATTTATTATGCCATCCAAAATCTTTATTAGTTCATCAGCTCTAGTGTTGGCTTTTAAGGTCCAATAAAATGTTACTTATTTCATTTCATGTGCATAACTATCCTTTTTCTTGCACAATTAAAATTAATGAATTACAAAATGTACTATAACATCACAGTGGGTAGGGCTTCCAATGATGACCGCATGTGCAAAACTAGCTCTTGGAATTTTTAAGCTTTTATTTATCTATAGAAGTAAGTGCTCCTATTCATTTGAATGATATTGTGAAGGTACATAATAAAATTGCAGTTGGCAATAACTATGTTAACATTACCTGGATATAAATTAGGTATTTATAAATGTAAGTTACCATTCTGAAGGGAGGCAGAGGTTGACCAGTAAAAACAAGAATCAGTTGAAGGATTGAATTTCATATAAGCATGTAGCGACAATTGCTCAATGGTTAGAGCAACTACACAAAGAGCGGGAAAACTGTGTGCAACATTGAATTTTTCATTTGGTTCTAATGACGACATTTATGGTGTTTTTTGGAATATGGGGGATCAAATTAATTTTCTCTGCCGCTGGTTGGTCAACATGATCCCAAATGCTGGAATGAATTGATAACTGCTTAGGATCAACATATTTAACTACAAAATCATTGTTTTGAGATATAGCTTTTAAGTTTTGAGATTGCAATAAGCATACTTTGTCACATTAACAGGCCTAATTGTTAAAAGATCAAAATACAATTGATTTCCTATTGTTATGTACTATCTTTCTTTAATTAAGATACTCCAGTGTAATTTAAAAAATTAATAACTGAAATATTGCATGTAGATTCTTCCCTTTGGCTCAATGTTTGTATTTAGATGCACTCCTCCTACCCTAAACCAAAGGCACTGCTGGAGTTGTCAACTTTAACTAGAGCCAAAGCCAGACAACTCAAAAATGTATTATTATCATCAATTATCAACATCATCATTGTCGTCATCGTCATCATCATCTTTATTTATTTTATTCGCAACACATTACACAATACATGCAACAGGAAGCATACATTTATTTAACACAGTACTCACTGTTAATATTGCAAATCCAACCATTTCTGTGAGCCTCTATTTTTCTTTGCTAGTTATATTTTGAAGCTATACTTCTTTACTAACTTCACAGCTTTAACAAGTTCTTTCCCATTGTCAGATTTGACAAATTTAGCAAATTCAGCTCATTTCATACAGTAGTTAAAATTCACAAATAGTTTGGCTTTCAACAGCGGTACTTTCAGTCTGTTTCTTTAATTTCTCCAGATATTTAGCATCACACTAAAAATCTGCCCTACAAGCACATTGGATGGTGGCATTGATAGCACATGTTGAACAGCTTTCAGCAAATTATGTACTTTGCATTGCTTAAAAATGTCACCCATTTATTTGAAATGTTTGAAACTGGTAGGTCCTTAATAAATGGCAAAACATCTTCAGTGCACACATTTCAGAAAATAGTTTGTCACCGTTTAAATTTATGTTGAAATAATCTATAAGTTTCATTATGTTCTCCATTTTAAGGGGCTCTTCAAGATTTAACTTAGAGCTAAGCTTCACTGAAGTCGAACCATTTTTCTAGATATTCCAGAAACCATGTATAGCCTTGCTGACCTGCCTGACAAATTTTGCTTGTCCATATTGCAGTTTCCAGTTCTTCTAATACCTTGAATCTGATGAAATTGTCTATTATTAATTTCCGTATGCTACTTCAGGCATACAGAATATATATTTCAGTTATCTGTATATAATCATTTTCCACATGTTTCATGATTGAATTAAATAAATGGTTAACATTGTAGACAAAATAAATGTAAATTTCTGGAAGTGTTACTTCATTGTGCACTTCACAGTCGTTTTCATGGGCTACAACTGTCCAAATAAGTTTGTCTTCACCCTGGTTTAGAAAATAAAACTTCAACAATGGCCATTTCTGGAGCAAACTACAGCAGAAAAAGAGTCAAAAAGCATGTAGGAACATGGCAGAGTAGGGTGGAATAATGTGACAAGAAACCCAAAGTTCTTCAGTTCTTTGCACCTGAAGAAACTCATTAAATACCTTAACCACTTACGATTCAACATCATATGACAGTAGTTATAGTCCATTTTTAGCAGTATTGTGCAGTAAATGCATGTGACAATGTCCTGCAATAAGATGTGGTGCTTCAAATATTTTTTTCAACTCCACGAAAACAGATTGGCTTTTCCCATAATTGATGGAACAGTTGTCTGCACCATAAGCAACTATTGCAATCCTGAAAAACCAATATTAATTATGCTCTCTTTAAGCTTCTTGGCTATAGAAGTTAATGTTTCATCAGCGCCTTCATAAAAATGTATAACAGCTGAAGTTGTTCCATTTCTTGGTTGAAGCACCAGATAGCAACTGAAAATAATTTCATATTTTCTTTATTTGAAGCATCAGATGCAATCGAGAATGGAGTTGACTTTTTTCAGAATTTGTTGCAAAGAATGTGGAGCCAATACATTCTCTACTATACCTTCAGCTTTAGTCCATCCACAGTGAATTTTTGATGAAAGTTTCAAATCTTGAAACAAAAAGTGAGATAGAGCATTTCCACAGTCTTGTGAAAGGTAACTGTGATGATGTTTCACTCCATGATATGTTAATATTAGTTCTGTTGCTGACACTTGCTCTGCCTGACTAGTTCTCGCTGGCACAAAATACCTTTGAACAGTGGAGTTTCTTAACACATCCCGCATCTTATCAATATGAGTCTTGGTACTGGCTTTCACTGAATCATATTTCACTGTAAATCTTACACAACATGCTTTACAATATCCAGCATATTTATCTTGTTTCGAAAGCCACCCTGAAAAGTCTATTTCTTGTAGCCATTTGTCATTGAAATGACATTTATAGTGCTGCTTTTAGCCTGCTGCATTTGAGAAACTCACAATAATATGTTATACGTGCACATATCACACAGTCACTACAATGCCATTCTTAAACACATCAATTTTAAACTAAGTGCATGTTACGCATGTCATGTGCAGATCATGCACCTAATACAGTCACAACAAAATACTCCACTACAGCCACACACAAGAATGGGTATACTTTGGGCATTCATTTGTTCAACAAGCTGTGTGAAAGAGGCTCGGTATTTTTATTACACTGCTGTATCCATTGTCATCAAGTCATTTGAAGACTGCTCCAATAAGAACGAGCTAGGAAAGACAGGAAAATAATAGCCTGTATTTTCTTATGACAGCTGCATGTCACTTCCACATGGACAATAAAGCGAGTTACAATATCAGTTTATGTCTATTTGTTCTGCACAGTCATATTATATTGGAGCAAAAATCAACAAACAAGCCATGACAATGTTGCATTTTCATTTTATTATCACTGCTTGCAATAAAGACCTACGATTTTAAAAGGAATACTACTATCGAACATATGAATGTGCTAACTTATATTAAAATACATTGGAATTTGTTGTGACAAATCCACAATGTTCCCAACATGTGACACAATTTGATACAAAATATTGAAACTAAAGAATAATAAAAATGAAAAGTTTAACTGACTCCATTTTCATTATTTGGCTTTTGTAAAAAACAAATTTAAAAAATGAAATTAGTAAATATGAATTTAGCCTAATTTAAGGGTGCCCGAAAACCGGACTTCTTGTACACATATCACCAGATTGTCTTCTATATTTCTCTTCCAGTTTCTATTCTTCTGTTAAGCCTCTGAACTTCCGTCTTCATTTCCTGCAATTCCATCCTTATCTCATCTTTAATTTCGCTTCCCAGGTTATTTATTTTATTTCCCAGCCTTTCTTCTATTCCTTTACATTTTTTAATATTCCCTCCATAATTTCTTGGTTGCCCTTTGATCACTTATGTCCTTGTTCCTCACACTTCCAGAGATCTCCTAATGTACATCCACTCTCGTTGACTGCTGGCATAGCACTCATCCACATTCTACTATCACACACATTCGGTACACCTCTTTGTCTCTCCCTCTCAAAACATGAATTTATGCTCAAATTCAAATTAGGTCAAATGTTTTACGATGTATTAAGAATTAACTGAAAATTGTATCCATAACCATCCAGAGCGTAGCGCTCTGCTGTCACCACTGAAACAGACATTTCCATTCTCCTTTCCCACTCACTTTCTCACTCAGAATGTGAATTTCTGCACAAATTCAAATTAGGTAAAAAAATGTATGATGTATTATTATATTAAGTGTGTTGTCTAAATAGAAAATCTTATCCATCATCATCATTACAGTTATGCTACCATCATCAGCTGTACCATTGCACCCATATTGTACATTTCAATCTCCTCTCTACGTCAACCACTCAAAACGTGAATTTCTGCGCAAATGCAAATTAACTATAAAAAGGGGGAGGGTGACTTATCAGGTTGTATCCATTAGTTTGTTCAAAATATATGGCAAACCTTTAAATTTCATTTAAATATTATATTATTTCTTCTTTTTATATAAATGATATGCTAAATTCCAAAATTCAATTCTGAAAATTGGGGGTCATCTTGTACTCAGATAATTATGGTAATACTCAATAACATTCACCAACATTTTTTTTCATTTTTCTAAGTCATGATATCCTTCAAACCATTTTCCTTCCTCTTGATTCCATTATGATGCTAGACATTCACACTAGTCAAAGAATGACACCTCACTGGCTTCCTTAAGTTGGAATAATCATGTAGTAGTATTACTCAATGGAAAGAGCCACAGAGACTAACCTCCCTGGTACTAGAAGGAACTTTGGCTCAGCATAAATGTTTGCCCCTGCTGTCAACAATGGTCTGATAGGGTAGGGTAAAATTTTTATTTTGAAAAGATGAACAAACTTATCTGATCCCTGCTGTAATTAGAGTCAGAGATATGGAACAGCTTTTCTGTCTCTCTGATGTACGTTGTGGTTAGGATAAGACAAACAGAAAAGCTTTTACACTTGTATGTTCCTTAACATGATTTACCGTAACTTCCAAAATATGGCAGTATGAACTTTGGGAATGTGCAATATGTAGCAATATGTAAAAAGCAGGAAAAGTGTAGTTACAGCTGACTGATTCACACCTGTCTGATCTAAACCAGTCGATATGATTCCCCATGGAATGGGCAGAATCGCCATCTAACCTTAACCTCATGGATAGCATATGGGGATTTTGAAAGCTTGATGCACATTCAAGAATTTTGATCAACTCCTGAAAAGCATTACTGTTGCAGCTATGGATGATGTTAAGATTATTCAAAGCAATATGATAAAATGTTTGAAGAAGTGTGTTGCAAATGGTGTTATACATATGCAACATGTTCTATAGTTGCAGACCATGCTGCTAGTGTTTTGTAATCTATGTTGGTATTCTTGTTAAGGTGCATACTTCATAGCCATGCTAATTTTTTAAGACTTGTGCTACTAATACATAAAAATTACAACATAGTGCATTATATTCTTAAACAGATAATCCACTGTGTTTGATTTTAAATGTATCTTATTCCTGCATAAAACCCTCAGAGTTTGTAAAAGTTAGGTTTTTTTGCAAATAAAAAGATTGAGATAATACTCTATGAAACATGCTCATATTTGGGCAAGTGGAGTACTAGAGTTTTAGAATTATATGCACTCGAATGAACATAGTAATCATTGATCATAGTAAACATAGATAAATAGAATACAATTACAAATAAGAATGAATTTTATATTACAAACATGACTAAAAATATTGCATTAAATGTTACTATTCCTTCTGACTCTGTCATGCCACCATATTTACCTCATCAATAAAAGGGATTAAAACCACAGCTTCCCATTCTTGCCTCTTGCCATTCAAATCTGTCCTGAATTCTGAAGGATAAAAATGTATAATGGGGGAAGCTTCATTAACCATAAGTTCTTGATATGGGCCAGGCAGAAGATTCTTGCTAAAAAGAAACAACAATATGTTTGTAATCTTTCCTTAAACACAATGTAAAGGATGAAAATGCTAACCAACAGAAGTGAACTGTACTAAAAAATGTACGACTGCAGGGCAAAAACTAAGCCTGCTTAATGACTTTTTGTAGAAATGCACTAAATTGGCTTATGAATGTTTTTCCAATAATTTGTCATGTTATAAGATAGTCTAGAATTCTATAGAAGCACAGTGTACAACCCCTAATTTTGCTAAAAGTAGGCTTTGACTTTCTTTCTGCTTTCTTTATTAAATGCTGAGATATAAGTACTATTACAATTAAATATTAACAAGAAACTAATTTTTTTATCAACTATGTTTACCTCTTAGATTGACATATTTATGAGGTCCATTTCAAAGGCTTTCAGCAGCAACCGCAATAATAAGGCTCTATAAACATTTTGTGACACTAACTTCACTTACCTGTTTGACAATTAGGTCATGTTTTCAAGGCTATTAGATTTACTAGACAGCAAGATCAAAAAGTTTAAAAGACAAAAAGTCAGAGAAGACACCTCTAAACTTGGGGTTATCCATGAAAAAAGAAAGTACAATATCAGCCTATGGCCTAGAAGAGATTCAGTAAAAATACTTAAGGATCATAACATAATTTTGGCACCATATAACCAAAAAGGTTTTAAAAAATCTTATGTTACATTCACACGACTCTCCACCCATTCTTAAATAAAGTATTCTTAGAGAAGCTTATTTCCTTATCTATTTCATGTTAACTTACAAATACATTTATAGAAATAGTTTTATTTCATAATTCCTTATACATACAATGGGCATAAGGAAATACACTAAATCTATAGTCAAGTTTTTTTATAAGCTACTAACCTTGTGATGATTCTGAAATTTCATTCTCTTTGTATGACAAAGAGCAAGAAAGAAAAACAAATAACTGCCCATTTGAGAAAAGTGTAAGTATGGCAAATTCAAACCAATAGCATGAAATATCTTGGAAATTAACTCCACAAAAAAATTTACTTGACATAAAGTGTATGCTTTAACGAGGTGTACATTTATTGTGTAGTAAATACACAAAAGCCATCCTCAATAAAGAATACTTCAAGAGAGTATTCCCAGAAAATTCAAGATGTACATTTCATTTGCCTTGAAAACTGAGAAACACACATTATTATTTCCTTTCTGCACATCTACAAAGTGTGGCATAGGTATATAGACAATAGTTTGCAACAGTACCAGAAAAGATATCCAAGACTCAAATCTCACTTTGCAGAACCAGAGTGTCTACGAACATCAGCAATAAAACTTAGTTTCTTTTTAGCTGCCTTCTGTCATTACAGAAGGAGCATTCTAAATGTGCCATTGGACAAGAAAAAGTTTCTACAAACCTATCATTTTGCAAAGTATATAATTACACTGTTCTTTAAACAGTCAAACATTAAAATACTTTATACTATTATGCTCACTGAAAATGAAATACACAAATAAAGCACTTTAAAAAAAAATCATATTATGCACAAATAAAAAGAATTTAAGATATTGATATCAAAGCTTTGAACCATTAAAGAGAAAAAAGAGGACTTCTCCCAAAATTTTTCAAAAGTAAATCATATAACTGACACCATATTATGTAACACTATAATATATATATATATAACTGGTAAACTGTAAGAGATAGACAAAAACTTACTGCACAAAAAATGTAGATATTGTTAAAACACACAATTTGTCATATACATTTTTTTGTAGATGTGACCTTTTACAGCTATTCCTCATTATTAGTCTCAGTTTTAAAATACTTAAAACTTTTCTTATATGGGAATTTGTCAACCCCTGGCAATGCAAAGCAATAGCTTTGAACCACATGTCAACCAGCTTTTAAAAACTTTGATTAGTATACTCCCATATTTCCTTTAAATTTGAAGTCCTTAGAAGAGCAAAGCACCGTTTATACGTTTAGGACCAATTGTACAGTTTAAGCACAAGCCAAAGCTTTTAAAAATACGACTAAATACCACTAAAACTAGGCTAACATTATGGTTTATGCTGTTCGAGTTTCATAATTGGATAATCACATTTTTCTTCACTGATTGTGAAATGAACAGTTCCATAGAATAGAGAACTTTGACAATGTTTGGACATGAATTGCACATTAACTCCATTCTTTATCACAATGTTGCTCCTAAAATTTGCTTTTGTAGGTTCTCCAGCAGTGTATACTTGAAATGACGTACAAAAATCACCAAAATGTAGGGAAAAATTGTGACACAAAGAACAAGATTATCTAGTCATTAAGTTGTCACAACAGTTGGCCTTGGCTCATGAACAAACTAAGCAAATCTTGTGTTGGCTGTGTGGGGAGAATTGGAGGGAATATTGCAGCACAGGCAGTCATTTCACAAGTAGCAGTAGAATGAAGTGGTCAACAAAAGAAAACAGGGTTGCGCCTTGCATTTGCAATAACAATAAATCCCATGGTCAATCGTTAGAAGTGTGTGGAATAAACCTTGAATTGCCATATTTTTTGCATAGGCAGTTGTATGTTACATGTTAGAGAGTCGGCACGAGTTGTTTTCTCTCCTGAAGGAAAAATGAAAAATATTGTACATTACAATATTAAAATATTGTCAAATTATTTAATTGTAATTCTACTTCATCATATGATAGTACTGTAAATGGAAAATTTGCCTCAATTTTTTCATTAGATACACCACCCGTGTGAAGCGGTGCAGGCAGCTAGTTTTATATATATTACAATATTTACTGTTGAACCAACCTTTGTGGATACATGGTGCCATCTTAAACAAGGTAGAACATTTATTTATAACATATGGTTAGTATAATTTGTTTTATGTGTAGTTAGCTGCTTCAGCATAACTATTTACTTTAGGTATTAAAGCATTTTCCTAAATAAAACATGATTTCTAAACCTAAACATTGTAGCAAGGATTTAAAACGCTGCTTGCTTGGGTCCAGGTCAATTGGTAGAGGATTTATTGTTGAGATCTTTTATTCAGGGCATGTACATGATGCAGGGATTTACTTGATGTAAAGAACAATATTTTCTTTTCTATGAAACAAAGCTTGCCTTTATTCAAAGCTAATCAACACAGTTTCAAATTTCAAAGATAGCCTTCTTTCTTTTAAACTGAAAATAGTCTGTAATTTAACAACTGTATTTCCGATGAAATTTCTCCATTCAACATACTTAAAAATTTGAAACTTGAAAAACTTAGAACTTTTGTTTCTCATCCCTGACATGTATTCAATAAACAACACAGCTTAATTTCTTTTAAGCACCCTGATATATGCAGTTATGTTGCCTAGTTACACATATGAGTAGAATGTATTTAACTTCTTACCTTCCTGCAGGAAGAACTGCTAACAATTGCTGAAATGGTAGAAATGGTTCACCCAAATCAAAGTGCAGCTCCAGGTCATCTGAGAAACTACAAATATCTGAGATGTAAGGAGCATAATGATGAGGATAAAACCAGGACCATGAACACACTCCATTATAATAATAGTGCAGATTCCACTGAATTGCCTGCACATAGCCATCAGCCTGAGAACGCAGGACTTCTCTATTTTAAAACAGAAAGAATACAATATTAAACACCTGAGCATTATGAAATATACAAAATTACTTGCTGTTATAATTGCATGACTTTTTCTACGAGGGGCATACTGAAAGTCATGAGCAACACTGTTTTACAATCTTAATATTTATTTTTAAGCCAAACCAAATACATCATCGTAATCTACAGACTTTCTTTCACTTTTCGACATAGTCTCCATTCTTTTGCACACATTTTTCCCATCATTCTACAAGTTTGAAAATGCCCTTGTGATAGAACTCTGTTCCAGCTGCCCACAGACCCTGACGCACTGCTTTCCGAATATCCTCCAGCGTCTCGTAGCGTTGGCCACGCATCTACTCCTTCACAGAACCGAAAAGATGGTAGTCGGAGGGTGCCAAGTCGGGACTGTAGGGAGGATGTGGAAGAGTTTCCCACCCTAATGCCCTGATTTTCTCCATAGTGGCATGGGCAGTATGCGGACGCGCATTATCCTGTTGAAGGGTGATCCTCTTTCCAGGGCATTTATCACGCAAAGCCAGCTTCAGAAGTGTCTTGATGTAGCAGGCAGAATTTATGGTTTGTC